>CM065722.1:20381249-20423749 GCA_033310375.1 Conus canariensis
AGAGGTATACCATATGCAAGGTGATTCGAGAGAGAGAGAGAGAGAGAGAGAGAGAGAGAGAGGAGAGAGAGAGAGAGAGAGAGAGAGAGGAAGGGAGGGAGGGAGAGAGAGATATTAATTGTTTAGTGGGCTTGGCTCTTTCCAATAAGACATTGGGACGTTACTGCTGAATGATTGCCATTACAGATGTTATGTAGCGAACTGTAACATTATAAGAACCGTTGGAAAGCATCCATCACAAATACAACAGGCTAAAAAATGTTTATAAGGACACGTGTGTTTTATTCATTTTTCATGCTGTCTGAGCTTGAATCGTGAGTCTTTTGTTTATTAATACACGTCTCGACTTTATACACATCAACTTACCTTAATCCTAGCTTTCAGCCAGGCCAATGTGTTTAAGTATGAAGAGAAAACCCCTTCAGACTAGCCATTTTATGTTAACTCAAGATACTTCAAAGAATGTAAAAGTCGAATAAGATGCAAATCACCAGCGAGACCATACTAGGTCTAATCCTCTGAGACATGCAATAAAACTTCACAGTATTGGGGGTGTCAGTGCCTCGTCTATCTGAGGAGGGCAGACAGAAGTGTCGAATGAAGGAGCGGAACATTAGTCACCTACAGTACTTCTCTGGCGTCTGGAGTTTCCAGTGCTGCTGATTGGGTTGTCAGTGAAGACGACTGATGACGTTATTGCCTGCAGACTGTACTGCCTGGGGTCTTACTCCAGTCTGCAGGGACACGATGGATCGCTTGTCAGGTGACAACTTTTTCTGGGTTAACTAAGACTGGAGTCCCTTCCACCTTGAGAGAGAGAGAGAGAGAGAGAGAGAGAGAGAGAGAGAGAGAGAGAGAGAGAGAGAGAGAGAAGGATTTGTGTTAGATCAGATAAAGGGGTGGAAATTCAGTTGAAATGGCTGAGGATGTAAACAATACGAACGGCAGGATAGTGTAAAGAGTACTGACCAGCTTTTGGGGGACAGAATGATATAATGTTCGAAACAGGAGACATATTTGTAAGGATTTCTACGGGTGAGCATACTCTTGTTTATTCACAGTGAAATGAATGTATGCTCTACTGCCAGATTAACACTTTATGTTCAGTTTTAGAGTATTTTGTAACCTGTGATTTGGACCAAAAAAGTGTAACGTATTCAGACATGTAACAGATAAACAAAACCTGTAGCAACCTGGACAGAACTGATCATCAACATAAGTGTTTTGGAAATGACAATGCTTCACAATTTAAGATGTTTAGTATCTACATGAAAAAATGTCGTAATGGAAATCACTGTATGTGATTTTGATGACGAATAGTTTTAACAATTAGAAAACTGATACCAACTAACTAGCTAGTCTTGTGAAAATTTAGTTTAAATAAATAAAACAGAGAGAGAGAGAGAGAGAGAGAGAGAGAGAGAGAGAGAGAGAGAGAGATAGTGAGAGTGTAAGATAGCATTACATGTCATAGAAACATTGAGCGCGCGCGCACACACACACACACACACACACACACACACACACACACACACACACACACACACACACACACACATCTGTTCATCCATTGCCTTACCTCAAGACTAGGACCTGAGAACCCACTGCCTCAGAAGTGATTGCTGACAGAAGACACTGATCTCGGAGTTTGAGTCACTAAAACAGTCTTTGTGTGAGCCATACACTGTTCTTAATGAAGACTTTTTGCCTGTGTACATTTGCGAACTGTTACAACATACCTTTGGAGCTAAAAGCTTTCAGTGCCTTCATTTACTGGAAAGTCTCTCAGACTAATATGGTATCTGCCCAGGGACTTTCTTACTTGCCAAGTAGAAGGCTGTTTCTTTCTTCAGTAAAGCTAATGTCAAGTGCGAGTACACCTGACAGGGGGGGGGGGGGGGGGGGGGGGCTCTTATATAGGTAATGTGCAGTGGCAGAAACGGAGCGAGCACTCAAACCCTCTGGAAACCCATCTGCGAAGGCTTCGGCTATCTCGATTGCCCTGGCGAATGTCTTGGGTTTTTCCTCACCCAACTTAAACTGTAGTTCCTGGGATACGGAGTTCATAAGTTGCTCCAGGAGGAAACAGTCCTTCATTTCCATTTCTGAGGCTTCAGTCCAGTATTCCATAGTGCGCCGGAGGCGTTCCCCGAACTGGTGAAAAGTCTCCTCTGAAGGTTTCCTCATCGTGCGAAACTGCTTTCTGTAGGACTCGGAAGTCATGTGCAGTCTCCGGCGAAGACCCGCTTTAAACTCCGTATAGGAAGCTCCGGGTGGGATATCCACAAACGCCTCCTTGGCCTTCCCCGTCAGGCTGCTGATGGGGTAAAGGGCCTTCCTCTGGTCGGTCAGCTGGTACGCTTCGGCTACCGCCTCAAAATGCTCAATGTATGTGTCTATGTTGTCTCTAGCACTATACACTGACATGTGTAGCATGGGTGGAGCCACCGGAATATCCACGCCCTGATGAAGATCCGTTATTTCCCGACGGACAGAGCCATGCTCGGAAGCAGGAAGAAAGGTGGCAGAGTGGTTAAGACGTTCGCCTGCCAATCCAACGTGTGAGAAGTGCGTGGGTTCGAGCCCTGCCTTTCTCGCCCTTTCTTTCCCAGTTTGAATGACAAATCGAACTGAACGTCAAGTCCATCGGATGGGGACTGTAAGCGAGTCGGACCCGTGTGCCTTCCTGGCCCCCTGCACACGTTAAAGAACACACGGCAGTTGAAAATCGAAAAGAGCAGGGGGGTTCCCCGCTGCCCTGGCAAAATTGATGTAAAGTAAAGATAGCCGCCTGGTATTTTTTACCAAGCCACAACAATTGTCACTTACTGTTATCGTGTGCCATCGTGTACCGGTGGAAATGGAGGACACGTATAAAACATCGTATGCATCCTATGTGAGAAACTGGAGGAATAAATAAGATAAATGAAAATGAGTGACTGATATTTGAATGGTACGGGAAACGACTGAATGAGCGCCAGTAGGCTGCTCTTCGGCCGGCTCTACCTGGGTGGGCAGCCCATTGAATGAGTGAGGTTGTGTGTTTATTGTAAAGCGCTTAGAGCTTGGTCTGTGACCGAGGATAGGCGCTATATAAATACCCAATATAATAATAATAAAAGCAACCACAGACTGTGCCTCCTCTCGTTCGGCCGCGTCCAACTGTTGCACCAGCTCGGCCCGGAGTCTGTCTCTTTCCTCCGCCAACCGAGCCTCAAAGTCCAACTCTTTCTGTTTCTGGGCCTCTCTTTCTAACTGTTCTCTCTTCTCTTTCGACTCTCGCTCCAGTCTCCTTTCCTCCATCTCCTCTCTCCATCGCCGTTCCTTCTCCTCTCTCTCCAATCTCTTCTCTTCTGTCTCCAATCTCTTCTCTTCTGTCTCCAATCTCTTCTCTTCTCTCTCCAATCTCTTCTCTTCTCTCTCCAATCTCCTTTCCTCCATCTCCAGCTGCCACCTTCTTTCTTTCTCTTCTTTCTCTCTTTTCTCCTTGGCCTCTCTCTCTCTCCTCCCTTTCCAGTCTCCTCCCGATCTCTTCTCTCTCTTGCCTCCCTTTCTTCCCTTTCTCTTCTCTCTTTGGCCTCTCTCTCTTCCCTCTCTATCCTCATCACCAAGAGGGGATCCATGGGCGCTGGTCCAGGAGGGTGAGGCATAGGCGAAGGCCGAAAGCGGAAATCGTCTCGGGGATACGGCATCGGAGGGCGAAGTCCCGAGACAGGGGTAGGTAGAGGTCGCCTTGGAGGAGAAGGTGACCCAGGAGGGGTCATCTCCAATATCGTGGTGGACGTTGCGGTGGCCGGAGGACGAGTCCCACCAGAAGAAAACACGACCTGGGTAGTAGGGCCAGTCGTCGCCTGAGTCATTGGACTTCCCATCCCCGGTAGGATTCCTGTACCACGAGTCTGAGAGCGTGTGATCCGGTGCCCGTCGTCCAAGTGTTCCATCGTTTAACACACACCGCATGACACGCGAAGTCACCGAATCACAGAGTGATGCACAGAATTTACACAGCCATGCAGAACCCTGACGAACGAAATCCCACGGAGATCCCCACGTGTGTGTTCACTTCGCACTCAGTACTACAGTCGACTACTCCGAAGGTTACAACATACTTGAACCCACAAGTCAACAGTATAGGACGACACTAAGTGGATATAAACCCAAGATCCTGTAAATAGTCGCTAAGTTTGAGCAGAACTATCCCTAATTTCCAAAGGGAAGAAACGCACTATCTTAAATCAGTGAGTTATACAGGGGTAACACCAACACGATTGTTAACCCACACTCGCCGAGAATGACAACACTCACTGGAAGATACTGAATGAAAAATGACACTGGGATTTGATGTAAGTCAAACACGCATGGATAACCCTAACAAAACGCCACGAGGAAGTACTTCTATTCAACGAACCAAGAGTGGCTAACCAACAATATTTCCTCTAAAGTTCAAGTTCCTCCGAGTTAGAATCCCAAAAGTTCAAGTCCAAGAATGTGAACTAAAACTGAGTAAGCTCACAAAATATCAACAACTCCAATCCGCTGAATTGCAGCTATATTTCCACGAAAAGAACATATGGAGTAGTAAGGTTCCACAAGTGTAACTATGACTAAGGGTCGTCAACAACTGTAACAATATTCCCAAAAACAGGAAAGGAGAAATGACAAAGCCCTAAAATCACGACTTTTTGACTAAGTGTAGCCAACACCAACAAATCTCCAGCCGTATGTTACAGGCTAAGGTATGTCTCACAAGACAAAGGGAAGAAAAACAAAGTCAACACTGTATGACTTTATGACTAAGTGTAGTCAATGCCCAAAACCGTTCAAACTCGAAGAGAAAGAATGCTTCCTCGAACTAAATTACAGCAAAGAGTACTGCCACACTAAGTTAGCCCCAACGAACTGAATCGCTTAACCCTGGCTAAGCTCGATAAGTAAAGCAAACTAACTTCTTACCAAATGAACACCAAGTATCCAAATCCAATAACTAGCTACGAGCTTGAGTTATTTCCCCTGAATTCGAACGAAGGAGATACCCAGTTATGTTTTTAACACTTCAGAGCGTTGAGAACAGCAATCTTCAAAAATCCGCTGGCCAGAAAGCGTGGTCCGAGCTCAACAGTTTCTTTTCCTCTATGGAAAACAATGTCCAAACATGAACCAATTCCGACACGACGTGGAATTAGCCAACAAATCGACAAAGCAAAAGCTTATTATCACTGAATAACAACAACTGCCCTTGTGCACAGGCGTGCCAAGAAACCAAAACAAAGTTACCACACCTGAGTAACAAACTTATATCCGGATCAAATGTTGATTTTTAAAAATAAAACTTCGAAGACGTTTATCCAGCAAAGAGGCCAAAGAAATCACAAACCTATACAATTGGAATTTGTAATTCAACGCGCTACTACAACCAGCAACCAATTTATCCAAAGAGAAAAACAACAATCCACAAACGCGCCTAAGGCAGGGACGGACAATATGATTTAAACGACCCGTACCGCGAGGTCAAACAGCTAACCTAAATTCTGCCGGCGACTGCCGTAAACACTGAAGTGCACGTGCACCAACACGGTCACTGGGGCACCGGGACAGAACCGACTCGATCAAAACGGAGTGGCCCGATGAGTGCGCCGAAATCCCGTGCTGCACGATTTAGTTCGAAGGCGGGAACCACGTGCTAAAATTACTGCTCCGTAACTGAGTGGGGAACGGATGAGAGGGGGAGGGGGCGACAGGAAAAGGCGCAAGTGGCTCTTTGGAAAGACACTTAAATGTATCACATGACACTACTCCCAAATTCTCCACATACGACTGTTAAATGTATTGTTCCAATCACCTCAGTCACACAAATTAGTGTTGAACAATTAAGAAAGACCTAACATCAGCAGCTAGATAGGAAAGCAAATAAACTGCTTGTATGTGCGCTAGACAGAAGAGGAAAGCCTATCAACTTAGGGCTAATCCCCTTAGACTAAACAACACAGATCCTACAACCTAGTGTGTAATAACAATGAAATAACACACACCACCAAGAATAAATAGTCTTTCCTTGTTTTTGTGAACTGAAGTAGATAGACTATGTAAGACTGATTTTCGCGCAAAAACGGTATCGGAACTAAGAAAGTGTCACAGTTTGCTTTGTAAACAAAGCACTAAATGCTTGGCCAGCCTACCTACACTTACCTTACTACCATAGTCGGCGTCTTGGGTACAGGCAAATGCAGACCAAAATCCTAAATCAGTACAAGCACTGATATCGACGACTCTGCCCAAGCAAGACCTATTGATCTAAAGTTCAAAACCCCTTCTATCTCCACCCAAGTACCTATTCTAACTAAGGTAATGGGAAAAGGGCGAACGGACTCTAGACAATAGCCGGCGGTACTAGACAAAACAAGATAAACACGGAGACGAACGCGGAACGGAAGCGCCGAAGGTCCGACCACGGAGCGCGGAACTCTACTGCCGACAGCACCCCCAAACCGGTCCGCTCCAATGGGTTCCCTACTAACTCTAGAACCCACCCAACCAACCACCCGTTAATACATGTAAAGAAAGATAGACAGGCCTCTCAAGGGTCGGGCGGTAGTGAGTTCAGAGTGTCGCTTTTACACTACCACATACACATTCCTGTTACCCCGCATCTCCACCATAATTGTCAAGTGTGAGTACACCTGACAGGGGGGGGGGGGTTCTTATACAGGTAATGTGCAGTGGCAGAAACGGAGCGAGCACTCAAACCCTCACACCATCAGACCACAAGAGGAGGAAGTTTCAACAAAACTTTTATCTACAATACAACCATTCACTCGCACTAGCACTCCAGACGGGGTAAGGACTCTAACAAAGAAGAGAGAAGATAGCCGAGAGAGAGAAGTGGGGCATAGAAGAGGAAGGCACTACCCAGAACTAGCTGTCTTAGGGACAAAGTAAATTGAAAAGAACAAGAAAAAAGAACACTCCCAAATACCCCAGGATCCCGCTACTATCCCAACCTAACCCGCTACAAGGACATTCAGCAGAATGACAGAAGAAAGACAGTTCTAGAAACAATACTATATCTGACAGGACCTACACAGCGAGAATTAAACTAAAAACGAATCGGTGACAGCCTTTAAACACACACACACACACACACACACACACACACACACACACACACACACACACACACACGCCAGACCCACATTTATACCACACGAAACGGTAACTTAACTCAGAGTCTATGACTGAGGAGGTTCGCAGAGGGAGGTGGATTTTGTAGAGAGGTGAAGGTCGTTGTTGGCTGGTCTCCTGGTCAGAGGTGAAGCAGCTGTCTCAGAAGGAAAAGAAGAGTTCACCACCGCCAGTTCACAGGTTTGAACGAAGGTTGGTGCCGGGGCGAAGGTTGACTGCAGGGTCCGCGGATGCTGGTCGCCCAGCCAGCCCAAGAATGGAGGCTGCAGCTAAAGAAATGGGCGAAAAATTCCACCCAGAATGGCGGGTGGGCGAGGTGAAGAACGGTCCACTTCCTGGTCCAATGAAGGGTGGAAGCCAAAACCGTGACGGTCCACACTGAAGTGGACTCCGGGTCAGGGACGACCTAAGGTGCTTCTTCCAGCTGGCAGGGATAGGGATCCTAAAGGTGACAAGTAGAATTCTTTCCTACCCACCGAAGGGTGAAAGACAGTTCCACGCAACCCACGCCGAAGTGGATTCAGACAGGAAGGCTCCAGCTGGCAGAGATAGGGATCTCTCCGACTCGAAGGTCCGTAAGCGAGTCCCACACCACTCGCCCAACAAAGCTGGCAACAGGTAAAACCCGCCACCTGTGGCACCTGACATCAGCTGATGCATCACATGAAAAGCAATAAGCATAAGGATCTATGCTGAACATAGTGCCCTGTACTGTATGGCCTAAAAAAACGCAACTAGCAGCTAAAGAAGGAAACCACGAAAAAGAACAGAAAAAGAAAGCTTTAAAAGAAAAACGGAGAGAAGTATTGGAGGATGGGAGCGAAATGCACGGATGTAGCGTACCCAGGGTAAGAAAAATAGCTCACTGGTTGACACCCGGCCAATGTAGTAAAGAAGTTACTGGTAACACTCCAATTTATACTGGGTTTAAAAGGAAACAATTATCTCTTCAACCAAAAGTATGTACGTCCGTGACAGCTAACATAAAGCAAAGTTTGGTTAAACGCTTTCCTTTCCAATCTGTAGTTCACTGGCACACTTCTCTTCGCCTTCAAACCCATGACTGACCTGAAGTCCTGAACATTCTGAAAGAAGTGACTGTTGAATCTTGTGAACTTGATCCCATGCCTGCTTCGGTCTTTTCCCATTGTGTTCTACAACTTCTTCCCGTTTTTACCAACATTGTCAATGTATCTCTTTTCTTTGGAATTTGTCTTTCACATTTCAAAACCGAAGTGGCCTACCCACATATAAAGAAATTCACCTTAAAGGCAAGCATCCTGAAAAACCATCGATCTGTTTCTAATCTTAATCTATTTTCAGACTTTGAGAGTAAGTCATCCAGAAGCAGCTAAAAAACCATAACAAATGCAACAAGTTCTTCTAACAGTTATAGTCTACCAGTTATTCTGACCAAATTACTTAAGGTACTTTTCTCCACACTCTGAAATCTGAAAACTCTATTGTAATCGTCTGACTAGGGGGCAATGTTGCTTCTCCTTTTCCCTGACTTGTAGGCTGCTTCCACTTATTCATTCTTTTCCATCTTCAACATTCATGTAGAATCAGCATTACAGGCTTTTAGCTGGTTCAAATCATACATAACTATACAATTTCAATATACTGCAATCAATAGTTATAACTTCGAGCCTACAGAACTCAAACGTAATATCTTGGGGATCGGTTTGAGGGCTTGTTCTTTTCGCACAATCCACTCTTCCCCTTGTGGATTTTACCAGCTATTACAATGTCTGTAAACATTCAATATGCAGACGACACCCAACTTGAAAAGTGATATGCCTGAAAATCTGTCCTGTCAACATCCGACTGTTTCATTGACATCAAAATCTGGATGACTCACAACGAGTGACAATCAAATGCCGACAAAACCAAAGCCTTACTCGAAGTAACCAAGCAAAAAAAGTCTCTTTTGTCACTGTAGATTAAGTCAAAGTCGACAACATATCCATACTCCTTTCCAGGGCGGCAAGAACCTTGGTGTTCTCTTCAATAACAACAATAACAACAACAACAACAACAACAACAACATCATCAACAACAACAACAACAACAACAACAGCAGCAGCAGCAGTAGCAACAAAAACAACTATCATACTTTGTGAATAATATTAACTTGGGAAAGAAAGGCAGACATCACAATTGACTTGGATCTCCTCAAGGCATCGACTACTTCAATGACGTTTAGCAGAGGCATGGTAGATTAACCTTTAGATGACAGAAACCACAATTATTGTTGAATTATAACAAAATATAGCGTTATGCTTTTTAATTATATATTCAGGACTTAACTATTGTGAAAAAAATGTTTTGAAAACGTTTTGAATTTGATACTGATAGGATCTTACGTTTCAATGGATGACAAAGAAAATTGCTCGAGGCAGTACAGTACATGTGACAGAGAAATGCTCCTTGTCGTCGGCTGGATTATAAACAACATAAATTGACGTCAACACTGGGAAGGACAGGACTTTATGAGGAGCAGTCAGCACTTTCAATCACTCTAGCTTCTCCAACAAATGAAACGATAACGGCAGACAGGGTCTGCACCTTCCTACAGAGTCAAGACTGGAAGCACAAAAGATGCATGGCATTCGCAATCATGAATAAAGACCAATCGAGCCAGACGGAAGTACAGTAGAATGGATGGTATGGGGGTAGAGTGTGGGCGGTTGGGATGGGATGTGCTGGATCTCCAAAGCATTTTATCGGAGTATTAGCCTGTTTCAAACAAACGATTTTAAACTGTCAGCCAAACAAAACGCCTAAGAAGCACCATACTTTTTTCGAAGAACAATTTCGTCGACAGACTGTCAACTATGAATATGGTGCTTTGTATACAGCTGAAATGCAACGTGAATCTTGCATTTTGGATTATAAAAGAAAGGTCCAGACTTGTAATATATACTTAAGCTTGGACGTGAAAGAGTCTGATGGAACACTCATCAGCATTCTGGTTCCAACAGAATGGGTCAAGAAGCCGTGACACATGCTTAGACAGTCAGGTAATCTTAACCACTCCATGTTCTCAGTCATGTGCTGAAGGGTAGAGATGTTGTGTGCAGTCCGAGTGTACACGTTTTTCAACCTGCCTATGGGGCATCCACCCTCCATTTTGCCTTGTAGGGTGGTCTTGGGTAGTGAGATTAGTGACATGCATTCTGAAGAGGCAAGCTTTCTTTATTTCCGAGAGTAAGTAAACTGCCTCATTTAGAGGCTGCACCATGCGATATTTATTAGCCTTGGAAAATTAGAAACTGTAGCATCTAGAGTCTTGATCGTTTGTCTTTGCAACGAGTTTAAGATCACATTATTAGATTTTTTTCTGTCCCCACCTCTGCGCCACCTCAGAGGCAGTGCACCCACGCCGCTCATTCCGACACCCCGTCCACAGCCACAGCCCGGTCGGCCCCGCCGCAACCCCGGCACAGGCAATCCACAGGGAGCAGTCAATGTCAAGTCGTCAAGAGGCAACCCACCGGAGGAGACAATGCATTGCTGCTGAGTCACTTCGGTGGTGTTCAGTGGCGCCTTTTCTGATCTAACATACGCAGGACACCACCTACTAAGCCCCCTACTGACGACAATAATTGCTTAGTCGGGGAGCCGGCGTGAGCTCTCCCCCCCGGAGGGCGCCACCACGTCCGTCCAACGACAGCCCCCACGGATCCGCCGATACCGGTGACCCCGACGGAACCAAACCAAGGCCACAGACGTGGAGAGGACATCGAAATTGAGGTCACCATGAGAGCAGGGCATGAAGGGCCACAGAATTTGAGACCTTTTTTTTTAATGCTGATCGATGAGAATGAGGATGATTAAGATGATGCTATGGATTTCCATTTCGGTCTGAGACTACATGACAGGGCTGTACTCTACGCTTCCTTTCATAATATATCCCGGCGTCAACCAGGCCCGAGAGATACAGGCACCTGCAGTGCTGGTCAGGAAATTTGAGCAACACTCTCAGAAACGCATCCATTAAGTGGATGAAACTCGGCTGTGTGGTCCCAGTCTTCCCAACTGAGTCCGCAGCAAACTCAACTCTGGGTAGGAGCCGGTCGGGGCAGAAAAACCCACATGACTCTGATGGGATTCGAACCAACGACCTCCCAGCCGGGAGTCCGCGACGCTAACCACTTCGCCACGGTGGCTGGTGATCACATTATTAGACTGTAAAAAGGATAAGATTGCTCTCTCTTACTCACTCACTCTCTCTCTCTCTCTCTCTCTCTCTCTCTCTCTCTCTCTCTATCTCTCTCTAAGAAGCTGGTAATGGACCTCCTTCCATACCTGGAAACTACTGCAAGAAGCAGGTTGAAGAAATAATGGAAATAAAGAAAACAAATCAATTCTTCAATATATGAAGAAAAAGTGTAGCAACATGACACAAATGAGAGCCAAAACGAGAATGAGTTTACTTTGACATAATCAAACTGGGTACTCTACACCTGCAAAAACAATACCATCGGGAGAAGTCCAATCAAAAACTCCTGGGACAGAATTGTAGTTTGTGTTGTTGTTTTTAAGTCTAATGATAGAACCTTCAATTCAGATAACGAAAAGAAAGAACTGTAATGCTCCTATTTCTAAGTTTCAGACACCATGACAGATTCAATACAGGAAGGCAGTCTGCCTCCTCCGACGAAGAAAGAAAGTTCAGCTATCAAGAATGTATGTCACCCGGCAGACTCAAAATAGTCAACATCTTCCCAGACAGAGAAGAATACAGCACAGGAGGTGTGCAGCTTTTTTAAATGGAAAAGGACAAAACGAGACAGATAATCATTAAGAACCAGCTGAGGGCCCCCCTCTGTATCTGTCAGAGGACTTCCATTTGGTGTCTCCTGCTGGCTGGCTATTTTAGTCATCAGCATAACACAATGACTGCCAGCTGTATTTGTGGATTTACAATTTTAGCAGCAGACTATGACATACAGACCATGAATCCCACGCTTCCTTTTTAGGTTTTCTAAGTGTCATTTTCATGTTTATTACTTTTTTGCCTGAGACGAATTTCAAAGTTGGATTTATATTATTTTCTTTTTTACAGATGAAAAAGTCAATAAAACTATCAATACCTTACATCGTTGTGTTCAAGTTTTTCTCGTGTAGACAATCTATTTGAACCAGTCAACATTCACAAATAAGATTTCATTGAAATAATTTCCTTCTTTATCTTCTGTATTGAATTACAAATGTAAAAAAGTCAGACACGAAATAATGAAAAACAAAAAGCTTTTCATGGCTCTATTACACTTAGTATTTAAAATCTAGGTCAACAATATAGTTTTATATCTGCAAAGGAAACACAATATTTTGTAATAAAAAAAGACGTTTTGATAAGATCACAAAGACTGTATTTTCGAAATCGACAGTGGGATCCCTCGTTTCTTGGATTAACCAAACTCAGCAAATCTCCCACCAACATTACCAGACAAAATCTAACCTGAAAGCAATCCCCATGACAAAAGAAAAAAAGCCGAACAAGACAAGTGGCATTAAAATTTTGAAGTGGATGTCAAGGGGATGGGGATCACCTGAAATATCTGGACAGAAAGACCCAGAACAGATGTCTGGAGAACTCATGTGGCAGCTTATGTTCCAGGAGGACCAGTAGGAACAAGTAAGTAAGTAAACACATTCGGTTAAATTCTCTGGGTGCCGTCTCACGCTCGAGCAATAAATGGGCCTTCGTGTGTGTCTGTCTACTATTGCTCTTGGGTGGTCTCAACAGTCTGTCCATTGCATGTTCGCTCTGTCTCGAGTGCTCTGGATGACAATACTTTGGGTTGCCTTTGATTTCTGTTTCCCTGGGGTGTCTTTAGTAGAGCCATTCTGGACTGTAAATTGGGTGGCATGCCAGAATTGTGTTCCAACCATGTCCATCAGTGTGCGTGTTTTGTATCTTGAAGCATAACCATCCCTGTCCTGCTT
Source organism: Conus canariensis (assembly GCA_033310375.1). Taxonomy (NCBI): domain Eukaryota; kingdom Metazoa; phylum Mollusca; class Gastropoda; order Neogastropoda; family Conidae; genus Conus; species Conus canariensis. The sequence continues at coordinate 20,394,384 of CM065722.1, forward strand.
TGGAAATCTTCAGTGGAGACACAATGTAGCCAGAAGATACCAGGAATATACTGAAGGCACTTGATCTGGAACACTATCAATTTTTGCTCGGCAGCAACGGAAGTCTTCAAGCACTCTTAGCCTTACAGAATATTGAGGACATCTTCCTTGAAGATACTGATTTCCATGTGGACGCTGCGGCCAGTGGTTATCCAAATGGATTTGAGAATGGTTTGCGCATTGTTTGTTTTGCCGACCCTGTTGTTAATCTCCTGGTTACAGTCTGTGTTTGTGGTCACGTTATTTCATGACTAGGCGAATAGTACGTGAACAAGTAAGTCACTAGTTTGAATTTGTTACTAGTTTGAATTTGTTACGAAGTAAAAAAAGATTTCAAAGGCAACGAAAGTGACTGTGTTCGCCTCTCCAGTAAATCTGTAAATCAGAATGCGCAGAACTGAGTCAAGACATTGAGACAGTCGTGCACTGTAGCGGGGAAAAAACATCTTCGGAGAACATAAGTCGCCAGACAGACTGAAAATAGTAGACACCTTCCCAGACACTCATTGCGTGCAACACAAAAGGAGTATGTCTTCTTGTCTATCGAACAGGACAAACAGAGACTGACAATGAGACATAACGACTGGAAGGGAACTCAGCATCGTGCACACTTCCGCCAAAGGTTGACAAGTCCTGGATCCGTCTTTTAAGTGAATGCACGAGTGAGATTTTGTTTTCTGGCTGAAAAAGTGATAGGTGGTACGGAGTGAAGAAGGTTACCACCACCGTGTTTTCGTTTATAACCAGGGCATGGGAAATATCAAAGTCAATGTCTATATCACAAGCATAACTATGTTACGAAAATGTATGACTTCATATTCATTAATCTGTTGGTTACAGACATTTGGCAGTGGTTATTTTCAGTGGAACATTTGTAATCATCTTGCTTGACAGATTCTGAATTATTACTGGATTGTGATCTGCACCATTGATCTACTCCAAACGTGACTGCCTTCATGAAACAAATGGTGAAATACCATGACATCAAATAAATAAGTAAAAAACCCATTGAAGTACCGAGCGCCGAAGGAATGCCACAAACACTAAAACAAAAAGCCCACGGTGAAGAACTGAGTCACCAAAGGAGCGCTACGAACACAAAAGTAACAAGCCTTGATGAGGTACTGAGCGTCTAGCAAGCGTAACAAACACAAGAGTAACGATCCTCAAGACACTGTTGCTTTTTTTTTCATTTGGCCTTTAAGCTCTTCAACATTTGTTTTCAATATTTTAACTTCCGCCTGCTGTCATTATACTTTGAAACTTACTTTGCTGTGTTCATCCGGGGCCACGTTTTATTCCCCACCCAGAACCCCAACCCCAACCCCTCTGCAAGTTTAGTTGATATCTCTGAAATGTTTTATAAGAAAAACATTTTGTAGTAATTATGGAGAACAGATTCTGAATCCGTCATTTGTTCTGGATCCTTGGAACACACCTGCACCAATATTCAATGGATACATACTTGTGCCACATAATAATAATAATAATGTTAATTTTATAGCACCTATTCTCTAAAGATTAGGGCTCTAAGCGCTTTACACATAATATAATAAACACTCTCGTTTGCACAACGGGCTGCCTACCTAGGTAGTGCCGACTGAAGAGCTGCCTGCCGGCGCATCATTCAGACGTTTCCCGGTCAATATCGTTCACTAAATTTCCTTATTTCCTTCATTCTTTCCATTTCTCACGCAGGGTGTATGCTAAGTGTAACGTGTCATCCATACCAACGGCCAAACTGGCCTTCTCTTCCGAAAGTTGGTGATGGGATTTTACGTGTGTGCAACATGTTGTGCATGCCTTCACACACGGAACCTCGGTTTATAGTCTCATCCGAAGGACTGTATGGGGAATGGACTCAGAACCAAGGTTAACTCCGAGGGAAAAATCCCCCTGTACCGAAATTCGAACCCGCAACCCCAGGATCACGAGTCCGGCGCTCTACCAACTGAGCTATTCCGGCCTCGGTGTTTGCCCGAGTTTGCGTAAAAAGATTCAAGACTTTTTCCCCTTAAATGTTGCTGCCAGAGAATCAGGGAAAGAAACAAACACACACGAGTGAGAATTTTATCTCTAGGGCTGAGATAATGATGCGACTGATACACTGCATAAGACAGCAACCTATCGTGTGACGTCTCACCCTTCAAGTGCTAGTTCTATTTCTGCAAAATAGAAAGGATCTTTTGAAAGCCTACCAACTAGATTGAGGGAAACTACAGTTTCAGTGAGAGATCACAGACTGTCACATGCATGTGTGTTAAAAAAAAGACAAATGAACTAAGAACAAAAGAGGTGTCCTCACGATCTAACTTTAATTTTACTGTTGACATGCTTTTTTTCATTTAATACTATAAAAACACTGACACGAAAGAGGCAGTAATGCAATGTGAGCCCCTGAATCTGGAACAGAGTCTTCAAATGACTCACCACACACAAGAAACGGTGATAGAAAATCAGTGTTATGCCCAAGATCACAACAAATCCACCCTCCCTTTCACTTCCATTCTGTAATTACCGAGTCATGCAGTCTGGCCTCTGACCTCATCTCAGGTCTCTCCTCTTCGCTTCAGTATTACCCATCAACATCTTGATCGACATCTCTCTCCTGCCTTTCTTCTGGTCGTCGCATCCTCCGTCATGGCGTGACGATTTATCACTGTATCTATAATGAGCATGGCGTGTTTGCCTCCCTCAGTAAGGGAAGAATAGTGACTGGACCATGTTTGATGGTTCTGGACAGGGACTAATCTGTGGAAATAGAAGTACGGTGGAGCTAGACGTGAGGAAAGGACATTGACCTCTTACCGTTCATAGCCTGACCTGCACCAAAATGTCCACTGTGAATACTTGTTTTCGTTCGTGATCCACTGGTGTTTCAGCTGTGACGCATTTCCTTCTATCCTGTGGAAGAAATTTCAAATTAAGGATGCTGAAGCATTTATGACACAGACATAACAAACAGTGGAAAAGCCGATTCTCTCTCTCTCTCTCTCTCTCTCCTCTCTCTCTCTCTCTCTCTCTCTCTCTCTCAAAATGTGTCTTGTACACAACCCAGTGAATGGAGAGTGAATATGTGCATAAACTGTTAATTCCTTTATTCCATTATTTTGCTCAACTTCTCACGTAGTTAACATTTGTGTAGATATATTCCACATAAAAAAGTGAAGAACAGACACAGAAATGTTTCAGAAGAGCAGCATCATACAATTAGACGTCGGACGTCCAGACAATAAACGTGATGAAAGGACACGATGGCTATAAGAGTGTAGACACCCAATGACATGGCAAGAGAACGGCAGATCCTAGATGAGGTTATGAAACTTACTATGAAGAAAGTGTTAGACAGGGGGACGGCTTACCAACAGAGGAGGAGACAAGGACAGCCTTGAACCCCTGAGTGCCTGGAGCAGAGTCACCAAATGACTCACCACACTGTGAAGGCAGCACGTGACATGAAGCTATGCTGGTAGATCGCAAGATATCCACGCTTTTGGCCTCCTCAATTCTGCAATTACCGAACTAAGCAGTTTGGTTTTCCAACCCGTGATCCTTAATCTTTACGTCGATTTTCTCCACCAAAGTCTCCATCAGTCTCTCTCTCTCTCTCTCTCTCTCTTCTCTCTCTCTCTCTCTCTCTCTCTCTCTCTCTCTCTCTCTCTCTCTCTCTCTCTCTGTTCTTTCATCTGGCCATCACTACTGCCATCATAGCATCATTATGTATCACTGCTGCCATCATAGCATCATTATTTATCACTGCTGACATCATAGCATCATTATTTATCACTGCTGACATCATAGCATCATTATTTATCACTGCTGACATCATAGCATCATTATTTATCACTGTTGACATCATAGCATCATTATTTATCACTGCTGGCATCATAGCATCATTATTTATCACTGCTGACATCATAGCATCATTATTTATCACTGCTGCCATCATAGCATCATTATTTATCACTGCTGCCATCATAGCATCATTATTTATCACTGCTGACATCATAGCATCATTATTTATCACTGCTGACATCATAGCATCATTATTTTTCACTGCTGACATCATAGCATCATTATTTATCACTGCTGACATCATAGCATCATTATTTATCACTGCTGGCATCATAGCATCATTATTTATCACTGCTGGCATCCACTTTGTCCATGGCGTGTTTGTCTTCCTTGCTGAGGGATGAACTGTGACTGGACTATGTTTGACATGATGTCATCTGTGGTAATGGTGGTATTGTGGAGCTTGGCATGAAGAAGAAGAGGGTTGTTTATCATCATCATCATCATCATTATTGTTATTGTTATCATTGTTGCAACATATTATTATTATTATATCATTATTATCATCGTCATTATTGTTATTGTTATCATTATTATTTTTTATTATTGTTGTTGTTATTATTATTGTTGTTGGTGTTATTTTTATTTTCACCACAACCATCATCATCCTTATTACTGTTACTATTGTCATCGTTGTCGTTGTTGTTGTTCTTGTTCTTGGTCCTGTTCTTGTTGTTATCATTATTATTGTTATTACTATTATCATTATTATTAATATCATCATCATCATCACTGTTGCTGTTCTTGTTGTTGTTGTTGCTGTTATTCAGGGTACTTATACAGCATCTATCCTTAGTGGGAAATCAAGTTCCAAACACTTTCAAATCTACGTTTTCGTTTAAACAGCAGGCTGCCTACCTGGGTAGAGACAAATGAAAAGCTGCCTGCAGGTGCTTCATTCGGTCATCCCCATGCTGTTCAGACAATATCAGTCACTCAACTTTCCATCTTCATTCTTTTGATTTTTCACACATGGTGCATGCTGTGTGTAATTTGTCATCCATATCAATGGCCAAACTGACCTTCTCTTCCAAAGGCTGGTGTGCAAGATGTTATGCATGCGTTCACACACGGAACTTCGGTTTATAGTCTCATTCAAATGACTTATCGAGAAATGGAGACAGAACTAATATGAACTCTGAGGGAAAAATCCACCCTTTACCAATATGGACAGGTGGAGATTCAAACTCGCAACTCCACGATCACCAGGGTCCAGTGGTCGACCAGCTGAGCTTTCCTTTCTTTGTTTACTGTTCATATTCAAATATACACCAATCTGTTAGCAGCATAGAAGTAGGATTCTATCTGGATGATTTATGCTCTTTTTCAGCCTGACAAGTATTCTTTCAATCTGTGGAAGAAAGTGTCAATTAAAACCAAATTTAAACGTATACTGCATGGGCATGAATTGCGGAAAATCAACCCCCCCCCCCCTTCTCTCTCTCTGTCTCTCTGTCTCTCTGTCTCTCTCTCTCTCTCTCTCTCTCTCTCTCTCTCTCTCTCTGAAAAAGTCCTGTCCACTGCACAGTGAATGGAAAATGTACATATAACCATCAAGATTATTCCGATTTGTGTCATTTTGGAAATGTTCATATTTTATTCATTCATTTGGCTGAACTCCTGGTCAATCTACCAGGATGGAGGGTACGAAAGTGAAGAACAAATCCAGGACTGGTTCAAAATAGCAGCACCACACAGAATGACTTGGACAGTCCAGATGAAACAGTTAGACAGACACCATAATGATATACAAGGGTATAGAAACCCTCTAATGTGGCAAGAGAACTGCAGGCTGCAAACAAGGCTACGGAACTGCCCAAAGAGAAAACGACAAACCGGAAAATGGCTAGGCGACAGAGATGCAGATAATGACGACCTTGAGCCCCTGAGTTGCTGGAGCTGAGTCACCCAATGACTCTCAATCACGGCGTCAGTGCAGGAGACCGCAAGAAACGGTGGCAGTAAGTCAGTCCCCAATCACAATAAATCCCATCCCCCTGCCCCCTCCATTCTGGAACTGCCAGGCCAAGCAGCGTGATTTCTGACCCCTAATACCTCCTTTTCACTTCCCCATCCCTCCCCAAATCTCTGATCGACGTCGTTCCCTCTTTTTTTCAATTGGCCGTCGGTTCCGTTGTCATGGCATGATCGTTTACCGCTCTCGTCTGCTCGCTTCCGCTTTGCTTCCTGGCGTGGTTGTCTCCCGTTGTGAGATAGAAGTGGGATCGATTCGTGCTTAATTGTTCTGGACAGGGACTTGAAAGGAGAAGTAGTTGTAACAGTGTGGTAGAAGCAGAGGAGCAGGAGCGGAAGTGGAGTTCAACTCACTCTGTCTGTGGCTAAGCCTGTCTGAAATAATAACAATCGCCAGTCAGAAAATTAAATATCAGGATTCAATACAGCAACATCAACATTCACACAAACGGAATACACATTAAATAAAAAGAGCAGAAAAATGAAATTCAATCAGTGATCAAGTCACCAGGCTTTAATTTGATGGATTTTTTGTGTTTAATTTCATAAATTTGAAGTTTATTTCATATACAACACAACATTCGTTCAGTTTTAATTTGCGTAAATATCCTCGCTCTCACTAAGACTACGTTCAGTCAGTAAACACTTCGTTTCTCTGGAGCCATGACCCAAAAAGTGTGAAACTACAAGAGGCTGATGTTACACTCACGCTCATCACTGGGGAAGGGAAAAGTCCTCTCATCACTGGGGAAGGGAAAAGTCCTCTCATCACTGAGGAAGGGAAAAGTCCTCTCAACCTGTTCACAATACCAGGGAAGGCTAGTGGTCCAGATATCACGACTGTAAACGTCTTGGTGAAGACAGATGAAGACATGATCATGATCACTGTTTCTTAGTCATGCATCAACATCAGTCACATGCCACTAGGCTGGAAGGACCCCTACATCCCAGCCATCTACAACAGATGGGAACCTCATGACCTAGTAAACTGTACACCTGTTTTTTTTTTTAATCTTCATTTGTGTGTTTTATGCACACTGCTGGAGTATATCCATTTTGACTTAGCCATAGAACCACTTGAACACAGTGACACTTATGTGTGTCCAATAGCATGGTGTTTATTATAAACTCATATTCTCTGCGGTAAAATCTAAATAAGCTTAAGTATGAAAGAGTACAATTCGTTTTCCTCTAAACAAAATTCTAAATGTCATTCCAGTGCTCATTCATCTAATGGTTAACCCTTTAACTGCTGAACGGCACCGAACGTACTTTTGAAAGATTTGAAAGAGTTGCTGTAGTCTGTGTTGACTTTCGAGGTATTATTTTCAGAAACATTATTAGTTTACCTATCCCTTTTTGAAGTTATTCAGACAAGACAACCATTGATACTTGGGTAACCTGGTTTGTCTATTTCATCCCAACCAAAGGATGTCATCGTCTTATTGACCATCATGTCAGCATCCATGAAAAGGTTATGAAAAGGACACCCCAGTTACAACCACTTCTCAAACTTCGTAAAGTAGTTTATGCGTTTTATCTGCCAGCCATCACACTACGATTGTACGATTTAATGACGTTTTATCCAACAATCTTCCCTTTTACTGACGTAAATCATGATTACTGTATATCTCCTGTTCATTGTCATGGTTTCCAAGTGGTTTCGTTGTGGTCGCTGGTCAGGGTACAGGTAATTGGTGACTGTGTGTCATCATTTGGTGTGGGATATCGATGTCTGGTGATGTAACACCACTCTGATAAACAGTACCTAATTTTGGGCAAAGCTTTTGCTCGCAACACGACCTGTCTCTGTTTTTGAGTTTGTAGTGGGTTATGGCATGTTGTGTTGTGTTGTGTTGTGTTGTGTTGTGTTGTGATGTGTGTGTGTGTGTGTATGTGTGTGTGTGTGTGTGTGTGTGTGTGTGTGTGTGTGTGAGAGAGAGAGAGAGAGAGAGAGAGGGGGGGGGAGAACGAGAGAGAGATCTATCAACAATAAGGTATGTTCCAGAAATGCTTGTAAAATATTTTTGTTGTTCATTTTTCCAGTTAGGCTGAGTCATCTGTTGATCGTTTACACATGAATACACGTCTAAATCTTAGATCTCTTTTCATCAGGGCTAGGGTATGTCTCTTAAGCCTACATCTGTCTTAGCCTTCAGCCAGGCCATTGTGTTTCAAGTCACTAAGAGAAAACTAATTCACACAGGCCCTTTAATATAATTCAAGGTACTTCAAAGAATGTAAAATTTGAGTAAGCTGCACCAGCAAGACCACGCTGAGTCTAACCGTCTGAGACACACAGTGAAACCTAATAGTACTGGGGCAGCCGGAGCCAGATAGACAATAACTGTAGAGAATGAAGAAGCAGGACGTGAGTCACTTACAGTGCTTCTCTGGCATCTTGAGTTTCCTTTCCCACTGATTGGATCGTCAGTGAAGACCACTGATGACTGCATTGCCTGCAGACTGTACTCGTGTTGGCGGCCTTTGTTCCAGGAGGGTTAGCAGGAACAAATAAGTAAGTAAATGAGTTCAGTTCTGTTCTCTTGGTGCTGTCTGGCACCTCAGGTAATGGCAAGGGATTCCCATCTGTCTTTGTCTGCTACTGCTTTGGGGACCGTCTTGAGAGTCAGTCCTTGGCATGCTGGCTCTCTCTGTTCTGTGCCAGAATTCCTTGGGTCGTTTTTGGTTTCTCTTCTCCTGGGAGGCAGGGGGGTGGGGGGGATGAGGGACTTCAATAGTACAGCTATTTTAGGCAATGAATTGGGTGACATGTGAGACATGTATCTCAACCATCTCAATCAGCATGTGCAGATCATCTCGTACATCTTCGCCATTCCTATCCCGCTTAGGAAATGTTCACTGGAGATAACATCAGGCCAGATGATCCCAAGGATACGCCACCGGTGCATGGTCTGGAATACCCCCAACTTCTGCTCCACACTGATAGTGGCCCTCCAGCACTTTCGGCCATACAAGAGAATACTGAAGACATTTCTCTTGAAGATATTGACTTTTATACAGACGCTGAAGCGTTTTGAGAAAGGTAAACACTTGGTTTGGTTTGCTGACCTAACTGTTAATCTCCAAGTCACAGTCTCTGTCTGTTTGTGCCCTTACCACCCGACTAGAAAGGCAATAAATAAATACGTAAACTATTACTTTAATTTTGTTTTTAGAGAAAAGAATTCAGAGGCAATGAAAATGTTGTGTTCAAATTTCCAGCACAAAATCAGACTACACAGGACTGGGTCATGACATTGAGAAAACTTGTACTCTAGCGAAAGCAAAAAAAAAAAAGGCTTCAGAGAAGAGAAGTCGCCAGACAGATTGAAACTGGTCGACACCCTCCCAGACATTGAATGCATGCACACGAAAGGAGTATGTCTTCTCGTCTATCGAACAGGATGAACGGAGACTGACAAGAGACAGATCAATTAGAAGGGAACCCAGCAGAGTGCAGACCTTACCAAAGGTGGAACGAATCCTAGATCCATCTTTTAGGTCACTTCACGAGTGGAAAACTTTCCTCTCACAGAGAAAAAAGTTGTCAAGAAGGACCGAAAGAGTTAATTCCCAGGAACGTATCGATAGAGCATGCAAAATCCAAAACGTTACCGTCCACATCATGAGAATTCCTTCATAACTTGGGAAAAACGCATTATTACATTTCAATAATCTTTTGGTAATATGGATGGCAGCAATCATATTCAATGGAACATTTGTCATAATCTTACTCAACAGATCCTGAAACCACCACTGTATCTGATCCACCCCAAAATTGTGCTGTCTTCATGAAACAAATGTTCAAGCACTGAACCGACACAAGGAACGCAACAAACAATAAAGAAACAAACCCCATTGAAATACTGAGCGCCTGATGAACGTAGCAAACGCTAAAGTAGCGTGCCTCGTTGAAGCACCCGGCGCCAAACTAACGGTAATAAACAATTACGTAACGAGCCCCATTGAAGCATTACGCCCCAAAATCAAAGTAACAAACACTCAAGTAGCGTGCCCTGTTCACATGTTGGGCGCCAGAGGAACATCATAAACACTAAAGTAACGAGCCCTGTTGAAGTACTGAGCGCCAAATGAATCAAAGACACACTAAAGTAGCGAGCCCCGTTGAAGTACTGAGCGCCAAATGAACCAAAGAAACACTAAAGTAACGAGCCCTGTTGAAGTACTGAGCGCCAAATGAACCAAAGACACACTAAAGTAACGAGCCCTGTTGAAGTACTGAGCGCCAAATGAACCAAAGACACACTAAAGTAACGAGCCCTGTTGAAGTACTGAGCGCCAAATGAACTAAAGACACGCTAAAGTAACGAGCCTCGTCGAGATTCTGAGTTCCAAAGAAACGTAACACTAAAGTAATGAGCCCCATTGAAGTACTGAGCCCCCGAATGATCGTAATAAACCCCGTTTTAAGTACTGAGCACCAAAGGAACGTAACAAACACCGAAGTAACGAGCCCCATTGAAGTACTAGGCGCCAAATAAACGCAGCAAACAAAGTGAGCGTCACATACACGTAATAAACACTAGAGTAACGAACCCCAAAGCTTGGTTATGTTCACCAGGTAGCTCACTTCGTCCACCTCTGTTTTCACGTTCCATTTCCGCCAGCAGCTATTATACTTTGAAATGTGCTGTGTTCTTCCAGGGCTACGTTCCACTCTGTAACGTTTTTTTCGTAATACCTTTCGTAGTTATTTGCTGTGCTGCTTGATCTGAATCCTCCCCACGCACTGCGCAAAAATTTGATGGATTCATACTTGTGGTGACACAATCCACGTTTGACTGAGTTCGTGTAAAATAAATTCAGAATTTTTTTGTACTAAGGGCTTCCTGACAAAAGAAAGACGCAAACAAACGGACACAAGTGAGATCGATATCTCCAGGGCTAAGGTGATAGCGTGACTGGTGCACTGTATAATCCAACAATCTCTTGTTTGGCATCGGCGGTTTTTTGGGGTTGTCTGCAAAACACAAAGAATCCTGTGAACGCCTACGTGCTGTTTATTTTTGGAAATTACGACTTCGGTAAGAAAAAATGTGTCCTCTACGTCTATTTCAGCTTACTGCGACATCTTTTATTCCAAAGTTTAGGAACACTGACATGAAGGATGTAGTAATACAACATACCTTCCCCTGCTGCTCCCCTTTCTCTCCCACCCCATTCTCTGTCTGTCTGTCTGTCTGTCTCTGTCTGTCTGTCTGTCTGTCTGTCTGTCTGTCTGTCTGTCTCTCTCTCTCTCTCTCTGAAAATGTCAATAGATCCTGTTCATGGTTAGTATAGAGTGAGCGCAATGAACTTCAAGTAAATTATGATACACGTTTTCCTGCAATTATTAACTGTGGTGCACAATCTCTCTATTTAGTCATTAGCCAACTTGATCTCCTTTGTTGTACTCTACAATAACATGAAAAGCAGTCTTTGTGGTGAAGAAAAAAACGTAACAGACTAGTTTAAAGTGACTTCAGCAAACAATTCGATGTCTAGAATTGAGACGGTGACTTCGTTGACAGAACGCAATAGCTTTAATGGTCCTGTAAATCCGATAATGTGGCGAGGAGACAGCAGGTCAAGACGAGGCCGTGGAACTGTCAAAAGAGGGAGTGTTAGACAGTGGGACAGCTTGCTGGCAGAAAAGGAAATACTGATAAGCTTGAGCCCTGAACGTTTGGAACAGAGTCACCAAATGACTCACCACACTGTCAAAGCAACGTGCGGCAAGAAATCGTGAAAACAAATCAGCGTTATCCCAGGATGGCAATAACTTCGACCTCCATGCCATCTCCATTCTGCAATTATCGAACTATACTAGTCACAACAAGTTAAGGGCCATCTCACAACATCACCACCAAAGACAGAAAAGGCACAGACGAGGCAATTTGAAATATGAAGTTGTAAATTTCATCATTAACCAACGATTTCATAGAGGTTGCGATCTAATTCATTCAAAAACAGAGCAACAGTGCAAGTTCAAATCACCACACCCCTCTTTTCAAAAGTCAGGAATCAGGTAAGCACATTTCAACAAAGTCAATATCGGGTGTGACCCCCCCTTAGCCGCCAGACATTCAAGGCAGCGCCGGTGCATGGAATGCGCAAGATTCCTGAGAGTCTTCTGGGGGATGTTCTGCCACTTCTGTTGCAGAAATTGTGCCAGCTGGTTGACATCCGCAGGAGGAGAGTGATTGTTGGCCACCCTTTGTCCCAGAACGTCCCACAGGTGTTCAGTTGGTGCCACGTCAGGTGAACGAGCAGGCCAGTCCATCCTTGGGATCCCTTGCTGATGCATGAAGTCAGTGACGACTCGTGCTCGATGAGGAGGAGCGTTATCGTCCTGCAAGGTTGCCATCGGTCCCATGGCTTGCAGAACCGGCTGAATGAGAGGCTGAACAATCTCATTCCTGTAGCGCAGTCCGGTCATATAACCCTGGATGACGTACAAAGGTGTTCTGCCGTTGATATGGAAGCCACCCCACACCATCACTGAGCCTCCTGCATAGCGGTCAACCTCACGAACAGCACAGTCTACAAAGCGCTCTCCTTGCCTGCGCCAGACCCGTCTTCTGCTGTCATTGAATGCAACAGTGAAGCGGGACTCGTCGGTGAACAAGACCTGGGACCATTGCTGCCTGGTCCAGTGTTGATGTTGCTGACAACAGGCCACACGGGCCTGACAATGAGCCGGTGTCAGGGGGATCCTGATGGCTGCACGTCTTGAATGGAGGCCAAACTCGTGTAGCCGGTTGCGGATGGTGCTGGTGCTGACGTTCCTGTTGATAGCTGTCCTCAGTTCATGTCTCAGAGTGCTGGCAGTAACAGTGCGATTGCGCAGCGTGGACAGCCGGAGGAAACGATCGTCCTGTCTGTTGGTGCTGCGTGGACGTCCGGAGCGAGGGCGTTCTTCTCCTGTGCCTATGGCCTGGAAACGTTCCTGCAGCCTCTGAATTACATAGTGGCTCACTCCCAGTCGTCTTCCAACTTCTCGTGATGACAGGCCTTCATTCAGCCATGTTAGGGCGCGTCCACGGCCCTGGGTGCAAAGTTTTGTTCTCGGAGACATGCTTGTAGGAGCCCAGATTTTCGTGACTTTTATACCCATCCCTGGCTAGCTAATGCTGACAAGTATTAATATTAACCTGAACGTTCATGTGCGTCATGCAGTTTTTGTCCTCTAATCATGCTTTCGCAGCTAAAGCAACAGAAAGTTGACACACAAATTCACCAATATCACTGATTTTCACAAGGCTTCCACTCAATGCATAAAATGACTGATAGTGAAAGCGTGATGCACGTGCTTTCATAGATGGATAGCCTACACTTGTAACCTAGTCTACCGGTCCATTTGTCATAACATTTTTTATACACGTATCTTTCTTGCAGTGTGCGAAATCGACATGTGGCCCTTAGCTTGTTGTGTCTAGTATATGCAGTCTGAAGTCTGCTCTCTGACACCCACACCCCACTTTCCTATTTCAAAGCAAAATCTCGACGAACATCTCCCTCCTTTCTTTCAAATGGTGCGTCGCTTGTGCCGTAATGGCGTAATCATTTATCATTGCTTGCGTCTATATTACACGTGGTGTGTTTGCTTTCTTGAAAGGTGAAGAATAGTGACTGGATCATGTTTGACAGTTCTGGTCAGGGATTAATCTGTGCAAATGGGGGTATGGTGGAGCTGGACGTGAGGAAGGGACATTGACACCTCTCTTTATTATCTGACCTAAACTCGGTTGTGAGCTATGTATGGGTGTTTTCCATTCATGATGTGATTGTTTCAGCCGTGTTACATTTTCTTTTCCCTGTGGAAGAAAGCTTAAATTAGAATTATGTTGAAGCATTAGATCACAGACATAAACAGAGGGAATGTAAATCATCGTCATCATCATCGTCATCATCATCATCATCATCATCATCTCTCTCTCTCTCTCTCTCTCTCTCTCTCTGAAAAGGCCATCTCAACAACAGATGGAAAGAGGACGTCAGTAACCTCAAGCTTAATTTAATTAATGTAATTTTCTAACTGTTGATACTAGAACATGATATTTTGATTCCTTCATTTTGTTATTTTGCTCAACTTCTCTGGTAGTTTGAATTGTTGAAATGGACATTACTCGAAAATAAAACAAAAAGCGAAAAACATGCTCACAATCGTTACGAACAGCAGCAGTAGGTAATCAAACCGCGGGAATCAAGACAATAAACATGCTGAAATGACATGATGACTGTAAGGGTCTAGAAATCCAATCACATAGCAAGAGAAGAGCAGGTCCCAGAGAAAGTTGTGGAACCCAGGAGGAGAAAGTGTTAGGCAGGAAAATGTCTTGCCAACAGAGAAGGAAACAACGACAACCTTAAGCCTCTGATTGGCTGGGGCATTTCTTTTTTCTTTCTTTCTGCGTACGCAGGCTGATACTCCTGCGGACACTGCCTGTATAGAGAGACAGTGGAGATTTGGGTGTATGACCGTTTTTTTATCCTGCCAATAAGGCAGCCATACTCCATCTTCGGGGAAGGTGCATGCTATGTGTAACGTGTCATCCATACCAACGGCCAAACTAGCCTTTTCCGAAAGTTGGTGATGGGATTTTACGTGTGTGCAACATGTTGTGCTTCCGTTCACACACGGAACCTCGGTTTAGAGTCTCATTCGAAGGACTGTATGGGGAATGGAGTCAGAACCAATGTTAACTCCGAGGAAAACAAATCCCCCTGTACCGAAATTCGAACCCGCAACCCCAGGATCACGAGTCAGACGCTCTACCAACTGAGCTATTCCGGCTCCCGGCTGGGGCAGAATCACCAAATGACTCACCATTCTGTTAAAGCAACACGCAAAGAGAAGCAGTGGTAGTAGACTGCAATACACCTGAACTCACTGACTCCTCCATTCCGCAATGACTGAGCTAAGCAGTTTGGTTTCTGACCTGTAATCCTTCCCCTTCATGTCAAAATTTCCTGCCAGAATCTCGATTGACATCTCTGTCCTTTCTTTCAACCCCCCCCCCCCCTCTTTCTCTCTCTCCTCTCTCTCTCTCTCTCTCTCTCTCTCTCTCTCTCTCTCTCTCTCTCTCTCTCTCTCTCCTGTCATGGCGCGCGATCATTTATTGCTGCTTCCATTCACTTTATATATATATATATATATATATATATATATATATATATATATATATATATACGCAAGGCAGCAAAGCGGAAGCGAGCAGACGAGAGTGGTAAATATATATAAATATATATATATATATATATCTGTATATTTATATATATATATATATATATATATATATAATATGTGTGTGTGTGGTGTGTGTGTGTGTGTGTGTGTGTGTGTGTGTGTGTGTGTGTGTGTGTGTGTGTGTGCATGGGCGGGGAGTGTCTTCTTCATTGAGACAAGAATTGGACTATGTTTGATGGTTCTTTACGGGAATCAATCAGTTGAAATAGAAGCATGGTGTAGCGAGACCTGAGGAAGGGACATTGACAACTCTTTGTTTAGAGCCTGACCGTCACAAACGTGTAAGCTATGTATAAGTGTGTGGTATTCATGATCGAAGAAAGTTCAAATTAGAATTATACTGAACCATTTAGAACACAGATATAGCATATGGAGGGAAAGCGACTTCTCTCTCTCTCTCTCTCTCCTCTCTCTCTCTCTCTCTCTCTCTCTCTCTCTCTCTCTCTCTCTGTCTCTGAAAAAGTCTTTCCAGAACACAGTAAATGTAAAGTGCACATACCATAAACCTGAAGATCATCTAAAATTCACGCCAAACCATAACTGTTGGTGCTGGTGCATATCTGTTTATTCCTTCTCGTCTTTATTTGGCAAGACCCCTCTTGTGGCTTGAATCTGTTAAGACAAATAATCAGTTTACAAAAGTGAAGAACAGACCCAGGACTAGTTCAAAACAGCAGCAACACACAAATACACTTCACCCATGATAGATGGTTTAATTGAAAAGACACAGCAGTTGTGAGGATGCAGAAACCCAATAATGTTACAAGAGAAAAGCAGCTGGCAGACAAGCGTGTGAACCTGGCCAAGAAAAAACGACAGACTTGAGAGGATGGCGGGGCAATAGAGAGGAGAAGCAGATAATGATGACTTTCAGCTCTTAGCTGCTGGAGCCAAGACATCAAATGGTTTTCAATCACAGCATCAAAGAGACCACAAGAAACGGTGGCAGTAAGTCAGCGTTCAGGTCAACCTCCAATCACAATAAATCCCACCTCCCTGCCCCCCTCCATTCTGGAACTGCCAGGCTTAGCAGCGTGATTGCTGACCTCTAATACCTCCTTTTCACTTCCATGGTCTCTCACCCAAATCTCTGATCGACATCATTCCCTCTTTTTTGTTCAATTGGCCGTCTTTTCCGCCATCATGGCATGATCGTTTACCACTCTCGTCGGCTCGCTTCCGCTTTGCTGCCTTGCGTGATTATCTCCCGTGGTGAGAAAAGAAGCGGAATCGATTCGGGCTTAATTATTCTGGACACGGACTTGCAAGGAGAAGTAGTTGTAACAGTGAGCAAGATGTAGGTAGGCAGGAGAAGTGTTTAACTCACACTGTTTGCAGCCACGCTTGTCTAAAATCATGAAAAAGAATAGCCATGCAGAAAATTGAACTTGAGGATTTAATTTAGCGACAACAACATCCATACAAACGTAAAACACAGAACCTGAAAAGCGCAGAGTAATGAAATACAATCAGCAATCAAATTACACTTATCTTTAATTTTATGGGGTGGGGAGGGTTAAAAATGGTCAAAATTTTGTTTTATGAACAGCACAAAATTTGTCAAAAATAATAACGGATTTGCATCAAAGTTTTCAGATTCAGCACTCAGTAAGACTATTCCAGTCAACAGGAACTTTGTGTCTCTGCATCAATGTCCAAACCAAATGACAAAAGGTGCATCATCTGCCTGACAGATACCACAGCTTGACTCCACACTCATAACTGGGAAAGGATGAGGTCGTCTCCTCAAGGACACCATAGCAAGAAAGGCCAGAAGTCCAGATGGCATAAGCATCACAGTTCTAGTGGAAATGAATAAAGACAGTGATCCTGACCACCATCTTTGAGGCATTCAGCAGCTCAGTCACGTGCCATTAGACTGGAGGGACCCCTACATCCCGGCCATTTACAAGGAAGAGGGTATGATCACCTAGCAAACTACGCACCTGTCTCTTGGACTTGTGTTTTATGCAAGCGCAGAGCATATCCTGACTCCTCAGCTGTAGAATACCGTGAGCTCTGCATGATGATTATTATCAATGGATATAACCAATGCATGTAGTGTGAAATTTGAAAAAAGAAAAAAAAACACGTAAGTATGAAATAAACAACAAGTTTCCTCGAAATAAATCTGAATCGCATTTTGATACTTATTCATCTAATGATTAACCCTTTGATAGCTGAACTGCACTGAATGCACTGTATAGATCTGAAAGAAAGTACTCATACTTCGTGTAGACATGAGACGTATTACTACTGGGTCATGGTGTGTGTGTGTGTGTGTGTGTGTGTGTGTGTGTGTGTGTGTGTGTGTGTGTGTGTGTGTGTGTGTGTGTGTGTGGTGAGTGAGTGAGTGTGGTGTGTGTGTGTGTGTGTGTGTGTGTGTGTGTGTGTGTGTGTGTGTGTGTGTGTGTGTGGTGTGTGTGGATATTAGGTTCATGAATGGCTGGTTGTTTACATATGATCATTTTGTTATTGTTGCTGTCTCATTTTCTCTGTGCGACGCTTTTTTGTGTGCTGCTCCCAAGAACATTCATTCCACAACGCTCATTGTGGTTCCACGCACATAACCCACACATATGTTTGTTCTGGTGCGATCTCAGCTTCGCATTTGTGTAGAGGGAGTAAGAAAGGGGCGAAAAAGAACTTCGCTACATTCAATTTTACCGTCCACACTGAGCAAATATGTTATGTCAGAAGGCCATAACCGTCTTGGGAGAGTGAGAAAGTTTGGGTTTTTTTTCCTAGCCTACACGATATCACCAGAGCAACAACACTTTAAGATATATAGCAAAAATGGCCAAATTCTATCTAGAAGCTGCCAGCGTGATTGAACCCAATGAGCTAAACAGATTCCAAAAGGAAAACGAACCCCAGCCTGAACTTTTCTTTCTGGAGAGTAACGCCACTCACACACAGCAGAGAGGATGGAAAGGAGGGGCCAGGTCATGGAATGAAAGGATGATAGTTAAACATCTGTTTCAGTGGCAGCCATCGTCAATGGACGTTAAAAGGCAACAGGCGTTCCACTCTTGTTGAATCGGGAAAGAGAGACTTCTAAAACTACATGCATTAGGGCTGGTACGGAATATATATATATATATATATATATATATATATATATATATATATATGTGTGTGTGTGTGTGTGTGTGTGTGTGTGTGTGTGTGTGCGTGTGTGTGTGTGTGTGTGTGTGTGTGTGTGTGTGTGTGTGTGTGTGTGTGTGTGTGTGTCGCGCGCGCGCGTGTGTGTGTGCGTGCGTGCATGCTTGCGTGCGTGCATGCGTGCTTGTGTGTGTGTGTGTGTGTATGTGTGTGTGTGTGCGCGTGCGCGCGCGTGTGTGTGTGTGTGTTTGAGAGAGAGAGGGGGGGAGGGAGAGAGATGCATATTCAGCGTTACACGGGGTAGACTGTTCGTAACAAGACATTATGTAGCATTGCCTTTTTTGGACGAAGAATGATAGGGTGATAAATCGTGTGGTTTGTGTGAATGTGTCTGACATGGAGGGGAAGAGCAGACTGCTGGCACTGCGTTCCTGCAGAGGATGGAGCAGGGAAGTGGCCGGGAGGGTAAAGGAGGAGGAGGAGGAGAGGCAAGATGTTGAGTAAGGCGTGGGCATGACAAAGAAAAAAAAGTTAAATTCTACAAATGGGGAAGGATTGTACAACATCAGAAAAAAAAATGAAGTTCTTGGCATGAAATCCTGGTTCTGAGCGTTGGGTCCTTAAATTGAAGAGTTTAGACGTAACCTTTTTCTGGGAATCTTTCGGCTGTATAGAGCGAGATAATACTTTTTCTTGGGATTATGTTCAAACTACCTGAGGAGGTATCCTGTCATTTCCAAGGCAGCCATGTGTCTATAATGAACGAGTTCTTCACCTGTAGTGTCATGGAAATTGTTGTTGATTCCTGCTCCTTTACGCACAGCCCTACCAGGGAGCGTCGGATCTCAGGTTCAGTGCCGACAGTTCACAACCAGCAGTTAATGTCAGGTCGTCAGGAGACAACCTACCAGCGGAGACACAGCACTGCTTCTGAATCACTTGAGTGGAAATTGAACATGAAATGAGGCAGGGAACAGTAAACAATAAACAATAAACAAGTAGGGTAACTCTTGCTCCCATAAGGAAACCTAACTCAGAGTAACTTTTATTCAAGACTGACACAGCCTTTTAAATTTGAATAAAGTCAGACAAATACAAAGACGAACAATCTAATAGTGGGGGGAGGGGGGGGGGGGGAAACAAGCGCAGGCCAACAACCCCTCCGTCATCACAGTAATGACTTTGCAAAGATTTGAAGTTAAGGGGGTGGGGGTTGGGGGAGGGGGGGGGGGTTGAAGATGAAGAAAAGGGGAACATAAAATTAAGAAAATAGATTTTAGATATGAAAACTCTTCACTAGCTGCATGAGGGAACCATCATAATCTCTCTGAAGGCAGATCTATTTGTATTGCCTGCTCCTAGGCCTTTCGTCCGCTGGATCAGACTCATCAGCCGTTGAGTGGGTTTTCACTGCTGCCTGTTCTGATCTATTCTACCCAAGACTCCATCCAGCTAGCAAGGCTTTTAATGAGTACAATGATTATTTTGTCCAGGAGCTAGTGAATATACTGACAATTATATAGGGAGACAGAATGGTTCATACATAAATGGCCGATTAAAGGTGTATTTCTGTCACTTTGGGTTAATGTTGTTTTATCTACTTTGCCCTAACTCATTTTAACTAAGTCTCTAAGCATACTCATAACTTACTGGGAATTGTTGTTGCTGCTTTTTTTTCATCAGAGCGGATTTGGTATGATGCATATGTTTTAATATACCTGGTTAAGAATCAGAATCAATAATCCCAGATCACCCCCACCCCCGACCCCCAACCCCCCGAACCCTACACCCTGCACTTCCACAAAAAGGTATACATGTGAGGTGACTTCAATAAGAGAGAGAGAGAGAGAGAGAGAGAGAGAGAGAGAGAGAGAGAGAGAGAGAGAGAGAGAGAGAGAGAGAGAGAGCGAACTGTGTGGCGGATTTGGTCCTTTCCAATGACAGATAGTGGCATCATTGCTGAACAATTGTCATCCCATACGTTACATCACCAAATCTTACATCATAAGAACCTTTAAGAAATATCTATAACAAATAAAGGGGGTCCTATGAATTTCGCAATAAACCGTTTTTTTTCCATTTTCCAGGTAGGCTGAGTTTCAATAGTGACTTATTACTCATGAATACATGTCTGACCCTTAGATCTCTTTATGCCAGGACGACGGTAGGACATAAGCCCACATCAGGCATAGTTTTGAGCCAAGCCATTTATACCAAGTAAACAGAAAAAAATAATTCAGAAAAGATCATTTACTTTACTCAGTTTCCTCAAAGCTGAGTCAGCCATAACTCAACTGCAAGATCAAATTAGGTCTAACCCTCTGACAAATACAGTAAAATTTTACACTATTAGACGAGTCCACGCCTTCGTCTAAGACAGACAGACAGAAGTAAGGAATGGAGGGACACAACATTAGTCACCTACAGTACTTCTCTGGCGTCTGGAGTTTCCAGTGCTGCTGATTGGGTTGTCAGTGAAGACGACTGGTGACGTCATTGCCTGCAGACTGTACTGCCTGGGGTCTTACTCCAGTCTGCAGGGACACGATGGATCGCTTGTCAGGTGACAACTTTTTCTGGGTTAACTGAGACTGGAGTCTCTGAGTCCCTGCCACCTTGACGCAGAGAGAGAGAGAGAGAAGAGAGAGAGAGAGAGAGAGAGAGAGAGAGACAGACAGACAGAGACAGACAGACAGACAGACAGAGACAGAGACGGACAGACAGAGACAGAGACAGAGACAGAGAAAATGTAATGCTGGCCCTACATTTCATATAAACACTTTTGCTCACACACACACACACACACACACACACACACACACATGCGCGCGCGCGCACACACACACACACACACACACACACACACACACACACACACACACACACACACACACACACACACAGAGTTATTCATCCATTGTATAACTCCAGACCAGGATCTGGAAACGCTCTGCCACAAAGGTAACTAGTTTCAAGTAGACAGATTGATGTGAAGATGCAGACACTAAAACAGATTTGTTCAGCATTCAGCTGTTCTTAATTCAGACTGTTCTGGGTTTGTGTACATTTGCCCACTGTTACAAAATACCTTTACAGATCTTTCAGGAAAGTTTCAAACTTTTTTTTCCAGTCTGTCCAGTGACTTACGCGCACGCCAAGTAGAAGACTGTTTCTATTTTCAGCAAAGCTTAGGTAATATAAACTCACATCAAACGCTTTCCCTACTATACCTTTCACTGGCTCACCATTCTTCTTCTAACCCACTGACCTGGAATCTTGAACATCCTGGCCTCTGCTGGGTTTCCATTGAAGTGTCTGCTGGCTTTACCTGAATGGTTTTTGACTGTACGACAAACAACGCACCTAAGAACCACCAGACTTTTTTTAAACAGCATATTTATTAAAAGACAGTCAATTGTGTCTTCTGTGCTGCTTTTCATGTGGCTGAAATGCAATGTGAATCTATCATTTTGGTATTTATTCTGAAGCAGAAAGGTCCAAGGTATACTTGAAAAACGCATACAAGCGTGAACATGGGTCTGAAGGATCACTCCTCAGCATTCTAATCCCAGTGCAGTGGGTCGTCAAGGAGGCGTGACACATGGTTAGGCTGTCGGTGATCTTCATCACTCCATGTCTGGGCAACAGGGAAGACATGTTCAGAACAGCCCATGTATGCATCTTTCAACCTGCCAACGGGGCACACACCTTCATTGTGCCCTCTGGCATGGTCTTGGGTAATAAGACCAATGGGGCACACACCTTTCATCGTGCCCTCTGGCATGGTCTTGGGTAATAAGACCAATGGGGCACACACCTTTCAACGTGCCCTCTGGCATGGTCTTGGGTATTAAGACCAGTGACTTGCACACACAAAAGCTAAACTTTTTTTAATTTCCCAGAAGAGGTAAACTGCCTCATTTAAAGACCGCACCATGCGACCGCCCTCAACGTTGGAAAGTTAGAAACAGTAGCATTCAGAGGTTGTTTTTTTAATCTTTTTGTCGTTGCAGTAAACTTAAGATCCCATCATTAGATTGTAAAATGGTGACTACTCTTTTCTATTCAAGAACTGACACCTATCCATACCTGGAAACTACTATGTTTGATAACACTGAGATGCAGGACTGAGCAACAACTGCAGCAAACAATTAGATTGGAAGAGTCCAGACGGTGAACTCATTAATGGAACACAATGGCTGTATGAGAGTAGTAGCTTGATACTGTGGTGAGGAGAGGGATGGTGAAGACAAGGCTGTTGAGCCGCATTACCCAAAGAGAAAGTCTTAGACAGCAGGACGGCTCGCTGACAGAGAAAGAAATATTGACAGCCTTGAACCCTGAAGTGGGTGGAGCAGAGTCCCCAAAATGACTCACCACACGCACAAAGCAGCGTGCAGCAAGAATCAGATCATATGTTAGCATTGTCTCCGAATTTGCAATAACTTCAGCCTCCCTGACATCCCCATTCTGCAATTAACAGAGCTATGCAGATTCCTGACTGCTGACCCCCCCTCCCCCCCTCCCCCCCTTCCCTTTACTTCCTTATTCCCACTGAAATCTTGATAAACGTCTCTCTCCTTTGTTTCAAGAGGTCATCGCTTCAGCCATGATGGCGTGATCATTTATCACTGCTTGCGTCTGTATTGTGCATGGCGCGTTCGTCTTCCATGGTAAGGGAACAACAGTGACGGGGTCATGACTGATGGCTCTGGGCAGGAGCTTATCTGTGGAAATAGTAGTATGGGGGAGCTAGACATGAGGACTGGACATTGACCTTGCACAGTTTATGGCCTGACCTCTCTCTCTCTCTCTCTCTCTCTCTCTCTCTCTCTCTCTCTCTCTCTCTCTTAAAGGGTCCTGTCAACAACACAACAAATGGAAAGTGGACATGTCATCAAACTTCAAGCTCATTGTAATTATTGCCCTTCTGTAACTGTTGGTATGGGAACATAATCTATCAATTCCTTCATTTCATTATTTTATTCGATTTCTGGTGTAGTTTAAATCTGATAAGATGGATGCAGCTTTAAACATGAAATGAAGAATAGAACCAGAAATGGTTTAGAACAGCATCAGCAGGCAGGTAGAGGTCAGGACTCCAGACAATAAACTCGTTGAAAGGACATGACGGTTGTAAGGGTTTCAAAACCCAATAACACGGCAAGAAAACAATCCTAGACGAGATTGTGAGCGGACCAAAGAGAGTATGTGATACAGAAAGATGGCGTGCCGTCAGGGCAGACAACAAGGACAACCTTGAGCCCCTGAGTGGCTGGAGCAGAGTCACCAAATGACTCATCACACGGCGAAAGCAGCATGCAGAGAAATGTTGGTAGTAAATCGCAATGAATTCGAGTTCCTCGCCACCTCCACTCTGCAACTACCGAACCAAGCAGTCTGATTTTCGAGCTGTCTTCACGTCGATATTCCCGGTCAAAATCTCGACCGTCATCTCTCTCCTTTCTTTCAACTGGCCAACACTCCTGCCATCACGTGCAGGGCGTGTGCGTTTGCTTTGGTCTTCCTCGTTTGATGGTTTTAGACAGGGTCTTATCTGTGGAAATAGTTGTATTGTGGAGCTAAACATGATGAAGGAGGAATGTTGAACTCTCAATGTTTACACCTCAATCTAGACCAATTTGTCTAATCCTCTGACACACAGTGAAACCTTAAAGTACTGGAGCAGATGGTAACCTAGTACTTCTGGAACAGACAGAAGTACAGAAATAAAGAACAGGACATTAGTCACCTACAGTACCTCCCTGGCGTCTTGAGTTTCCTTTCCCACTGATTGGATCGTCAGTGAAGACGACTGATGACTGCATTGCCTGCAGACTGTACTCGCGTTGGCGGCCTTTGTTCCAGGAGGGTTAGTAGGAACAAATAAGTAAGTAAATGAGTTCAGTTCAGTTCTCTTGGTGCTGTCTGGCACCTGAGGTAATGGCAAGGGATTTCCATCTGTCTCTGTCCGCTTCTCCTCTAGGGCCCGTCTTGAGATCAGTTCTTTGCATGTCAGCTCTCTCGTGACTGTTCTGTGTCGGAATTCTTTGGGTCGCATTTGGTTTCTGTTCTCCTGTAGTGGGGGAGGGCGGAAAGAGGTTCCATAGTGGAGCTCTTTTGGACAATAAATTGGATTGCACGCAAGATGTGTCCAAACCATTTCCATCAGCATGCGTAGATTATTTTGTGCATCGTCACCATTCCTATTCCGCTTAAGAGATCTTCAATGGAGATAGTGTTTGACCAAAAGATCTTATGGATACACTACAGGCACTTGGTCTGGAACACCTCTAACCTCTGCTCCATGGTGTTGGTGGCCTTCCAGCACTCTTGGCCTTGCAGGAGAAAACTGAAGACATTTCTCTTGAAAATACTGATTTTCATACAGACTCTGGGACCAGTGGGCCTCAAAGTGGGTCAGAGAATAGCAAGTACTTGGTTTGATTTGCTGATCTGACTGTTAATTTCATGGTCACAACCTCTGTCTGATGTGACCCTACTACCCAGGTAGGAAACTGATAAGTGAATAAGTAAGTCACTAAGATGTTTTGAGGAAAAAAAAATTCAAAGGCAATGAAAATAATGCGTTCAACTTAAAGTCTGACAGCAGAGGACTGGCTCGAGATATTGAGACAGTCAGTAGTTTGGCGAAAGAAATAAGAAACAGCTTCAGGGAAGATTAGTCGCCAGACTGAAACTAGCTGACACCTTACCAGACACCGAATGCGTGCAGCACAAAAGGAGCACGTCGTCTTGTCAATTGAACAGGACAAAGGCAGACTGACAAAGAGACATAACAACTAAAAGGGAGCTCAGCAGAGCGCAGACACCCTCCAAACGTTAATCAATCCTGGATTTTTGGAGGATTTTTTTGTTCTGGGAGGGAAAGTGATAGGTGGAACAGACTGAAAAGGGTTATTTCCCAAATACTCTCGCAAATAGCACATGAAAAATACGAACATCAACGTCTATGTCACGGGAATGTTTCAACATTCTAGGAAAATGGGTTACTTCATATTCATTTGTCAATTGGTGATAGTCACATGGCAATGGTCATGTTCAGTGGAACGTGTATAACAATCTTGCTGTACAGATCCTGAATCCACCACTGGATCATGATCTTTACCATGATCATGATCTGCCCTAAATTTTAGTATCTTCATGAAACAAATGGTTAAGCACTGAGCTGCTGAAGGAATACAACAAATACTAAAGCAATGAGTTCTGTTGAAGCACTGTGTGCCAAAGGAACGTGACAAATACCAGAGTAGCAAATCTCAATGAAGCACTGAGCGCCAGATAAACGTACCAAAAACTACTAGCACGACTGAAGTATGAGCCACCAAATGAACGTACTAACACTAAAATAACAAGCCCCGTTGAAGTACTGATAGATTAAAGAATGTAACAAACACTAACGTAGCAAGCCCCGCTGAACTACTGAGAGTCAACTGAACGTTAAAAACACTGAAGTAACGAGCCCCATTGAAGCACTGAGTGCCAAATAAACATGACCAATACCAATGTAACAAACCCTGTTAACGTATTGAGCGCCATAAGAATGTAACAGACACTTAAGTAGGGAGTCCCTTTTAAGTACTGATCGCCACATGACGAAGTAAACACTGAGGTAACGAGTTCTGTCGAAGTCCTGAGAAGGAAGGTAACAAGCATTAAAGTAACGAGCTCTGTTCAAGTGCTGAGCGCCAGACAAACTTAACAAACACTATTGTATCAGAGCCCCATTTCACAACTGAGCGCCAAATGAACCTAACAAACACCAAGGTATCGAGCCCCGTGTAACAACTGAGCGCCAAATGAACCTAACAAACACCCAGGTATCGAGCCCCGTTTAACAACTGAGCGCCAAATGAACCTAACAAACACCCAGGTATCGAGCCCCGTTTAACAACAACTGAGCGCCAAATGAACCTAACAAACACCCAGGTATCGAGCCCCGTTTAACAACAACTGAGCGCCAAATGAACCTAACAAACACCCAGGTATCGAGCCCCGTTTAACAACAACTGAGCGCCAAATGAACCTAACAAACACCCAGGTATCGAGCCCCGTTTAACAACAACTGAGCGCCAAATGAACCTAACAAACACCCAGGTATCGAGCCCCGTTTAACAACAACTGAGCGCCAAATGAACCTAACAAACACCCAGGTATCGAGCCCCGTTTAACAACAACTGAGCGCCAAATGAACCTAACAAACACCCAGGTATCGAGCCCCGTTTAACAACAACTGAGCGCCAAATGAACCTAACAAACACTAAAGTAACGAGGCCTGCTGAAGCGCTAGGCTACACAGAAAAGTAGCAAACTAACTGAGAATCACATGAACGTCTGAAACATTAAGGTAACGAATCCCGAGAATTTGTTACATTCATTTAGTAATCTCGTTCAACATTTTGTTTTCATGTTTCAACTTTCACCGCAGTCATTGCACTTTGAAACTTAGTGTACTGTGTTTGACATGGGCCACATCCTATCTTTCCACCAGGTTTTCTTTAAATGTCTGAAATCTTTTTTGTGTCATAAATTTTGTAATTATTTTACCAAAACGATTTCGGATTAGCCTCCTGATCCAGACCCTCCCCACGCATAGACACCTAGTTTTAATGGGTTCACACTTGTGTAATATTTCCTGTTTGACAAAGTTTGTGTCAAATGGATTGAGAAAGTTTTGCACTAAGGCTTGCTGACAGAGAAACAAACAAATAAACGGACAAAAGAGACAGCATTATCTGCAAGGCTAAGGTAATGGTGTGACCGGATTCTCTGAAAAACACAACGAATCCTTTCAAGTCTACCAGCTGAATTTTAGGGAAATGTAGTTTTTGGCGAGAGATCATGGTCTGTCACATGCATGTGTATTCAGGAAAAACCAAGAGGTGTCCTCTGAATTTATCATAGCCTACTGCGACATGTTTTATCTAAAAGTTTGGTGACACTGGCGTGAAAGATGCAGTAAAACAATGCACCGCCCCTCCCCTCTCGCTCCAGCCCCACTCTCTCTCTCTCTCTCTCTCTCTCTTTCTCTCTCTCTCTCTCTCTCAAGACGTCCTGTTCGTGGTTATTAGGAAGCAGACGTACTGAACTTCAAGTACATTGTAACGCACATGATTCTACAACTGTTGTTTGGGGCTTAATAGTTTTATTCTTTAATCAATCTTTTGAGCTTTTTTTGTGGTACACAACATTGATTTGAAATCCGCTCTGTGAGGTGAAGAATAACGTAACAGACTAGTTCAAAACAACTGCAGCAAACAATTGTTTGTCTAGAGTCTAAACGGTAAACTCGTTGGCAGAACACAATGGCTTAGGAGCGCAGCAACCTGGTAATGCAGTGAAGAGAGGGAGCAGGCCGAAACAATGCTATGGAACTGCTCAAAGATAACATATTAGACAGCAGGACATCTGGCTGAGAGAGAAGGATGTAATGACAACTTCAGGCCTCTGTATGGCTAGAGCAGAGTCGCCAGTGACTCGCCACACTGCTGAATCAACACACGACGGACAATGGTGTAGAAAGTCAGAATTTCTCCCAAGATCACAACAAACGAACCTCCATGCCCAATCTATTCTTCAATCACCAAAACTTCCTCTGACCCCCCCCCCCCTTCCACACTTCATTATTCCTCACCAAAATCTTGATTGACACCTGTCTCCTTTCTTTTTGCCACGTGATCATTGATCACTGGTTGTGTCTAGACAGTGCATGGCGTGGTTATCTTCCTTGGTAAGGGACGAAGAGTGACTAGATCATGTACGATGGCCTGGTAGTCATCAGTGGAAATAGCAGTATGGTGGAGCTAGACGTGAGGAAGGGACATTGACCTCTTACTGATAGTAGCCTGATGCTCACCAGACTGTTACTGATGTATAAGTGTTTTCCATTCATGATTCAGTAGCCTTTCAACTTTGACGCATTTCTTTTATCTGTGGAAGAAAGTTGAAATTAGCCTTATGTTGATGCATTTAAAACACAGATATACCAAATGGTGGAAGAGCAGATTGTCTGTCTCTGTTTTTTTTTTTTTCTCTCTCTGTCTCTGTGTCTGTGTCTGTGTCTGTCTGTCTGTCTGTCTGTCTGTCTGTCTGTCTGTCTGTCTCTCTCTCTCTCTCTCTCTCTCTCTCTCTCTCTCAAAAGGTTCTGTCCTCAACACAATGAACAGAAAATAGACATGTTATTAACTTCAGACTTTATTTAGATCATGTCATTCTGAAGCTCTTGATATTGGAGTGTAATCCAACAATTCCTTTATTTCATTATTTTGCTCGATATCTCATGTAGTTCAAACCTTCTGAGATGGAAACCAGTTAAAAACAGTAGAGAACAAACTAAGAAAAGTTCAGAACAGCTGCCGGACGCAATGGAACATCAGAAGATCAGGCAATAAACTCATTCAAAGGGCATGATGGTCATAAGCGTGTAGAAACCCAATAACATGGCAGGAGAATGGCAGGTCACAAGTGGAACTGACAAAGAAAAAGGGTTGGACAGGAGGACGGCTTGCCAACAGAGAGGGAAACAGTGGCAACCTTTAGCCCCCGAGTGGCCGGGGCAGAGTCATCACATGACTCACCGCAATGTTGAAACAACACGCTACAAGAGACGGTGGTAGTAAATCGCAATAAATCCAAGTTCCTTGCCAGTTCCATTCAGCAATGACCGAGCTAAGCAGGCTGCTATCTGCTCTGTGATCCCTCCTCTTCACGTCGATATTCCCCGCCAATATCTCCATTGACATCTCTCCCCTTTCTTTCAACTGGCCATCGCCACCTCTGTCATCATGGCGTGATTCTTTTTCACTGCTTGCATCCACTGTCTGCATGGCGTGTGTGCCTTCCTTGGTGAGACTTGCGACTGGACCATGTTTGATGGTTTTGGACAGGTTCCAATCTATATGAATTGTGGTACAGTGGGGCTAGATATGAAAAAAAGGAATTTGACCTTACACTGTTCACAGCTACATCTACACCAATCTGTGCATGGCGCGTAAGTGGAGTTCCATTAAGTTGACTTGTTCTCTGACTGTTTCAAAATTGACCCATTTTCAATCCACCTGTGGAAAAAAAAGTTTAAAGTCATATGGAAAAGTATAATACATGGACATGAACTGTGTAA
>CM065722.1:20428749-20453749 GCA_033310375.1 Conus canariensis
CCTCTACGCAGGGTGTGTCCAACCCAACCCCACTTCCTCATCTGGATGCTCTTGGTGACTGGGTCTTGCCTCGTCCGGCGCATGAGTTCCTCGTTGGGGTACCTGCTCAGGTGTCTTCTCATTTCCAAGACAGCGGCGAGTCTGCCACAGCAAGCTCTTCATCCACAGTGTTGACATGTTCCGTACCCTCTGCCCTCACAGTGGCATCACTAACTCACTGTTCCGGATCATTCTGGCTCCATACCCAGGTGCCTTCCACGCCAGCTTCAGTACCGTCAGTCCACAACGCGCAATTAATATCAGGTCGTCATGAGGCAACCCATGAAAGGAGACACTGCACTGCTGCTGAGTTACTCCTGTGGGTGTTCGTTGGTACCTGTTCTGATATCATATGCACAGGATGCAGCTAGCAAGGCGTCCACTGAGAACAATGATTGCTTTGTCATGGAGCCAATAAAATTACAGCAATTAGAAAAGGAAACAGCATGGCTACATGTGTACATGGTTGACCAAGGATGTCTCTTCAGCTGCTTTTTTTATATCTACTTTCTCCTACCTCCTCCTCTAGAAGTCTCTAACTACTACACTCTCATGAAAGTGGGGATTTTTGTGTTTGTTGCTTTTTCCGTTAAACAGATTGATTACAAGTCTTACCCAAATTGGGAAAATATCAGAAACAGACAACCAGTATTATCTGCCTCAGTTTTAGTCCTCCACTGACAAGGATGCCATATAAACATTTATTCGGATAGAGAGAGAGAGAGAGAGAGAGAGAGAGAGAGAGAGAGAGAGAGAGAGAGAGAGAGATTTAAGTGTGTAGAAACCTTCATCCTTTCCAGTGGCAGGTTGTGGCATTATTGCTGAAAGACTGTCACTGCAGACAAAACATAAACAATTTTCACCCTAAAAGAACTTTTGACCCATTGTGAATAAAGCAAGCCTTGGAAATGTTTCAAGATTAATCGTGTTATTCGTTTTTCAGGTATGCTGAGTTTGAATCGTGAATACTTTGCTCATGGATACATATCTGAAGCTTAGACTTCTTTACATTAGGACTAGTGTCAGCCTCATAACTTATTTAAGTCTTAGCTTCAAGTCGGGCCATTGTGTTCTAAGCCATGAAGAGAAGATCCATTGAGACAGGCCCTTTCACGTAATTCAAGATACTTAAAAGAATGTGAAAGTGGAATAAGCCACATATCGTTCCCCTAGTCTATCTAAGACAGACAGAAGTAGAAAGTAAAGAACCTGAACATTCGCGACTTACAGTGTATCCCTGGTGTCTGGAGTTTCCAGTGCTGCCGATTGGGTTGTCAGTGAAGACGACTGATGACGTCATTGCCTGCAGACTGTACTGCCTGGGGTCTTACTCCAGTCTGCAGGGACACGATGGATCGCTTGTCAGGTGACAACTTTTTCTAGTTTAACTCTGACTGGAGTCCCTTCCACACACACACACACACACACACACACACACACACACACACACACACACACACACACACACACACACACACACACACAGATAGAGAGAGAGAGAGAGAGAGAGAGAGAGAGAGAGAGAGAGAGAGAGAGACGTGTAAGGATTTGGGGATGGGCACTGGGGTCTAAAGATGTACGAGAAAAAGACTGTGTACCAATTGCTGGCCAGTTTTCGATATGGAAATAAAATGCCATAGCATGGTAAATGGGACACCATATTCAACCAGGAATATTCTATTCTATGTGTGAAGTGAGAGGATGATTCATGTAGGAAACCCATACAAGAGAGGGTTACATCAGTTGATACAAAAGAAAAAGAGAGATTATAAAACTTTAGATGAATCATCAGTGAACGAATATTTCCGAACAGAACTGGTACGCTGCAGTTGACAGCAGGAGGAAACACAAGTATCAGTGCTGAATATTTGCTGACGTGTTGTCAAAGACATCAAAGTTATTGACTGAAGTGGAAAGGAGTATTGGCGTGTTGTCAAAATAAATTGCAAGTCATCATAACGGACGCAGGTTTTTGTGTAATTCCTTCTAATATGGCTTCAGTTTAGCCAACATCGAACTGTAACTTACTGCGAGTCCTCCAGTTTTCATGTTAAGGAAACATTAAGATGTTTCTTGCGTAAAGCAGGGCAGATTTTCAGAAATGTCACTTTTTGTTAAAATGTAAATGTCGTTTGCATACGAGTGTTGATAGACATTGTGATAGCTCTTGATAACCATAAGATGAACAGGCCATAGTGTGAAAAGAACAGAATTAGAACAGATCTCTGGGGCACCGCGTTTAACTTTGACAAGTCTGGAATGATAATCATTATTCATAGCGTATTGGAATCGCTCTGCCATGTGGAATGTACACCATATAAACGGCAGAATGCTTGATTCCAACTGTACGAAGAAGACGTAGAAGGACTGAATTGTGCACAGACTCAAAGGCAGCAGATTCATCAAAAAGAGTGAGAAACAAAACGTTTCCAGGGTCAGACGTTAACAGCAGGCTTTCAAGAATGAAAGGAAGAGTATTTTTGGTGCGCTGACCGGAATGCTGTGCAGATTGAAATGGCTGTAAGAGGTTACTTCATTTAAGAAGACTGCTGAGCTGATTTAGGACGGCTTTCTTGAGAAGACTGGAAATAAAGGGAGATCAGAAACAGGTCAATGGAAATAAAGGGAGATCAGAAACAGGTCAATAATTTTTCATGCTGTTTGTTCCAGGCTAGGATTTTTAGCTGAAGGTGGACGACACTAGTTTTGAAACTCAGAAGAAAAAACTCCAGGGCGGGGGATATTTAGTAGTGGCAGGAAAAAGTTGATGAACACATTGGGAAAGGAGAGAAGCAGGGTACTGGATCCATTTCACAAAAGGTAAGTGTCAATTCTTTCAGGGTGTTCGGATTGTCACGTCAGTCATGGGGTTGAAGGAAAAGAGAGGCGTGACAGTGAACAGAGGAATGCGAAGGGTGGGCAGGAAAAGTATTTGATCCAAATCTACGTTTCCTAAGCTTTGCTATAAAGAGACACAGAGTTTTGCTTGGCAAGCGCGTATGTCACAGGACCGACTGGAAGTAGTCTGAGGCTTTGCAGTAACTGAAAGCACGAGAGGCATTAGCTCTGAAGGTATCTAAAGGTATTTTGTAACAGTCCGCCAATGCAGAGGCATCCCCCATTTCACTCCTACCCCTACTCCCCCCAAAAACAGAAACAAGAATAGTGGAGGGTTCTCGTTCAGCGTCTCAAGTTCTCCAGTCAGTCTATTTACTTGTCAGCAACAAGCACCGGATCTGTGTGTTTCCTGGTCCTAGGCTGGAGTTACGGCGATGGACGAAATTGTGTGTGTGTGTGTGTGTGTGTGTGTGTGTGTGTGCGTGCGTGCGTGCGTGCGTGCGTGCTGCGTGCGTGCGTGCGTGCGTGTGTGTGTGCGTGCGTGCGTGCGCGCGCGCGCGCGCGATCACGCGCGCACGCATTATTTAATATTCACGACTTATAACGAAGGTAACGTTGTTCATTTTGAAACAACGCAAATGCCTTGACAGATTTTCATAATCTCTCTGAATTCACTATTGGAAATACTTTTGTAGGGCTAGTATTCATCAATTGTGTATGCTGTTGTGTGAGAGAAATAGAGGCTTCAACTCAGGAAACTATTCTTCCCACAAATTTCAGCTTGAGCGCACCCTGGACAAACAAAGGCACTCTTTTCACAAACCTCAAACAACATGCAGAACGGTTTTCAGAAACAACAAGATGCAAAGCATATAAACGTACTCCCAGTTTATCTTGAATATGCGTGAAATATTCCACAAAGAGGAAAAACCGTTTTGGGCCGTTATAGTCGTTGGTATCGGCTATTCTAGTAAACATCGGCCATCATCTGTGACCCATAATGAACATACCTACAAATTTTCAGAAAGATCGGCCAAGTACTTTTTGAGATATTCCATAAAGAAGAAAAACCGTCATGGGCCGTTACAGCCGTTAGTAACGGATATAATGGTAAAAATAACCATCGAGCATGATCCGTGACCCATAGTGAACATACCTACAAATTTTCAGAAAGATCGGCCAAGTTATAGCCGTTAGTAACGGACAGAACGGTAAAATAAAACATCGGGTATCATCCTTGACCCATAATGAATATACCTACACATTTTCAGAAAGATCGGCCCAGTCGTTTTGTCTGGAGCGAGTGGAACACATTTTGACCACGGACGGACGGACAGACGGACAGACAAACAGACGCACAGACAGCATTTCTTCGTTCCAATTCTAAAGTACTCCCTGTTCTGTAAGAACTTGGAGTACAAAAACACACAGGTGACTCTGTTATACAAAGACACTGCTAAAGACCATTGTTATAGATCACATTTTTACATTACAAACAGTAGACATACAATTCTCATGGAGACACAATTTCTGCGTGGGAAGAACTTTACCTTAAAAGTCAGAGACTGCTTGCAAGCACTGCTCCAAGGCACTCTTTAGAATTTGTGGACATGTTTCAAATTAAATCCATATTTTTCAGTTTATCTGACCTAAACGCAGGTGGTGATATACTGTGTTTCCGATTGTCACTGTTGTTGTTGTTGTTGTTGTTGTTGTTGTTATTGTTGTTATTGTTGTTGTTGTTGTTGACTCGATTTGTTTTACAGTCTCGGCATTTCCATTTGTATATGGTTTGACTTTCGATTTGGGCGCAGCCCTAATGTAGTCACTGTGGTTGGCTGGCTATAACCAACATGTTTGAATTTAAGGCTTCAGACCCGCAGATTGGTGGAGCGTAGCCACTGCCCTCCAACAAGTATCACACCTACAAGAAAATAGCAGGCAATCTTTATCAACAAAGAGCGACGTTTGAATATATTTTGCAAAGGAGAAGGGAAAGAAGTAGTAGGGAAAGGAAAGGAGGGGAGTAGCCTGAATTGATAAGTGTTTTAACAAATGATACTGGAGTCGTTACACAGGCATAGCTTCCGAATGTTTACCAAAAATTATTTAAAAAAAAAAAGGGGGGGGGGGGGGCAGGGCAAGGGAGTAGACTGAGGAATGGTGTGGGAATCTCATCTTCTATGTTTTTATAAGAGGAGGGTAGGGAGGGGGCAAGAGAGGCTCTCATATCCTTTAAACACAGGATATGTGCGGAGAAAGGGCCAGGTGGGGGGGGGGAGGGGCGTGGATGAGTGTGGGTGGGTGGGTGGGTGAAGGACTTTTATCTGCCCTCCCTTCCCCGGTATTTTAAAGATGGAGGCAGTGGGCGATCCCTGACCGTCGCCACCTACGCCCTCCCTGGCTCCGACGCCATTGACAAGTTACAAAATAGCACAGAGCACAGCAGACGGATAGGCTAGCAGTAGCTTTGGAAGCTTTTACAAACGCAGAAGGCATGCCTTTGGCCCCTCTGCTCGAGAGACAAACGTCCAGCCCTAAGTACATGGGAGTATTTTGTCTGCCTGAGCCTCTAATTAGACGTCTCGTGTCGCCAATGAACACTGTGTCCTCCCTCAACGCTTGACAAAAAAAAAAAAAAAAAAAAAACCCACAATTACGTTGACTTGTTGCTTGGAGAAATGGTTTTCAGAAATCTGTCAGTTGCTTTATGTTTGGTTTTGAGATCGTCCGCTTCTCTCGCTCTTCAATGTTAAAGGTACAGTGTTTTGGAAGAAACAAGAATGATAATAATTATTAGTATTATTAATATTGTTGTTGTTGTTGCTGTTGTTGTTTTTGTTACCATTCTAATTATGTAAAATCTGTTGTTATTATTATCATTACTATTATCATAAATGATAATAATTATAATGAAAACAATGAGAATATTATTTTTGTCTAAATAAAACTAATGAGAATAAAATGATAACAACAACAACAATAATAATGACAATAATAAAAATGATGATGATGATAATAATAGCGATAATAATGATGATGATGATAATGATAATAGTATCTTAGCTGCAAGAATGTTCAATAGCAATGATATAATACTAACGAAAAGAACATTTCATTTCGATCCTGCACATTCAATACTTGGTGAACAACTCGTAATAAACTAACCAACTGAACATACTTACCTTTCACATAACTGCATGGAGAACTTATAAACAGAATAATGCCATCAATGGGCGTGTAACCAAAGAAACAACGGGCAGGGGTGGATATGGTGGTGGGGGAGGACATTAAGAACAGACTTTCAATTTTGACATGGGATCGTTCATATGTTAAGAAAAAGTGAAACGCCAGAAAAAGCAAATAATATCCATATGTGAAATGTACAAACAAAATGCATACATTATAAATCTTATATGCCTATAATCATAATTTGACAACATGATTTATAAACGCATTCTTACTAGTAGATAGACAGTCATACACACATGTGCAGGTACACCCATGCACATATACGTTTACATTTGTCCATACACATGTGCATATATACGTACATCCGTTAGTTCTGGACAAAAGATCATCAATGCATATTTAGTCTCACGAAAGTCACATTTTGTGTACAATATCGAAGTAGGAAGAGAAGAAAGACAGTACAATTCTCCTTTCTCTCCCTCTTCCCAATTTATTCGGAAATTACTTTTTCGAGGTATTTACCAATTCAATTAACTTTAACAGAAGCATAGTTGGGCAACTTTTAAAGTATAGGAACTACAATTTGTATGTCCGGGAGAAAATGCATCCTAGAAATTGCTGTCAGTTAAAATCGTGAATGACTGGTTTATATGCATTCCAAACATTATAAACACCTGTTAAATTGCAGCTATTTCCAGCGTGATGCCCTTTTGGCTGATGCCTAGTGACTTAACTTTTTCAGAAAAGTATGTTTTGACGATTTGTTCCCCAATGTTTACACCAATGGGATCTTTCATTTTACTGTCCTGTAAATAAAACAGCTAGAGACAGTGAATGTGACATTGATGTGGTTTCTGTTGTCATCTGGGCTATAAACGACATGACTTCGTTACAAGCGAAGAGCACGACTGGCATGAAAAACGCTCAGCTCTTTGAGTTACTCTGGCTTCACTACCAGATGAAGAAATTACAGTTATAGAGAAGGAGGCGGCGCCAGACGGGCTCAGTAAAGTGTGCACCTTTCCAGACAGTCAAGTCTGGAAGCACAAAACGATGCACAGCATTCCCTATCCAGAATAAAGGCCAACTGAGGCAGACAGAAGGACCGAATCAAGTGGAGGGAATGTGGGGGTGGGGGTGAGGAGTAGTGCTGGGTTTCTCAAGAAATATTACGTTGGTCTTTCTCTCAGGCTTGTAGTGTCTTTTTTGGTGTTGCTGTCAGTCAAGCACCATGGATAGTTTACCTGCAAAGGAGTTGCTGATTGTTGTGGTTGTTTTATTTTCTTAAACTAAAATTCATATTTAGTGCTGTGCATAAAAGTTTAGCACCACTGGCATCAATTATGTAATAATGCAAGACATCATCATCATCATCATCATCATCTCTCTCTCTCTCTCTCTCTCTCTCTCTCTCTCTCTCTCTCTCTCTATCTCTATCTCTCTCCTTCCTCCTTCCCTCTGATTCCCTCCCTCTTTACCGTCATAACAAACGGGATGTCCAAAATTTCAGTTTCAGTATCATTCATATCTTTCTGCATCTGTTGATTGGCCTCATAGTCTGTTTATTTATTATTCATTCAACCTAACCTCTTTTTGTTATCCATACAATAATATGAAAACCAGTGTGCAGAAGTAAAGAAAAGGTATCATGTTTGCTTTACAGCAATTTTAGCACATAAATACACAGCAAGAGTCTAAATGAAATAGTTGTGAAAAACAAGACGATTGCTGTAAGGGTGTGGAGGCCTCAGACAAGGCTGAGCAAGTGCCCCAAGGGAAAGTGTTAGACAGGACAACGGCTCGACCATAGAACAGGAAATAATGGCACCCTTGATCCCCCTGCCTGCTGAGGCTGGAGCAGAGTCACCAAATGACTCACCCCACTGTCAAAGCAACACGCCGCAAGAAAGTGGCTGCGAGACAGCGTTATCCACAAGATCACAACAAATCCACCCTCCCTGCCACCTCCATTGTGCAATTACCGTGCTAAGCAGCCTGCTGTCTGTCCCCTGATCC
Organism: Conus canariensis; assembly: GCA_033310375.1. Taxonomy (NCBI): domain Eukaryota; kingdom Metazoa; phylum Mollusca; class Gastropoda; order Neogastropoda; family Conidae; genus Conus; species Conus canariensis. The sequence continues at coordinate 20,436,835 of CM065722.1, forward strand.
CTCCTCTTCACGTCCACATTGCCTGCCAAAATCTCCATTCACATCTTCTTTCAGTTGGCCCTTGCGTCCGCATCATGAAGTGACCATTAATCACATGTTGCGTCCACTTTGTGCAATGCGCGTATGTTGTTATACGTGATGAGAAAGGAATTGAGACTGGACAATGTTTGGCGGTTCTGGACAGGGACCAGTCTGTGGAAATAGTACCCCAAACTGTCAGCTGTGTATATGTGTTTCGCATAAAGTTGATTCGTGATACAGATCAGTGTTTCAATTTTGACGCGTTTTCTTTCAACCTGTAGAAGAAAGTTCTAAGTAGAATCTTATTCAAGCTTTTAATGCACAAACCTAACAAGCTATGGAAAATCTCTCTCTCTCTCTCTCTCTCTCTCTCTCTCTCTCTCTCTCTCTCTCTCTCTCTCTCTCTCTCTCTCTCTCTCTTGGATCCTGTCCACAACACAATGAATGGAACGTGAAACAGCCGTGAACTTCAAGTTGGTGTTTAGGGTTGGTACTGGTACGAGTCAACGTGTGGATAAAGAGCCCGTCTCTCTCTCTCTCTCTCTCTCTCTCTCTCTCTCTCTCTCTCTCTCTCTCTCTCAAGAGAAACAGAGAGTGGGCATGTATTGAATGTCAACGTCAGTTTAATTCATATCATTTTGCAACTGTAGGCGTGAGAATGTAATTTATTTATTCATCTTTATATTTACTTAGCTTGCCTTTTCTTGAATTGTAAATCATTTTGGATGGCAACCAGTCCACACACACATACATACATACATACACACGCACACACACACACACACACACACACACACACACACACAACACACACACACACACACACACCACACACACACACACACACACACACACACACACACACACACACACAACTAGTTCAAAAGAGCAGCACACCACTGAAAGGACGCCATGGCTGAGTGCAGTTGTTGCAAATGAAACACATAATACCCGGAAAGAAAACTATAAAGAGGTGAACGGCTGGGCGACAGAGGTGCAGGTAATGATGACCTTGAGCTCCAAAGTCGCTGGAGCTGAGACACCAGTCTTTCAATCACACTTTCAAAGCAGAAGACAGAAAGAAGAAGACAGAAGAAACAGTGGTAGTAGGTCCCAAGTCAGCATTCAGGTCAGCTCCAGACCACAATAAAATCCTACCCCATGCCCCCCTCCATTCTGGAACTGCCAGGCCAAGCAGCGTGATTTCTGACCCCTAACACCTCCTTTGCACTTCCCCATCCCTCCCCCAAATCTCTGATCGACGTCGTTCCCTCTTTTTTTTTTTTGAGTTGGCCGTCGCTTCCGCCGTCACAGCATGATCGTTTTCTGCTCTCATCTGCTTGCTTCCGCTCTGCTGCCTAGCGTGATTATCTCCCGTGGTGAAAGAAGAAGTGGGATGGCTTTGTGCTTAAGTGTTCTGGACAGGGAGTTGTCAGGAAAAGTAGTTGTGGCAGTAAGTTAGAAGTAAAGGAGCACGCGCAGGAGAGGTGTTTTAACTTAACCCGTACGTAGTTCAGCCTATTTGAACTCAGGAAAATGGCCATTCAGAAAATTGAATTTCAGACTGAAACACAGCAACAACAACATTCACACAAATGTAAAGTACCCCAAGTTTAAACAGAACAAAAATGAAATTCAGCAAGGAGTCAAACTGCAGTCCTTTTGAAATTTGATGATCTCTTTCTGTCAGAAAGAAGTTAGTTTTGCAAGTTTATTTTGTGGCTAAAGCAATAACAGTGACAACGTTAATAACAGTGATGATGGGTCAAGACATTGACCGTGAACACCATCTACCGATGTATCTGTAACATCAGTCACGTGCCAATGGACTGGAGGGACCCCTACACCCCAGCCATCTAGAAGAAGGGGGAGCATGATAGCCTAACAAACAGCACACCTGTTTTCTGCATCTGCGATTTTGTGTTTTGTGCAAACTGCTGGAGTATGTCCTCTTCATTGAGATTTAAAGCATTTTGAACACAGTGACATGTACGGGTGCCCAGCAGCATGACGATTATCATCAAGGTGTATTCTGCATTACAAAATTGAATAAAAACACCTGAGTATGGAAAAGAACAGTTTGTTTTCCTCTAAACAAAATTCTTAATGGCATTCCAGTGCTCATTCATCTAATGGTTAACTATGTGACCGCTAAACTGTACTTAATGTACTTTTGGTATGTACGGACTGGAAAAAAAAGTTGATATACTTTGTGTAGATTTTAGAGCTATTATTACTTACCTAAACAGACCACATGTGAAATTAGAATAGACAGACGGTTGCACTTTGTAACTCCACCTCTCTGTTTCATCCTATTACCAGGATGTTACAGATTTACTGACTATCATATTATCACCAGCAGTGAGAAGGTTCAGAATAGACACCCCTCTTATAAACACTTCTAAAACTTGACAAGGTGGCTTATGCGTCTTATCTGGAAGCCAACACACTACAGTTACATTGCTATGTTGACGTTTCATCCAAGAATCTTCCCAATTTTTTTTCTTTCACGCAGATCTTTATCATCATTGATCTCCTGCTCATTGTGGTGATTTCCGGGTTGTTTCATGTCTGGATGGGTACAAGAGATTTGTCGTTTATTCCTAGTGACATTCATTCCATGACGCTTTTTGCAGTTCCTCACACAGCTACACCCTGGTTGTCCTGTTGCAGCCTTAACACTGTCATGCAACAGGAGCCCTCTATGAGGTACCTTTGTAAACAGTGATTAAGAAGGGAGAGGAACAGAATCATGTTATACTCCACTTCAATATCCACCCCAAGCAAATGTGAAATGGCAGTCAAGCATAACCATCCGAAGGAAGTGGGGAAATGGAGCGTGTCTGACACTGCACTGAACCACCAGAACGACAACCCATTAAGAGGGCAAAAATGGCACATTTTCATATAGTGGGAGCGGGCGTAATTGGAACTCACAACATTTGACAGCTGATTCTTGCTCGAGCCCACTGAGCCAATCGGACTCCAAGAGGAGGTGAAACCCCACTCTAACCTGTTTACGTCCAGAGAGTAGCGACACTTGCACGCGTCGGAAGGGATAGAAAAGGGGGGGGGAGTGGGGGGCAGGTGATGAAAGGATGGCAGCAGAAGATCTGTTTCAATTACAGCCATCGTCAATTGACGTTGAAAGCAACAGGCGTGCCTCTCTCGTTGAATCGTGAGAGAAAGACAGACTGGTGTTGTGTTTCTGAAACTACAGACCTCTAAGCTGCGCGGGAATGTGTGTGTGTGTGTGTGTGTGTGTGTGTGTGTGTGTGTGTGTGTGTGTGTGTGTGTGTGTGTGTGCTTCCGTGCGTGCGTGTTTGTGGTTGTGTGTGTGTGTGTGTGTGTGTGTGTGTGTGTGTGTGTGTGTGTGGAGAGAGAGAGAGGAGAGAGAGAGAGAGAGAGAGAGAGAGAGAGAGAGAGAACTACATTCACACACACCGTTATGGATGGTGGGTTGCTAGTTCAGCTCTGTCAGTTTCTGTTCCCGGACTGTTAGCTTCAAGACATTAAGTAAATTTACCCTTTTTCAACGATGAATGATGAGGTGACAAATTATATCGTTTATGTCAATGTGCTGGAAAGGGAGGTGAGGAGCAGGTTGCTAGCGTTGGATTTCTGGGGAGATGGGGGTAGGGAGGTGGTGGAAAGGGTGAGTAGGGGTTGGAGGAGAACAGGCAAACTGTGGGGGTGCAGTGGTTGTGGGGGAGACAATCACAGCAAATAATGAATTCTGTGAGCTGGGACCGATAATGTAACACCAGAAAAATCAAGTTTCTAGAGCAAAGTCCTAACTCAACTCTGTTAGGTTTGTTAATTTGAAGACATTAAATATAACTTTCTAACAACCTTTAATTATATACGATGATATATTTTTGTTGGGTGGGTTCATTTGATTCTCGAACTATCGACTGAGATATCTTGTCATTGCCAAAGCAGCCATGTGACAACCAACAGCGAGATCTTCACCAGTGGTGTCCCGAAAACGGTTCTTTTCAACGGAGGGTTCACCTCCTCTATCCAAACAGTGGCGTTACTAACTCTGGGTCATTCTGGCTCCCCTGTACTCACCAACACGCAGGTACGTCCTGCCTTAGTTCGATACGGTCAGGTCACATCCAGCAGTTAACACCAGGTCATCATGGGGCAACCCATCGGAGGAGACACTGCACTGGTTCTCATTTGCTTCTATAGGTGTTCACTGGTACCTGTTCTGATCTAATAGACGCAGGCCTCCACCTAACAAGATTCGTATAGAGTAAAATGATTGTTGTCTTGCAGAGCCAATGAAACTAACCACGACAAAAAGAGGAGACATGGGGACTACGTGTACAAATGTTCGACCAGAGGTGTATCTTTAGCTGCTTTAGGGTTTTTATATCTGCTTTCTCCTAACTCATTCCCGGTACGTCTCTGATGACACCCTCATTTTACTGTGGATCGTCGTTGTTGTTGTTGCTGTTTTTTTCTTTCATTAAAAGGAAATAATACAATGCATATGTTTGACATGAACTGGGTGAAATTAGAAACAGACATGTAAACCATTGCCATCAACCTCATACCTTCACTGAAAAGGTAAAAGGATTTGGATGTGTGTGTGTGTGTGTGTGTGTGTGTGTGTGTGTGTGTGTGTGTGTGTGTGTGTGTGTGTGTGTGAGAGAGAGAGAGAGAGAGAGAGAAGAGAGAGAGAGAGAGAGAGAGAGAGAGAGATTTAATCATATTGAGGCCTTAGCCCTTTCCAGTTACAGGTTGAAGCATTGTTGCTATGAAATTGTCACTGAAGAAATAACATTGAGAATGTTTGCATCACAGGAATTTCTATATATACATATCGTAAATCAAACAAGCCTTAGAAATGTTCCAAGACAGGATACTCATGTTCCAGGTATGTTTTAGGTTGAATACATAGTGAATCCTTTACTCATGAATAAACATTTTAATCCTAGATCTCTTTCATTAGGATTAGAGTCGGACTTGCAACCCGCAGACCTAACCTTCAGCCAGGCTATTGTATTCTAAGCCATGAAGACAGAAAGAGTTCAGACAAGACCTTTCACGTAAATCAAAGAGAGTCAAAATGGAATAAGTCACAGTTAACCAGCAAAACCAAACTCAGCAAAACCAAACTAAGTCTAATCCTCCGAAACATAGAGTGAAACATGACAGTTTCTACGACAGACAGACAGACAGAAGTGTCGAATGAAGGAGCGGAACATTAGTCACCTACAGTACTTCTCTGGCTGTCTGGAGTTTCCAGTGCTGTTGATTGGGTTGTCAGTGAAGACGATTGATGACGTCATTGCCTGCAGACTGTACCGCCTGGGGTCTTACTCCAGTCTGCAGGGACACGATGGATCGCTTGTCAGGTGACAACTTTTTCTGGGTTAACTAACACTGGAGTCCCTTCCATCTTGAGAGAGAGAGAGAGAGAGAGAGAGAGAGAGAGAGAGAGAGAGAGAGAGAGAGATGTGGGGGTGGAGGTGGGGCGAGGATCGGGGTTTACAATGATGTGGCTGAGGGCATATGAGGAATGAAACACTGTGTAAAACTGGCCGGCCAGTTTTAAGCAGTGGGATGACATGAGATGATACTACTGCGAGGGTTGACTGCCAGAACCCAGTATCTCATATACATACATACATACATATATATATATATGAGATACTGGGTTCTGGCAGTCAACCCTCGAATATGTTTTTTATTAGGCGAAAATTTGTGACACATTTTCAACGATTTCCGGAGTTAGAATGGTTTTATTCGTCTACAATGAAACAAAAATTGTACGGTTTATACTATCAACCATCACATTTACACCTCAATGCATTTGTAATACCTACAACAGTTTGTTTCAAAACAGGATGACTGTAGATGTGATTGAAGCACGACAGCTAAAGCAGGATTACTGGATTGCCAAACGAATGTAACAAACGAACTACAAAACAGACACGACGCGGTTCACCTTGACTGGCTCCTTCAGGCACGACCAACATCATCTAAAATATGAGACGCATCAGACGTTCACATCTTATCGTTTCAGTCTCGATGGAATTGTGGTCTTGGGTGAAGAATTAATATTACAAAATAGAATTGGAGAGAAGAGAAAACTGTTGGGGGGAGGGGGGGGGAGAGAAAATACGATTTGAAATAGTTATACTACTACTACCACTACTGCTACTGCTACCATTATTACTGCTAGTACTACTGCTACTACTACAACTACTACTATTACTACTACTGCTGCTGCTGCTACTACTGCTGCTGCTGATGCTACTACTGCTGCTGCTGCTGCTACTACTACCACTACTGCTGCTGCTGCTGCTGCTGCTGCTGCTGCTACTACTATACTACTACCACCACCACTACTACAAAAATGATAATTATTATAGTAATGGTAATGATTATAATAACAATAACAGCACTGACAGAGCGTGTTATATATAGCAGAAGCGCTTGCATACGTCATTCTCACACTTGCCTACAAAAACTTGAACAAGGGAAAGGCGGAGAGGTGGGGCGGGGGGCGGGTAGTTGGGGGATGATGGACGACTGATTTAACAGGCAGAGGAGGAACATCAGAACGGGAAAAGATAGGTTTTGAGGCTAGCTGTTCAAGAGTTGAGTGTTGGATTTTGACAAAGAGGATACTCAGGAAGCTTGTTTCAGGTATGTGTGTGGAGACAGAAAGAAGGGCAATCTACAGTGGATTGCTTAAATCTGGGAATTAGGAACAAAGAACACGTTGGAAACGGTGTGGGTTATAGAGGTACAAACAGTCTCAGTGGTAAAAAAAAAGACAGAACTGTAAATGCGTGAATAATAGTGGAAATTGTTTTTCATCCTATATTTTATCCTTAGAAAGACAGACAACCTGTAGTTAAACTACAAGCGTTAGGAGTAATGGTTCAGATCTTTTGTTTCTCCCAACCAATGGAGCAGAGGAATGTTATCTTCTTTATAAGGAGAGTGGATGATTGAAGGAGGCAATCCAGACAAGAGAGAGTTACAAGAGTTGGTGCATAAGCGAATGAAATGTACAATGAATGAATGTACAATTCTAGCTGAACCATTGGTGAACTATAATTACCTAACAGAACCAATACCACGCAGCTGACAGCAGAAGGACTGACAAGTTTCAGTATAAAAAAAATTGCAGAGACGATGTGTTGTCAAAGAAACACCAACGTTCTTGGCTGAAGTGGAAAGGAATATTGATGTGCTGTCGAATTTATCTGAATCAACAGTGATAGAAGAGTTTTTGTTTGGTTACAACGAACATGTCTACAGTTTTGTCAGCATTTAACTGTACATGTGAGTCATCCACTTTTTGACAACAAAAAGCATTCAGATCTTTCTTGCAGAAGACAGAATAGATTTTCAAGATTGTCACGTTTCTGAAAAAAGTTAGATATCGTTTGCCTGGGAGTGTTGATAGACCCTGTGATTGCTGATGAAAATCATGAGGTGAACAGAGGAGTGTTGATAGACATTGTGATTGCTGATGAAATTCATGAGGTGAACAGAGCTTAAAGTGAAACGAACAGGCCTAAAACGGATATTTGGACACCATGTTTAAGTTTAAAACAAGCTAAAGGTGCAGTATAGCTGACTCCAATTTCACGAAGAAAGCAGGTAATGAGTACTGAGTGATGCAAAGTCAAAGGCAGCTGACAAGTCAAGAAGAGTGAGAAGCGATTTTCTTCCAGAGTCAGTCGTTGACAGCAGGTTTTCAGACTGAAGGGGAGAATAGTTTCAGTGCTGTTTGGAATAATTCAGACTGGAACAGTTGGGAGAGATTTTTGCATGTCAGATGGTTGTTGAGCCGCTTTGGGGCGGCTTTCTCCAGAAGATTGGAATTAAAGGGAGATTAGAAACAGGTTAATGGTTCTTCATGTTTGGTCAAGATCATGTTTCCTTAAGTTAGGGTACACCACAAAGTTTCAAAATCAGAAGAAAACGTTGAAGAGAAAAGTTTCGGTGCAGACGGTTAGAAGTTCAGGAACACAAAGGGAAAGGGCTGAGGCAGGCATGGGATCCATTTCACAAGATTTATACTGTCATTTTTTTCAGCGTGTGTGTTCAGAATTTTCGTCAGTCATGGAGATGAAGGAAAGGGAAAGAGTGCAAGTGTATAAAAGATGGGAAGGGGTGGACAGAAAGGGCGTTTGATCCAAGTTTATGTTACCGAGGCTTTGCCAAGACAAGAAACAGCCTTCTTCTGGTGAGAGGGTAAATCACTGGATCGACTGGAAATAGTCTGAGATTTTTCTACATCTGAAAGCGCTGAAAAGTATTAGCTGTAAAGGTATTTTGTAACACGTGGTAAATGCAGAGAGACCAGAACAACTAAGAAAAGAACAACGGAATGTTAAAAAAAATTAGCTGCTATTTATTCATCATTAATTACCACTCAATGTGCCACTTTCTGCCCTAGTCTGGAGTTAAGGCAATGGATGACGTGTGTGTGTGTGTGTGTGTGTGTGTGTGTGTGTGTGTGTGTGTGTGTGTGTGTGTGTGCGTGTGTGTGTTTGCGCGCATGCGCATGTGTGTCAATGTGTGCTTATGAATGTGAGTGTGTGTGTGTGTATGTGTGTGTGTGTGTGCGTGTGTGTGTGTGTGTTTGTGTGTGTGTGTGTGTGTGTGTGTGTGTGTGTGTGTGTGTGTGTGTGTGTGTGTGCGGGCATGTGTGTATGCTCGTGTGAATGTATGTGCGCATGCGCATGCGCGTGTGTGAATGTGTGTGTGTGTGTGTGTGTGTGTGTGTGTGTGTGTGTGTGTGTGTATGCGCGCGAGCACGCGCGTACGAATGTGTGCGCGTGTGTTTGTATGTGTGTGTGTGTGTGTGTGTGTGTGTGTGTGTGTGTGTGTGTGTGTGTGTGTGTATGCGCGCGAGCACGCGCGTACGAATGTGTGCGCGTGTGTTTGTATGTGTGTGTGTGTGTGTGTGTGTGTGTGTGTGTGTGTGTGTGTGTGTGTGTGTGTATGCGCGCGAGCACGCGTGTACGAATGTGTGTTTGTGTGTTTGTGTGTGTGTGTGTGTGTGTGTGTGTGTGTGTGTGTGTGTGTGTGTGTGTGTGTGTAAAGGAGACATGAAGAAACAGGATTGAGGAGGACTTTTTTTTTCCTGCAGCCCCCCCCCCCTCCCTCCCCCCTAACCCCACTACAATATTTTCACAGGAGCGGGAGGGGCTTTACCTCACCTCCCACCTCCCACCCCCCCACCCACGCCTCCCCCACTTCCCCCCCCTCCCCATCTTGGGCTCCGACACCACTGACGTGACGACACACGACAATATATAGCAGACAGTCACCACATAGACTGGCAACAGCACTTGAAGTTGTTACCAACACAGAAGGCATACGTTTTGACCCTGTGCTCGAGAAGCAAATGTCTAATTACATGGGAGTGTATGTCTGTCTGAGCCTCCGATGAGTCGTCTCGGGTTGCAACGAGCACCGCTGTGGCTCCCTCATCACTTGAAATGCATGGTCGCTTTTGTCATAGTTGAGAAAGAATGGTTTACAGAAATCTGCCAGTGAATTCATGTTCGGTTTGGATATTGCCTGCTTTTCGTGTTCCTTAAGCCTCAAACGACCAAGCTCTTTGACCTACGAAAATGACCAAGTCAGTAGATTTTCTGCTGAAATGCTAGCTTTACTGGGTCAGTTTTCCTTTAAATAATAATCGGAAATGAAATGAGGCAGGGAACAGTAAACGATAAACAGTAAACAAGTTGGGTATTTTTTGCTCCCATAAGAAAACCTAACACAGAGTAACTTTTATTCAAGACTGGCACAGCCTTTTAAACTTGAATAAAGTCAGACAAATACTGTGGTGTTCTCTGTACTGTTTATCGTTTACTGTTCCCTGCCTCATTTCATTTCCGATTTTTGTTTTGATTAAATTGAGGTTATTTGTATTTGTTTCTGTCCGTCTGTGTGTTTGTCTTTTGATCTCCCTTGCATCTTTGGGTGGATCCTCAAGCGTAGGCTCAAAGATTGTCCCCTTTATTTTATACTGTTTGCATAATGTCTTTAGTTTTTCAGCAACTTTTTTCCTCCCCACACTTTCGTTTGGTTTCATTTACTACTCTTCGCTGGCTGCTTTGGGAGTGCTATTGGATTCTTTTTTGCACTCTTGGTGGTGAGAACACCACAGTATTATGGACTGTGGTGTGTCTCTATTTGACGCCAGGAGCGCAGACACAACCAGCCGTGTCTCCCTGATGAGTCCGACCCAGCGGACGAAAGGCCTCGGAGCAGGCAATACAAATATATCTGCCTTCAAAAGAGATTGCGATGATTCCCTTATGCAGCTAGTGAAGAGTTTTCATATCTGTAACATATTTTCTTAATTTCATGTTCCCAGTTTCTCCATCTTCAAATTACCCCCCCCCCCCCCCTCCTTAAGTCCAAATCTTTGCCAAGTCATTACTATGAAGATAGTTCAGTTGTTGGCTTGCGCTTTTTTTCCCCCACTATTAGATTGTTCGTCTATGTATTTGTCTGACTTTATTCAAGTTTAAAAGGCTGTGCCAGTCTTGAATAAAAGTTACTCTGTGTTAGGTTTTCTTATGGGAGCAAAAAATACCCAACTTGTTTACTGTTTATCGTTTACTGTTCCCTGCCTCATTTCATTTCCGATTTTTGTTTTGATTAAATTGAGGTTATTTGTATTTGTTTCTGTCCGTCTGTGTGTTTGTCTTTTGATCTCCCTTGCATCTTTGGGTGGATCCTCAAGCGTAGGCTCAAAGATTGTCCCCTTTATTTTATACTGTTTGCATAATGTCTTTAGTTTTTCAGCAACTTTTTTCCTCCCCACACTTTCGTTTGGTTTCATTTACTACTCTTCGCTGGCTGCTTTGGGAGTGCTATTGGATTCTTTTTTGCACTCTTGGTGGTGAGAACACCACAGTATTATGGACTGTGGTGTGTCTCTATTTGACGCCAGGAGCGCAGACACAACCAGCCGTGTCTCCCTGATGAGTCCGACCCAGCGGACGAAAGGCCTCGGAGCAGGCAATACAAATATATCTGCCTTCAAAAGAGATTGCGATGATTCCCTTATGCAGCTAGTGAAGAGTTTTCATATCTGTAACATATTTTCTTAATTTCATGTTCCCAGTTTCTCCATCTTCAAATTACCCCCCCCCCCCTCCTTAAGTCCAAATCTTTGCCAAGTCATTACTATGAAGATAGTTCAGTTGTTGGCCTGCGCTTTTTTTCCCCCACTATTAGATTGTTCGTCTATGTATTTGTCTGACTTTATTCAAGTTTAAAAGGCTGTGCCAGTCTTGAATAAAAGTTACTCTGTGTTAGGTTTTCTTATGGGAGCAAAAAATACCCAACTTGTTTACTTTAAATAATAGTTTTATTGCTTCTTTCGACTTTGACAAATGTCATCTAATATTCAAATGCAATTATGGTTTACAAAAAAGATTGTGGACCAAAAAAAGGTTCAAGTTTAAGGTCAGGTGTTGTTGAAGAGACAATAACAATGATAATAATGGTAATGATAATAACAGCAGCAGCAGCAACAACAGCAGCAAACGACAACAACATCACCATTAACAACAACAATAACAACAAGAATCATCATCATCATCATCATCATCATCATTCTGATAATAATTATGATAACAGTAATGATGGTGGTGGTGATGATGATGATGATGATGGTGATGATGATGATGATGATGATGATGATGAAAAGTTCAAAAGTGAATAACAATTACATAATACTGACAGGAGTGAATCTTATTTTGGATCCTATATGTTCAATGGTCTGTATACAACCTTAAATAGGCCAACCAACTGAAAATAGTTTCTTGTATTGATTGATTCCATGGAGAATTAAATGTAAATAAAACAATTCTATCAATAGGCATGTAACCAAATCTTAAAAAAAGAGAGGGGGGGCGAGAAAGCCTAGTAGAGACTTTCAAATTTGCACCGACTGGTGCGACTTTAAATCTGTTTAAGTATTTCTTTTTAAGTTTTCGTTCTCAATTAAAAAAAAAGAAGTAAAACAGGAAAAACAAAGAAACAGCAGCAAACACAGCATACACATATATAAAAAAGAATTGCGCACATAAATTGTATGTGCTTATAAACATATGTTTAACAATATGGTTTATAAAAGCATACTCACTAGTAGTTATATATTCATACGTACACATATGGAGGCAAAGACATGTGCGCACACATTTACGTTTCCCCATACAAATATGCACATTTACGTTTATCCGACTGATAGCATTTGACACATTATTATCAACAGTTAGTTTTACAAAAGTCATACTTTGTGCACGGCTTTATGTTGGGAAGAATAGAAAGATATGATTTTCTTTTCTTTCCTTCTCCTTCCCATTTCATGAAAAAAAAATTCAAATTCGAGGCATCACTAATTCAATAACCTTTGGTAAGTTTTCAATCGCAGAAACCACAGTTTGTATGCCCAGGAAAAAATGCATCTGAAAATTGCTGTCGATTGAAATGGCCAATAAATGGTTTATATGCACTCCAAACACTATAAAACTGTTTCCAGCGACCTTCAGTCTGATATCTGGCACTTAATTGTTTCTGAAAAAGTATGTCTGGAAAATGTTTGTTCTTGTTGCATTTTGTACACCAAGGGAATGTCTAATGTAACTGGACTGGGAATAGAACAGCTGGAGGTAGTAGATGTGGCAGTGGTGTGGCTTCTGTTGTCAGTGGGGCTATAAACAACATGACTTGACTTCCTCACTGGGATAAACACGATTGGCATGGAAAACATTCAGCTCTTTGAGTCACTCTAGCTTCGCCAACAAATGAAGAAATAAAGCCATAGAGAAGGTTGCGGCGCCAGACGGGATAATTATAGTCTGCACCTTTCCAGACAGTCAAGGCTGGCATCACAAAACGATGCACGGCATTCCCGATCAGGAATAAAAAAAAGGCCAATCGAGGGAGACAAAAAGACGGAATCAGATGGAGGGAACGTGTGGGGTAGAACCGGGGGCGGCGCTGGGTTTCACTGCAAGATTTCGTTACAGTCTGGCTTCTAGTGCCTGGGTTTTGTTGTCAGCCAAGCACACAGGGGAGCTTACCCATGTGGGATCTGTTTGTTGCTCTTGATGTATTTACACCAACATCTTGGACAAAAGTCTGTCAACTATGTGTCCGGTGTTTTTGGTATAGCTGTAACGCGAGCTGAATCTTTCATCTTAATGATTCATTCTGTTTGAATTCTTCCCACCTACCGCTCTTCCCTCTCCCTATGGATAGTATGTTACTGACTGGACCCAGATCGTCATTCAGATATACATCAAATCTGACAAGTCGTAAACATCAATACAGCTTCTCAACCTGCTTTTTTCGCTGGGATCCAGACTTGTTTTTCAAGAAATGAAAACATGGCAAAGGCATGGTTTTGTTTGCTGATCCGGTTGTTGATCTCCAGGTCAGAGTCTCTGTCTGCTGTAAACTATACTACGCAGGAAGACAATTAGTAAATAAATAAGTCCTGACACTACATTTGTCATGAAGAAACAAAAATATGCAAAGGCAATGAAAGTGACTGTGTCAGACTTACCAGTATAGACATAGGTAAGACAACACAGGACCTAGCCAAGATTTTGAGGTAATCATGTACTCCGGTGACAACACAAACAAAGCTTCAGGGAGGATAAGCGGCCATAGACTGAAACTAGTTGACATCTTCCCAGACACTGAATGCTTACAGCACGATAGTAGTATGTCTTCTCATTTTGTTGAACATGACAAAGAGACATAACAACTAAAAGAGAACTCAGCAGAATGTAGATCTTCACCAAAAGTGAAACGTATTCTGTAAAGACATTCTGTTTGTTTCCAGCAAGGGAAGTAATAATTAGTACGGCCTTAAGAAATGTTACTTTCAAAGCACTTTTATAGTACATGGAAAAATCGAAAGGTAAATGTCTATATCATGAGAATGTTTTGATATCTCATAGAAATACATGACTACAGGTATCAGTTCGTATGACTCCATTGGTATCAGTTCGCGCAATTGTCATGTTTAGAGGAAAATTTGTATTTATCTTGCTATACTGATTATGAATCCACCACCCAATCCTGATCCATCTCATCGATGTACATCAAAATGTACTGATTGGTTGTTAGTCCACATTCTATCCTTCCATTGATTTTGGTTAACATCAGATCCATACTGTTTGTATACCAAAATTTGTGATAATTTTGTTTAATGAATTTGAACCCACCGTTTGATCTGACTGCACACCACGCATCCACAGTACATTGTTAGAGATTCTCTATTCAGCCACGTTTCATGTGTTGATAATGTTTGATCAGGATGATTCTAAGAGTTTTATGTCATCTTGCTAACTAAGAAACAACCAAACAGACCAAGGTGAAAACATTACCACCTAGACTGAGACAAAGAAATGAGGGGACAAGGTTTTGATCCAGCTCTGTGTTGTTTGACATTTTGTCCTTAAGAATTGGTTATTTGGATTGTCTGCAAGACACAAAGGATCCATTGCATGTCTACTAACTGTATCTCAGGAAATTGATGAGAGATCGTAGAGATTGTTGCAAGCATAAGCTTCTTTTCAAAACAAAGACGAGGAGTTATCTAGATCTAGTATAACATCCACATGGTTTCCTTCATGTTGTGGAAGAGGATTCAAGTTCGTATTTAGTTTGAAAATGTAATACCACTGGCATGCACTGTAAAATAACGCAATATGCCCCTCTCCCTCTCTTTCTCCCTCTTTCCCTTCCTCTGATTAACAACAGATCCTGTTTACAGTGATAAGAAAAACAGATGTACTAAACATCCAGTTCAACATAATCCATATTTTTCCTGCACATGTTGATTTGGGGCTGGGCCGCTATTGCGCGGGTCCGCTATTGCGCGGGTCCGCTATTGCGCGATAGCGGCCCCACGCAATAGCGGCCCCGCGCAATAGCGGCCCCACGCAATAGCGGGCCGACCCCGTATATTATACCTTATTCCGGATTCCCGCACAAAGTCGGTATTTTTGGTTGCAAATTAGGTAGTTTTAACTAAAGCAGTCAAGGGAAAGAACATTTGAGAGAATTTAACAAAAAACCGACTTGGAACACGTTTGAATGATTGTCAGCACAGTATTCTCTAGGCTGCGTCTCTTGGCTTTGGCTGTTTCTGTTACACTGTTTTGAGAGACTGGTTGAATGACAAATAGTCACCGCGCAATAGCGGCCCCACGCAATAGCGGGCCGACCCCGTTGGGCTTATGGTCTGTTCATTCATTCATGGGAGCAAGTATGCAACAACAACAACAAAAAATAACGAATAATGTAGCACGTCTGGTTTAAAATA
This sequence comes from Conus canariensis, assembly GCA_033310375.1. Taxonomy (NCBI): domain Eukaryota; kingdom Metazoa; phylum Mollusca; class Gastropoda; order Neogastropoda; family Conidae; genus Conus; species Conus canariensis. The sequence goes on from CM065722.1 coordinate 20,452,202, forward strand.
GTCACAGTGCACAATTGCGCGTCAAAAGTCCTGACGTTCAATTCGTTGGAGGAAAAAAAAACTCACGATTGCTGGAAGTGTGCAGAACCAGAGACTATGCATAGGGATTGGCAGGCCTCTGACGAGGCTATGCAAGCATCTAACGAAAAAGTGTTAGCCAGGAGCATGGCTCGCCAGCATTACGTTAATAATGGCAGCCTTGATCCCCTGCATGGTGGGAGCACAGTCACCACATGACTCACCCCTCTGTCACAGCAACACGCTGCCAGAAACAGTGGTGGTACCCAAAAGATCACAGCAAAGTCATCCTGCTTGCCACCTCCATTCTGCAATGATCGAACGAAGCAGCCTGGCGTCTGACTTCTGATTCCTCCTCTTTATGACTGTCCAGCCCGCCAAAATCTCGAGCAAGATTTTTTCCTGTCTTTCAGTTAGACCTCCCATCTGCCATCATGGCGGGGCCAATTATTGCTGGTGGCATTCACATTGTGCATAGTGTGTGTGTGGTCAATGATGAGGGAAGAACTGTAACAGGACAATGTTTGATGGTTAATCTGTGGAAAATAATGTGTCTGCTGTGTAAAAGTGTTTACCATCAAGCTGATTCATGATATGGGTCTGGTTTAATTTTGACGTGTTTTCTTTCAGCCTCCAGAAAAAAATCTAAATTAAATTTTATTCAAGCCTTCAATATACAGACCTAACAAGTAAAGCAGCCTCTCTCTCTCTCTCTCTCCTCTCTCTCTCTCTCTCTCTCTCTCTCTCTCTCTCTCTCTCTCTCTCTCTCTCTCAAATGGCCTTGTCCACAACACAATGAGTGGAACATGGATTGGACCATGAACTTCAAGACGACTTTAATTAATGCTCTACTGTAATTCTGGTATCTGTACGTAGTTTTTTGAGTTACGAAAGGGGAGTAAAACTTCTCTTTCATCTCTCTCTCTCTCTCTCCTCTCTCTCTCTCTCTCTCTCTCTCTCTCTCTCTCTCTCTCGCTCACTCTCTCAAGAGGAACTGCACAAGGTGAACAGATAGTGGAGATGTAATGAATTTCAACATAAGTTTAATTCATTCTAGTTTGCAACCGTAGGTATGAGAACGTATTGTATTTACTCACTGATTGCATTATTTACTATATTCTTGACGTGTAAATCCTTTTGGATGACTACCAGTTCGCAAACAACACACACACACACACACACACACACACACACACACACACACACACACACACACACACAATGACTGTGAGTGCAGAAGCCCAGTGCTGAGGGAAATGAAGTGCATAATGCTCAAAGAGAAACTGGCAGAGAAGAGGATGGCTGGGCGACAGGGAAGCAGACAGAAATGACCTTGAGCCCTTGAGTAGCAGGAGCTGTGTACTGAATGACTTTCAATCACAGCATCAGAGTAAGAGACCGCAAGATACCGCGGGAGTAGGATCCGAGTCAGCGTTCAGGTCAGGTCCAGACCACAATAAATCCCATCCCCCTGCCCCCCTCCATTCTGAAACTGCCAGGCCAAGCAGCGTGATTTCTGACCCCTAATAC
>CM065722.1:20458749-20463749 GCA_033310375.1 Conus canariensis
ATCTTGTAGCGCCGAAGATGTGCCAACACGTCCCCCAATCTGCCCAGCCTTCCAACGTAAACATATCTACATGAAAATTCAAAGATCGCTTACGGAGAGCTGAAACACCCGTAGCTTTAGTGGGGTATGTCTTCCGATGAAATATTTGTTCGGTCGTTTGCCTCTCACATATCTATCTGTTTACCCTTCTGCTCCCCAACACCCCTCCTCCCCTTCCCATCTTTTACAAGGTCCAAAATCAGAGAAAGCTGTTATATTACACATAAACATAAGTAAAAGACCACACACACACACACACACACACACACACACACACACACACACACACACACACACACACACCACACACGTGTGTGTGTGTGTGTGTGTGTGTGTGTGTGTGTGTGTGTGTGTGTGTGTGTGTGTGTGTGTGTGTGTGTGTGTGTGTGTGTGTTTTCATGCACGTAGCGAGACATGTGCAGACGAAGAAGCCCGTTCCACTGCACACACAGATAGGAGAGAGAGAGAGAGAGAGAGAGAGAGAGAGAGAGAGAGAGAGAGAGAGACAGACAGACAGACAGACAGACAGACAGACAGACAGACAGACAGACAGAGACAGAGAGACAGAGACAGAGACAGGTATATGTACATATGTTTTCTAAATCCATCCTAAACTCTGGTTCACACATTTCACTGGTCTTCCGGTGGTTGGAGCCGACCTGGACACATTTTAGCGATCGATCACAAACACAGACGTTTCCCATTCCAGTCTGGAAGTGTCCACATAGGCACACTCTAGCCAACGCGAAACATTTTTGTGGGGAATATTTTCGTTTGCTTCTCTGCGTACACATGTGTTTGCTTTTATCTCGCAAGTTCCTCCTTCGGAGCTTAATTCTATCCCTGAACAGTCACGTCAAGTCTGTTACTCGTATTTTTTCGTTCTGCATCTAATTGTTTTTTCAAGCTGAGAGAGAGAGAGAGAGAGGAGAGGGGAGAGAGAGAGAGAAGAGAGAGACAGACAGACGAGACAGACAGACAGACAGACAGACACAGACACAGACAGAGAGAACAGACAGACAGACAGACAGACAGCGACAGAGAGACGAGAGAGGCAGAGAAGAGAGAGAGAGGAGAGAGGAGGGAGGGAGGGAGAGAGAGAGAGAGAGAGAATTGATTGACTGACTGACTGATTCATCTCTAATACTTAAAATTTCAGACCAAGAGGTAGTCTTATAAATCTGTCCATGTCATGTACATATTATTTCAATGCATATTATTCATACTGGCCAATTAACATAACTAACGTGTAATACAATTCTAATACCAACGAAAATTTTTATTCATAAATATGATAATGATATCTTGTGTAGACAAACACAATGAACCAAAAGATTTAAGAGAGAGAGAGAGAGAGAGAGAGAGAGAGAGAGAGAGAGAGAGAGCATGGGTGGGTGGGATGGGGGAGGGGGTAGATGGGGGAGGGGAAGAGGGGAGTTAAGACAGGTAGTGAGAGTGGGGTTGAGCGTTATGTGGAATAGGTGTTCAGATGGTGTATTCAAATCATGGCTAACACAAGACTCTGTAAATGGATATTTATCATTTTTGAATCTAGTTGCAAAGTGAGGCAACTGCAGGCAGAAATCTAAACAAATTTTAAACGCAATTAATAGCGAACCACAAGAAAACGTAGACAAACGAATCATAAGACAAAACACGACGCGTTTCGACCTCTTAGGTCTTCTTCAGGCAAGATATAAACGCCCATCTTGCGCAGAAGTGAAAGAAAATAAAGATTCAACGCCCATCTTGCGCTGAAGTGAATGAAGATAAGTGATTGCTCGTTCATTTTCGTTGTCCTATTCGTTTGTGTCTTGCCTGAAGAAGATCTAAGAGGTCGAAACGCGTCGCGTTTTGTCTTGTGATTCGCTTGTCTACGTTTCCTTGGCGGTTCGCTATTAATTACATTTAAAACTTGTTATAATTTTTAAATCAAACAATCAAATCGTTATGTCATAAAACATTTATGTAAATGTTTATGAAACGTTTTAGTGTATGTGTATGTTTTTTTAGACTCATTGAAAGTGGGTTCCAGACATACGGTCCAGAGTAAGGCAGCTTGTTTTCTGTTGATCAATGCGTGGGTAAGGCAGTTTTGAATGCCAGGGAGAGAGATAGGTTAAACGAAGTAGAAACACAGGCCACGTCTATCGTTGAAATCCGTTTTTTTACGAGGCCAAGTTCACTTTAAGCCTAAAAACCTTGTCACGAAGCTACCATTACTTTTCGCGCGTAGATACGAGAAAATCCTGTATTCAGTCTTCTCTTTCTAAGTGCTACAGCTCGTTCATTGCCGCCAAGTGTTCGTAAAACTGGTCTCTGTGTGTCATTGGCTGTGTTAGAGTGAACATGTTGAGAGGCAGTTAGACACTTCCACAATCCGCTGTAGTGCGCTCTTGGCGAAGCGTGTGCAGTTGAGCCAGATGCCTTTGAAAATAGTCAGGGAAGTGGGGAAAAGAAGAGTTTGCAGTTTCCATAGTTTGCGTGTTGTTAGTGGCGTCACTGGTGTTAGCTGGGGTGTCGGTGGCGGTGGTAGTAGTAGTAGTAATAGTAGTAGTGGGAGTAGCAGCAGCAGCAGCAGTAGTAGTAGCAATAGTAGTAGTAGCAATAGCAGTAGTAGTAATAGTGTGAGAGAGAGTGCATGTGTGTATGTATGTGTGATGTGTGTGTGTGTGGTTGTGTGTGTGTGTGTGTGTGTGTGTGTGTGTGTGTGTGTGTGTGTGTGTGTGTGTGTGTGTGTGTGTGTGTGTGTGTGAAACAGACAGACAGACAGACAGACAGAGTCTCAATGGTTTAATGATAAGGCCACAAGCCTATTTCAGTGAATGAGTAGACATGCAGAAACATACACTACAAGCCACATACAGAGAGAGAGAGATACTGAAAGAGAGACAGATAGAGACAGAAAGAGACAGACAGAGACACATAAAGACAGAGAGAGACAGAGACAGAGAGATGCAGAGGGGGGGGGGGCAGGGAGGTGCAGGGGAGGGGGTGGACACAGGCAGAGAGCTAAGTGAAAGTGCTGCAGAGCTGGTGCATCACAGTACAGGGCCCGTGTTCCTGTTCTGGTGTATTTGCCGAGTCTCATTAATCTTCTGGCACCATCTTTCAGCCATGCCCCACGCTCATCCGCCTTCTCTTCCTCTATGCGATCTGATCCTATCAAAATCACCTGGGAGACAACCGCAAGCCCAGCAGGCATATAGTGCGAATGTCTGGCTGATGAACTGGTCCAATCACCTATTGCTGCTGGCCCTGTCACTTTGGTACAGGTCAGCTGGTCTCCCCTATCTGATGATAGAATTCTGTACACACCACTTGTCATGCCGTCTTCTCTCTCTCTCTCTCTCTCTCTCTCTCTCTCTCTCTCTCTCTCTCTTTCCCTCTGTCTGTCTGTCTGTCTGTCTGTCTGTCTGTCTGTCTGTCTGTCTCTGAAAAGGTACTGTGCCCAACACAGAAAGACGACATGCAATGAACCTCAATGTCATTTTAATTTATGGTATTATGCTTAATTCATTCATATTATCATTTGGTTTGACTTCTCCTGTGGTTTAAAACTATTCATATGGATACCTGTCCACAAAAATAAAAAACAGACTGGCGAATCTCTCAAATAACAGCAGCATATAATTCATTGCTAACAGTAGAAGTTGAAAAGACGCAATGGCTGTGAATGTAGAAACTCAGTAAAGTGGGAAAAGAATGGATGATGTCCAAAGGGAAAACAACAGACAGGAGGACGGCAAAAGAGTAGCAGATAATGTTGACCTTGAGCTCTTGATTAGCTGAAACTGAGCACCAAATGACATTCAGTCACAGCATCAAAGCAGGAGACCACACAACAGTTGTAGCAGGTCCCACATCAGCGTTCAGGTCAGCTGTGGACAACAGTAACTCCCGCCTCCCTGACTCTTTCATTCTGGAAGTGCCAGGCTAAGCAGCGTGATTTCTGACCCCTAATACCTCCTTTTCACTTCCGCATCCCTCCCCCAAATCTCTGATCGACGTCGTTCCCTCTTTTTTTTTTTTCAACTGGCCGTCGCTTCCGCCGTCATGGCATGATCGTTTACCGCTCTCGTCTGCTCGCTTCCGCTCTGCTTCCTGGCGTGGTTGTCTCCCGTTGTGAGAGAAGAAGCGGGTTCGATTCGTACTTGGTTATTCTGAACTGAGACTTGATAGGAGAAGTAGCTGGAACAATGTGCTAGAGCTAGAGGAGTAGGAGCAGGAGCAGGAGAAGTCTTCAATTCACTGTTTGCAGCGAACTCCTCTTTAAAACCATTATGGACATTTAGAAAATTAAATTTCAGCTTTGGATACAGCAAAAACAATACGAACGTGAAGTGAAGAACTGAAAAGAGTAGAAAAAGGAAATACAATCAGCAATCGAACAACACTTATTTCAAAATTTGATTTCATAAATCTAAACTTAATGTTATGAATGATGCCAAATCTGGTCATGTTAACAGCATACTTGCATAGAAGTCCTCGCACTCAGTAACACTCGTACAGTTAGTAGGAATGTGTGTGTCTGCTGCATTCATAACCAAAACAAAAATGTGCCAATTTCATGACAGAGACTACTACAGCTCATCGCTGAAAGGGAAGTCATCTCCAAGACACCATTCCAAACAATGCCAGAGATCCAGAAGGCATAAGTGCCAGAGTCGTAGTGAAAGCGGATGAAAACATTGATCCTGAGCGCCATCTTTCAGACATCCATCAGCATCAATCATGTGCCACTGGACAGAAGGGACCTCTATGTCCCAGCCATCTACGAGGAAGAGGAGCGTGATGACCAAGCAAACTGCACACCTAGTATATTTACTTGTGCTTTAAGCAAACTGCTGGAGCATGTCCTCGTCAACTCGGCGGTGAAACATCTTGAGTACAATGACACGTCTGTGTACCCAGCACCGTGAGTTTAGGAAACGTAGTTAAATGAAACGCTACCATGTGTT
>CM065722.1:20481249-20493749 GCA_033310375.1 Conus canariensis
AATAACAATCAGCACCCCAACACAAAGGAATAACATCAGCACCCCAACACAAAGGAATAACAGTCAGCACCCCAACACAAAGGAATAACAATCAGCACCCCAACACAAAGGAAAACAATCAGCACCCCAACACAAAGGAATAACAGTCAGCACCCCAACACAAAGGAATAACAGTCAGCACCCCAACACAAAGGAATAACAGTCAGCACCCCAACACAAAGGAATAACAATCAGCACCCCAACACAAAGGAATAACAATCAGCACCCCAACACAAAGGAATAACAATCAGCACCCCAACACAAAGGAATAACAATCAGCACCCCAACACAAAGGAATAACAATCAGCACCCCAACACAAAGGAATAACAATCAGCACCCCAACACAAAGGAATAACAATCAGCACCCCAACACAACTCTTGTCCTCTGGAATTTGTCCCACAACAACAGCTTCTATCCCTGTCAGCTGCCTCAAGAGCTGACACTAAACCACCCCCAGCCCCCCTCACCCACCTCCTTTCTCCCCTCTTCCACCATCTGTCCCTTAATGAGCATGTTCTCCCTGTCCTTTGTTATACCCCCACTGTGCGTGACCCTTTTTTCTCTCTTAATACTATCGAGCCAACACGTGAAATGAATCCCCAACTTTTCCTGCTCTGCATCACCCAGACTGTCGTCTTCAGGCTTTGGCCTCCATCATGCTGTGGTCAGACCGAAACGCGAGGGGGAAGAAGGAGGAACATCGATCTCTTATCAAAGCGGCCCAGTCAGCGATAGATGGGTCAGACTGACGGGGCAGATATTCATTCATGTTGCATGCCTGCTGCGTTTATGTCGGTCTCCCTGCTGGGTTTATGATGGTCTCTTCCAGACTAACTGAAGGGTAATGCTGCCTGCCCTGAGAGGCTGGCGGGCCGATCAAAGAGACACTTCCAGCACACACAGGTATTACATTACGTTGTGCCGTGTTCCGCACAATTTGCTGTAGGACCTAGACGGTGTGGGCAAAAATAATTCGGCAACCCCATTTCATCTTCTTTTGTTATGAGCATGGCTTTGGTTCCTCAAATGTTGCATTTAATTCAAGAAAACATTAAGCTATCTGTTTTAGATGTACAATATTCGGTCATACGCACAAAACTCCACTGCCTGTCTATAAGGCAATGTCCGCAGGAGTATCAGCCTGCATACGCAGAAAGAAAGAAAGAAAGAAAAAGATGTACAATACAAACTAACAATCTTGAGACTCATTGTTTTCTCAGCCTTCGTCAAAGCACATTCATGTATTCTTTTTGCGTCAATGTTTAAATGCGCACTTTAAGTTTTTCGTGCATTTTAAATAGGTCATTCTAAGATATTTTGATAAACAATGTTTAAAGTTTAATGAATGTTTTGTGTTTTGTGTGCCATTTCTGTTTGGTTTCTCCATCACATATCTGCTCTTTATTGATTCTCAGTGTCTTTTTAATTTTGGACTATAAAATGAGCATAAAGTGTGTTATGTACGCTATTTACCAGTTATTTGGTTTTATTTTGTTTCCCTTTTGCGTTACAGTTAGATACTGCAAAGGGCAGTGGAGCAACCCACAAAGGGGAACCACACTGTATGAGTCCAAACATTGTTACTTACAGTATTTGTCTTCTTCTTCTTTCTTCTTCTTCTTCTTCTTCTTCTTCTTCTTCTTCTTCTTCTTCTTCTTCTACTACTTCTTCTTCTTCATCTTAGTTGAAGTGGTATTGTTAGTAGTATCTTTATCATCATCATCATCATCATGGTTTGGTCAACATGGCATTAGGACTATGAACTCTTCAGTTCCACCATGGCAGCTGTGCTACAGCAAGGCTTGGTGTTAAATGTTGCAGTTCTGCAGCCATTTCCAGCCATGCTGATTTAAGAGTGACAGCTCTTAATTGTGGAAAGAGAAAAAAAACTCATGCCATGGTCTTTACATTACAATCCTTCTGCTTTAATTTACACATTAGAGTGAAATGATGGCTTAAATAATGATTAAGATACCAGCAGTTTTTTTTAAAGACAGTGACAGTTCAGAAAACTGCCCTTAAGAAAATCGATATTTCAGAAACGCTGCGATTGAAAAGACTGAGTGTATTATTTGAACTTTCTACCAGCATTTTACTGAGTGCAGATGACAGGAAATCATCCACTATACCCTACATTGTGAAAGATTTTGTCTTTGTAGTGATTAGGAAATCAATCATAAATAGACCCTATTTTATATTAAACATAGAGCTAAACATTACAGACCTGTGAAGGCATGATTCCAAGCTGAAACATCGGAACTAGTCAGTTATTGCTACACCACGAGAAGCTTTATCTTAACGAGTTTTAATTTGTCGTCTATGAAATTTTTTTTTCTCAAAAAGGTAGCATTTGTTTCTGTATTTCTAGCTTTTTGTCCAGCTTTTGAGAATATATGGGCAACAATATTTTCACCTAAACTTGAAGTTGCTGAAGTGTGTTTGTTGCTCTTATATGAAGCATTTAGAATTAAAAAAATAGCTACTTTTATTAAACATAGTAAGTGATCTGCTATAGCGTATGTAGACTACTGTTTTACATGCTTATATACTGGTTTTGATGTAGATGTTAATATCATGTCTATTTGACCCTACATAAAGGGACTAAGCCTTGTGCAAATAGTCTGAGAAGTGCTCTCTCTCTCTCTCTTTCTCTCTCTCTCTCGCTCTCTCTCTCTCTCTTATCCATGAAGAATTGAAATACTACTTACTATGATGGAAATGGAGTAAAAAGGAAAGAAAGACAAAGAAAGATAAATAGTAGGAAGAGAAAGAAGTCAAGATGGACAGAAACAATAAACAAAAGCAGCAAGTGGCTTAAAAAAAAACAAAAACTGTGTTCCCCTGGAATTCGTCAGATAAAAACAGCGTCTGTCCCTATCAACTACCTCAAGAACTGACACTTAAGCGCAACCCCATCCTCGCCCCCCCCCCCCCCCCCTCCTCCACCATCTGTCGCTGAATTTTACTCCTGCCTTTTGTGTTTGTCAGACTGTAATACCCCTTCTTCTGTTTATACTATCAAGCGGAGACCTGAAACTGATCCCCAGGTTTTCCTACTCTGTGTTTTATCTTCTTCACGCTTTAGACTTGCTCGTTTCACGGTCAGACAGGGAAGGAAGGGACAGAAAGAACGTTGATCTATTATCAAAGCGGCCCAGTCAGCGATAGATGGGCCGCATTGACAGTGCAGACATTCATTCATGTTTCACGCCTGCTGCGTTTATGTCGGTCTCCCTGCTGGGTTTATGACGCTCTCTCCAGACTAACTGAAGGGTAATGCTGCCTGCCCTGAGAGGCTGAGTGGCCGATCAAAGAGACGCTGCCAGCACACACAGGTATTACATTACGTTGTGCCGTGTTCCGCACAATTTACTGTAGGACCTAGACTCTGTGAGTAACAATAACACAGCAGCCCCATTTCGCCTTCTTTTAATGAACATGGATTTGGTTTCTCAAAAGTGGTATGTAATTTAAGAAAGCATTAAAACATACCTGTTTTAACTGTACAAGATAATTATCTCAAACTCATTACTTCCTGAACCCTTTTAAAAAAAAAATGTATGCACATAAGTAACTTTCTTTTATATCTATGTTTTTCGATGTGATGTTGAGTGTATGCTTTTTCTTTTCAGTGCATTGATTCCTTTGTGATCTGTTACGTACCATTTTTACCTGAGCTTGCAAACGTTATGTCAACTGTGTAATGCACGGTTTCGTTATTTTTTTCACGTTCAGGTCTTTACTCTTCACTTATTCTCAGGTTTTGGTGTCGGTTTTTGTACAATGAAATAAGGATGTGGTGTGCTGTGTATGTTATTTGTCAGCAATATCAGTTCATTTAGCTTCACTTTGTACCAGTCTCCTTGCTATTGTAAAGTGCTGTGAGTCTGCTTGAACTCAAAGAGAGGGGGTCATGCTGTATAATTCCAAAATTACTGGTGGTAGTAGTAGTAGTAGTAGTAGTAGTAGTAGTAGTAGTAGCAGTAGTAGTAGTATTTGTGTGGTAGTATGTAGTGTATATGTGTATGTATATATCATAGCATACTTTGTATTGTTTACATTACATGTTGTGTTATTAATGCTATTGGTGGTGGTTTTGTTGGTATTGCTTGCTGATGGTGTCAGAAATGTTAATTCTTCAGGACCAACATGGTAGCTATGCTACTGCATTTTTTACACCCAGCTCCTGACAGGTCTTAGTAGAGAAGAAAATCGATCTGTTATCAAAACAGTCCAGTCAGCTATGGATGGGCCAGACTGGTGGTGCAGACAGTCATTCATGTTGCACGCCTGCTGGGTTTATGATGCCCTCTCCAGACTAACTGAAGGGTAATGCTGCCTGCTCTGAAAGGCAGGTGGGTCGATCAAAGAGACACTTGCCAGCACACGCAGGTATTACATTACGTTGTGCCATGTTCCGGACAATTTGCGCTTTGATCTAGACTCTGTGGGTAAACATAACTCAGCAGCGCCATCGTGTCTTCTTTTTCATGGATATGGGTTTTGTTTTTCTCAAAAGTTGTGTTCATTTTAGAAAACATTTCAGCTTTTCCTGGTCTGCATCACACACCCTTTTCATCAGGGTTTGGGTTTGTTCATGTTATAGTCAAACAAATAAACGATGAGGATAGTAACGAATATCAATCTGTTATCAAAACGACCAAGTCAGCAATAGGCGGGATGGATTGGCAGTGCAGACATTCATTTATTTTGTACGCCTGCTGCGTTTATGTCAGCCTCCCTGTTGGGTGCACGATGGTTTCTCCAGAATATCTGAAGGGTAATGCCACATGCTCTGAAAAATTGGGAAGCCAATCAAAGAAACACTGCCAACACACACATGCATTATATTGTTCATGTTCTGCACAATTTGCTTTATGATCGAGATGCTGTTCGCGAGAATAACTGGGCAGACTAATTTCTTCTTTTTATGAATATGGATTTGATTTCTAAATGACTGTCTAATTTCAGAGGACAGCTTACCAAAGACAGCGAAGCTCCTCATACTTGTCACACACAAAAATCCACTCTCTACTCACTTCCTAAAATACACAACCTGACATGCTGGGCACATCCATTATTTTTACCTGTGACTGCCCTACAGAATACAATTCACAGTACAGTGACTTTCCCCTCAGACTTACAAAGCCTCCCCACATACCCTACAGATGCAGCTCACACACTCAACATGTGAACTCATTCAACGCACTCTCTACTTTCCAACCCAACCTCCTCTTCACACTAGATGTTTCTCTTTACACCTCCAATCTCCCCATTGACAGACTGAAGGCCCTTTCTTTCTCGACAAATCTCCTATCACCAGCAACAGCAGCTCACAACCAGACTAGTAAGACTTGCAGAATTAGTCCTAACTCTCAGCAACTTTGGGTTCAATGACCGCATTTCTCGCCACTCAGCTGTGTCGCCATGGGAACCAAAATGGGGCATCTGGAACATCGCCTACTACTATGTAACACAGGCCCGACTTCAGAGCTCTACCAAAGATATATTGATGATTGGCTGGAAGCTAGCGCTATACCAGAACAACATCTCCTCCAGGTCCTCCATTTTGTCTGAAACTTCCGCTCATCTATCAATTTCGCTAACAAACATTTTTAGTCAATAAACTTTCAGGACGTCTCCATTTCCCATAAAGATGAACGACTCAGAACAATCATTGAAAAAAAACTGATGTACATTTATTTCTGCACTGTGCATCTTCCAACCACCCATCCACAACACACAACATTCCATACTCTGGATTTCTCTGTCTGCGCAAACTGCTCTGGCAAAGATTTTGTACAGGAAGCAGCCAAAATGTTTCACTCTTTCACCAACCTTGGATACGCAAGTACCGTCATTAATGATGCCCTTAGCTGCACACGACAGCTGTGTTCAGGACATCTGCTTAGGACGCCAACATCCAAAAGAAACAGGCAGATCCATCATCTGATTCCTCTTCACCCTCACACACTTCCCATCTGCAGAATCCTCGTGTCCAACTGTCGCATTAGAGACCATGAACCTGCTTACAAAACCAAACCCATAATCACTTTCAGGCATGGCAAAAACCTTGAAGACCTATTTGTGCGTTCCAAAAAGAACAAAACCACCAGACCAGTGTCACCTACTACATTTCCCTGTGCAAACCTCAACTGCAGAATTTGTCCTCTCACCAAGACGGACACTATCCTACATGAACCCAAAGGCTCATTGAAAAGTAAACTCACATTATAGTTATTTCTCTTTTTTGCCTTAAGTACCTATATTTACTGTATTAATGTGCTCATTACTTACATGTTTTCCCCTTTTTTAACTTTTATTTCCATTAAAATGTATACATTTCTTCGTATTATCTATCTTTCTATTTGATTTTCTTCCATTTTATTTTCGTAGAGGTGATAATAGCGTTTTTACATTTAGCTCAGTGTTATTTCATCGCTTGTACTTATTTCACCTGTTTATTCATTTATTGAAACTCATCCATCACTTTATCGTCCATCCTCCCACTGCTGAATATCTTTATTACCAGTATTATTACTATCATCGTATTATTATTACTGTCATTGCTAATATTCTCATTTTCATCATTATTATCATTATTACTGTTAAAAGGAGCTATTATACTTATGATTATTATCCTTTTCATTATTGTTATTGTAACTGTTGTTGCTGCTATTGTTGTTAACATCGATGCAAATGTTTCATTATGAACTCTATTCTGTCTCTATTCTTCAAAACTCCTATTCACGTGCGCAAGCTCATACACACACACACACACACACACACACACACACACACACACACACACACACACACACACACACACCACATACACAACACAACACAACACAACACAACACATAGAGAAAACGAGAAAAGCTTTCTGCACTTTCCCAGACCCTCTTAAGATCAAGACGCGCGGTTCAGCGGAACAAACCTGGTCACTGTCGACCAGTGGATTGTAAAAAGTGTTTCAACTGCTTCATGACACGTCCGGCATTGCCCAGTCAGCGCCAGGCGTGTGACCGACATGGCCCAGGGTTTACCAACCTTCGCCAGCGGAACTGGACGTGTTCTGGCACTCAGAGAGAAAAGCCTGGAACACGATTTTTCCATCTCTGCTACATCAGAGTGCACGGTGGTAACCGCACGGCGAAGTTTGTTTTTTTAGGTCTATAGAGGAAAAGTTTTGGACACTCGCTACGTATTTGAGAAAGAAGAAGAAAGAAGAAAGGTAAAAACAAAATTAAACTCTCTCTCTCTCTCTCTCTCTCTCTCTCTCTCTCTCTCTCTCTCTCTCTGTACATAGTTATTGCATGACTATTGTGCGTGAGCATTTTAAGTGTGTGTGTGTGTGTGTGTGTGTGTGTGTGTGTGTGTGTGTGTGTGTGTGTGTGTGTCTGCATGCGCATGTGAACCTGCCTGCATGTCTTCTTCTCTGTCTCTCTGTCCCTGTCTGTCTGTCTCTGTTTCTCTCTCTCTCTTCCTCCTCCCTGCCTCTCCCTCTCTCTCCCTTCTCTCTCTCTCTCTCTCTCTCTCTCTCTCTCTCCTCTTACAAATGTTTGTTGTACAATAGTATTAAAAGTTGTCTAGAACGAGAAAAATATCTGGATGTCTTATTTGCAAGTGTGTACAATACATGTTTAAGCAAGGTTAACATTTGGTGTGTCCCGCATTAACGGCCATAGATATTGTTTCACTAAAGGTGATAAACAGAAACGAAATCCATCGGGGCCCAACTATGTTGAAAATGAACACCATGTTTGTTTGCATGCCCATTATATAATTCGTTAAAGCGGAGATATCTCACACATATTGAAAGGATCCAGTTTCTACAAGTTGAAATTGCGATCAGTCTGAATAGCAATGAGCATATCATTGATCTCTCCAAATTTCTTGTCAGTGCTTTGGATTTAATTAACAAAGTTCAGTACTCATTATGTTCTGTTAGTCAGATCCACCATCGTTATATGTATATGTGTGTATATAATTATGTGTGCGTATTTATGTATTTTTCCTTCTAACATCTGATTATTGATTGTTTGTCATCATGTACCCCCTGTGTTTACACAACTACGTCAGTTTCATCCTCTCCTCTGTATTTGATTGGGGCAATAGCCTATGAACATCTGAATTCAAAGTTCAGAGTTCTCTCTCTCACTCTCTCTCTATGTCTCTCTCTCTGTCTGTCTGTCTCCTCCTCCCTCTCTCTCTTCTCCTCTCCCTTCTCCTCCTTCCTCTATCTCTTTCTCTCTCTCCCTCTCTCTCCCTCCCTTCCCTCTCTCTCTCTCTTCTCTCTCTCTCTCTCTCTCCCTCCCTTCCCCTCTCTCTCTTCTCTCTCTCTCTCTCTCTCTCTCTCTCTCTCCCTCCCTCCCTTCCCTCTCTCTCTCTTTCTCTCTCTCCTCTCTCTCCCTCCTCTTCCTCTCTCTCTCTTATCTCCTCTCTCTCTCCCTCCTCTCTCTCTCTCTCTCTCTCTCTCTCTCTCTCCCTCCCTCCCTTCCCTCTCTCTCTCTTTCTCTCTCTCCCTCTCTCTCACACATTCATTTCTCTCTCTCCTCATCTCTATATCTCCCCTCTCTCTCCTCTCCTCTCTCTCCTCTCTCTCTCTCTCTCCTCCCTCCCTTCCCTCTCCTCTCTTTCTCGCTCTCCCTCTTCTCACACATTCATTTCTCTCTCTCCTCATCTCTATATCTCCCCTCTCTCTCTCTCCTCCTCCTCTCCTCTCTCTCTCCTCCTCCCTCCTCCCTCCCTCCCTCTCTCTCTTTTCTCTCTCTCCTCTCTCTCACACATTCATTCTCTCTCTCCTCATCTCTATATCTCCTCCTCTCTCTCCTCTCTCTCTCTCTCTCTCTCTCTCTCTCTCTCCCTCCCTCCTTCCCTCTCTCTCTCTTTCTCTCTCTCCCTCTCTCTCACACATTCATTTCTCTCTCCTCCTCATCTCTATATCTCCCCTCTCTCTCTCTCTCTCTCTCTCTCTCTCTCTCTCTCCTCCCTCCCTTCCTCTCTCTCTCTCTTCTCTCTCTCCCTCTCTCTCAACATTCATTTCTCTCTTCCTCTCTTTTATCTTCCCTCTCTCTCTCCTCCTCTCTCTCTCTCTCCATCTCTCTCTCTCTCTCTCTCTCTCTCTCCCTCCCTCCTCCCGCTCCCACTCTTCCTGCCTCCTCCTCCTCTCCTCCTACCCCTTATCGTCCTCCTTCTCCCTCTTCGGGTTTTTCTTTTCTCCTCCTCCACCGCCTTTCCTCCTCCTCCTCCTCCTCTTCTCTCCTCCTCCTCTTCGTCCTCCTCCTTCTCCTTTTCTTCTCACATCCTCCTCTTGTCTCCTCCTCCCCTTCTCCTCCTCCTCTTCTTCTTCTTCTTCTTCTCTTCTCCTCTCTCCCCCTCCTTCTTCTTCTTCTTCTTCTTCCTCTTCTTCTTCTTCTTCTTCTTCGCATTCTTGCATTCTTCGCATTCTTCATTCTTCGCATTCTTCTTCTTCTTCTTCTTCTTCTTCTTCTTCTTCGCATTCTTGCATTCTTCGCATTCTTCGCATTCTTCGCATTCTTCTTCTTCTTCTTCGCATTCTTCTCTCCTCCTCCTCCTTCCTCCTCCTCTCTTCTTCTTCTTCTTCTTCTTCTTCTTCTTCTTCGCATTCTTCTTCTTCCTTCTTCTCTTCTTCTTCTTCTTCTCTTCTTCGCTTCTTCGCATTCTTCGTTCTTCTTTTCTTCTTCTTCTTCTTCTTCTCTTCTTCTTCTTCTTCTTTTCCTTCATCCTCTCTTCTTCTTCTTCGTCTTCTTCTCTTCTTCTTCTTCTTCTCTCTTCTCTTTCTCTTCTTCTTCTTCTTCTTCTTCTTCTTCTTCTTCTTCTTCTCTCTTCGCATTCTTCTTCTTTCGCATTCTCCTTCTCTTCTTCTTCTTCTTTTGCATTCTTCTTCTTCTCGCATTCTTCTCCTCCTCTCCTCTTCTTCTTCTCTCTCTTCTTCTCCTTCTTTCTTCTTCTCTTCTTCTTCTTCTTCTTCTTTGCATTCTTCTTTCTTTCTTCTCTTCTTCTTCTTCTCTCTTCTTCTTCTTCTTCCATTTCGATTCTTCGCATTCTTCGCATTCTTCTTCTCTTCTTTTCTTCTTCTCTCTTCTTCTCTTTCTTCTTCTTCCTTCTTCTTCTCCTTCGCATTCTCTCTTCTCGCATTCCTTCTTCATCTCTCCTCCTTCTCTTTTTGCATTCTTCTCTTCGCATTCTTCCTCCTCCTTCTCTTCTCGCATTCTTCTTCTTTCCTCCTTCTTCTCTCGTCCTCCACCTCCTCTCAGTTACGTGCTCTTCCACTACCTCTATGCACACCCATATTCCTCCCCCCCCTCCCTCCCCGCGCCACTGTCTCCCCCATCTCCACCTTCTTTAACTTCTTCCCCAACCTTTTCTCCCCACGCTCATTACCCACCCACCCTCCCCCTCACTCCGACCTGCCCCACTCACAAACACGTACGCACCCACCCGTCCCCATCCACCAGCCGCTGAGGTGGGACTCTCCATCGTGTTGTGACCAGAGACTTTGACACAGGACGAGGTTCCATTCAAAGCAGTGGTGGTAAATCACCCCAGTGTGGAATGTGCCCCAGTGGCTCAGTGGTTAAAGTGCGAGACATTAAGTGGACAATCCCTAAAATGAGCATGTCCAGAGGGTCATGGGTTCAAATCCCAGCCATGACTCGTCCCGAGATGGAAACAAAGAGGCAGCAGAGGGACATCCGGAGTCATGAACCGGGTGTGGCCCAACCCCCTAGAGTGTCAGGAGATAAGGGCCGAAACACTTGCTTGAAGGGGGCTTCTCTTCTGAGGACTCTCTGCTGCCACGCTCTCCACGAGTTTCTTTCTACCAGACACCTGTCTCCTGCAACCAACGACGACACTCCTGAAAGTCATTAGATTCCTGTGCATTGCCCAAAGACCACAATGAAGCAACCTGAAGATCACAGCCAAAAAGAGGAAGTCAACTAGGCTAAGGATGTTGTATAACTTTTTTTTAAGGAAAAGGCATACACCTAAACAGATATTGAATGTTACTGTGTGACGTTAGCGCGCACGCATGCGCGCACGCACGCCACGCATGCCACGCACACACGCACGCACGCACTCACGCACGCACGCACGACACGCAGCACCGCACGCACACACACACACACACACATACACACACAAGCGCGCACGCGCGCCCGTGCTTGTGTTCACAGGCAAGGCGTGCACGCACACACACTGCATGTGTACGTGTATGTGCGTGTGTATGTGTGGTTGTGTGTGTGTGTGTGTGTGTGTGTGTGTGTGTGTGTGTGTGTGTGTGTGTGTGTTCGTATACCGGCACCCTCAGAGGCATACTACTGGTGACAGCTTTGTCAGAACGTACGAACCTTTCAGCAATGTGTTGTTAATCAGGTGGTACCTGTGACGGCTTCAGCACTGAGCCCCGGTACCAGTTACAGAGACGGCGCATTGACCAAAGGGTACGTATCAATCAGTCCCCGTCTCATTGTGCCCCCGTCTCATTGTGCCCCCGTCTCATTGTGCCCCCAATGTCATCTCATTGTGCCCCCGTCTCATTGTGCCCCCGTCTCATTGTGCCAATGTCATCTCATTGTGCCCCCGTCTCATTGTGCCCCCGTCTCATTGTGCCCCCAATGTCATCTCATGGTGCCCCTGTCTCATTGTGCCCCTGTCATTCAGGGGAAAGAAGAACACGAACACGTACAAATTAAGCAGAAACCATCTGTTTTCGACAAAATGTTCTATGTTTATACTGACTTTCAATTAAATCGACTGAACTACGATGTAAAGTTTTCTTCTCTCTCTTTTTAACTGCAAAGTATTCATACATGCATATGCACACACGTGAAGGTTCCTGCTAAACTAAAAAGTCTATCGGTTTTTAGACATGTGTAAGGACAAAGAGAGGAAGAAACCCTTTGTCAAAATGAACGTATTTTCGTTGAAACTAGGCTACATACGTGCGTTCATTAGGACAGAGAGAGATAGTATCCACATAGACGGGGGCACAATGAGACAGGGGCAGACTGGCATGACCCCGCCCAAAGACCACAATAAACATGGAGGACACGGCAAGGGTAACAGAGAAAAGATCGTGGGTGAGGAGAAATCGAACATGGATAAAGCTTGTCACTTCAGAAATTACAATTCTTCACTGTGCTGTCTGTAGGCATGAAATAATGATATGCCTCATTACGCCGACACTCCACTCACAGTACAAGGGCCCATTCTAGTGCGATTTCATATTTCAAATGACGGGTACAGTCTAAACTCGATTTTGCAACACTAATTAGAGTGACTTCCAGTCAAACAGCTTTCATAATTCAGTTCAGGGAGAGTTGAGGTGGTAGAAGACGAGGGCTGGACTCTGCTCTCTAATGCCATGCCCTGGACACAGTGAACATCGAACAGGCCACGACTTTTTCAGCCAGTAGGCTGAGGGACTTA
>CM065722.1:20498749-20501249 GCA_033310375.1 Conus canariensis
GTTTGGTTTCTCCTCTTTCTTCTCCTCCTCCCCTTCCTCCTCTACAACTTCACAAATATTCCTGTGACTTGTTCCTTCTAAAAAATTAAAAAAAAAGCTGGGATTGATCTTAAGTCTTCTCTCAACAAGGGAGACAACAACACCACACACCAACGCGGGTGTGAGCAGATGATTGAAATGAACGACTACACCATGATGGTGGAGTGGGTGGTCAACTTGGAGGAAAAAAATAGGAAGAAAAGATGCTGACCAATGAATGCAGAAGTGGTGAGGCGGGATCAGAAGCTAGGAATCATGCTGGTCAGCCACCAGTTCGGCATGGAGGTGAAAGGGGAGGTCAGATTTATTGCATCTGGGGATCGTCCTTAACGTGGATTTCCCGTCGCCATTTCATGCTTGTCCCTTTGCCTTGAGAGAGTGAGTGAAAGTCACTCCGTGAACTCTGTTCATGGCTCTCAAGAGGTCAAGGTCGTTGTTATGACCTCTGTCCTCCCGCCGTCTGTCAGTTTCTCCTAAGGTAGTTCCATGTTATTGGATTTCTGCATCCTTATAATCATCGTGTTCTTTCAATGAGTTTATCGTCTGGACCCTTCACGTCTGATTGTTTGACGCTGCTGTTCAGAATCGATCCTGTTCTTTATGTTTGTAGACTGCTTTTCAATGGCTTCCACAGACTGCAGAACCCATAGGCGGAGTAATCTAACCAGTTTGATGGGTTCATGAATATCTGGAAAAATAAATCTGGTGCACTGGAGCTGAGTAAATCAGTATATACTATTTTAAAACACATGTTCACATTTAATAGTGAGAAGTACTTCTGTCCTTAAGATTTAACTTTTAAGAATAAACAATTCTCTTTCAAAGCATCATCTTTTCTTGATGTTCCCATTTCCCAGGTTTGGTATAAGACTTACATTTCTGATGACAATTGCGCTAATTCACTCTACTGTAATACGTGCCAGGGCGTTTCATACTCAAAAAGTGAAAAACAAAACGAGTCTTACAGCTGTAACAGTTGTTGCCATAGTCCCAGTTGCTGGTCAGATAAATCTGTACTCCCCTAGTTTAGGATGCGTTAAGCTGACGATTTCAGGGAGCGGTACTGGAATTCAGGAGAAGCGTAGTACCAGCTGTTGACCCGGGCAGCACCTCAATGACGAAGTTCTGTAAGTTTGCTTGTCTTTCTTTGTCGTCCTACACAATCCTAAATCTGTTGTGTAATAAGCATGTAGTCCGTGTCTGGACATTTTTGTTTTCTTCAAGTCTGGCGACATCATCATTGTATCATCATAATCATCAGCATTACCATCTTCATCATTGTCGCCTCCTTAAACGAATGTCTTCACCTAAAACAAACTAGAGATAAATCAATTGTAACACAAAACAGCTACAACATTACAAATCAATAGCACATTCGGAATTTGATGTTGGTGACAGCTTTGCCAAAGCATACGAACCATTTAGCACTGTACTGTTCAACCAGGAGGCTTCCATGACGTGTTTGTCATTGTACCCCTACACTAGTCACCAGAGACTGGGAACCACCCAAAGACCTCAATGAAACAACGTGGAGAACATGGCAACAAGGAACAGAGAAACGATTGTGGATGATGAGAAATTCAAGAGGGAAAACATATGATTGCTTCAGAAATAAGATATCTTGAGGCCGAAATGTATTGGCAACAAATGATGATACATAAGAGGCCTCATTACGATAACGCAGGCTCCACACCATTTGCAGTATCAGGACCCATTCCAATGCTGTTTAAGATTTCAAACGAGTGATACCAACTAAAATGAATTTTGAAATAAACTATGGTCAGAATCTAAAAATAATTAGAGTGATCTTCAGTCAAATGCATATCATATCCAGTCCAGGGAAGGTCAAGATGCTGGAGGATAAGGGCTAGGCCCTGTCATCTACAATGCCATTCCCCAGACACGGTGAGCTTCTAACTTTTAACTACCTCTTCAACCTTTAGCTTATGGGACTTTAACCATTAACCAACAGTCGCATCAGGACAGAAGAGTGAATGTCTTCCTTAACAAAATTAATGTTCAAATCGTTTTCTTTTCCTGATTATAATAGAATTTTAGGTTTATGTTTGGTATTTCATTCATGTTTGGTATTTCTGCAAATGTCAACGTTGGACTTACATTTCTTTTGTGTGGTTTCAGCTTCGAAACTGGGATTTCTGTACACCTTTTAATGTGTTTGAAGTCCTGTTGTGGAATTTGCAAATGGTTTTGTTTCTAATCTTTACCTCATCACCTCCTCCCCCCACCCCACACCCACCCCAACATCTACAAGTTTACAACTATTCCCTTGACTTAGTCCTTCTGCATAAAAAGTGGATCGATTTCACGTCTTCTTTCGCCATCGGAGACAACAATACCAGACACCACAGTGGATGTGAGCAGGCGACTGAATGAGCAATTACACTATGATAGTGCAAAGGACGGTCAGTTCTTCAAATCAAATAAGGAGGAAATGAACCTG
>CM065722.1:20506249-20516249 GCA_033310375.1 Conus canariensis
AGTAGATCGGTTTTGGTGTTCCTGTAGCGGGTGGTGAGTGGTCTTGCTGGCTCGCCAGTGTAGGTATGGGCACAGTCTTGACACCCTACCTGGTACACTACACCACATTGCTGGATTTACGATCTTTGTTGCGTAATGTTAATAGACGTACTGCAGTCAGTAGGATACAGGTAACATGTATGAAGCACTGGGAGATGTTGGAACTGGGCTTTGCATATTCACACTTGGCACATCAAACATGGAAAATATACCGTAAAAAAGTTATCAACGGTAGGTAATATTTGGACCAGGCTTTGCAGATTCACACTTGACACACAAACATTGAAAAGGAACGTTGGTGAATGTCTGTTTTTTTTCTTCTCTCTCTCTCTCTCTCTCTCTCTCTCTCTCTCTCTCTCTCTCTCTCTCTCTCTCTCTCTCTCTCGTCCTCCTCCTCCTCCACCTCCTCCTCCTCCTCCACCTCCTCTTCCTCCTCCTTCTCCTTCTTCTTCCCGTCCTCCTCCTTCTTGTTCCTTTTTCTTCATCTTCTTCTTCTTCTTCTTCTTCTTCTTCTTCTTCTTCTTCTTCTTCTTCTTCTTCTTCGTCTTCAGTCACTTGCACTTTCACTGGCTCGATGTTCACCCATGTGCCACCTCCTGAGATCTCTGTACCCCTAATCTCCCCCTCCATATCCATCTCTTCCCCCACTCATCTCACCCACTAACCATTTAAACCAGCCCATCCTCTCCAGCTGATACCATGCTCACAAACACACACGCATTCACGCACATACCCGACCCACCACCGTCCAACGTTGGACAAGTATCGTGTTGCGAATAATGGCTCTACCAGAAGATTAGGCACCATTTATCAGAGTGGTGTTAAATCACCAGACACCGATCTCCCACACCGAACGACGACACTCCTGAAACAGTCATCAGATTCCTGTGCACTACCCAAGGACCACAACGAAACAACTTGGAGATCACGACCTCGAGGAGATCAACGAGGATAAGAATATACATGTTTTAAAGAAAAAAGGCACACATACAACATCCAGGTATTGAATTTCAATAGCGTGGTTTGTAGGCAGGTAGGAGATAGGTGATGATGCATGAAATACCTTGCATAGTTCAAGGAGTGCTGGTAGGAAGACCGTTGTTCTCTTCAGTCTTTCGGCTATGGGACTGTAATGGTTATGACAATCAGAACATGAAAGAAAAGTAAGCATCTTCCTTAAGTAACTCACAAATCGTTTATATCATTTTTAGATTATACTGGAATTCTACTTTGTTTATGTTATTCCTGCACATGTGAATATTTGGTTTTGTATTTCTTTCGTGTCGTTTAAAATGTGAAATTAGGACTTCTGCACAGCATTCAAAGCACTATCAGTTCTCTTGTAACTTTGCAAAACGTTCGTTTCTCCTCTTTCATCTTCTTCTCCTTTACATGTACAAGTTTACAAATATTTCTATGACTTTGTCGTTCTCCAGAGAAAAATGTTGATTATCTCACCTCTTTTCACGCCACAGAAAACAACAACAACACCAGACACCAAGGCGGACGTGAGCAAACGATGGAAATGAACGATTACTACGTGATGGCGGAAGAGACGGTCGAAAGGGAAAAAAGAGGAAAAGATGCTGATTGGTGAATACGGAAGTGGAGAGGTGGGATCAGAAGCAAGGAATCATGCTGTCAGCCACCGGTTTGGCATGGAGGTGAAAGGGGAGGTCAGATTTATTGCATCTGGGGATCGTCCTTAACGTTGATTTCCTGCCGCCATTTCTTGCTCGCCCCTTTGCTTTGAGGGAGTGATTGAAAGTCACTGGGTGAACTCTGCTCCAGGCACTCCAGAGGTCAAGGTCGATGTTATCTCCTTCTCTGTTGTCAGGCCGTTCTTTTTCTGTCTGCCAGTTTCTCTTCAGGCAGTTACTGCCCTTGTCTGGGACCTGTGCTTCTCTTGGCACGTTATTGGGTTTCTACAGCCATCGTGTTTTTTCAACGAGTTGATCGTCTGGACTCGTCACGTCTGAATGTTTGCTGCCACTGTTTTGAACTAATTCTATGTCGGCTCTTCACGTCTGTAGACTGCTGTTTCAACTGCTTCCGCAGAACCAATGAGTCATGAGCAAACTAACCTCCCTGGTTAAAACATAGATATTCAGACAAATAAATGTCGTGCGTTGAGGTTGATCTTGCTTTCTCTCACAATACAAGTTTACCGCAAGAAGAGAGAGGTGCTGGTGTAAATAAGATGCAACTTTTAAGGACGAACTCATTTCTTTCAGGACATCTTCTTTAAGTTGATGTGTCCCATTCCCAGAACCAGTACAGTATAAGTCTTGCATTGCATTTTATATATAACAATGTTCACAATTCACTTTACTATAATACTTGCCTGTAGCCTTTTGTGCTGAAGAAGTCAAAAGACAAACTGAAGAGCAGCAACAGCTGCACCAGCACCCGAGTCACAGGGTTGGTTTGTGTCATGCTGACTATCCCCGCAACTGGCACCGGAATGCAGGAGAAGTGAAACAGCAAGCTGCGGACACAGGCAGCACCTCCTTGATTTGAAGGTCTGTGAGTTTGTCTTCCTTCGTCCTTCTCCATACACTGTAAATCGTTTGTGCTGTATGCGTATATTCTCTGTCTGGTAAGCAATACATATGTTTTTAAGTCTGGTCTCTTCAGCATCACTATCATCTCCTTCGTCGTCGTAACCGCCTCAAAGGATTTCGTTTTCCCGTTGCCATAATAACCTAATTACAAACGTGAATCAACGGTTTTACCAAACAGTACTGGCAGCACAGGCAACGAAAACTTTTACGACATAACTACAGCCGCACAATTATCACCATCATTGTAAAACCACCATAACAAAGTTTACCATCAACAACAACATCCGTCAGCAACAAGAACACCTCCATAAACAACAACAAGAACAACAACTACAACAAGAAGCACCCCCACAATAACAAACGACAAAAAAGTATTTGTTCGCTCGTCCTTGCGTTATCTTTAAATCCAGAAACAAACTTTTCACCCAGCAAGAAACGAGAGAACCAGAGGTAACAACATCCCTTACACGTTGCCATTAAAAACATCCGACCACCGAAATGAGCTTCACACTTTTTTAACCCTCTACAGGTCTTCCTTCTTTCTCCTTCAAACTCTCTAATGACGGTGAAATACAAAACACTGTTCCCCTCTAAAACCACCTTTTGTTGAAATGCTGACTCGTTGGCTTCGTGTAATTAGCACACGATTGCGGTAATTAGATACAGGAAGGGGTTGAATGGTTTCTGTTCAGGTCACGTGGTAGAGGCCGCATGCAGGGTCGGAGAGAATTGTGGGTAATGGGGGCTTATTTAGTTTGGGCTGTATTTCTGGTGCAGGGAAAGCCTGGAAGGTCGAAAGAGGGAGAATTCATTCAGATTCATCAATGTCGTCAATTTTCCCGTGTTCGTAGGCATTAAAAGTGTCCACGTGCATTACATTTGTAATCAGGTGGGTAAACAACACACACACACACACACACACACACACACACACACACACACACACACACACACACACACACACACACAAGAGAGAGAGAGAGAGAGAGAGAGAGAGAGACAGACAGACAGACAGATAGATAGACAGACAGACAGACAGACAGACAGACAGACAGAAAAGAAAAAGAGAGAGAGAGAGACAGAGAGAGAGAGAGAGAGCAAACAGTTTCTGGAAAACCCATTGCAACTCCTCTTCAGATATTGCTGAACAATTATCTTCAGATATTCATACAGAGCTGTTCCGAACACTCGTGCCAGACACTCGTGAAGAATTTTCTGCAGATCTCCCGGCTTTGGCCATGCAGTTCCAAACCGTGCCTTAAGAGCTTCATGCCACTTCAAGACCAATTGTCCAGCTTCGACAACAAGCAGTTTGCAAAGAGGTCCTCATGAACCCACTAGAGGTGCTACTTCAGAAGTGTTTGTGGCAGGCAATTGTCCAGCCAAGGTTCCGATGTGTTAGGATTATCGGAGGAGATTTGACTGGAAGCCGCTGCCTCTTAGTACCTGCATTAAGTCAAGACCTCTCAGCCGCCGGTAAGTACAGTTCTGCGCCAAAGCAGCATCTTTTGATGTGTTAATTTGTCCATGAGTTGAAAGGGAAGCAGGAACAGGTGATGAAACTAAATGATGAACACGACCTGCATGGGTGGTCCTTAACAGTAGCAAGTCTCCTTGGCGCTCGTCGGCAAAGTGGACAGAAAACGACGACGACGACGACGACGACGATGATGATGATAATGACGATGATGATGTTGATGGTGGTGTGTGGTGGTGGTGGTGGTGGTGGTGGTGGTGGTGGTGGTGGTGTGCATGTCGATTTCAATTATGATGATGCTGGTAGTGATGGTGATCGTGTTGATGCTGATGATGATGTTGATTATAATAATGATGATGATGATAGTGTTGACGATGAAGATAAGGGTGGAGATGATGATGATGATGATGGTGATGACGATGATGATGATGATGATGATGATGATGATGATGATGATGATGATGATGGAAATGACGAGGCAACGGTGTTCTGGCCACAACAAACAGAGTATGTTTCGATCTCAGCGTTCATGATATTTCTCTTCCATAACCAGCACCCCTATTTCCCCTCTCCGTGACCCTTCCCCCCCCCCCCCCCCGCCCTCTTTCACATACACACACACACACACACACACACACACACACACACACACACACACACACGCACACACACACACCACAAACACACACCACACACACAACAAACACACACACACACACACACACACACACACACACACACACACACACACACACACACACACAAGCGCGTGCGTGCGCGGGCACCCGCGCGCACAACAAATAAACTGGTCTGTTTAAAATGTATAACCTAAACCAAAAACTTTACAGGAATATCTTAACCCAGGCTCAAACCGGGAATCGTGTTTGTTTGTTTGTTTGTTTTCAGATTCTCGAAATTTCAGCCTGGACAGAATGACCTCTTCTCCCGAGTGTCTTCGACTCACAAGCCAGGGTATTCAGCGCTGTCAACCAGGCTGAATGGGAAGGTCAGGCCACAGGTCAGGTCAGGTCAGGTTCAGGTCAGGTCAGGTAGATCAGTTACGTCACCCAACCCTACCTTCCAGGCACCAGCAGTGTCCGCGACATTGCTTAAATCAAGCACAGAATGAAGCCTAATTTCCGTCTGTCTGAAAGAGACGGCATCTTGTTTTTTCCTTCTTCTCTCGTGAGGAAGCTTTGTTTGTTGAGAAAATCAAGCTGAGATGAGGCGACGAGAGGTAAATAGTGAAAAAATGAACAAACAAAACCTAGCAAGGAAGTCTCCTCGTGTATTGTGTGTACCTTCGTCTGCAAGAGCGCTAGGGGAATAGTTACCGCTTGCAGCACGAGTTTAGAATTGTATGCTTGTTCTTTGTATTCCTTGCAGGACTGAAACTTACCTGTCCTTGGCGGTAACTAACCCCTTCTCTTTCTAAATTGTGCTTCATTTTCCGCCCTCAGTCATTTCGTTTTGAAACTTACCTTTTTTTTTCGTAAACAACCTCCAAGTTTACTACGAATACATTTGAAAAAACGAATTCAAAGAAGAAAAAAAAGGAACCTAAGAACTCTCCCAAAAGGGCGGTACTGACTAGCAAGCAAATGTTACGCAGCATGGTTCAATTCAAATCTGTATCCTACTGTGCCAGAAATATGTGCGAAGACCGTTCTAATTGTCTTTAATGGATCAGTTTTACTGCGAAAGGGCAATCATATCCTTAGCGAAGCTTAAGGAGTATATTTCATGTGAAAGTCAGTTCATTAGTACTTCATATCGAAAATGCGTGACAGAAGCATGTAAAACGGACAGTTTTTTTTTTTTTCAATTAATCGATCTTAATATGAAGGGAAGAATTTTTTTTTAAATGAGCCGGAAACGAAAAGAACATTAATTCTGGCCTTGATAAAGTCTACACGTTGCAAAACTGGCTTTCGTTAATTAAGTCGGCTCAAACCATGCGGGCTCTTTTTACTGCAAGCTGACAGACCGGTGAAAGACAACTGACATATGCATGACCGTAACTTGCACACGCCTCTTTACAGCATGAACAAGATGGATGTGCGTGCCTGATATGTTATTCTCGGATCTATGAACGCTTGGTTCAGTTTGGAGAATGAAAACGTTACCGTAGTTGTGACATTCCCGAAGGGATACACTTTCGTGTGCATGTGAAACCCTCGTCACCCTCTCTGTCAGCCCTCTGGCCACTCCTCACCTTCCAGGTAGACGCACATGCATCGCGCGTGACGCGCGCGCGCGCACACACACACCACACACACACACACACACACACACACACACACACACACATACGCACACACACGCACGCACACGCACGCACGCACGCACGCACGCACAGCACGCACACACAACACGCACACACACCACGCACGCACACACACACACACACACACACACACACACACACACACACACACACACACACACACACACATTACTCGTAATTGGTTTTCATTGTCCTGAAGTTTGTATATCTCGCCTGAAGAAGACCAAATTAGGATTTCTCTTCTTAATTCATTTTCTGATTAGATCATGAAGTTATAAACGGTTGTATATGCTGTATATAGCTGGGGGGTTTCCCCATGACAAAAGTCACTTCTTTTCTAAGTGTTTATTGTATAGGTAGTCAGCCAGACCCTAATGAAAATGGCACTAGAAAGTCTGTCACAGAAGCATGCAGTGTAGCGGAGCAAAACAGAGAAAGAAGAGTGGCGAGGGAAAGGGTTAAGTCAGAAAGGAGAAAACGTGATTGCAGAGGGGGGGGGGAGGAGAAGGCATGCCGGGGGGGGGGGGCGAGCCAGGCGGGAAGGGGGATGGGGCGTGGTGGGAAGGACGGGGGTGGGGGAAGGGAAGGGGGAGGGTAGAATGGGGGGAGGGGGGGTGCAAAAAGGAGTCGGGATTGGCATTGAGGAGGTGCGAAGAAAGGTCGGCTCTTTCAGCCTGGCTGTAGCAATCTGCCGCCAGATCATTTCCCCAGTCATCATTATGACAGGACGCGCGCGAAGCTGGGAGGAAAGTTGGTGTGGAATGTGACACAGACGTGGTAAAAAAAAAAAAATAAATAAATAAAAAAAAATCAGCCACTTTCTTCCTGTCTGGGAATTTAGTCTCCCCCACCTCCCTCCTACCCCCCCCCCCAACTTTTTTTCGTCCCCTCCCCCTCCCCCACACCTTTTCCTCCTCCCCTCTCCGTTTTTCCTTCTCTTTCCCTCCCTTCAATGGCTGTTCCTTTTTTTTCCTTGACTTCACACTAAGCTAACGTCTGATTTCCTTTCTTCCCCCCTTTTTCAGCCACGCTCTTTCATCCTTCTCTCACTCTTCCTCCCCAGCTCCACCCCTCTTTTTTTCGCATTGATCCATACGTATACCTGTCTCGCTTCTTTTTTGGTGTTGCCTCTAATAGTAACAGTGATAAGGACTGTGTACATTTCTTGAGCTCAAATTGTTTGAAAAGAATTTTATTTAGTATGGCAAAATTCATACGCATAATATACATCAGGAGAATACTGAACAGTTCATAGAGTGCAATTCTACCTATCTGTCTGTCTGTCTGTCTGTCTGTCTGTCTGTCTGTCTATCTATCTATTTATCTATCTATCTGTCTGTCTGTCGGTCGGTCTGTCTGTCTATCTAAACATATATACATAGGCTGACATATACGCAGACAGACACAGAGAGAGAGAGAGAGAGCGAGAGAGAAGAGAGAGAGAGAGAGAGAGAGAGAGAAGAGAGAGAGAGAAGAGAGAGAGAGACGTCACACTGGCTGTTAGCATCATGACTGGTGAACATTTCACAAGGAGAGTTTAGAAAACACACTTTTAGATACTTCTATTTATCATGAGTAGCCCAGCTGTCTCCTGTGCTGCACATAATTTTCGACCAGGATTTACAGTCACAAGAATTCGCTGTCTTATATTCAATCTTGATGTTTTGTTTTTTTCATCATTCTTGTAAAAATGAAAAAAGCCCCAGAATGACAAGTACGCAGTTCATAGCAGGTCACAAGACATTGACTTTAAAATTCAAATCTGTGATGCGGGTAAAATTTAAGTGAGCCAGCCACTCCACTTCATTTTTTGGCAAGCTGCTAAGAACAAAGCTTACAGAATCATTCAAAGGTATTTCAGTGCAGCTAAAACCATTGTACTGACACATAAAACCACAAAGTGAACACATAATGATCCGTTCTCGAGTTTAATTTCTCTGTACCAAATCACCAGTCATAACTAACACAGCACAGAGTTAGGAATAATCAAACACATGCACATACGTTTAAATACACATGGGCGCGCAGGCGTGTACACACACACACACACACACACACACACACACACACACACACACACACACACACACACACACACACACACGCACGCGCGCGCACAGAGAGAGAGAGAGAGAGAGAGAGAGAGAGAGAGAGAGAGAGCAAACACAATCACAGAGAGAGAGAGAAAAATAGAGAGAGAGAGAAAGAGAGAGAGCAAACACAATCACGCAGAGAGAGAGAGAAGACAGACAGACAGACAGACAGACACACAGACACACAGACACACAGAGTCTCCCGAAACCGATTCTCACCTTGGACCACTTCCAAAAGATTTGTGAGATGTCTGTGAGCGAGCATTCAGCAGCAAATGTGTCCGATAGGATCTCCCCAGATGGCTGATCGTTCGGCTCGAGTGGCTGACTAGGCTGGACCTCTGATGTTGCCAAGCAGGTCATCCCAAAACACGAACACAGCTGATCGGGGAGATAGTTACAGGCAGCATTGGCCCACTGTAACACAAGTGGATTTCTTCTCCAGTCTACGTTATTTTGGGAGTAGAAGCGTGGAGGGCTCGGTTAGGGAACTTAGTGCGTAGTTCTTCAGTTCAGTTCAGTTCAGTGGTTTATTTCATGTTTTTTCATCGCCAGATGATATTAGACACTTTCATCAAAAAAAAAAAAAAAAAAAAAAAAAAAAACCTCCACACTTAACTCCAGGTTAGTACTTTTAAACCCACATGTGATATATGCGTATTTACGTAAGTGAAATACCCTAGTGGTACACAAAATTGTTGATCTTTATACAAATGTTGCAACCTGTGCCTGCAAAATAACCATGGCAATTTCAGCAACATATGAACCATATAAGACAGTCTTGACATCATCAAAGTTATTCATCTGAATACCTTTCTCCTGATAGAGCGGGGTCAACACTGAGCATTCAAACAAAAGATGATGCACAGACATGTTTTCTCTGCAGACACGAGTAATACCATGAGAATATTTACTGTTCCAAGTATTCAGCCTTAATTTATGAATTAATCTAACAATGTACCTTGGACACGATGGTAAAGTGGCCATTTAAAGTGCGTAGTCCTCCTGTGTGTTGAGTTGGAATCCCCATCGCCTCCAGCATAAAAAAATTGTCCATTTCTGCTGACCCCTAATAACACGTTTTCGTTCTGGTGGTTGTGGTCAACATGTGAGTAAGGTCCTCTGATCCCGCTCTCTTGGATGGTGATTCCCATCTGCCTTACCACCATTGGTTTGATCCCACTCTCTTGGATGGTGATTCCCATCTGCCTTACCACCATTGGTATGCGAGAACGTGAAAACGCTTGGATGGTGATTCCCATCTGCCTTACCACCATTGGTATGCGAGAACGTGAAAACGCTTGGATGGTGATTCCCATCTGCCTTACCACCATTGGTATGCGAGAACGTGAAAACGCTTGGATGGTGATTCCCATCTGCCTTACCACCATTGGTATGCGAGAACGTGAAAACGCTTGGATGGTGATTCCCATCTGCCTTACCACCATTGGTATGCGAGAACGTGAAAACGCTTGGATGGTGATTCCCATCTGCCTTACCACCATTGGTATGCGAGAACGTGAAAACGCTTGGATGGTGA
>CM065722.1:20521249-20523749 GCA_033310375.1 Conus canariensis
CGCGATGTTTTATCTTACCGTTATTTCCGTTACTAATGGTTATAACGGCCCATAACGGTTATTCTTCTTTATGAAATATCTCAGGAAGTACTTGGCCGATCTTTCTGAAAATTTGAAGGTATATTCATTATGGGTCACAGATGATGGCCAATGTTTACCAGAATAGCCGTTATTAATGGCTATAACGGCCCAAAACGGTTTTTCCTCTGTATGGAATATATCACGCGTATTCAAGATAAACTGGGTGTACGTTTATATGCTTTGCATCTTGTTTTTAAATACTGCTGTACAATGCACCTTCAAGTCACGCAAACAGAACAGTTCTTTAGCTATTTTGTCACCCGTTTGTAAGGACCTGGGACGACGACATCACTTACTATGTACTACCAAAACACGAAACATTCCCATCCCTAACTGATCTCTGAGCCAGTCCTGATAATTATACGATGCTATATAATAATTCATTGTGTTTAGCAACAAAACAACCATAACAACAAAAGCAACAATAACAACAACAAATGTAATGACATTTCAAACAATGATAATGATACAAGTACGAGTAGTCTCTACTGATGATAAGGAGGAGGAGGAGGAGGAGGAAGAGCAGGAAAGGAAGGAAGTGGAAGAGGAGGAGGAGGAGGGGGAGGAGGAGGAGGAGGAGAATGGTGATATTTTATAGTATGTTGCCAAATCGAACTCGAAGCACTTAACATCTATAAAAGTCACATGACCACCACCACCACCCCTGAAAAATAAACAAGATAATAAAAAAATAAACATAAAATCTAATGAGCAAAACCGCTGTGTCCTTTTCTGTATAATATGTCTCCTTGTTCGCTTATAGACATGTTCTTTGTGACTTGGGGAGATACGGTGACAGCGACCAGTTCTCAATCATGTATGTAATTTATCATCCTCTCCTCTCTCGAAAAACGAGAAGGCCACCGCTATCTTCGCAGAAAAGACTCCGCAAACACGCCCGCACACACACACCACACACACACACACACACACACACACACACACACACACACACACACACATACACACACACACACACACACACACACACACACACACACACACACACACACACACGCACGCACGCACGCACGCACGCACGCACACACACACACACACACACACACACACACTAACACACGCACACACACACACTAACACACACTAACACACACAAGAGAGAGAGAGAGAGAGAGAGAGAGAGAGAGAGAGAGAGAGAGAGAGAGAGAGAGGAGTGCACACAAAACGTATCCAATACCTGGATACAGAGTGATTTACACCTTCCAGGAAAACTGTTCAGTGCTGTGTAAATATACGACTTTTTCAAAAATGTGGCAAGGCCTCTGGAACTAGAGTGCCTAAACGTGCAGTGGTGAAGGATATTCCGGCCTGAAAGTCTTCAGCAGACAAGAGAGCGTTGACCCTAACATGAATTAGTTCTCACAGGCTGAACTTATGGAAAATGCGATCGCCCATGGAAGAAAGTCGAAAAATACCAGAATGCTTTCTGTAAATCTAGTTGCAAAGTGAGACGACTGCAGGCGGGAATCCAAACAAATCTTAAATAAATGTTAGCGAACCGCCCAGAGAAACGTGGACAAACGAGTCACAAGACAAAACACGACGCGTTTCGACCTTGAACGCCTACCTAGCGCTGAAGAGATCAAAGCTAAGTGAAAAAAATCGTTCATTTTCATTGTCCTATTTGTTTGTGTCTTGCCTGAAAGAAGACCTAAGAGGTCGAAACGCGTCGTGTTTTGTCTTGTGACTCGTTTGTCCGCGTTTCTCTCGGCGGTTCGCTAACATTTATTTAAGATTTGCTTTCTTTAAAACCCGCCAGGTCAATAACAGGGCATTCTCATTCTGTCTATCTTAACTTTATCTACTTCTAACCAAGTTTTCTTGTGCAAACGAACGCATGTGTATTATCTGTGTATACGTGAGTCATTTGAGAAACCACGACGTGGGAATTCGCGCGTGAGTCCTACTCCCAGTAGTGTGGCTGAAGCGTTCATTCGTGGCTCAGTGATAATTGGGGGACTGTTGGTCAGTGTTGATCACTGTACGCGCGTACAGTACTTCATGTCATCGCTGACAGCTCGCCCGTGTGCTTCTTGAAGGCATCTTGTTACACTGTACAAATTGCATGGTAAGTCTATCAGCACATACTTTATTACATTTACCGTCGCAGAGAGTGAGCGAACGAGCGAGCGAGCGAACGAGCAAGCGAGAGAGACAGACAGACAGACAGACAGACAGACACAGACACAGACACTTACACGCACAGAGAGAGACAGACAGAAAGACAGTAGCTGCATGTTACCTTTGCGCATAAAGGCTATCAAATCAGAACACCAAGAAGAAGCATCTTTCATCCGACCTTTACATAGTGAGGTGATTAGGAGTAACTAAGGTGCTAATGCTATGAGAGAGAGAGAGAGAGAGAGAGAGAGAGAGAGAGAGAGAGAGAGAGAGAGAG
>CM065722.1:20536249-20541249 GCA_033310375.1 Conus canariensis
CCTATAAGATTAGTCAAAGCCTTTCTTCATCAAAAGCAGACAAAGTACATTAGAGCATTTAAAGACTCTAGGAACAAATTTCACACTCAAACAGGATATCATATCCAAATTTTCCGATACGTAGTTTTACAACTGTAATAAGACATTTATTTCATACAAGCAAGAAGAACCATAACTGCTTTGAACTTTTTCAAAAAACAAAAATCCCTTGCAGTTAAACTAGTCTACTTTCTAAGGATGTAGTTCTTTAAAATACTCTCTCTCTCTCTCTCCTCTCTCTCTCTCTCTCTCTCTCTCTCTCTCTCTCTCTCTCTCTCTCTTCCCCACCACACACACTCACAAACAGACAAATACTTACACACTCACTGATCTTTACCTCGACCCTTTCTCCTTTCCTTTCCGCATCCTCCAACACATATCACCAGTCAGATACATTTCGAATTTCAAGTCCATCTAATCCCAAGGTCTGACACTCTTCGTGTTC
Source organism: Conus canariensis (assembly GCA_033310375.1). Taxonomy (NCBI): domain Eukaryota; kingdom Metazoa; phylum Mollusca; class Gastropoda; order Neogastropoda; family Conidae; genus Conus; species Conus canariensis. Next base: position 20,536,734 of record CM065722.1, read on the forward strand.
TCCTTCTTCTTCTTCTTCTTCTTCTTCTCCTTCTTCTTCTTCTTCAGCCCTTTCTTCCCGGAGGCGGAAATGAAGACGCAAATGTAAAGCAAGACGCTGACTGGCTGGCCCAACACAGGATTGATATGGATTACTTTGTCGATTGGTTCGTTACGGCTTCCGGCCCCGGCCTTGATGAACTGGACACTATTGTCCTCACAGAACAGACAAGCCGGAATAGCTTAGTTGGTAGAGCGCCGGACTCGTGATCCTGGGGTCGCGGGTTCGAATCTCCGCCGCGGGCCGTTTCGGTACAGGGGGATTTTTTCCTCGGAGTTAACATTGGTTCTGACTCCATTTCCCATACAGTCCTTCGAATGAGACTATAAAGTTTCCGTGTGTGAACGCACGCATAACATCTTGCAGTCACGTAAAATCCCATCGCCAACTTTCGGAAGAGAAGGCCAGTTTGGCCGTTAGTGTGGATGACACGTGACACATAGCATGCACCCTGCGAAATGGAAAGAATGAAGGAAGTAAAGATATTGAGTGGACGATATTGACTGGATGACACGGGAAACGACTGAATGAAGCGCCAGCTGGCAGCTCTTCAGTCGGCTCTACTCAGGTAGACAGCCCCTTGTGTAAACGAGTGTGGATTGTAAAGTGCTTAGAGCTTGGTCTCTTGCCGAGAATAGGCGCTATATAAGTATTCATTATTATTATTATTATTAAGTTGGCTGCAGGGAAGGAAAAGGTAGGGCTGGGGGGTGTGGATGGAGACCTGGAGAAGGGAGAGGGGTGGAGTAAAGGGAGGGGGAGATGATAAGAACAGAATGGAGACAAACATAAAACCATCGTCAATAACAACAAAACAAAAAGAACGATAGCAGCAATCATAGCAGGAACGACACGGGCTAGAATCAACAAACTTGAACTTAAAGATAACGACACCTAAGGGCATCAAGGTCTCGCACCAGAAAGACTACTGGGTGGGGAAGGGGGGGGGGTATTTGAAGGAGGGGGGGGGATGTTTTGGAAAAAAAAAAATATTCACTGATAGAAGAAAATGCTCAAATCTTATCTCCTGCATGAATCTTAACTCTTTTTTTTCCTCTTCTGGTTCCAATTTTATCTATTTTATTTTCATCGTATTTCATTTGCCTTCTGGAGCACACGCCAAAAAAAAAGAAACTGCACACACACACACACACACACACCACACACACACACACACACACACACACACAAGCGCTATCTCGCGCGCGCGCGCGCGCGCACACACACACACACACACACACACACACACACACACACACACACACACACACACACACACACACAGCGTGTTCAGAGCGTTCCCGGACCTCTCTTATCTGCAACGATTTCCATAATTTTTTTTTTTTTTAGATATCTGCGGCGTGTTTAGTAGCAATTTGCTATACAGGACCTTACCAGACAGCTGATCCCTCAGCTGCAGTGAATGAGTCGTTGGGACCTTTGATGTCGCCGAGCATATCATTACAAATTGTGAGCATAACTGATGGAGGAGATAGCTATTGTTGGAGATGGCCCACTGTAGCAAAAGTAGGTCCCTTTTTCTGTCTGCTTTATTAGGGGCTGCCTGTAGAATAGCACATACAGGGTTTGTTTTTTTCTTGTGTCTCCTTCCTTATCTTTTTTTTAACCACATTATTCGTTTCTAATGCCTTATTTATTATCATGCATGCTTCATCATCCTGTCCTCTGGGGTCTAAGGTCTTTTTTTCATGTCAGTTGTTAGTGTTATGAAGAAGACCTCTTTGTTGAAAATTCACTTGCATGCTTTATATTGTGTAATAAACGATCACTACTTTGTAACGTGTGTGTGTGTGTGTGTGTGTGGGGTGTGTGTGTGTGTGTGTGTGTGTGTGTGGTGTGTGCGTGTAACGCGCGCGGGGCGCGTGTGTGTGTTGGGCATAGTGGGAAAAATATCATCTCAATAAGTAACATTTATAGTGCATGCACAGTGTTCTTTTTATTATATACAAAGAACACAACAATTTTAATGCTCGCCTTTACAGTACGTTATAAGAAAAGAAGTATAATGTAGGTCATGGTATTGGTGTTATCGGCTTTTAAGACATTTGTATATGGCTGCCATGTTGTGACAAAATCAATGTGTGCAATGTTGAGCGAATAAATCATGTTTTTTTGTTTTAAGCTTGTCCTTTAATTCCCTTAGAAAACATATATTTGATTTGATTCTTTTTTCCTGCCTTTGAAATTAATATATTTGACATATAGATTGATCTGGTCAAAAACTTGATTTCTGTATTGAACACAGACACACAGCATCATTGCACACAAAACGTTTTTTGATAGTCTGGATGCAAGGTAATCCAGAGCTTGCAGGTAAACACTTCAGTACTGTTTAAATAAACGAGTTTTCGGGTATATGAGAAAGACTCTCAAGCTACGTGCACAGTGGACCCGGACCCACCCGGTTGCACGACCGGCAAAATGATGGTTCTAATCATCACACGGGTCGGGCCAGGTGCACTTTGCACGACTTTTGCCGTCGCCAGTAAGTTAGTAAAGAGATGACCCGGAGCAGGGTGTTTTCTCCCGGACGGGCGGCGCACGGCCGTGCAAAACACGGCCAGGTGCAGGTCTACTATGCACACAGCCTTCGTCTTGGAGAAGAATGTGCAGCCAGTGGCACACAGCCCAAGTTTTACGAACACTTGGCGGAAATAGATAAGCTCTAGCACTTAGGAGAATGCTACGCACGGAAAATAGTTATAGCTACGCGACAAAAATTCTATGCTAAACGTGAACTCTGCCTCAAAAGAAAAAGGATTTCAGCGATAGACGTACCCAGCCTTCCTTCTTCTTCTTCTTCTTGTCTTCTCGAGTGAACATGTGAGAGGCAGTTAGACACATACAATCCGCTGAAGTGTGCTCTTGGCGAAGCGTGTACAGTTGAGCCAGATGCTTTTGAAAATAGTCAGGGAAGATAAGAAGGGGACAGTTTGCGGTTTCCATTGTTTGCGTGTTGTTGTTGTTGGTGTCGTTGATGTTAGTGGTGGTGGTGATGGTGGTGATGGTAGTGGTGGTGGTAATGGCGTTGGTGGTAAAGGTGGTGGTTATCGTAATAATAGTAGCAGTGGTGTGTGTGTGTGTGTGTGTGTGTGTGTGTGTGTGTGTGTGTGTGTGTGTGTGTGTGTGTGTGCGTGACTGCGTGCGTGCGTGCGTGCGTTTGTGTGTGTGTGTGTGGTTGTGTGTGTGTGTGCATGTATGAGACGGACACACACACACACACACACACACACACACACACACACACACACACACACACACACACACACACAGGCAACTACGCACAAAACGTTTTGATAGTCTGGATGCAGGGTAGTTCAGATCTTGAAGGTAAACTCTTCAGCACTGTCTAAATAAATGAGTTTTCAGAAATATGAGGACTCTTGGACAAGAGTGTCTAAGCGTTCATTGAAGTGTAATCCGTACCGTGGATCTTTGGCAGAAAAGAATACGTTCTGAGATATAGAAAACCAAAGGAAATGCGATCATCAGAAGTAGGGAGATAACAGGGTGGGATGTGAAGACAAAGAATTCCAAACGCCTTAATGTCAACAAGTCAGGGCTGTAGCAAGGCATTCTCATTCTGTCCATCCTAATCTATCTGCTGAAAACCAAACATTCTTATACAAACGAATACACATGTATCATTTATATAAACGCGTGTCATTGTATGAACCACAGTGTATGAATTTCGTTTGTGAGTCTTAAAGTCAGTCGTGTGGCCGAAGCATTCATTGTAAGTGGCTGGTGATTGCGAAGGACTGTTTATCAGTGTTAATCACTGTACGCGCGTACAGTACATCACCATTCCTTCACCGATGCGAGCGTGTGTGTTCCCTCAAGGCATCTTGTACCACTGCGCGAATACATGAGATCTCTTTTAGCACATATCTGATACTTATTGTCACAGACAGACAGACAGACAGACAGATAGACAGACAGACAGAAAGTACCTGCTACCTTTGGGAATAAAGGTTATGGGCGAATCAGAAAAGTATGATAAAACATTTTTCATCTGGATCTTTTCTTGTGAAGGGATAAAGAGTAGCAAATGTGCTGTTCTATACAAGAGAGAGAGAAGGGGAGAGAGAGAGAGAGAGAGAGAGAGAGAGATGCTTTACTCAATGAAACACATGGCCTTTTATGGAAGGAGTGTTGAGAACAGACATTTCAAGAGATAAGCACCAGAAATGGACCAGACATCTAGCCATAGCATCGACTAATCGTCGACTACATATCAAACGACAGACAAATAGATCATCCTCAAGTGCTTACCACACTACGAATCTCAAATGCCGTGTACAAAGAAAACAGTCAAACATTCTCCAGGGGGAGAAACAGAGAGACAGATACAAGGGAAACAGAGAACTGCCCAGCTCAGTGGCAATCCCATTTCCTGCTCGGTAACCCCCCCCCCCCCCCCCCCCCCCCCCAACAAGACACGAGACATATTCAC
>CM065722.1:20546249-20571249 GCA_033310375.1 Conus canariensis
AAGGCAGGTTTATGATTTTCTACTATGTGCCAGTTAGACTTCAGGATCCTGCAGATGGGCAGATTGTGAGGATGGAAGAGAAGGCAGGCAGTGGGTCTGTCTGTCTCTTTGGGAGGTTTAGTTTCCAGAGTAGATGTTCTGGATTTAGCTGCAGTGCGGCTGAGAGCATCACTGATGACGGCACTAGGGTATCCACGGTTGGTGAAAAAATCAGACATTTTGGCTGCTTGTCCACGTTCTCTGGGCGGTTCGCTAACATTTATTTAAGATCTTTTTATTTTGGCTTCTGGTTAACAGCGAGTGAGGTGGTAACTTTCTTCTAATCTCTGTCACTCTGAAAGAAAAGTATTTACCAACGACATATGAGTTATCTTTAACATTTTTTGTTTTGCTCACAAGATCCTCTCCTCTTTATAAATGGTACATCGTGCAATAATGGGGGAGTCTGACCTACAGTCTACGCGCTGAACACGAACAAGTCCAACTTCTTTTAAAAGTTTTAATTTGTCTGTGACCATGTCATGTACAGAACCTCACAGTCCTGCTAGGTCCCTCATTCCCTGCGTGGAATGCCATGTATGATGATGCTACTTCGTTTGGAATGGCCTTCAAGATCATCGACCTCCCTGTCCAAGGCTTCAACTTTCTGATTCAGTCTATTGTTTTTGCGTTTTAAATGTTCGTTTTCTTGTCCTTAAACAGAAATTTCATTTTGAGATAGATCATTTCTCCTTGAGTGCTGGCACACATTCATTTCACTTCTTTTATATATTCACTCATCTGCTCACACTTGCAGTTCACATCACTCATCATTGCCATCAAGTTTTTCAGGGTGGGATCCTTGGAATGGGTATATACCATGTCATAGGTAGAGCCAGTCCTGTCCAAACTGTCCCCTTGTGCACCAGTCCCAGAGCTGTCCATATGGGTCTGTCGCTTGCTGCCAGTAGTCTTGGTGCCAGGTCCTGTGTCGAGCTCCACGTCTCCACACTGGTAAATTGAATTCCTGAAGAAGAGTAGGAAGAGAAGCACCCCTACCATGACACTGTCAGCAGAGGTTCTGGGCTTAAAAATGGATACGCGCACGGAGGCAAGAAATCTTGACCGTTTTAACACAAACGCCGCAAATATCAGCGCAAACTGACCACACACTGGTCTGAAAGTCAGCGGAACGGATGGCATGGTCCTTCTCCAGGTCACCAGTTACTGCCGCAACACTGTGTTCCACACTCAAACAGAGCTTAACTGTATAACTGTGCAGAGCTCGCAAAGCGTGACTTGTCGACCTTTTCTTGAGACCCCTCCCCCCCCCCCACCGCCGCCTTCCGAATAGATAGCTAGATAGAGACAGACGGGGGGGGGGGGGGGGGGGGGGGGGGCAGAAAAAGTCTAGGGAGAGCAAGCTGACAATTATTGTCTTTTTGTTCATGGAATTGCTCTCTGTAGAATGCAACTCTTTCCACATTCCAAAATGCTGAAGCAAATAAAATGATCACATCGACGTTCTTTTGATGCTGTCGTTGTCTCTCTTCCCGTGTCGTCGTGTTTCCTTATCCAGCCTCACCTCCTTATCTCTCCTTTCCAAAAACCTTCTTTGTGTGTGTTTTGTGTGTGTGTGTGTGTGTGTGTGTGCGTGTGCATGTTGTGTGTGTGTGTGTGTGTGTGTGTGTGTGTGCGTGCATGTGTGTGTGTGTGCATATGTGTGTGTGCATGTGTTGTGTGTGTGTGTGTGTGTGTGTGTGTGTGTGTGTGTGTGTGTGTGCGTGCGCGCGTGCATGTGTGTGTGTGTGTGTGTGTGTGTGTGTGTGTGTGTGTGTAAGCATGCATGCCAAATGACGAGGATGTGGATGCCGTCAACATTCATTGTACACCCTTCAATCGGTCATGAAAGGAACATGAGCACACCACTGGTTAGGATGTTCCGCCGCGCTGCTTCGCAATGTGACAGCCGGAGGCGAGACCAGCGCCGCTCCCTCAGTGAGTGGGGATCTCTTGACAGTGAGCGCCACCACACACGCGCCAGACGGCCGACAGTGGTGATGATGATAATGAAGATAACCATTATAATTACAGCAGTTATGACGCACAGCGTCTGTAGAATTCTTCTCCATCAACGTCCATCCTAGGGCCCCATGGAGACGCTGGCATAATGCTCACAGAGGCAATGTCAGAGACTACTGAAAAGAGCTCCAGCAAAGCCTGGTCATGGAAGAATAAAAGTGAACCTCAAAATGCTGAAATTCCCCAAACAGGGCGTCGACATGTCCAACAGCAATGTGGGTAAGAAGCGCATCTAAAAAAAATGTAATATCTTGAAACACCCTCTCATCCACATGTTGTTAGTTTGGGTCCTCACGGTGCATGGAGAAAAACATCTGACAATGAAACATACAAAACACACCAGGTAAACGGACACAGTTCCTAACACACTTGTTCAAGTGAACTGAAAGGATGCTTGTGTAGTAGTTAATATTAATTTACCATGGCGTTTTCTGATCCGCCCTGATATTTTTGTCACAGACGCAAAGCCTGTCCTAGCGTAGTTCTCAGCTGAATTTCGTTGAGTTTTTACAGAAACAAAAACCAACAACTAATCTACGATTTTGATTCGGACTTCATGTGTGGTAGCTAAAACGTGTTTTTAACTCATTAATGATGACATCATGTTGTAACCAAAACATAAAGAATCATTAACATATCTCTGTGACAATGTCGATAAGAGACCGGTGCAAGACACTGGCTTGCATTACACACTGTGAGGTGGTGTATCAGGAGTGCTGAGGGAGAGATGGTTCAGGTCTCCCTTGAGTGGCGTTGATGTGAGGGGTCAACTTCGGGCGGCATAGCTAACCTACCAGCATCTATTGGTGATGGCGGATCTTACCTGTGTCTCCAAGGGATGGTTCTTAGAAGTGTGGGGTGGTGGGCAATGGAGCGCTGCCTGGCACCATTCCCTCACACCTTCGCCATCACCAAGTGGAATGTGTTGATCCTTGTGTAACACTGCACAGTTACACACTGCCTGACTCGATTCATATTGTGGGCAGCTTAGTTGTTTGCATGTTAAGAATGTATATGTATGTACACATGTATGTATGTGTGTATGTATAAATGTGTGTGTATATATGCATATATATATATATATTGTTTGTATGCATGTTTGTGTGTATGTGTGTATATATATGAATGTATACTTGTATGGATGTATGTATGTATCGATGTATGTATGAATGTATGTATACGTATACTTTCGAGTTTAAGTGTACATATGTGTGTATATATGTGTGTACTTATGTATGTATGTATGGATGGATGTACGTATGTATGAATGTAAGCATGCATGTAAGCATGCATATAAGCATGTATGTTTGTATCCGTGCATGCATATTGTGTAAATCATGCATTAGGTGAACCATGATAAAGCGAAAAATGAAAGTGGGTAACTGTTGCAACCAAAATCCGATTTCAAGGAGGTACCATAAATCTTACAACAATCATCCCTGACATCATTAACCCTGTCATCACTCTCTGTCTCTGTCATTACCCTCCATATAGTTACCATCCATGTCACCATCATCCCCATCACCATCATTCCTGTCACCACAATTTTTATCACCATCATCACTGTCACCACAATTTTTGTCACCACTATCACTGTCATTACCATCCTTATTGCCACCATCCCTGTCACCAACATACCTGTCACCACCATCCCTGTCACCAACATACCTGTTGCCACCGTCCCTGTCACCAACATACCTGTCGCCACCGTCCCTGTCACCAACATACCTGTCGCCACTGTCCCTGTCACCAACATACCTGTCGCCACCGTCCCTGTCACCAACATGCCTGTCGCCACCGTCCCTGTCACCAACATACCTGTCGCCACCGTCCCTGTCACCAACATACCTGTCGCCACCATCCCTGTCACCAACATACCTGTCGCCACCATCCCTGTCACCAGCATTTCTCTTATCACCATCCTTGTCACCACCAAACTTGTCACCGCCATACATATCACCAACACCACAATCCCTTTCCCTGCCATCCCTGTCTCCACCATCCCCTGTAATTGCCACAATTGTTGATACTTGGGGCAGGCTGCCAACTCTTTGTTTCTGTTGTACATCTGATTATCTGCTGATCTCTCTCTCTCTCTCTCTCTCTCTCTCTCTCTCTCTCTCTCTCTCTCTCTCTCCCCCAACACATACACCCACAAACAAATACACAGTGCTCCTCCCACCCCACAACCCTCTTAACCCTCCCTTTCCACATCCCCCAAAACACGTATCACTAGTCAGATGCATTCTAATTTCAAGTCCACGTCATCCTAAACTCTGACTCTCTGGGCCTTCGTCTCCTTCTACTTCTTCTTCTCCTTCCTCTTCAACCCACTCTTCCCCGAGGCGGAAATGAAGACGCAAATGTAAAGCAAGACGCTGACTGGCTGGCCCAACACAGGATTGATATGGATTACTTTGTTGATTGGTTGGTTACGGCTTCCGGCCCCGGCCTTGATGAAATGCATCGGCGAGAACTGGACACTGTTGTCCGCACAGAAGAGACAATCTGGCCAAAGTTGGCCGCAGGCAAGGAAGGGGGGGGGGGGCAGGGGGGTTGGGCATCGTGGAAAGGGAGAGGGGTAGAGTCAAGTTGGGGAACGATGATAAAAGCAGACTGGAGACAGACACGACAACATCGTCAAAAACACATAACAACAAAGCAAAACGAATGATAGCGGCAATCGCAGCAGCAACGTCACCAGCAAGAATCAAACAAACATGAAATTAAAGCAAAGATTAAACAGTGCTAAAGGGCATCAAGTTCTGGTGCTAGAAAAGAAAGACTGGGGCAGGGATGGGGGACTGGGAGGGGGGATGTTTCCGAAAAAGGAATGACATCACGCATGAATCCTTATTTTTTCTTCCTCTTCTAGTTTCAATTCGATGTCATTTTACTATTATTGTCTCATTTCATTCCCTTCAGAGCTTATGCTAAAGAAAGAATAACCTATCCCCCTACTCACCATTCTCCCTACCTCAGGCATTGGGCAGACAGAGAGAGAGAGAGAGAGAAGAGAGAGAGAGAGAGAGAGAGACAGAGACAGAGACAGAGACAGAGACAGAAAGACAAAGAGGGAGAGAGATAGTATGCAAAGCAAAGACACGCAGAACAAGAACCAAAACATAAACCCGTGAAATGGACAGAGACAGAAACATAGAGTGAGAGAGGGACAGAAGAATACATTGACACGTTCCAGCTCCTTTCCCTACCCAATTTACCTTTCTGCGCATGAGGCGCGCGCGCACGCGAACACGCACGCACGCACGCACACACACACACACACACACACACACACACACACACACACACACACACACACACACACACACACACACACACACATGAATTGATGATTGAGTGTTGAAGAGGCTGGTGATAGTTGTGAGAGATGTCTTTTTTTTCCTCATACTTTCAGCAGGATTTCTGGGAATCTGCGCTTTACACATTGTCATCATTGTTGTAATTAGTAGTAATAGTTGCAGCAATAGCAGTAACATCTACAGTAGCAATAGCAGCAGCAGCAGCAGCAGTAGTAGCAGTTGTAGTAGTAGTAGCAGCAGCAGTTCTTGTTGTTGTTGTTGATGATGATGTCGTTGCTGCTGATGTTGTTGTTGTTCTAGCAGCAGCAGCAGCACCAAGAGCAGTAGTAGTTGAAGCGATGGTCGTAATCGTCGTCGGAACGGTAATAGTAGCAGGAGCAACCACAGCAACAAAATGTAGCTGAAGCGGCAGCAGCAGTAATAGTAGTAACAGAAGCAGCAAAGAAGTAGTATAGTAGTAGTAGCAGCTGCAGCACCTGCAGTAGTAGTAGTAGTAGTAATAGAAGTGGTGGTGGTGGTGGTGGTGGTAATTGTAGTAGTTATAGTGGTGGTGGTAGTGGTGGTGGTAGGAGTAGTAGTAGTAGTAGTCGTAGTAGTAGTAGTAGTAGCAGCAGCAGCAGCAGCAATAATAGTAGTAGTAGCTGCTGTTGTTGTAGAAATCGCAGCTGCAGCGCTAGTCAGTGTAGCTTCAGTTTTAAATCTGTAAATCTAGTGAATGTAATTTGGTGTGTGTGTGTGTGTGGTGTGTGTGTGTGTGTGTGTGTGTGTGTGTGTGTGTGTGCGTGTGTGTGTGAGAGAGAGAGAGAGAGGAGGAGGGGAGAGAGAGAGAGAGAGAGGGGAGAGAGAGAGAGAGAGAGGAGAGAGAGAGAGAGAGATGACTTTGCAAAGAAAACTGTTTCATAACATCCAGTCATTTTCAGAATCTAATAAATTGTTCTATGTTCCATTTTCCCTGTCAGCCAAACAAGGCAACTATGTTATTGAACATGGACTCACACAACGAAGTAAGAGGAGTGAACCCTGTGCTATACTTCTGGGTATCCCTGTTCCATTGACCTTTCAATTTCCCTTCCTCACCCAGCTCACCCCCCTCCATTTTCCCCTTCCCCATGCATCCTGATACCCCTTTCCATTCTTACTTTTACCACCCAAACATCTGCACAGAAGGTGAAAGGCCTCAGCCCATTTAGCAATACCCCTCCGTCCTGTCTCTGACCATTATCATCAGCATCTTCTGACTGACATCGGCAAACAGAGCTTTCCACTTTCTCAGGCGATACTTGATCTGGTCTCTTCAGCCGTCTGTCTGTCAGCCTCCTCTATCAGTCCTGTTCTACATCATGTTAAAGGCTTCTCAAGTAGACAACACTCGCTTTCAAGACCGTCCCTCCCCCCCCCCTTCCCCATAGAATCCCACTTCATTGCCTCCTTGTCCGCACTCTCTTAAATCCCCCCTCCCTCATTCACCCCTTCGCCCTGCTACTTCCACGCCAACACGACATACGCCGCCTTGTGGGATGACGTTGACTACAAACACCATGATGTTTAAGAACGTTATGGCGAGGAAGGTCATAACGACAAGAACGACAGATACAATGACCGCGACGAGACGTGGACGACGACGACGACGACGACGACGACGATGATGATGATGATGATGATGATGATGATGATGATGATGATGATAATGACAACGATGATGGGTATCCAATGATGGAAATGATAATTACAAGAGTAACGATGATCATGACAACATATCGATGACGATGACAATAACAATGATGATGGCATCAGCGATGATGATGATGATGATGATGATGATGATGGGCAGAGATGGTGAATGGGGGTGGGGAAAGGCTGGTATGTCGCATGTATTTCCATGTTGTGTACACACGTAGACACACACAAGAAGAAAAATGCACATCCAAATCCCAAGAGGTGTGTTGCCGCCCTGTCTGAAACGTGATAGATCACAGTGATGAGAGTAATGTAGAAAATGAAAGATGAAGTCACGCGAAACTAGGACCCACAGGCATTTAACCACAACGACTTTTCGCCAGTGGATGCTACTGTTTGTCTCATGTGTCTTTCTACGCACATTTCTGACTGGCGTATGTAAACAAAAGGGATCCGCGTAATGACCAGCCCCGGTTGTCTGTATGTCCGTATATAAACTTTAACACTTGCATTCTTACTCGGATGCTCAATTCAGTTTCAAAGCCAGGTGACTGCGGGCGGATATTTAAACAAACTAAAGAAAAATCACGGTTCAGCCAAGCGTAAGAGATAAACAAATCACAAGACAAAACATAGAAGTTAACCAGAAGTTTTCATTGAATGTTTTCGGAAATATTCTTAATGATTACAAGTGAAGAAAAACAACAAACAAACACTCCCTGAGCAAGTTCCATGTTTAGAATGCAGTGGCAGTTTTTAAACGTTTACACTGGTTCCATTCTAGAGATGCACATTAGTGAAAACAGATCGCATGTTTTATACTCAAAGCTGCATGTCACAACCTCATGAAAAACAGGTAATTAAACAAACAAACAAACAAACACCCAAAGAAATTTACATACGAAAATCCTGGCAAGGAACAGCTTTTGAAGGACAGTTGCCTTGATTCTGCAACTGATTGTATGCCTACAGTTTGCTATCCTATCAGTTTGTCTCATCTTATCAGTAATGACAAATGAGTTCGAAAGGCATATCGCCTGTCTTGTGTTTACGTTTGCCTTCCGGGTACTGCTTTCTAGTGTGCTATTTTGCTGTTAAGTTTCATAATGAGTGATGCATTCTACTGTGATGTTTCGAAATAAAGTTTCCAACCAACTTTTTTTTTATTGCGCCATAGATGGTAACGTCACAAAGCCATTGCAAACTGACGGATCAGTAGCGCATTGGTCAGATGTTTAGTTTGTGTTTTTCAACGTCAAGTTCATTAACTCTATAGTTTCCCCTACATAAAGCGCGTGTGCTACGACAGGCACAAGGTGTATCTGCTTTGTTTGTTTGTTGTTGTTGTTTTTCAGTTCTGGGGATAAAACTACATTGTAAATGTTTAATTCAGAAACAATGGCTGGGAAAGGCTTATCAAAACGTAGTGCTGATTCAACGCCCCTCAGATCTGAAGAAAAGCAGGCTGTAGTGAAGAAGCCACCCACGCCACCCACGCTATCAGGTCCTTGCTGCTATCAAATAATCATGATCAGTATTGACCCTTTCCATTTCAGTGACCTCATTAGGAAATTAACGTCACTGTGTCAGCATGAAGTAGTCATGGCTGGAGTGCCATTCAAATCCCTGACAAGAACGAGAAGAACTGATGACAGAGTGAAGGAAACCTCTGCAGGCATGAAATAGTCAGGAGCTGGATTGACGGACGTCATGTCACGGATGTCATCAGGCAGTTATCGCCCCTGTATCGTGATGAAATAGTCATGGCCGTGACAAAGATGGCCAGATCTTCAGGAAAGCTTGTGGACGGGAAGCAGGCATCAGTGTAAGGTGTGAGGAAAAGGCGATTCCATGTTCATTAAATCATGTTTCCCTCTTTCTTGAACTGCTCGTAAAAGTCTCGGGTACCTCAGTACATTGCAAAGGATTGTAAATAGTACAGCACTGGTTTCTGATGTTTTACATTACTTTGTACTTACCATGTACCAGTATTGTATTATTAGTAAGATATTGTATTGCACAGCAAAATTGTGGTGTATTGTACCGTGTTTTACTATATTTTAATGTATTTTGTTACGTAAACTTTCCTCAAAAATGCCATTTTTAAGCTTGCATGTATCTAACATCGTTTATCTAAGCGTGTTTCTTCAATATTATGTACTGCATACTATCTCTTAATTTTGTCCGGTTTTTCGTCCGATATAAGTTCATAACGTTTTAATGGAGCTTTTGATCTGTCTGACTGGTTTGGTAGGCGTTTCCATCAGTAAATCAGGTTTGAAAGTATGAGGGACTTCAGTATTATGTCTTTGCTAAGAGATGAACAGATTTCTTTTGACCAGATATTTTGTTCTGACCAGATATTAAACAGGTTTCTTGCTTTACTTCAGTTATCTTTAATATTTATTTCTGTAAATCTGGACAAGTCTTTTGAAAACCATATATCTATAATTTTGTATTGTGGAGGGGTTCTATTTAATTGTCTTTTATGTAAGATCTATGTCTCTGTCATACACACACATACAGAGAGGAGAGAGAGAGAGAGAGAGAGAGAGAGCAGACAGACAGACAGACAAAAAAAATACAAAGAAACAAACATACAAACAGATAGAGAGAGATAAGGAGGGAGAGGGGGGAGAGAGAGAGAGAAGGAGTGAGTCTTGCGGGTTGTCTCTCACCCGTGACCATTTCCAGAAGGAATGTTTAGATGTTTGTACCAATTACAGCGGCAAAATGGTAGACATGATGTTACCAGACAGCTGAGCACTCACCCACAGTGCCAGAGTTGATGGAACCTTTGATGATTCCGAGCATATGACTGTACAGCTGATAGGGGATGGACGCTGATGGCAATGGATTAAAACAAAAATACTGATTCCGTCTCCGGTTTTAGTAGGGTAAGTGGACATTCCCATCCTTTTAAGTGTTTCTATGTGTCGATGAGGTTCCCTCTCTGTTTTCAAGCTTTTAAACTCACCGGATTAAAAGCTATCTGAGAAAGTGAGATGATCTTCTGTTGGTCGACATATGATTCGTGTTTCACATTTCACATGTTTTACTTGTCCCTGTGTTTACAAGCAGTGACTTTGTGCCTAAGCTATGTGCAGCCTTTTCTCTTTGTAGTTGAGGTGTCTCACACACACACACACACACACACACACACACACACACACACACACACACACACACACACACAACACACACACATACAGAGGCAAATGCGCAGAGAATGTATCATAACTTGGATGCAGGATCGTTCAGAACTTGCAGGTAAACTGTTCAGTACTAATGAAGTAAACGAGTCTCCAGAAACATAAAGAGGACTCTAGGAACGGGTGTCTAAGCATGGACTGAATAATATTCCGGATTGCATGCCTCTGGAGGAATTGGTTCTAACAGACAGAAAGCTAAGAAAAAATGCGATCATCAGAAGAAGTGAGATTACATTATGAGGTGTGGAAATGAAAAATACGAGAACGCTTTCTTTTGAACCGGCCAAGCCTGTAACACATCATTCCCATTCTGTCCGTCTTTATCTGTCTGCTTCTAGCCCGGTTAGGTAGTCGGTAGAGCATGGGACTCTTAATCCCAGGGTCGTGGGTTCGAGCCCCACATTGGGCAATTTTTGTGCGTTGGGTTAATGTGTAGGTCAGACATCCGCTGAGTCGTAGCCACGAGACCCTCTTCTTCAATTGTCTCATCTTAGTTGTTAATTCATTTATCCATCAGCTTCAAATCATGCGTAGTATGGTCTCAAAATTTAGCGGATGTGGTGGAGCGTATATGGACGAGTCCGCACGCAGTGACGCCTCCTTGATGAAACTGAAACTTCTAGCCAAGCTTTTTTTTATGCAAATGAACACGTATGAAATCGCGTATATTGACGTGAGACATTTTACAATCCACGGTGTATGAATTTCGCTCATAAGCCCCACACCCAGTCGTGTGGCCGAAGCGTTCCTTAGTGGCTGGTGATAATGGAGGAGTGTTTATCAGTGTTAATCACTGTACGCGCCTACAGTATTTCACCATTTCAACACCGACGCTCGCCCACGTATTTCTTCAAGGTATCTTGTTACACACTGCGCAAATGCATGAGATGTCTTTTAGCACCTACACGATTTTTATGGCCACAGAGAGCGATCGATCGAACGAACAAACAAGAGAGACAGACAGACAGAAAAAAAGAAAGACGGACAGACAGACAGACAGCCAGCCAGCTGGCCTGCTAGCCAGCCAGCCAGTCAGACAGACAGAGATAGAAAGTGCTTGTCTGTTTCCCCTAGAAATAAAGATTTTCAATGAATCAGACAAGCAAGAATAAACTTTTTTTTCGTCTGACCCTTGCCTTGTGAAGGGACTCAGAATAATTGTGCCAAAACCATATGAGAAGAGAGAGAGAGAGAGAGAGAGAGAGAGAGAGAGAGAGAGAGAGAGAGGTTATTCAACAAAATGTGTGGTCTCTCATGAAGAGGGTGTGGTTAACAAACATTCTGAGTGATAACAAGAAGAAGCGGACTGGATGTCTCACAGTTATCGATTGATGATTGACTACACATCCAACAAAACAGACGGTTCATCCCAAAGTACATACTACACTACGAATCGTATATGCTTTGCACAAGTAGAAAGTAAACCATTTTCTAGCAGGAGAGACAGACAGGGAGACAGCCAGATGGGAAACAGACAAACAGAACGCTGCCCAGCTCAGTGGAGATCCCATTTCCTGCTCGGTTACTCCCAGAAGACACGGGACATACTCACATGCTGCCATATCACGTGACATTTCAAAGATGGCGGCACTAGCGCTCGCCTGCATGACTGCGCTCTGCCCACTATCTGTCCGCCAGACCATCACATACCCCCTCCTACTTTCCCACCCACCCCCACCCCCATTCCTCACCACCCTCTGCCTTCCTACCCTCTCCCCCTCGCTCCACTCTCCTGTCACCCGCTTCGCCACGTGTCTTTAAGTCCCATCCCTCCTTCTTACTAATTACTTCCCTTGTGAGGTTCACGCACGGCCACATGTGCTGGTGTTTCTGACGCCATTTTTTTTTTGTTTGTTTGTTTGTTTTTGGTGTTTGCGAGTGCGTCTTTGATATTTTCTCTTTCTTGTATATCGTCTTGTCTTCGGTTTGCAACCCTCAGTCCTTGCTATTTATTTTACATTGTTTCGTTTCCTTTTCTTCTTTTTTTTCCTTTTTTGGGGTTAATTTTTGTTTGTGGGTTGGTTTGTTTTGTCTTTATAATTCCTCCTTGGCTTTATACTCTTTTTCTTCTTCATTTTGCATCGTTTTGTCTCTGCTTTACTCTGCGTGTAATTTGGTTACGTTCGTTTGCCTTTGTTTTGTATTGTGTAGTCATAGTGTGTGCTATTTTGTCGTTGTTTTCTATTGTTTTCCTTTGATTTATGTCATTTTGTCTATGTTTGTATTGTTTTGTCATCAGTGTAAATGGTCTTCTGTTTTGTTTTACATCTTGTTGTCTTTGCTTCATATTGTGCTGTATTTGCTTTAGATTGTCTCGTCTTGTCTTTGTCCTGTATCTTCTCTTTGCTCATATGATAGTCTTTGCTTTATGTTGTCTTATATGTGCTCATCTTTAAGTAAGTTTGTTTTTATTGCCTTAATTTTGATTCATATTGTCTGTGTCTTACCTTTGAATTGTTCTGTATGCACTTTATGCCATCATCTTTTGCCTTGTCTTGTATTAGGTTTATATGGATTTGTGTATGCTTTATTTCATCTTGTCTTTGCTATGTACCGTTTCGTTTCTGTATTATATCATCTTATGTTTGTTGTATGTCTTCTTATCTTGTATATGTGTGATACTGTCTTGCCTTTGTTTTAAACCGTCAAATCTTTTATACAAATTGTGTTCTGCTTACTTTAATCTGTCTTGTTTTTTGATCATGTTATCTAATCATGTTATTGTTCCATATTGTCTTGCTGTCTCTCTGTTCTATATTGTCTTTATATTTTCTTTTTTTAGATTCATTTTTACGTAACATGTGCAACGCGCATTTTCAGTACAGTGTCATCTTGCAGTTTGCGTCATGTGATCTCTTTTCTCTGATATCGCCCTGTCTCGTCAGTGCTTTATGTGGCCTACTGTTTCCGCTGAAGTGCCTTCCAGTAGTTCAAGGAGGTGTGTGTGTGTGTGTGTGTGTGTGTGTGTGTGTGTGTGTGTGTGTGTGTGTGTGTGTGTGTGTGTAATCGAACAAACGTCTGACTGAAGATCTCAAGGTATTTATTGATTGCATGGCCGACTGTCACGTATACGTATGCACAACGTATTTCATTGCTTGTGTTTGGGAATGGATGTATGCAAAGCGTGAGTGGTGGTGGTAGTGTGGATGGTGTGGTGTGGTGTTGAGAGAGAAAGGGTTTCATAATGATGGTATGGATGGTGTTATTGTTGGTGGTGGTGGTGGTGGTGGTGGCGGTGTGTGTGTGTGTGTGTGTGTGTGTGTGTGTGTGTGTGTGTGTGTGTGTGTGAGAGAGAGAGAGAGAGAGAGAGAGAGAGAAAAGAGACAGACAGACAGACAGACAGACAGAGAGACGGACAGACAGACAGACGGACAAGCAGGCTAACTGACTCACTGAGTGAGAGAGGGGGGGGGAAGCGGGGAGGGGGGGGGGTGGGTTCTGAATAAATCAGTGGTAGCGGAAGACGAGTGTAATCACACAACTCTTCCGTCATCACGACAATGACTTAGCAAAGATCCATAGGCCGATTGAGAAAGAAAACAGAGCATGACAGAGAGCGTGCAGTGGGAGTGGAGAAGAAATAAAAGGTGTTGAAGCGTCAAATATCAAGCTCTCTATTTGGGGTTTACGGAGACTCCCAAACTCCGTCTTGTAATCAGCACCATTCGTTTCGCTTGCCTTGAGTCGAATTTCGTCTCCAGGGTGATGCTTATCAGTCGAACTCTGCGGGGGCCGGAATAGCTCAGTTGGTAGAGCGCCGGACTCGTAATCCTAGGGTTGCGGGTTCGAATCTCCGCCGGGCCGTTTCGGTACAGGGGGATTTTTCCCTCGGAGTTAACATTAGTTCTGACTCCATTTCCCATACAGTCCTTCGAATGAGACTATAAACCGAAGTTCCGTGTGTGAACGCACGCATAACATCTTGCACACACGTAAAATATCATCACCAACTTTCGGAAGAGGCCAGTTTGGCCGTTGGTATAGATGACACGTTACACATAGCATGCACCTTCCCCGAAGATGGCGTATGGCTGCCTTAATGGCCGGATTAAAAAAAAAACGGTCATACACACAGACTCCACTCCATTTGTTGGGTAAATGAGATTAATCCTTGCCTGTCTATACAGGGAGTGTCTGCAGGAGTATAGCCTGCATATGCAGAAGAAGAAGAAGAAATCGAACTCTGCCTTCTGGTGTTAATGATAGAAGGTGAGATTCACGCCCTGTTAGCCTGAGGCTCTCCAGGCAAAGGTGTTACCAGATCAAAGTCTGTTATGGGTCATGCAAGGTGGATTCAATCCATCCATAATGTATAACAGAGGTAAACCGCGTACAAATCTGTGGTGACTAAAATAATTCAGTGGATGGTGCGCTGAATTCGTAATCCTGGTAATCTTGAGATCGTGGGTTCAAGTCTCTGCCGGGCCGTTTCGATACAGGGGGATCTTTTTTTCCTCAGAGTTGCCACTAGTCATGATTCCATTTCCCAAAAAGTTCTTTGAATGAGACTATAAACTTAGGTTACGTGTGTGAACGCACGCGTACATTTTGCACACTCGTGATGTCATCACCAACTTTTATAAAAGAAGGCCAGCTTGTCTGTTTGTGTAGATGACATGTGGAACTGTTGTTGTCTCGTTCGTCATTTATCAGATGGATTCCCCCGTCTCCTCGACAAAGGTGGCAGTACGTCGCAGGTCCTCCAGTCCTCCGTAGAGCTTCCGGGCCACTGGGATTGGGTCGGGCCAGGTTTTCTCTCGGAGCGCTTGGTGGAGCGGGCAGGACTGCAGCAGATGTTCTGTTGTCTGGCTGCCTGTTCTGCAGGGGCACTGCTCTGTGTTGCCGATGTGGAGTTTAATAAATAGGTGGTGTTTCAGGCGGTTGTGGCCCGTCTTGAGCCTGAAAATAACTACCTGCTCTCGACGAGTCAGCAGGTAGTACGGGTCTGCTCTGTTGTGGCGTGGATGCTGCTGCTTCCACTTGTTCTGCAGCTTGGCCGTAATGATGGTCCTGGATTCACATGTGGAGCTTAACTGCATGAAAATTTTTAAAGAATGAAGGAAAAAAGACAGAGTGACTGGTGTTGGCAGGTGTTGACAGGGAAACAACTGAATGTGGTGCCAACAGACAGCTTCAGGTCCGCTCTATCCAGTTAGGCAGCACGATGTGTAAAAGATGGCATGCACTGTACAGTGCTTAGAGCTTCGTTTCTAACCAAGGTCAGACGTTGTATTAGTGCTACTACTACTACTGCTACTACTACTACTACTACTACTACTGTTGCTGTTGCTGCCGCCGCTACTACTACTACTACTACTACTACTACTACTACTACTACAACTACTACTACTCATCACCATCGTCTTCATCATCATCATCATCATCATCATCATCAGGGGGAAACGTGAAAGTCCAATGGCCTGTTAAGGCAGCCTGAGAAGGGTGGAAAAAGGAAACAGGAAGAAAGTGCCATAAAGATGTCCACCCCCACCCCCCACCTCCTACAAAAAGAGTGGAGAGTGATTAGTATGTAAGAAAATGTTAGAGGCTGTGCTTGAAGAGCCAGAAGGGGTGTAAGAGAGCTTTAAATGGGTCAATAGCCTAAATGGTTAGTCATCTACGTATTATATCATTGAAGAGAGAGAGAGAGAGCAAATGAGAGAGAGGGGTAGCAAGAGAGAGAGAGAGAGAGAGAGAGAGAGAGAGAGAGAGAGAGAGTCATTGTCAGGTGTTTTAACATGTGCAGAGGTGATACGCTCGATCTGTGTGTGGTCACTGTCATTTAGTTAACGTATATGCTTGTCAAAAAGTCTCTAACACGAAGTGCGAGATACTTGATTACCAAGCCTACTATTTAGGCTTAGGCGCAGCGTATTTGAAACTGCGCATTTGATAAGGGACGACTCTGCACTTGAACAGTGCATAGTTCATCAGCGGAGATGAAGAGTGTATGTCACTCAACCTGTTATTCCCTTCCCTTCCCCTCAGGTCGGTGGCGACTTTGCCGAGTTCAGCTGTATTGTGACGGCGCGGTGAAAGACGAGAACTGAAGCAGTGACGACAGCGACACCTTCAGGTGACGGTAATACAAGCCGGGCGATGTCGGGGAATTGTTGGGGTGTGCCACCAACAGAGCCCTTCCTGCCGTCCTCGCCACCCCCATCCTCCACCACCATGATTGTCATCTCCCCCTTCCCTTCCCCTTCCCTTGTCCCACCTTTGGATAATTCTCTCTCTCTCTCTCTCTCTCTCTCTCTCTCTCCTCTCTCTCTCTGAAATAGATTTTACATACAAAGAATCTGAATAAGATTCTCTGTTGCGGAAACTTCACCTTTTTTAAAAATATATAAACACAATTGTAAATGTCAGGCTGTAAGCTTCATCAAGTAAGGTTACTACTTCCTTGCAATGGGAAGGCTGTTGGCAGTGGTGGGTAATTCTCACAGGAATGTAGCATCCGGCCCAAAGATACCAGTTATGTCCGCGAAGTACCATCTCACCTGTTGCGACCAAACGGTTTGTAAGCCTCTATGATTTTGAGGCAGTGTGACAAATCGTGCGATAGTGACATTTCGGGATGTAAGAAGACGTAAGGGCCTGCTTATGTCCACAGCGTAAGTGAGAAGCTCCTGTGTTAAAAGCCTTGCTCTGCAACAAAAACCTGTGTAGTCTTTTTGACACATGAAAAGAAAACAGATGCAATACATCAGATCAGATATTCTGTCAGAATGTGCATGTATTGTGGACACAATGCACGAAGGGGGCACATGCACAAACACATTCGGAGATGTGTGTGTGTGTGTGTGTGTGTGTGTGTGTGTGTGTGTGTGTGTGTGTGTGTGTGTGTGTGTGTGCTTGTGTGTATGTGTGAGTGTGTGTGTGTGAGTGTGTGTGTGAGTGTGTGTGTGTGTGTGTGTGTGTGTGTGTGTGTGTGTGTGTGTGTGTGTGTGTGTGTGTGTTGTTTTACACAGAGAGAGAGTGAGAGCGAGATAGAAAGGTATATGTTTATGTTGTTGTTTTACACACACGCACGCGCCGACCCACACTCACACACACACACACACACACACACACACACACACACACACACACACACACACATATATATATATATATATATATTATATATATATATACACGCACATGGACACACACACACACACACACACACCACACACACACACACACACACACACACATACACACACACACATACATACATGTACGCTGACACGCACACAAAGACGCACACACATACATATTACACATACACTCATGTATGGCCACCAGAGACAGACAGACAGACAGACGACGACAGACAGAACGACAGAGAGAGAAAGAGAAACAGATGGACAGACAGACATGCAGATAGACAGAGGGAAGGAGGGAGGGACAGAGGGAGGGGGAGGAGGGAAAATCTGAGGGAGGGCTACCTAACAATTATGGCTGTTTTGTTCAACGTCTTGCTCTCTTTTTTTCTCTTTCAGAATGCAACTCTCGCCACATTCCAAAGCGTTGAAACGAACAAAATGATCACAGCGGTGCTAGACTGACGCTGTCGTTTTCTCTCTTCCTGTGTCCTCGTGTTTCTTTATACACCCCCCCCCCCCTCCCTCCCTATTTCTTGCTTCCAAAAAACTCTGTGTGTGTGTGTGTGTGTGTGTGTGCGTGCGTGCGTGCGTGCGTGTGTGTGTGTGTGTAAGCATGCATACCAAATGACGAGCATTCATTGTATACCCTTCAATCTTTCTCTCTCATGACAGACACCTGAGCACACCACTGATTAGGATGTTCCGCCGCACTGCTTCGCAACGTGATAGCTGGAGGCGAGACCAGTGCCACTCCCTCAGTGAGTGGGGGATTTCTTGACAGTCAGCATCACCACACACGCGCCAGGCGGTGAGGTAGTGATGATGATAATCATGAAAATAACCATTCTATCACAGCAGTTATAACACACAGTGTCTGTAGAATTTTTCTTCATTTTGTCCATTTTAGCTTGTGTGAGGAGAGGGGGGGGGGTTCTTCTTTGAAGACCTTTTGCTGTCAAGCTCTCCCTTGTCCTAATCATGGCACGTACACCCATGACCACTTTCACAGGCGCCAGAGATACCAAATATTATGGTGTACGCACCAGCTCTTCTCTCTCTCTCTCTCTCTCTCTCTCTCTCTCTCTCTCTCTCTCTCCTCTCTCACCACACACACAAAACACACACACACCTTCTCTCTCTCTCTCTCTCTCTCTCTCTCTCTCTCTCTCTTTCTCTCTCTCTCTGCCAGAAACACTCACAAATACACACACACCAACACACACACACACACACACACACACACACACACACACACATACTCACATACACACACACACACACACACACACACCACACACACACACACACACACACACACACACACACACACACACACACAACACACACACACACACACACACACAACACACACACACACAACTTTTTCTCCTCTCTTCGCAAGCCCTGTACACATATTACCGGTCAGATGCATTCTAATTTCAAGTCCATCTAATTCTGAGCTCTGCACTTTGGGTCTTCTTCTACTTCTTCTTCATTTTCTTCTCCAGCCCACTCTTGCCAGAGGCGGAAATGAAGACGCAAATGTAAAGCAAGACGCTGATTGGCTGGCCCAACACAGGATTGATATGGATTACTTTGTTGATTGGTTGGTTACGGCTCCGGCCCCGGCCTTGATGAAATGCATCGATGAGAACTGGACACTGTTGTCCACGTAGAACAGACACGCTGGCAAAAAAAAAAGTTGGCCGCTGGGAAAGAAAAAAGAGGGGCTGGAAAATGGAGAGCGGGGCAAGGGAGAGATCTACAGTTAAGGGAGTGAGGGATGATAAAAGCAGACTGGAAATAAACGCAACAACATCGTCAAAAGCACATAACAACAAAGCAAAAAGAATGATAGTGGCAATCGTAGCAGGAACGACACGGCCAAGAATCAACAAACATGAAATTAAACTGAAGATTACAATGATGCTAAAGTGCAACAAGTTTTTGCGCCAGAGAATTAAGACTGGGGTGGAGGAGGGGGTGGGCGGTGGGGGGAGGTTGTTTACGAAAAAAATACATCCGCCAATAGAACGTAATGCTTAAACTTAAATCGTATGGGTTTTTTTTTCTACACAATTCCTTACGGTTTTTTTTTCCTCTTCTGCTTTCAATTTGATGTTATTTATTTTTTTAATCTCTTTTCATTTGCCTTCTGAGCATATGCCAAAGAAAGAGTAACCCCTTCTACTGCCCCCACCCCCTTTACCTCGGACAATGGAGAGAGGGGAAGAGTGAGAGAGTGGGGGAGTGAGGGAGGAAGGGAAAGAGAGAGAGATGGACAGACAGACAGACAGACAGGCAGACACACAGACACACAGACAGAGTTTATAGCAAAGAAATGAGAAACAAGAATAAGAAGTAAACCAGTCAAATCGAGAGGGAGAGAGAAATAGAAGCAGGGAGAGAAGTATTCACACGCGCACGTTCCAGCCCCAATTTTCCACCCACCTTACCCCCCCCCCTTCCTGCATGCGTTCATGCGCGTGCCGCACACACACACACACACACACACACACGCACACGCGCACACACACGCACACACACACACACACACACACACACACACACACACACACACCACACACACTCACACACCACACACACACACACTCACACACACATTCACTCGTGTGCGTGTATGTGCCTCTGTGTGTGTGTGTGTGTGTGTGTGTGTGTGTGTGTGTGTGTGTGTGTGTGTGTGTGTGGTAGCAAAGAGGGTAGAGAAGAAAGTATGTGAGGACTTAGAAGAAGGGGTAGTGAGGAAAACGGAATTGGTGTGAATGGTTGGAGAGAGTGTTTTGGGGGGTGATAGATGATTATTTCTTTTTATCGCATTTTCGCCTGTTTTTCTTCTAAAAGACACTGTTTGTTTGTCATCACCAATATAAATAGTGGTGATGGTAGCAGCAGTAGCGGCAAAAACTGCAGCAGCAATGGCAACAGCAACAGTTGTAGTAGTAGTAGTAGGAGGAGAGGAGGAGGAGGAGGAGAAGGAGGAGGAGGTGGAGGAGCAACAGCGCAGCAGCAGCAGCAGTAGCAGTAGTACTAGTCGTCATAGTCGTAGCGGCAGCATTTTCAGAAATAGATAAACTGTTTTATACTCTGTAATGCCCATGGACCACACAAGGAGTGACTGTATCTTTCTTGAATTTCCTGCTCCATCGATCTTTCACCTCCCCTACTTTCACCCCTTATTCCACACAACTCTTCCCCGTGTCTCCCCTCTTCCACCATTTCAACCGCCGTCCTGACTCTTTCCGTCTCCCTTCTTTTCCACCCAGACGCCCACGAAGAAGGTGAAGCAGCACCTCAGTCCATCTAACATGACAGGAGGGCAACCAAACACCCACCCCCGTCCTGTCCCTGACCATTATCATCAGCATCTTGTGACTGATATCGGCAAACAGACGTTTCCACTTTCCCAGGCGATACTTGATCTGGTCCGTTCAGCTCTCTGTCTGTCAGCCTTCTGTATCAGTCCTTGTTCCGCGTCGTGATAGAGGCTGGTCAAGTAGACAACGGTCAATTACTAGCCACCCCCCACCCCTCCCCCCTTCCTCCCCTTCCCTTCCCACCCCTTTCCCCTTTCCCACATCTACCGCAACCCCAGTCCCACCACCCCCACCCCCACCCCACTCCACCCCTTTTGCCTTGCTCTTATCGCTCCTAAGTTACATATACCATTTGTTGGGATGAAGATGACTTCAAACGCCATGACATCGAAGAAGACGATGATGATGATGATGGTGCTGACGATCAGGACGACAGTGACAAATGACCATGACAAGATGATGATGGTGATGATGGTGATGATGGGGATGATGATGATGATGATGATGATGATGATAATGGGGATGATGATGATGATGATGATGATGATGATGATGATGATGATGATGATGACAAAAAGGTGATTATGACCAGTGACGGCAGTGATGATGACGACAGCAACGATGATGACGACAATAATGATGACAATGAAAACGACGACGATAATGATGATGGACAAAGACGGGGGAAGGATATGGTGGCGAAGCTGCTGCGATGCACGTATTTCCACAGTGTGTATACGCACACATAAAAAGACAAATGCACGTCGAACAGTGTGTTGGCTCCCTGTCTATTAAGTGACTGGCCACAGTGATGTTAACAATGTAAGGTAAGAAAAGATGAAGCGGGCAAAATCACGACAGGCTGGCATTCTACTTCTCGCCAACTGATGCCGCTCTTTGTTTCATGTCTCTTTCTACTAGCACATTCTGGCTGGAGTGTGAAAAGGGATTTTGTGTGATCACCCCCACTTCGTTTGGCTGTATGTCCATGGATAAGCTACAACACTGGCTTCCTCACTCAGAAGCCACAGGCTGTGCTAGTGTCGCCAAATTTGTTGATATCGTTCTCACTCAGAAGCCACAGGCTGTGCTAGTGTTGCCATCGTTCTCACTCAGAAGCCACAGGCTGTGCTAGTGTCGCCAAATCTGTTGATATCGTTCTCACTCAGAAGCCACAGGCTGTACTAGTGTCGCCAAATCTGTTGATATCGTTCTCACTCAGAAGCCACAGGCTGTACTAGTGTCGCCATCGTTCTCACTCAGAAGCCACAGGCTGTGCTAGTGTTGCTAAGTCTGTTGATATCGTTCTCACTCAGAAGCCACAGGCTGTGCTAGTGTCGCCAAATCTGTTGATATCGTTCTCACTCAGAAGCCAAAGGCTGCGCTAGAGTCGCCAAGTCTGTTAATATCGTCCTTCTACCAGTCCCCTGTACAAAGATTTTTACCAATTGTTATCACTGAAATCCAGCCGTGTCCTATACGAACATTCAAACTCTTCATTGACCGCTTTCAAAGACACTTTTAGTGTTGCAAGTGGACACAAACATCAGACAAAAACTTCCTGCGCAAATGGTAAAAACTGGCAGGTACAAGCCAGGACAATGCTGTGCTTTTGGGCACTATACAATTCCTTGCACTATACTGAGGTATGCAAGGTCTCTATGAACAGTTCAAGAAAGACAGAAACTGGACTTTGTTGACACAGATTCACCGTGTCCTCACACCTCATGCCTGCTTCCCGTCTACCAGCTGTCCGGAAGATGTGGCCGCCGTCTTTGTCACGGCCATGACTATTTGATCCCACACAGGGGAGTTAACTGCCTGATGACATCTTTGCGATTACAACGGTCAATTCGGCTCATGACTGTTTGACACCTGCAGAGGTTTCCTTCACTCTGTCGTCAGTTCTTGTTGTTGTCAGGAATTTGTGGAGGCGCTCCAGCCATGTCTATTTCATGCTGACACAATGACGTAAATTCCCTGATGATTGTCATTGAAATGGAAAGGGTCAATACCGATCATGATTATTTGATAGCAGCATGAACCTGGTAGCGTCAGAAGAGTGAGTGGCTTGGTCGCTACTGTCTTGTTTGTTTTTTTTTTCAGATTTGAAGTGTTGAATCAGCGCTCCGGTTTTTTTTATGCTACTGTTTCTTACTTAAACGTTTACGAAATAGTTTTTTCTCTTGAACTGAAAAACATCAAACAAACAAACGAAAACAAAATATATGTAACGCCTGTCATAACATAGGCGCTAAAGATGAAAAAGATATCAAAGTAAACAGCCACTTAAAGTGGAATTTGCTCAGGAAGTCTCTGTTTGATATTTCCATCCACTTGCAACGACGAATATCATACTGCACTGCACAATATTGTGGAATGTTTTGCAGATTTGTGTAGATTTGTGTTTGGCTAAATCGGACAGTGAACTACTGTGTCGGATTAGATCGGTTGGGGTTGGTCGTGTCAAAATGGGTTGCTCAGCGTTTGACACGACCAACCACGATGGTTTGCATTACATGGTGCAACATTTTTCCCTCAACAGATTCGTTGCGCTTAAAATTATCTCTCTCTCTCTCTCTCTCTCTCTCTCTCTCTCTCTCTCTCTCTCCTCTCTCTCTCTCTCTTCTGTCTGTCGTGTGTGTGTGTGTGTGTGTGTGTGTGTGTGTGTGTGTGTGTGTGTGTGTGTGTGTGTGTGTGTGTGTTGCTGTCTGTCTGTCTGTCTGTCTGTGTCTCTTTGTGTCTGTGTGTACAGGGTTTGAGAATTTGATTTCTTCGCAGGGAGCAATGCGTGTAAGCCCTCAAAGATTCATGAATAAAGCAATTCATCACATTTTGTGCTACACCCACACCTCCCACCCATCCACCCCCCATTCAAACAGACACAGGCTGCACACTCACACGCATTCACACACACACACACACACACACACACACACACACACACACACACACACACACACACAGCGCGCGCGCATGCATGCACACGCGCACTCACGCAGGCACGCGCGCGCACACAAACACACAAACACACACACACACACACACACACACACGCGCGCGCGCATTTTTATGATTATGATAGTGTAGTTTATATTTAAATTTGTACTGTTCTTTACATTATTTCTTACCTTTTCCTCCCCCCTGTCCTCCTCCTTCCCCCTCCCCCAACCCCCCCCCCCCCCCCCCCACACCGTAAAGTCTAATATCACCAAGTGTGAACAGACTATAAATCAACAACAACAACAACAACAACACACGCACGCACGCATGCACGCACGCACTCACGCACACACGCACGCGCGCGCGCGCACACACACACACACACACACACACACACACACACACACACACCCCACATACACATGCACACACAAACGCGCGCCCACGCACTCTCGCGAGTACACTCAGGCAATATCATACAACACAGATGTCTTATGAAAGAACAGTGTCCACACCTCAGTGACTCAAAGCGTCGTATTATGTTTCAAAACTTTTCAGCGGCTAAGTATCCTCGCTGCGACAGAGAGGCTGGGCACCATCGTATCTTGATCTCACCGCAAAAAAAAATGCTAAACGCTGTAAAGAAATTTTCTTCTTTGCCACAAACTCAGCGGGAAAAAGTATTTTTCTTAACCCTGTTTGAACGAGTGTGGAGCTGCGATTCAATAGACGCAAATTTCGGGCGAAATTCATGCAAGCGAAATTTGCGCGAATATTTTTCTTTCCAGACCAACGTTAGAGTCATTGTGTAGATCCACAGATGCGGAGGTGGCGCGATTGGCACGCGCATTTCGCGAACAAACATTTCTTCGCTTCAGGGAGTGAAATTGTTCTCTTCGAGGGCGAATTTTGGCCAGAAGTGGGAGGGGCACAACCCTCCCTTCAACTTTGTGGAACACCTGGGCTCATGTAGTTTTTACGCATCCTTCATCTAGAACAAGCCTTTCAGCAGGTTCTAGGAGGCTCCCTGTTGCCATCTGATGTTTTTCCCTTCACCCAATAGAGGAGCTTTCATGTCGTTTCTGCTAAACATTTCGTTTTTCTCCGGAATATTTAAAACAGTGAACACAATCCCATCATTTTTAACTCGAACTACTTCTCTTGATTGTGCAACAAAAAAAAGCAAAGAAAAGCGCAATTATCACGGCATAACATCGCGCAAGTGACATTGCTGCCTGGTCATTTTTGTGAGCGAATTCGCAAAAGAATCGCGCCAGAAGAAAAATGGCGTCTGTGGAATCGCAGCCTAAGAGTGGTTTCAGAAATGACGGCATCAGTGTTGGCCTTGAGACAGAATG
>CM065722.1:20578749-20586249 GCA_033310375.1 Conus canariensis
GACTCACAAACATAAAAGTTAACACTCTTTGCAATGAAAATACGTATTCTACGTAATTCTACGGAACACATTCTGTCAGTAATATACACCTATATACAAAAATGTCCCCCAACAAACTATGCATCTAAAATCGAACAATCAACCAAACAAGCAGACCTCACACACGTTTCACTACAATAGGGTCTACGTTGACACATGTACACTGATCAAACCTATCACACATGCGCAGAAATATATGCAATATATGGATGTACCATAACCAGTCCTCCTGCCGATAGAAAAGCTTTTAAGGCTAGAGTTCAAAGAGACAAGGAAATCACAGTGCAAGAGGTTGTCAGGAGTGTTTCTGTGTTGTCGGGGTTTGGAAAGAAAAGAGATCTCTGTGCGTAGGTCTGTTGCCCCAGAGGCAGACCATGACAGTCCTGGACAGAAAACATTACGGATTGGGCTGGTTGAAACAGCTCTATGTGCCGGTTGAAACAACCCCACGGGCCGGTTGAAACAACCCTATGGGCCGGTTAAAACAGCCCTATCGGCCAGTTGAAACAACTCTATGGGCCGGTTATAACAGCCCTAACGGCCGGTTAAAACAACTCTACAGGCCGGTTAAAACAGCCCTATCGGCCAGTTGAAACAACTCTATGGCCGGTTAAAACTGCCCTATTGGCCGGTTGAAACAACTCTATGGGCCGGTTAAAACTGCCCTATTGGCCGGTTGAAACAACTCTATGGGCCGGTTGAAACAACTCTATGGGCCGGTTAAAACAGCCCTATCGGCCAGTTGAAACAACTCTATGGGCCGGTTAAAACTGCCCTATTGGCCGGTTGAAACAACTGTATGGGCCGGTTGAAACAACTCTATGGGCCGGTTAAAACAGCCCTATCGGCCAGTTGAAACAACTCTATGGGCCGGTTAAAACTGCCCTATTGGCCGGTTGAAACAACCCTATGGGCCGGTTGAAACAACTCTATGGGCCGGTTAAAACTGCCCTATTGGCCGGTTGAAACAACTCTATGGGCCGTTTAAAACAGCCCTAACGGCCGGTTAAAACAACTCTACAGGCCAGTTAAAACAGCCCTATCGGCCAGTTGAAACAACTCTATGGGCTGGTTGTATCAACTCTATGGGCCGGTTAAAACAGCCCTATCAGCCAGTTGAAACAACTCTATGGGCCGGTTAAAACAGCCCTATTGGCCGGTTGAAAAAACTCTATGGGCCGGTTAAAACAGCCCTATAGGCCGGTTGAAAAAACTCTATGGGCCGGTTAAAACAGCCCTATTGGCCGGTTGAAGCAACTCTACGGGCCGGTTAAAACAGCCCTATCGGCCGGTTGAAACAACCCCATGGGCCGGTTGAAACAACTCTATGGGCCAGTTAAAACAGCCTTATCGGCCGGTTGAAACAATTCTATCGGCCATTTGAAACAACTCTATCCTGTTGTGCCCAAATGCAAACCAGAGGCTTTGGGGATCCGTGAGTGCTCAAGCATCAGTCATGGCGTCCCTACTCCTTCCTTACCTATCCGACAGTAACCCCCACAAAAACTATGCCTGGGTACAAAGCGCATGATGACTCCAGTGTCATGACCTAATGGAGTGATCAGTTTCAAAGTGTGCTGGACAGAACGGAAATCAGAAGCAGTGGAGAAGAATATTGACAGTGACTCTCAAGATGATTCCTTCAATATTCACCGCATCTGGTGGTTGATTTGCTCGTTAGCAAAATAATACAAAAACTGCTGTTGTCATTTGCATGAAATGGTGGAAACATGGAAGGTGGTCAGGGAATGAACCCATGACAGTTTGGGGGGGATCCGTTTAAAAGCTGGATCTGGGACCTGCTCGATCTCGGAGAGGACAGCTGTCTCCGACTGTCTTTTTACCGGAATACTTATTGGTCCGAGGAAGAAGTGATTGTGAGAATTCGAAAATAAAAAGCAAGAAAAACTGCTGAGCAAGATATTTGGATACAAAGAACGTTTTGGGGCTGGGTGCTTTTTTTTTCTAGACAGACACACTTCTAACTCCTCAACTCCTCCCCCATCTTCACCCCCCCACCCCCTCCTTCCTCCCTTCCCAGTTGTATGTATGATAACAGCCATGCTAAAGGCAACCCAGAGACCCACCCTGGAGGTTTTGGGGGGTAATCTGAGCGGCTCCTGGCTTTTCCCGTCAACTGTGATCAATCATCGTGTGTGCCGACGTCACGGCCGGCTGGTCGGCTTTGCCTGACACCTCTCCTCACCCCGCCCTCGGTTCACTGACCCTCCCCCTCCCTCCCCTCCCCCCGCCCGGCCCTTTTTCCCTCCTCCTTACCCCATCTCTCTCTCTCTCTCTCTCTCTCTCTCTCTCTCTTGTCTGAATTATAAATACGTGGGAGACTTAAAGTGCATGTGTCGTGAGCGGAGGTTATGCGATGGCGATTATGCCCAAATCTCAGCAGGTGGGTTGAGGGAAGAGGGAAGAGGAAGGGGAGAAAGGGGGGGGGGATGATGGAAGGATGGGGTTTAAAAAGTAGGACGGACGCCACGGGGTGGGGTGTCTTCATTTTACGCTAAAGGTGCGTACAGACTGGTTTGGTGTGAACTGGTTTGTATATACAAAGTTGAAACTTATAACAAAGGACACACGAAAAAGAACCTCCTGCAGATGTAGTATCTCCATTGATAGGCAAGCAAAACATACGACAAACTGAACCAGGTGGTTGTGCTAGATTTTGTCAGCTGAAAAAAAGACAGGTAAGCGAACACTCAAGAGAATTCTAACAGATGGTTGCAAAAATTGCTGAAGAGCTTCTACAAAATTCGACAAATGAAAAAAGATTAACAGATTAACAAAAATTGAACAGGAGAGAGAGAGAGAGAGAGAGAGAGAGAGAGAGAGAGAGAGAGAGAGAGAGAGAGAGGAGAATGAATCTATGAATGAGTTATTTTAATCAGAAGTCTATTGGCCCATTCTAATGGGGTGCCAATCACAAAACAGTTACAAACGGTAATTACATGCAGTGTAAGCACAGATATACAGAAACGATGCAAAATGACAGATTGAACATCTAGCTAATGACGACGGCTTCATTCAAGTATAATGACAAGTTTTGCATCGTTACAACATTAGTTGATGAAAGTAAAATATAAACCCTTAACTTGTATGGATTCATGTAGCAGCCTACTTTCTTGAGATTAGTTATTTTCTTAAATCACTATAAGCTGGGCACAAAAAGACAAAATGGACTTCATCTTCCTCAGCAGATGAACATAGTGGACATTATCAGCTGTGACTCTGTTGTTCTTGTATACCTTAAAGAATTTGTGAACATAGATGAAACCCCAAAACTAAATCTAGTAAGGGCATTCTTTACGATTTTTTCTTATATTCATAGACACATAAAACTCCTTTAACTGTTTTTACGCGTTCTATAAAATCTCTATCTCTCGACTTGTTTGCGTGTAATTGTCCCGTTTCTGCCACCTGCAATCAATTATTCTCTGTCTAAATTTTTAATGAATATTGAAACCCATTCTACACCCTGATTATCCCAACCATAAGAAGACCCATATTTGCCTAAAGTTGTACGACCATTTGTAATCCACGTTTGCTTTCCCTTTTCGTCAAGAGAACATGACATTCTGTATGCTTTAAACGGTAATCTGTGTTCCCCAATACGAGTCAATTTAACAAAAATTCAATGAAACGTACATAGGAGTTTAAATACATAGGATATTTACCCAGATTGCCATACAAGGAAACATTTGGTGTTCTTATATCTACAACCAAGAACTTCTTAGGACCATAATATGTGTGTACCTTTTATATTTCTGAAGCTGCCGTATCCAACGCCCATATTTCAGAACCGTACTGTACTATAGGTTGCACTTGGGCATCGAATAGCTAAAAAAAACAATTCAGGTGAATTATTCTTCAGTTTAAACAATGTTCTCAGAATCGCTACTAATGCTCTTTTTGCTTTGGTCAGCAATTCATCACATGCTGTATAGAAACTAAGTTTGTTTGAAAAACATAGCCCTAAATAGTTTTATACAGGATACATCCTGGGCATCTCGCATACACGAGCTTCATCAGGAATGGAGGTATGTGAAAACGACCACACACTACATTCGTCCATCTGAAGAAGATTTGCTCATATCATGCGAAGAAGATCTGCTCATATCATGCGATAGTACAGCCCCGTCACCAGAGCATATCTCTGCCAAGATTGTTCTTCAGAGAACATTGAGGGAAAGGACGGTGAAGCCTACAGAAGGAAGGATGGCTCCAGGCATCTTTGAGGGCTGGATGGAGAAAGGTGAAAACTATTCGCAAAGAGTCAGACCCTGGCACACTACTGGAGAGAGAGAGAGAGAGAGAGAGAGAGAGAGAGAGAGAGAGAGAGAGAGAGAGAGAGAATCTGGTGGAAAGCTAGTTGTCATTTTTGTCTTTCTGAATCCTCTGGAATTAAGGGAACATGTTAAGCAAAAATACAAGTGAATACATGAAACAGTGCAAACAATATCTAATTTCATTCAGATAAGAATTTAAAAGTGTGTGTGTGTGTGTGTGTGTGTGTGTGTGTGTGAGTGTGTATGTGTGTGTGAGAGAGAGAGAGAGAGAGTGTGTGTGTGTGTGTGTGTGTGTGTGTGTGTGTGTGTGTGTGCACGCGCGCGTCTATTTGTTTGTGTTTTTCTGTGTCCCCATCTGGTCTATGCACGTAAAAATGTCTGAGCATTCAAACCCTGGGGTGTTAAGTATTCTGTTGTATTGAAACACAAAGCGTCACGATTGAGCGATCCCAAACTCCACCGTCTTCTCGAAAGGGAACGATACATCAAAACGACCAAGCAGGTGAAGTGCTCGACCTACATTGCTCGCGACACGTCGACCTCCATGAGTCAAATGAAGGCTGTGCAGTACAAGTGTCTGACAAGCCTGTCCTATAGCCAGAGGCACTGTGGTCGTGTGGTTAGAATGCATGAATACTGTGCTGATGGTCCCTGGTTTGAATTGCTCGAGAAGTCTTGTCTGCGCTTTTTCAAAGTGAGAGAGTTGGCCATTCTTTGATGTTTGTGCAAGGTCACGCCAACAGGCATAACAGCTAGTGCACCGAAGAAAAGCAAACAAATAGTCTGTCAATCAATGTATTTTCTTCAGACTTACAAATAATGAGGAAAAAGAACAATGTACCAAACCGGACTCCACAGATGGTTGTCCTCGGCTTTCTCTAAAGGCATGAATCCTACGTGATGGTTTACTATGCTTACAACTTATTTATTGAAAATATTAGTCTTTTCTTTGAAATATAATCTCTCCTCTCTCTCTCTCTCTCTCTCTCTCTCTCTCTCTCTCTCCTCTCATGTTATACTCTAACAACGTTTGCAGATCACTGGCATGCAAATATCAATGATAACAGATTTTGCGTAGCATTGTTTGTTGATGTCACAAAGGTTGTTGATGTCATATACCACACATGGTTATACAAAACATTATTACTTTCATGCCTATCGGGAAATACGCTCCAACTGATTTCATCTTTCCTAGATAGTCATCAGCAACTCGTCTGTGTTGATTCTTCAAGATCAAATACATTTCCTGACAGATATGGAACACATTAGGGCGTGTGTATCTGTATGTGTCATCTGGTCCATGCTCATAAAAATGGATGACCATTTGGACCTGGGGAGTTCAGTTCATATTCTGTAGTATTTAAACACGAAGAA
Organism: Conus canariensis; assembly: GCA_033310375.1. Lineage (NCBI taxonomy): Eukaryota > Metazoa > Mollusca > Gastropoda > Neogastropoda > Conidae > Conus > Conus canariensis. The sequence continues at coordinate 20,584,461 of CM065722.1, forward strand.
CCATCACTGAGGAATTACAGACTCCACCATGTTTTTGAAAGAGAACGATAAATCAAAACGACCAAAGCAGGTGAAGTGCTCGACCTTCATTGCTCGCGACCCGGCGACCTCCTTAATTCAAATGAAGGCTGTGCAGTACAAGTGTCTAACAAACCTGTCCTATAGCCAGAAGGCACTGTGGTGGTGTGGTTAGAATGCATGAATGATGTGCTAATTGTCCCTGGTTTGAACCGCATCAGGGGAATTTTTGTCTTTGTTCTTTTAAAAGTGGAGCTGGGGAAAGTGAGTACCATTCCTTGATGGCTGAGTTAGGTCAAGCTGACAGGTATAAAATAGTTCACTAAAAATCATCTGTCAACACAAGTGTCTTCTTCGCACTTACAAATAACAAAAAGAGAAAAAATATATGACAGAATACTCCCCAGATGTTTATCATCTGCTTTCTTCAAAGGCAAGATTTAATAAACGATGTTTTTGTGTGCAGTAGAACTTTTTATTGAATATACTTTTTTTTAATTTAACCAGCCTTCTCTCTCTCTCTCTCTCTCCTCTCTCTCTCTCTCTCTCTCTCCTCTCTCTCTCTCCTTGTCACGCACACACACATGCGCGTGTGCGCGCACTCTCCTCTCTCTCTCTCTAGTTCTCTTGTTGCCATCTCCCTCCCTTCCTGCCTCTCTCTCTCACTCTCTCTCTCTCTCTCTCTCTCTCTCTCTCTCCTGAAAAAGAAATGAAAAGAAAATTGAAGCTCAAGAGATAGCAACACCATTGTTATCTAGACTGGCATGCACAGGAAGCTGGCGAGGTGGAACAATAACAATGGCAACAGCAACAGTAAAGAAGTGACGACCAGCCCAAGTGTTTAACAATGTGTATCGACTGGTGATGGGTGACAGTGAAGAGGAGAAGAAAGAGACACAGGAGGAGGCTGACCATGTCTGGTTTGGCGTTACGATCAGAGAGTCTGACCACAGCAAACAGCAGTCTGTTAGTGGTGAGTAGCTCAAGGGGAAAGATAGGAGGTTTGACAGCTTGTAAGTCTGGTTTTAATACAGAGTTTGAAGTGTTGTGTTGTCAGTCTAGCCAAAGGAGCCATGAATGCATGAATAATGGTGTTGATGGTCCTGGTTTGATTCGATTGAAGGGTATTTCTCTTGGCGCTCTTTCAAAGTGAAGAAGTCTGCCATTCTTTGATGTCTGTGCAAGGTCATGCTAACAGGTATTAAAGAGCTTATGCGCAAAAGAGAAGGAAGGTAAGAAGATGCAATCAAACGTGTCTTTTTCAGATTAATAATGACAGGCAAAAGAAACATGTACCAAACAATGCTCCCCAGATGTCCTTGGCTTTCTCTGAAGGCATGCATTATAAACAATGTTTTACTGTTTACCAGGAGTTTTCGCTGAAAATATTAGCATTCTCTCTCTCTCTCTCTCTCTCTCTCTCTCTCTCTCTCTCTCTCTCTCCCCAAAAAAAAAAAAAAAAAAAAAAAAAAAAAAACAGAAAACTCAGGCCAAAGGGCTGACAACACCATTCTTATCTAAAATCTCTCTCTGTCTCTCTTTCTCTCTCTCTCTGTGTCTCTCTCTCTCTGTGTGTCTCTGTCTGTCTGTCTGTCTGTCTGTCTGTCTGTTTGTCTCTCTCTCTCTCTCTCTCTCTTTCTCCTTTAGGAAAAAGAAACAGAAAACTCAGGCCAAGGGGCTGGCAGCACCATTGTTATCTAGAATGTAGACTGATATGCAGGGCGTGATGGTGAGGTGGAACAGTGGCCACAGCAACTATAAAGAAGTTACG
>CM065722.1:20588749-20591249 GCA_033310375.1 Conus canariensis
GCCGCATATTCAAAGCCTATTAAATCATTCATCTTCATTCAAGAAATGTGAAACATAGATGAAGTCAGTTTGGGGATGATAAATAGACGCGTGTTTAAGATTCATAATTTACCGGAAATCCAACGTTTATGAAATCAGTTTGGGGATGACAAACAGACGCTCATCAAATAAGCGGTAAACCGAACACTCAATATGGATGTAATCAGCCTTTGTGCGATCGGCAGATTTTCACCAAATCACTCTAGATGTGAAATACAGGCCCAACCATTGTTCTAAATGTGTATAATCAGAGTGAGTCCGCCCCACTTGAAAGATGGCAATCAACAACAAACAATCCCCAGTGTCGACTGGATATATACATGGGGTTTATTTTCATGATACATTTTCAGACGGTTTACCCAAGCTACGACAGTCCAACTACACCTGATACAGACTTTTGCAGCGATGTCCTGATCATTTGGGTGAACTGTCTCTTCGACTTCTCATAGCCAATCAGTCGTGGGGCAATTCAATGTCAGAAGCTCACTGTATTTAGGGCACGGCATAATGGAATGCAGAGCCCGTCCCTCTCCTTCTGCCGCTTTTACTTTACCTGAAAAGAATCAGGAACCCCTCTACTCCTGTATAGACAGATAGGGTTTTCCAAACTTCATTTATCTGTTTTGTATTGTACAGCGAATAGGTGTTACTTTGCACCCTGCTCTGTGTATTGCTTTGCACCCTGCTCTGTGTGTTACTTGGCACCCTGCTCTGTGTTACTTTGCACCCTGTTCTGTGTGTTACTTTACACCCTGCTCTGTGTGTTACTTTACACCCTGCTCTGTGTGTTACTTGGCACCCTGCTCTGTGTTACTTTGCACCCTGTTCTGTGTGTTACTTTACAACCTGCTCTGTGTTACTTTGCACCCTGTTCTGTGTGTTACTTTGCACCCTGTTCTGTGTGTTACTTTGCACCCTGTTCTGTGTGTTACTTTACAACCGCTCTGTGTTACTTTGCACCCTGTTCTGTGTGTTACTTTGCACCCTGTTCTGTGTGTTACTTTACAACCTGCTCTGTGTTACTTTGCACCCTGTTCTGTGTGTTACTTTGCACCCTGTTCTGTGTGTTACTTTACACCCTGCTCTGTGTGTTACTTTACACCCTGCTCTGTGTGTTACTTTGCACCCTGTTCTGTGTGTTACTTTACAACCTGCTCTGTGTGTTACTTTACACCCTGCTCTGTGTGTTACTTTACAACCTGCTCTGTGTGTTACTTTACACCCTGCTCTGTGTGTTACTTTACAACCTGCTGTGTGTGTTATTTTACACCCTGCTCTGTGTTGATACTTTACAACCTGCTCTGTGTATTACTTTACAACCTGCTCTGTGTGATACTTTACAACCTGCTCTGTGTGTTACTTTGCAACCTGCTCTGTGTGATACTTTGCAACCTGCTCTGTGTATTACTTTACAACCTGCTCTGTGTGATACTTTACAACCTGCTCTGTGTATTACTTTACAACCTGCTCTGTGTGATACTTTACAACCTGCTCTGTGTATTACTTTACAACCTGCTCTGTGTGTTACTTTGCAACCTGCTCTGTGTGATACTTTGCAACCTGCTCTGTGTGTTACTTTGCAACCTGCTCTGTGTGGTGATACTTTGCAACCTGCTCTGTGTGATACTTTGCAACCTGCTCTGTGTGTTACTTTGCAACCTGCTCTGTGTGGTGATACTTTGCAACCTGCTCTGTGTGATACTTTGCAACCTGCTCTCTGTGTGTTTTGTTCTACTTTGGCTTGCTGAGTTTAATGTCATTTTTATCACAGAAATGGGTGGCTTATTCATCTACTCTGTCAATATAAGTTTTGTAACAAAGAAGTCAGGACTATTGGCTGGAAACTCCTGATGGTTTGGATATAAACTTTTCCTGCTGTGTAATTGGAATCGTTACTGACTGTTTTGAATAACTGGCATTATCTAGTTGTTTTAGACTGGTCAGGGTGGCTGATTACCGCGCGCGTACCTGAGAGAGAGAGAGAGAGAGAGAGAGAGAGAGAGAGAGAGAGAGAGAGAGAGGGAGAGGAGAGAGAGAGAGAGGGAGAGAGAGAATCGCTGTGTGTATGTTTGTATGTATGTGTGTGCGTCTGTTTGTTGGTATGTGTTGTAAGTGTGAGTGACTTATTGAGGGAGTCAAAGTCAAAACTTTATAGTCAGATGGTACTCTGAATAGCACTTCATTCCTTTTCTTACCATAAAGCCATTTACAAAGAAAAACCAATTGAAAAAGATATTTAAAAAATGACCATAAAACAAAGATAAAATAAACGGAAACAAAGAAGACACTGGAAGCGGATACTGGGGGCAGGGTGGAATGTAAAGGAATGAAAATTAAGAAGGTTTATAAAAACACGAAAAAGAAAACATACAGAGAAAGAAAGAGAAAAAAAAAACGAAAAAAGAACAAAGGAGAAAGGAAAGAAAGAAAAGAGAGAGGGAGAGGAGTTATGCGTAATGTA
>CM065722.1:20598749-20613749 GCA_033310375.1 Conus canariensis
ACATACACACACACACACACACACACACACACACACACACACACACACACACACACACACACCTGCACATTCACTCACTCCCTCACATACCTCCTTTCACACACTCAGTCGTTTACTCACTTACGCACAGAGGTAGGCTACACAGAAACATGCACGCACGCTCGCCACACACACACACACACACCACGCACACACACACACACACACACACAACACACACACACACACACAACACACACACACACACACACACACACACGCTTGTACGCACACAAGCTCGCAAACAGCCCCCCACGCACGCACACACCCACCACCACCCCCCCCTCCACACACACACACACATACACACTCACACTTACACAGGACTATGTGGCTACAAGTTTCTCCCCCGGTTTCTAACGATATGAACAACACACAGCAGACCACTGTCTACACCGATTCGCTGGCTCGCCAACAAACACAACGCTCACTCTGGCCAATCCCCCGAAGATGGAGTGCGGCTGCCTTAATGGCGGGATGAAAAACGGCCATACACACAAAGCTCCACTGCCTGTCTATACAGGGAGTGTCCACAGGAGTATCAGCCTGCGTACGCAGAAAAAAGAAAGAAAGAAAGAAAGAATTCTGGCCAATCCTTGTTCATCATCTGCATTGTCCAAACGTCATCATAATTCAGAACTTTCCTCTGTATCCATTTGATCATTTAAAAAAAAAACACAGTTAGCTAGGAAGAGGGGAAATGGAGCGAGAGAACAGGATATGGGATTATTAAAAGGTCGGAGATGGGCGACGGGGGGGGGGGGGGGGGGGGGGGGGGATACCTAGAGCGGACAGGGTTAAAGAAAAAGAAGGCAGGTTCTGACATGTTTTATAAGCCATGCTGAAAACGCTTAGGCCTACACGTTTCGGAATACTGCCATTGAAAACAAAAATGTTATGGAGAGAAAACACACCTACCACTGAAATGAGGTATGGTCCAGATCTGTACATTTATGCTGAAACATAGCATTGCGTTTTCCACAGCCATGATTGTATACCATTTGGACTGGGCGGGAGAGAAAGGGAGAGAGAAACAAAGAACGAATAATTTGGAAAAAAAAAAAAAAAGAAAAAAGGACAGAAAACCAAATTCCAAAAACTCTTCATTATATGAATGGATTCTTGGTCTGCCACTTTGATTTATTACTCATCCGTTTATTCATTTATGTATTTATTCATTTATTTGTTTCACAAGAATTTCCCATCAAACTAATGCCATTCAAACCTGATTATTCATTTGTTTTGTGTCTTTTTGGTTCAATATTGGACATACAATTTGAAACAGAGAGATAGAGACAGACAGGCAGACATACAGACAGACAGACAGACTGAGAGAGGCAAGTCAACAATGAAGACAGACAAGAAGGTAGATGAACAGATCGACAGACAGACAGACAGATAGATAGATAGATAGATAGACACACACACACACACACACACACACACACACACACACACACACACACACACACACACACACACACACTGTGCTTGAACTTGAAGTTCCAACAATGGTTTCATTATTGTTTCGGATTTCATACGAGAGTTATGTACTTGCATGAAAGAAATTGTGTGTTTTAAAAATGTTTTTTGAGCTTGTAGTTATATGTTCAATTAGTTTCTTCTTGTTTATGAGGGCAGGATGTAAAAAAGCTGGAAAGCTTATTCTTTAACCCTCAATAAAGATAATTTTGACTTGACTTCACACACACACAACACACACACACACACACACACACACACACACACACACAACACGAGGAGAGAGAGGAGAGGGGAGAGGAGAGAGAGGAGAGATGAGAGAGAGAGAGAGAGAAGAAGAAGAAGAACAGTGTTCAAACTGGCCAATCGTTTTTCATCCTCCGCGTTGTCCAATCGTAATCATTATCCGGTACTTTGCCGCGTATGCATTTGATCATTTTAAAATGCTGTGTGACTGGGGCGGGGAGGAGGGGGAGGGCGGGGGGGGGGTGTAGGGGGGAGGGAGGGAGGGGCAGATGGAGCGGAAGCAGAGGTGTAAGATTGGAAGGTCAGAGGTGGGCGTGGAGTGGGGACGGGGGGGGGGGGGTCGGTATTGGAGGATATGTTAGCAGCTTTTAACATGTTTATAAATCATGTGGAACACGTGTTCAAATCCAGGCTACTGTTATTCTTTTAGTTAACAGAGATGAGACACCAGCCACTGAATATCATTGGTCCAGCGCCGTACGTTTAGGTTGAAATATGGCTTTGCATGCATTTTCCAGTCATGCTTGTATATCAGTTTGATTGGGCAGGGGGAGAGAGAATTGGGGAAGGGGAGAAAGAAAGTTACAAATTAGTATTACAAAAAAAAAGAGAAAGAAAGTTACAAATTAGTATTACAAAAAAGAGAAAGAAAGTTACAAATTAGTATTACAAAAAAAAAGAGAAAGAAAGTTACAAATTAGTATTACAAAAAAAGAGAAAGAAAGTTACAAATTAGTATTACAAAAAAAAGAGAAAGAAAGTTACAAATTAGTATTACAAAAAAAAGAGAAAGAAAGTTACAAATTAGTATTACAAAAAAAGAGAAAGAAAGTTACAAATTAGTATTACAAAAAAAAAAAGAGAAAGAAAGTTACAAATTAGTATTACAAAAAAAAAAAAGAGTAAAGAAAGTTACAAATTAGTATTAAAAAAAAAGAGAAAGAAAGTTACAAATTAGTATTAAAAAAAAGAAAGAAAGTTACAAATTAGTATTACAAAAAAAAAAGAGAAAGAAAGTTACAAAATATTAGTTATTACAAAAAAAAGAGAAAGAAAGTTACAAATTAGTATTATTACAAAAAAAAAGAGAAAGAAAGTTACAAATTAGTATTACAAAAAAAAGAGAAAGAAAGTTACAAATTAGTATTACAAAAAAAAAGAGAAAGAAAGTTACAAATTAGTATTACAAAAAAAAAGAGAAAGAAAGTTACAAATTAGTATTACAAAAAAAAAAGAGAAAGAAAGTTACAAATTAGTATTACAAAAAAAAAGAGAAAGAAAGTTACAAATTAGTATTACAAAAAAAAAAAAGAGAAAGAAAGTTACAACAACAAAAAAAGAGAAAGAAAGTTACAAATTAGTATTACAAAAAAAAAGAAAGAACGAAAGAAAACAGTCTCCATGAACTCTAATGATATTAATTCTCGATCAGCAGATTTTTTTTTTATTCATGCATTTATTCAGCTATTCGTGTATTTATGTATACTTATTCATTTTACATATCAACCTAATACCGTTCAAACCAGGTTATTTATTTGTTTTGTGTGTTTTTTTAGTTTAAAGTTGAATATATACAATATCAGAAAGAGAGAGAGAAGAGAGAAAGAGAGAAAGAAAGAGAGAGATAGACAGACAGAGAGAGCATTTCCTAATCTCTTTCGCAATCTTTTACGCTTTCCAATTCTACCAGACATCTGAATACTAGAGCTGAAATTGAAGACGCAGGAGAATAGACAAGAGAAAGCCTATCTGAACTCAAGACAAAAGACAATGGATAGAAGCCATTGCTAGCTTCCTGGTCACTGTAACCTGCTGCCCTCTTCCTGACATGGTCATTCAGAGGTCAGTTTACAGCCAGCTTGGTTATTCATACGGCCACACAGTCAGGTCAGGCCTATGAACATTATGCGGCTGTTCGGCCACTTCCTCCATGGACCAAGACAAAAGAAATATAATTATAGGAAAGTAGTGTAGAGACCAAGAGAAGGAAAACAAATGGCCTCACCTAGATGGGGGGTTGGGGGGAGGGGGGGGGAGGGAGGAAATGGTGGACTTCCCTGAACTTTTTAAGGGAAAGTCCCTCTATGCCCCCCCCCCTCCCCCTCCCTTCCATCCCCACAAAAAATCATTGTGTCGATTAGTCACTACAACTTCTAATTACTACTACTATACTACTACTACTACTACTACTACTGCTGCTGCTGCTGCTGCTACACTGCTGCTATTGCTACTACTACTACTACTATTGCTACTGCTACTACTACTACTGCTAGCTACCACTACTGCTACTGCTACTACAACTACTACTACTACTACTGCTACACTGCTACTGCTACTGCTACTACTGCTACTGCTGCTGCTGGCTGCTGCTACTACTACTACTACTACTACTACTACTACTACTACTACTACTACTACTGCTACTACTACTTCTACTTCTACTACCATCACACTACTACTACTACTGCTTATTGCTACAATTGCTACTACTGCTGTTGATGCTGCTGCAGCTGCTGCTGATGATGATGATGATGGTCTTAATGCTACTATACTCAAACACATGCGTACAAGTAGCATTCTATCCCCCTCTCTCTCTCTCTCTCTCTCTCTCTCTCTCTCTCTCTATCTATTATCTATCTATCTATATCTATCTATCTCGTATCCTTCAATAGATCCTAAAACGTAATAATTCGGCTGAGGTGGCTCAGCAGTCAGCATGACCTGCTGTCAGTCTGAAGAGGATTGTTTGCTGGAATCCTTGGAGTTTATGAACTGGATCATCACCACTGTCTGCACCCAGCCTTCTCTTCCGCTGGTTTTGGTATTGGTTGCGGATGATCGAGACTACCTCCTACGGTCCTGTTTTCCACACGGAATTCGATGGTCCCCTTCGGCCGCTTGGGAAGGGTTTAATATCTATGTTCAGATGCCCTCTTTTGCATTCTGTCTACAATACAAAAAAGATACATCCGAAGGTTTCATTGGAACTTGAGAGCTATCGTCCTCAACAGCCCAATACACCTCCTAGGTTTATCTCCCCGTCTCCTCCAGCCCTTTTTCTATAAAATCTTTGCAGGTGTATTGTTTTAAGGATGGAGGGATTCCTAGCCTGCATTTGCTTTCTCCTCACACCATCTATTTTTTTCAACAGACAGACAGACAGATCCAATCCACTTCACGCATATACAGTAGGGAAGCCAACGGGGGGGGGGGGGGGATACAACATGTTGAAAGGTACAAAGCGGGAAAGGAGCCGGTATGGGAAAGGGAGGGACGGTTGGGGGGGGAGGGGTCGAAAGGAAATGGGGCGGGGGACGTTTCCTTCTGCCTGTCTGGTCTCGTGAGTCATGCCTGACCGCTACTGACGTGTACGTGGTCAGGTGGTCAGTGCGCTGGGCGTGCAAGTCAAGAGGTGACGACGACGATGACGCTGACCAGGAAATGAAGGTGGTAGGCTTTAACACCTGGATTAGAGCAGAGATCAAGAGGTTAGAGTGACTGACACTGTGGGCACTTACTGTCAGGGGAAATTTGGTTAAGGTGTGTGTGTGTGTAGTGTGTGTGTGTGTGTGTGTGTGTGTGTGTGTGTGTGTGTGTGTGTGTGTGTGTGTGTGTGTGTGTGTATGTGTGTATGTGTGAGTGAGAGAGAGAGAGAGAGAATCATCTGCATAACAGCTCTCTCTCTCTCTCTCTCTCTCTCTCTCTTTGTTTGCTGTGTGTGTGTGTGTGTTGTGTGTGTGTGTGTGTGTGTGTGTGTGTGTGTGTGTGTGTGTGTGTGTGTGTTTGTTTGTTTTCCATATCCATTTACTTCCTGTTGTAAACAACGAACCAATCTTCGCAGGCCTGTACGGACTCCAAAACTCACCAGCCTACAGGTGTTTCGATCTGACATACAAAACATGTCACTTCGTTTGTTTGTTTTTTTTGTTGTAGTTCTTGTTTGTTTGTTTGTTTTTTCCTTTTTTTTACCCCAGACGCTTGGAAAAGGTCATCTTTACATGAGGAAAAGGTTGTAGGCATACAAAACTGGCCTACGCTAAAAACAAAAAAATAACACAAAAAAAGAATCACGCCCACGCTGTAGCACCGAGTCTGAACCCGCAGCTGCTGCACACTGATGGAAAGAAAGACACGTCATCAGGCCATGTCCATCGTAAATCCACAGGCACAATGAGGAAGTACGTCTCCAACCACCGTTTGCAAAGACAGCTTGCTCAACTATCGCGTTTAATTGACAATTCCTAGAGCTGCGAACGTTCCTTTCGGGCGTGGTGTTCCTTTTTCGTATCGTGCCGTGTGTTGGGTCTGGAATTTATAAGAAAAAAGACTGGGATTCAGAGGTAAAAGAAATGCTGGGTAAACGTGTGCACGACTTCACAGGGCCTTGTAAGCACACAAACACACAAACACACACACCAACACACACACACACACACACACACACACACGAACACACACACACACACCACACACACACACACACACACACACACACACACACACACGCACCACGCACGCACAGCACCACACACACACACACACACACACACAACACACACACACACACACACAAACCACGCACCACACACACACACACCACACACACACACACACACACACATACATGCACTCACAAACATACACCACACACACACACACACACACACACACACACACACCACACACACACGCACGCACGCACGCACGCGCACACACACACACACACACACACACACACACACGCACGCACCACACACACACACACACACACACACACACACCACACACACACACACACACACACACACGTGAGCCTCCACACGTACAAAAACACATACACTCTAGCTTGTGTGCGAGGAGAGAGAGAGAGAGAGAGAGAGAGAGAGAGAGAGAGAGAGAGAGAGAGAGGAGGAGGACTGTATGTGTATATATGCAAATGTGTGAATGTGTGCGTCTGTGTGTGCATGAGTGTGTGTGCGAGCGCGTGCGTGCGTGCGTACGTGCTTGCGTGCATGTGTATGTGTGTGTGTGTGTGTGTGTGTGTGTGTGTGTGTGTGTGTGTGTGTGTGGTGTGTGTGGTGTGTGCGCATGTATCTGATAGTCTGTGCTTGTGAATAAGCGCGTGCACATTTTTGTGTCTGTGTCTGAATCTGTGTCTGAATCTGTCTTTGTGTCTGAATCTGACTTTGTGTCTGAATCTGTGTCTGAATCTGTGTTTGTGTCTGAATCTGAGTTTGATGTTAACGCATTTTTATTTGTTTCAGTATTTTTTTTCTGTTGTTGTATTAGTTGCTGCTGCTGCTGCTGTTTTTGAAGCCCTGACGTCCACACGCTATCTCTTCTGCAACTGTCCTGTATTCTGCGCGCTTGAAAAAATGATGAAGATGATAACTGGAAAGGCACTTGAGAGAATTCAAACCTCTTCAAAGGCAGCAGGGGATTCTGGATCGGTCCTTGGAGTCGGTTCATGAGTGAGCACATTATTTCTCTGCCAGGGGAAGTACTAGCAGATCGGAAAGAAAGACTGACTAGCCTGCACATTTTGTTTTAGAATAGGATATGAAAAATACAAAAAGTCACGTCTAGCATTACTACCAGTAAATTTGGATATTCCACGAAAAACAATATGTCATTTCACGACCTAATGCACGACAAGATGCCTCAGATAAAAGTCTGGAACAGCAGTGCCATCTGGAGGATGGAAGCGGGGTTTACCTTCCAGAATGGGAAAACCGCCTGGAGATCACAGGGGAGAGTGGCATGAGACTGGATCAAGTGCTTCATTCAAATTCATGAAAACAAAAACAATACAAATTGGAATTCCTACGCCATACGAAAACAGAATGGGAAAAGCTCACGTCTACAAGATAAGGAAGTATGCCAGTCTAAATAAGACAAAATGTCTTTGAGGATTTTATAAGATTTTAAAATAGAAAAAAAAGAACAAAAATCTACAACGTTTCGGTCATACACCGTCTTCATGACTTGTGACATATATGTGTGCGTATCTTGTGTGTGTGTGTGTGTGTGTGTGTGTGTGTGTGTGTGTGTGTGTGTGTGTGTGTGTGTGTGTGTGTGTGTGCGCATATAATTATGTCACAAGTCCTGAAGACGGTGTATGACCGAAACGTTGTATATCTTTGTTTTTTTTTTTGTTTTTCAATTTTAAAATCTTCTAAGCATCCTCAAAGACATTTTGCCTTGTTTATAGAAGATCTGCGGTCAAAAATCTGTTTTATTATGCCAGTCTAGCCAACAGATTGAGGGAACCAGGTTTCCAAGCCACAGTTGTCTGGAGTAAAGTGGGAGGGGAAACGGGGGGGGGGGGGAGGGTTGGGGGCACATAGGTTCGTCTGCCAATGATCTCAGTAAACATCTCACAGTTTCAGGAGGAAGAGGACGCAGAAGCCGAGAGGCAATGGCAGAAGCAGTTGAAAAGAGTCCCAGCTATGTTTGGTCAAGGATGACAACAAAAATGAACTTCAAAAAGTCTGGATCTCCCAACATAAAACAGGTCTTCAATAGCTATGTGGACAGACTCCCGTCACAAGGACAGGTCTGAGCTATGTGGACAGACAAGACACCCGTCACAAGGACAGGTCTGAGCTATGTGGACAGACACCCGTCACAAGGACAGGTCTGAGCTATGTGGAAGACAAGACACCCGTCACAAGGACAGGTCTGAGCTATGTGGACAGACACCCGTCACAAGGACAGGTCTGAGCTATGTGGACAGACACCCGTCACAAGGACAGGTCTGAGCTATGTGGACAGACAAGACACCCGTCACAAGGACAGGTCTGAGCTATGTGGACAGACAAGACACCCGTCACAAGGACAGGTCTGAGCTATGTGGACAGACAAGACACCCGTCACAAGGACAGGTCTGAGCTATGTGGACAGACATCCGTCACAAGGACAGGTCTGAGCTATGTGGACAGACAACCGTCACAAGGACAGGTCTGAGCTATGTGGACAAACAAGACACCCGTCACAAGGACAGGTCTGAGCTATGTGGACAAACAAGACACCCGTCACAAGGACAGGTCTGAGCTATGTGGACAGACAAGACACCCGTCACAAGGACAGGTCTGAGCTATGTGGACAGACAACCGTCACAAGGACAGGTCTGAGCTATGTGGACAGACAACCGTCACAAGGACAGGTCTAAGCTATGTGGACAGACACCGTCACAAGGACAGGTCTGAGCTATGTGGACAAACAAGACACCCGTCACAAGGACAGGTCTGAGCTATGTGGACAAGACACCCGTCACAAGGACAGGTCTGAGCTATGTGGACAGACAACCGTCACAAGGACAGGTCTGAGCTATGTGGACAGACCCCGTCACAAGGACAGGTCTGAGCTATGTGGACAGACAACCGTCACAAGGACAGGTCTGAGCTATGTGGACAAGACACCGTCACAAGGACAGGCCTGAGCTATTATAAGACAAACTAAAGCGCTCTTGTTACACAATAAGGTACACCACTTGCTATTCTAACACCGTTCACAGGCTGCTACTGGGTATGGACAAAGCGCCGTCGCTACACCACAAGGTACAGATCGTTACTCATGTTGACAAGCAAGGTCATGCTGGTATGCCCAACCAAGGCACGGTACTCTGAATGCTTGATTACGTCAGTCGTCACAAGACTCAATCTCCGTGTATGAAATGAGGACAGACGTCCCCCTGTAGCGTAGGTTGAACGCAAACCTGTCACAAGGTAGACAGGTCTCCTGAGCTATCGTAGTGGACAAGACAGCCGTCACAAGGACAGGCCTGAGCTATGTGGACAAGACACCCGTCACAAGGACAGGCCTGATCATCCAGGGGTTGGGGGGGGGACGGGAGGGGGGATGAAGATTCGAACCACGACAGCGACAAAAAAACCTGTCTGACAGGAGAAGAGCATCTAAGAGTCATGACCTAGATGAGCCTGACGACCTGAAATTGTGAGTTCATGTTCGAAAGATTTTCCTGAGGGAAGGGTTTCTTCTTTAAAGGCCTTCTGTTGTTAAGCTCTCCTGTGGGTGTCTTCCAACTTCAGAGATAATGATCTTCGTCAAAAGACACTTCGCAGTGTTCACTTTCAATGGAAAATTAGTGTTCATTCTGTCCACCAGATCTAGGATCTACTTTCTGATCTGGATCCGTACACCAGATCTGTAACCAAATTCAAGGGCTGTGTACGTGGACCATACTATTATCTTTCCACCAGACGGGGATGAAAATCGTATCAGTAGATTTTTAACGTCATCTTGGTGCCAGACAAAGAAAGAAACAAAGCCGACGCAGGGTGAAGCATCGACTTCTCGGCGGATGTCAAAATTACACGCTGGTCACAATGATCATCCGCTCTCTATTTGCCCGTGTTATGTTCCAATTCAATGCGCATACGTTAAGTGTGTGTGTGTGTGTGTGTTGTGTGTGTGTGTGTGTGTGTGTGTGTGTGTGTGTTGTGTGTGTGTGTTGTGTGGTGGATTGGTGGGTTGGTGCTGTGCGTGCGGTGTGTGTGTGTGGCCGTGCGTGGTGCGTGTGGTGTGTGTGTGTGTGTGTGTGTGTGTGTGTGTGTGTGTGTGTTGTGGAGCATGTGCGTGCGCGCGCGTGTGTTGTGTGTGTGTGTGTGTGTGTGTGTGTGTGTGTGTGTGTGGTGTGTGTGTGTGTGTTCGTGCGCACGCGCGGGCAGGCACGCAAGGAAAAAAAAAGAGGGGGGGGGGGGAGAGGAGGGGACGAGGACTGCTCAAGATCACCTCATTACTGTCAAGCGCTAAGCTCAAAATCCCACTAATTCTACCACAGGAGGGGCAGCGGAGAGAGAGAGAGAGAGAGAGAGAGAAGAGAGAGAGAGAGAGAGAGAGAGAGAGAGAGAGAGAGAGAGAGAGAAGAAGAAGAAGAAGAAGAAGAAGAAGAGAGGAGAGAAGACAAAGAGCTGGGGAGAATGGAGCAAGGAAGGGAGAGGTGAGAGGTGTGTCAGATGGGGAGACTTGGGCAGGGGGGGAGGGGGGTAGGGGGCAGGGGAGGGGGGGGGGGCAGGAGTAATGGGAGTTCTCTTTGAACCCTTCCATTCCCACCAGACCCGTCTTCACGTCTCACTTACACTTTACCTTCAAGCCCAGACGATCGAGGACAGCGATAGTATCCCCTGCACCCCCACCCCCACCCCCACCACCACTTTACAGACCCACAACAGACAGACAGACATAAAGACACCCTAATTACTTGCCTACCTGTCCAGGTAGCCGACGTGAGGTTTGTGTGTGTGTGTGTGGGGGGGGGGAGACAATCGCTTCCTTGTGGGAAACCCTGACTAGGCCTCCCTGTCCATTCAGGGTACGGGGGTGAGATCGAAGTAGGTTACGGCCATGGGGTTGTCTAGAAAGACTGTCTAAGGGGATGGTGGAGATGTGGGTGTGGTGGGATACTAGAGGTAGGTTCGAGGGCGGAGAGGGGGGAGGGGCGGGCAGAGAGAAAGAGGGGGAGGACAGGTGTGGAGTGGAGGTGAGGAGGTTCTGCGGTTGGTTGGGGATGCGTCGGGGTTAGAAGGACAAAGAGCCCGTAATCCTGTCTTTGCGTGGTGCAGACTTGTCTCCCTTGGAGTGCGGAGGGTCATGTGACGGTAATGGGCGGAAGTGAGGCTTTAGGGGGAAAGAGTCTGATGAGACCACCTTGTTGTTCTCTGTGTCTGTGTCTGTGTGTCTGTCTGTGGGTCTGTGTGTCTGTGTGTCTCTCTGTGTGTCTGTGTGTCTGTCTGTGTGTTGTCTGTGTGTTGTTGTGTGTCTGTGTGTCTGTCTGTGTGTCTGTTCTGTCTTCTGTGTCGTCTGTCTCTGTCTCTCCTGTCTCTGTCTCTGTCTCTGTCTGTCTCTCTCTCGTCTCTGTCTCTGTCTCTGTCTGTCTGTCTCGTCTCTCTCTCTTTCTCTCTCTCTCTCTCTCTCTCTCTCTCTCATCCGCGCGCGCGCACACACACACACTCATAAATACATACATATGTATATATACATATATATATATATATATATGTGTGTGTGTGTGTGTGTGTGTGTGTGTGTGTGTGTGTGTGTGTGTGTGTGTGTGTGTGTCCAAAAAAGAAAAGAACAGACAATAACAACAAGCTGATGTGGTTGTAACTGAAATTTTAGGCTTTACTCCTCTTCGTCAGCTATTGACCTCCTCCCTGAGTGCCAGCAGGTTATTGACCTCCTCCCTGAGTGCCAGCAGGTAAGCAGGTAAGGTAGTGAGGGAAGAGACGTAAAGATTTCACTATGGCGTAAGAAACAAATTACGCACTAGAATGCTGCACAACTCGATATACGTGTCACAGATAGTGATTTGATGAATAAAAGTTGTATGTATGTGTGTGTGAGCGCGCGTGCGTATGTGCGTGCGTGTGTGCATGAGTGCGTGCGTGCGCATGTGCGTGTGTGTGTGTGTGTGTGTGTGTGTGTGTGTGTGTGTGTGTGTGTGTGTGTGTGTGTATGTGTGCGTGCGTGAACGCATTCAAGAAAACGTGATGGAGATTGAGACGAAAAAGCAGAAGAGCACACAAAACAAAGTGTGAAGTAACGCAGTTTTAATGCACGACACAAAACAGGACAAGAAATTTTCGGCAATATGCCTTCCTCAGCGACAAAAAAACACTACAGACATTAACATGCGCAATACTCCCCTTGTGAAGCCAAAGTGGTGAATGAAGTAGACAGAGGGACAGTGGGAGAGAGAGGGTGAGTAAAGTTCGAGGAATAGGGCACGAGGAAAGAGGGTAGAGTAAAGTGAGGAGGAGGAAAAGAGGAGAGAGAGAGAGAGAGAGAGAGAGAGAGAGAGAGAGAGAGAGAGAGAGAGAGAGAGAGAGAGTAGAAGTAGAGGAAGAGTGGAGAGTGAGAGAGAGAAGAGGACGGGGAGGGGAAGGAGAGTGAGAGGAGGGGGAGGGTGTGATTGTATGTAGTGGGTGTGTTGCACATGAATGAAATGAGCAAGAGAAAACACAATAAATAGAATACAATATGCACAAGAGATTGAGCATGATGGAGATTCACAGGGAATAATGTGTGTGTATGTGCGCGCGCGCGTGTGTGTGTGTGTGAGCGTGGGTGCGTGCGTGCGTGTGTGTAAGTGCGCGCGCGCGTGTCTATGTGTGCGTTGTGTGTGTGTGTGTGTGTGTGTGTGTGTGCGTGCGTGTGTGTGTGTATTTGTGTGTGTGTGTGTGTGTGTGTGTGTGTGTGTGTGTGTGTGTGTGTGTGTGTGTGTGCACGCGCGCGCTCGTGTGCTTGTGTGCCTCTGTGTGTGTGTGTGTGTGTGTGTGTGTGTGTGTGTGTGTGTGTGTGTGTGTGTGTGTGTGAATTTCTCCAGTTGTTGTTGCTGTGTAGATGTGTCAGGCAAGCTTGGAACGTCCTTTTCCGGGGATGTTTCCCTGTTTGTTCTGTGTGCTCTGTGCTGTCATATGTGCTAGGTGATTCGGTGTCGTAAGCATGGGCCTGTATTTGTTGTGTCGTGGGAGCAAGAGTTACCCCCACTTGTTTATTATTTACTGTTTACTGTTCCCTGGTTCATTTCGTATTTGCTTTCAGTTTTTTTTATATTTTATCCAGGGAAGATTCAGATGAAGCAGGCAAACTTTTTTTCAGCTGCTTACATCTTAGAAGTATATACATTTCTGATATTTGTTCACCAAAAACGCATTTTATGTTATTAGTAAATTTAGTTTTAAAAAGAATCAAGTTTAAGTCTGTAAATCAAAGAGGTCATTGACCTTACATGACGTAAGTCGTAAGTCATTTTCATTTTTTTTTTAATTGTATCATATATTAGTGTGTGTGTGTGTGTGTGTGTGTGTGTGTGTGTGTGTGTGTGTGTGTGTGTGTGTGTGTGTGTGTGTGTGTGTGTGTGCGGGCGCGCGCGCTTGCTTCTGTCTGTGTTTGCGTGCATGCGTGAGAGCGCATGTTTGTGCATTCATATATAGATTCTCTCTCTCTCTCTCTCTCTCTCTCTCTCTCTCTCTCTCTCTCTCTCTCTCTCTCTCTCTCTCTCTCTCTCCTCGTGTGTTCACGCCCTTATGACTATGTACTCAACGGCTGCTGGCCAAACAGACCCGTTTCGTGCTTCACATCACTTCAGTGGACAGACAGGTCAGCGGGGACACCACTGTGTGCACCTCGAGGTCGGACAGCGCGCTTCACGTGCAAACAATCCCCTGACAGCACAGCGGCGCCTTGTACAAACACCGATCCCCTACCAGCAAAGCCCTCCGGCCCGGTCCTGTCCCCGTCCCCACCCCTTACCCCCACCCCCATCCCCACCACCCCCACCCCTGTCGCTAACTAACTGACCGTAAGTGATGACCGCAGGTCTGTTTACTTTTCCTTCGCTCCCAGCTAGCTTAGCGCGGAGGCTGAGGGAACCTCTCTACGCATTAGTGGAGATCGCCTTTCACAGGTTAAAGATGCTTGGCTGATCGTCTACAGCTTTACGGAGAGAACTGGTGATAGGGGTCGGTCGTTGGGTAGGGACGACTGAGGACGGGGGGTGGGGGGTGGGGGGGTGGACGGGGCTGGACGGGTGGGGGTGGGGGGAGGTGGGGAAAGATCGGGGAAGGGTCCGGGAGATTTGTTCCTTTGTCGGCGTGAAGGCCGGGGGACTAGTCTGAGTGGTGACGTCTTTCCTGTTTCCTGAAGGGACTTGGGTCGTGTTAATCACCTAGAAACAGCAGAGTTCCTTGCAGCCAGCCCTTCAGGGTGTTTATCTAAGATCCCGGAAAGGAAGAGTGTGCGCGCAGGTCCGTGGATGAAGGATTATGAGTGGGTCAGTGTGAGTCGACCATGGACAGTCAGGGACTGAGCCCTGGGTTCAAATCTCTTGATCTTGCACTGGAGCTTGAAAAGTAACCAGAATGCTGCCATGTAGGTTTTAGGGTTAAGGTTGTTTCCAGATTCTCCAGTGTTTTCTGACCGTAGTGAGTGAGGAGTGTAATGACGTCATATGCGTTTTAAGGCGGAAGGGTATTTGCAGATTCTCCAGTATTCTCTTGCCGTGTTGGGTGGGGACAGCAATGACGTCATATGTGTTTTAGGGGGAAGGTTGTTTCCAGATTCTCCAGTTGTGTCTGGCAGTACCGGGTGAGGACAGGCATGACGTCATATGCGCTCTAAGGGAAAAGGGCGTTTCCAGATCGTCCAGTATTCTCTTGCCGTGATGAGCGAGGGCAGTGATGATGTCATCTGTGTTTTCAGTGTTCAGAG
>CM065722.1:20623749-20631249 GCA_033310375.1 Conus canariensis
TTCGCCGGTGTACAGGATGAGATTCAGGTCCTGAAAGAAGTTGCCGACCTTCGTCAAGAAAATGAAATGCTGTAAAATGTGTTAAGTTTTGGCTAAAATTGACGAGAATGGACGAATAGACTACGCTACAAGGCCTATAGAATGCTTTTTGATTTGGATCTGCGTGATAAGAAAAACTGGGCTTCAAATATTCGCTGTAAACTGTACATGTTTGGATTTGGATATGTATGGCTGAATCAAGGCGTGGAAGGGATTAGCGAGTTTCTAAAAGCTTTCAGGGAAAGGTTAATTTGTTGCAGATGGCAAGATTGGAATTATCATATCAATAACAGTGACAGGTTTAGTGTGTACAGAACCTTCTGCACTGTCCCTGATGTTAAAACGTATTTGTTAGTCAATTTAGACAGACAATTAACATTTAATTTGATCAGATTTAGGCTTGGCATTTCCGAAATTGCAGTACATCATAATCGTTATAGAAAACACAGTGAAAACGACTTAATATGTCCACTTTGTCAAAAAGAGAAAGAAAATGAGATGCATTTTGTTTTATGCTGTCCTGTTCTACATGACTTAAGAGCACAATACATACCGTCGAAATATTATAACACTCCAAGTCAGTTTAAATTCGTATTGCTCATGACGTGCACACTAGAGAAAACAGTTAGAAATTTGTCAATCTATATTTATAAGGCTTTTAAGCTACGTTCTATTCTCATTTCTTAACATTACTGCTAAGTGTGTTATGAACGATGTCAATGTTTATGAATGCCAGACTGGACAAATGTTTGTGTCTATGCACCCCTACATGAGGGGCAATGGCCTAATCATGATTAAAGTTTCCGTATCCGTTTCCGTATCTCTCTCTCTCTCTCTCTCTCTCTCTCTCTCTCTCTCTCTCTCTCTCTCTCTCTCTCAGTGTGCAAGTGCACGCGAGCGCACGTGCGCGTGTGTACATAAACGTGTGCGTGTGTGGTGTGTGTGTGTGTGTGTGTGTGTGTGTGTGTGTGTGTGTGTGTGTGTGTGCGTGTGTGTGATGTGTGTGTGTGTGGTGTGTGTGCGTGGTGATGTGTCTGTGTGTGTATGTTGTTTATGCGTATGCGCGAGTTGTGTGTATGTGAGTGAGTGTGTGTGTGTGTGTGTGTGTGTGTGTGTGTGTGTGTGTGTGTGTGTGTGTGTGTGTGTGTTGTGTGTGTGTGTGTGTGTGTGTGTGTGTGTGTGTGTGTGTGTGTGTGTGTGTGTGTTTCCTTGTGAATACCAACTCTGTGTTTTGGAACATGTAGATGCGCGCATCATGATGATGATGATGATGATGATGATGATGATGATGATGATATACATCTTCAAGTGTCGGTGGGACCCCGAGAAGTACTGTCCTCAACGGCTACATCAAGCAACCGGGAGTGATCCTGCGACATCCTTAGAAGCCTAAGCTGTGTTGAGACAGGGTGCAGGCACGCACAGGGCATTCCATTCAGACGTCAGGGACATAACTGCTCCTCGGCAGATAGCGCCATATGGTTGCCGCTGGACGAAACGCAACACACCCTCTGCGGAAACGTCTCCATGGATGTGCCAGCCCGTATTCCATGACTGCAGAGCCCACCAGACAATGACGCCGCCATCAAGCCAACTGCTGCGCACGTGCGGTAGGCCCAACGTTGCTGTTTCGCTGATAGGGGAAAACAGTACATGTCCAGAGACAGCCAATTTTCAGATCAAAAGAGAACGCAATACCGCCATCACCAGCAGCAGCAGTAGCAGTAGCAGCAGTAGCAGCAGCAGTAGCAGTAGCAGCAGCAGCAGCAACAGCAGCAGTATATTATCCTCACACAGCAAGAACAGCAAAATATTAATAAGGAATGCCAAAAATATTAATAAGGAATGCCAAAAATATTAATAAGGAATGCCAAAAATATTAATAAGCAAATATTAATAAGGAATGCCAAAAATATTAATAAGGAATGCCAAAATGTCTTTTTTTTATCTCTCTTTTAAGTTGAGCATAAGCATTAGTTCGAATTCGTAATTTTCTAAATGTGATGGTGAACGCGATGCATGCGGCAACGATCTTTTGAATCTGATGCACGTGATGCTCTAAGCAACAATCCTGTGAACAGCTTTCCTAAGATAATGGATAAGGTAAAAAAAAAAAAAAAAAAAAAAAAAACAGAGAGAAAGAGAGAGAGAGAGAGAGAGAGAGAGAGAGAGAGAGAGAGAGAGAGAGAGAGAGAGTTAGGTGGGCGGAAAGCGTAGCTGAAACAGAAAAGGAATTTGAAGGGAGAATGCTTATCTGATTTATATGAGGATGTTGTTGCCAAACAAGATCAGGACAAAAGTCACAAGCAGTTGTGAAACAAGCTAGCATATAAACGAAAACAGAGGAGAGAGAGAGAGAGAGAGAGAGAGAGAGAGAGAGAGAGAGAGAGACAGAGACAGAGACAGAGACGAGAGAGACAGAGAGAGAGACAGAGAGGCAGAGACAGAGACAGAGAGACAGAGACAGAGACAGAGAGAGAGAAGAGAGAGAGAGAGAGAGAGAGAGAGAGAGAGAGATGCACTCTCCATTTCAGCAATACATTTATATCCAGTTCCTAGAGACCGTGTTGGGCTAGAATGGACACAAAGACATGCCAGAATTATTTCAAAAGTGAAAGGCGTTCACACATGCTTGGTATTTGTTTCTGCTCTTCGGAATAGTGCGTATTACTCACTCTCTCCTGACAAATCGTCCTAACACACTCTAGAAATTGTGTATAATTATATGCACCATGGGACGTCTCTCTCTCTCTCTCTCTCTCTCTCTCTCTCTCTCTCTCTCTCTCTCTCTCTCTCTCTCTCTCTCTCTCTCTCTCTCTGCGTGTGTGTACGTGCAAGCATGCTTCGTTAGTGTTAGTGTTAGTATCAGTGTTTTAGTGTTAGTATTAGTGTTAGTGTTAGTGTGTGTGTGTGTGTGTGTGTGTCTGTCTGTCTGTCTGTCTGTATTTGTGTCTGTGTATGTATGTGTGTGGTCGTTCATGCGCATGACCCTATGTGTGTGTGTGCGTGCGTGCATGTATGCGTGCGTACGTGCGTGTGTGCGTCCGTGCGTGTGTGTGTCTCAGAGACGCAGAGAGAGACAGACAGAGAGAGACAGACAGAGACAGAGAGAGAGAAGGCAAAAAAAACGTGCACAGTGAGTCCTATGTCTGAAGTAAATGGCACAAGCATGAAAGCTTACCAGACATATCGTTCAAAGCTAAGATCTCGTAGTACTAAAGACCGCAAGGGGCAATGAACTCTTCACCATCCCTGGGACACTGCACACGGGAAGGCCGAAGTCCATTCATTTTATCTTTTTCCGCACTTTGACCTCCCTGACTGAAATCAGGTAACCCTTTACCGCTGGGTTGACAGAGATGGTTTCAGGCTGAAGATAATCAGGTAGCCCTTTTACCGCTGGGGTTGACAGAGAGGGTTTCAGGCTGAAGATATCAGGTAGCCCTTTTACCGCTGGGGTTGACAGAGAGGGTTCAGGCTGAAGATAATCAGGTAACCCTTTACCGCTGGGTGGACAGAGAGGGTTTCAGGCTGAAGATAATCAGGTAACCCTTTACCGCTGGGTGACAGAGAGGGTGTCAGGCTGAAGATAATCAGGTAACCCTTTACTGCTGGGTTGACAGAGAGGGTTTCAGGCTGAAGATAATCAGAGCCCTTTACCGCTGGTTGACAGAGAGGGTTTCAGGCTGGGTTGACAGAGAGGGTTTCAGGCTGGGTTGACAGAGAGGGTTTCAGGCTGAAGATAATAAAAAAAAATCAGACCCCATGAACTGTTATAACTCGAGACCGTCAGCTCAGAAGGCCAAAATATTAAATATTTGACCTGTGCCCCCTTTACAACACCTCCCCAATAAGTAAAACCACTGCAGAAAATGAGAAGGCGACATGCCCACGGGAAGTGGGCAAAGAGGAGGGCAGTCAGAGGGAAGGTACTGGGCAAGGAAGAAGTGAGAAGAGACAAACATGGTGTGGGCTTGAGACACGCAAGAAGGGAGGGGGGAGAAGAGGGAGTAAAAGAAATACGGACGAAAATTTGACGGGAGAGAGAGGAGAGAGAGAGAGAGAGAGAGAGAGAGAGAGAGAGAGAGAGAGAGAGAGAGTCAAAACAGAGACAGAGACAGAAATAGACAGACAGACAGACAGACAGGCGGACACAGAGAGAGAGATAGATAGAGAAAGAGAGAGAGAGAGAGAGAGAGAGAGAGAGAGAGAGAGACATCTAAAGCATTATTTACAAATAAGCATACATTACAAAATACAAGTCCTTCTACTCAAGTTAACCACCAACACCCAAACAGACAATACCCCCACCATACTTACACCCACCACTTCATCTTGCCCTTTGCCACTGCCCCTACCTCCCGCCAAGAGTAGAGGAAGGGGCCGGAAAAGCTCAGTTGGTAGAGCGCCGGACTCGTAATCTTGGTGATCCTGGGGTTGCGGGTTCGAATCTGCGCAGGGGCCGTTTCGGTGCAGGGGGATTTTTCCCTCGGAGTTAACATTGGTTCTGACTCCATTTCCCATACAGTCCTTCGAATGAGACTATAAACCGAGGTTCCGTGTCTGAACGCACGCATAACATCTTGCACACACGTAAAATCCCATCATCAACTTTCGAAAGAGAAGGCCAGTTTGGCCGTTGGTATGGATGACACGTTACACATAGCATGCACCCTGCGTGAGAAATGGAAAGAATCAAGGAAGTAAGGAATTTGAGTGAACAATATTGAACGAATTGACTGGGTGACACGGGAAACGACTGAATGAAGCGCCAGCTGGCAGCTCTTCAGTCGGCACTACCCAGGTAGGCAGCCTGTTGTGTAAACGAGTGTGGATTGTAAAGCGCTTAGAGCTTGGTCTCTAGCCGAGAATAGGCGCTATATAAATATTCATTATAATAATCATAAAGATTGCGTCTTTAGAGACTCCTTCCAGTTCGCCGGGAAACTGTAATAGGAACCAAATCCGGGAAACTCACAGCGGACAGAGAAACTTTGGAGTAGCATCGTAGGAAAAAATATCAAGTCATAGAGAGAAGCACTATTTGAAATCGAAAGCCTGGTGCAGTCTGCAATGCCATGGAGGTCATGAATGATGTGAAGAAGGTGGTCAAGACAGAGCGAGCTAGACCAGTGCCATGGAGGTCATGAACTGATGTGAAGAAGTGGTCAGACAGAGCGAGCTGGACCAAATGCAATACTCTGCCTTCAATGTATATCCCAATGTCATCAAGTTCATCCATGGTGATCTCAGTTTGTGAAGCCTTTCCAGGCTTCACAAGACGAGATCACTCACCATGGGTGAACTTGATGATCGGCAGCTAATGGATGCCAGCTGATGGTGTGCATGTTCCGAAAGATCAGAACTCGGATGACATCAGCCAGATCAGACCAATATCACTTCTGTGGAGAAAATCTGCCTCTCTCTCTTTCATAGAAACTGGATTCCTCACAAAATGAGCGTCTGGCTGCATAGCGCAAGCCACGAATGTATGGAAAGCGCTTGGAAGAGCAAAGGCATAGAAAGGGACTTCGATGTGATATGGCTCGATCTGGCAAAGACATGCGGATCAGTCTCACGTAAGATGATTCCAGTGGCTAAATGGTTCAAACATCTGTCACAAGACCACTTTTCCTTGAGAAACCCGACCATCCATCTTCGAGGTGTAAGTTCCAATCCTGGCGGTGACAAACGGACAGTAAAAGGCCACCCACACGAGTGTAGAAAGTTAAGGTTCCAAACAACTGTTTGAGGGGGGAGGGAGGGAGGGAGGGAGGGAGGGAGGGGGGGTCTCTGGAATCCTCCTCCTGAATTTTTCCCTCCTTGATCATGTCTGCATGGTTTGGCAAGATCGCGAACTCCGCGCTCGTTTGAAAGTTAACCGTATAAAGATATCCCCTCCACCTTCCTCTTCCCCTTCACTCCTCCGCCCTCACCATCTCTCTCCTCCCACTCCCTGCCCCCCCCCCCCCCCCCACTTCACATCCCGCAAAAAAAAAAAAGTTGCTCTTACTCCTTAGACGCATGAAAACAGACCCCCCGCCTGTGACAAGATGAACGGTGTACAATTCAACACGGAACAACAGCAGTCTTGGCCAGCCAATACACTGGTGAACGAAAGCCGCTATCAAGGCGGACAATTCTCTCTCTCTCTCTCTCTCTCTCTCTCTCTCCTCTCTCTCTCTCTCTCTCTCTCTCAACGATGATGGGGAGGGGACGGGGGGAGGTAACCCCCCACCCCCTCCCTCAGCCCCTTGTTGTCCGCCATTGTCATCTGGCCAAGATCATCAACGCCCCCTGGTGAGATAAATTTCCATCCATCAAGCGGGGATGCCGGGTGACCTATCATTAACTGATGGTCTTCCGGTGCAGTGGCCGCGGCGACGGAAGGTGATTGGATGGGTGGTTGCCGGAGCTGTTATGGGTGTGAAGGAGGTGGGGGTGGGGGTGGAGTGGCTGGGTGTGGGGGCCTCTAAATTACGGAGGAAAGAAGAGCTGACAACTCCCGCTGGAACTGCTGGTGGAAAAGAGAGTAAGGAGAGAGAGAGAGAGAGAGAGAGAGAGAGAGAGGCAGTCCTTTAGACAGAAGAAGGAGAAGAAAAAGGGGAACAAAAGGAGAAGGAGGAGAAGAAGAAGAAAACAAAGAGGAGGACGAAGAGAAGGAGAATTAGGTGTGGAGGAGGAAAGAAAGAAAGAAAGAAAGCAAAAAAGAAATAAAGAACCAATCAAAGAAATATTGAGGGGAAGTTCCTGAAGAAGAAAAAGAAGAACATACAGAAGGAACCAAAGAAAAATGGCAGTAAGCCACAGCAATTCCTCTGCCGGTCAGTTCTCGGAAGCTAACAAGGACATTAGTTTCAATTCTGACCTTCGGCGTTTATTGCATGTTTCTGCTTGCATCATTTTCCTAACGGTGTGATTATTGGGAGAGCTGAATGTGAATGTTGGCATCCTAAACCTACCTTTGCTGTAAGAGGTGTTCAGAGCCGCTGCATCGGCAGTATCTACTGACACAGAAGATGACTTTGGTCTGGAACCAATGAGTTCTCGAGAGCTTCAGTTTATAGGATCTAGTTGCAAAGTGAGACGACTGCAGGCGGAAATCTAAACAAATCTTAAATAAATATTAGCGAACCGCCAAGATAAATATGGACAAACGAGTCACAAGACAAAACACGACGCGTTTCGACCTCTTAGGTCTTCTTCAGGCAAGACACAAACAAATAGGACAATGAAACTGAACGAATTTTTCACTTAGCTTAGTTCAACGCCTGCCTATCTTGCGCTGAAGAGATCTAAGCTAAGTGAAAATTTCGTTCATTTTCATTGTCCTGTTTGTTTGTGTCTTGCCTGACGAAGACCTAAGAGGTCGAAACGCGTCGTGTTTTGTCTTGTGACTCGTTTGTCCACGTTTCTCTTGGCAGTTCGCTAACATTTATTTAAGATTAGCTTACAGGACGT
>CM065722.1:20646249-20648749 GCA_033310375.1 Conus canariensis
TTGGTTGGTTGGTTGGTGGGTTGGTTGGTGGGTTGGTTGGTTGGTTGTTTGGTTGTTTGGTTGGTTGGTTGGTTGGTTGGTTGGTTGGTTTTGCTTGTTTGTTAACAAGATTACGTAAAGAATAGATTGAAGGATTCGTTGTTCAAAGACATATTCTGATTCAAGAACGGTCTTCTGACACTTTGGTGCAGAGCCGTAGTGCAGAGCCATGGTAAAGGTCCGTGGTGAGGATTCGTGACACTGTTCCATGGTGACGATCTGTGATGAGGATCCGTGTTGCCGATCCATGGTGCTACTCCACAGCCCGTAGTCATGGTGGGGATCTTTGGTAAGATCCGTCGTATCGATCCGTGATGCGATTCCGGATTCAAAAATATCTCCAGGATCATTTCGGGAAGACCGTGATCAATTTATCACTGAGCATGAGCACTGTGAGGTTTCTCTTTACAGACTGATTACTCTGTGTGAAATCATCTATGTTTAGATTGAAACTTTGTGTCAATGTGAACGTTGGTATTTCGCTTTTCCCATATTCTATTTGCAAAAAAAGTACATGAGATGTAGCTCCTATAGTCCTTACCTACTGTACTTTGCCCTAGTGAAAATATAATGTTGTTTCTAGTCATGAACTGACCCTCTAAGAATTTTTCTTACCATGAAAAATGAAAGCATGTTCACCAGCTTACAATACAGACATTTTATTTTGTTTGTTTACTGATCTATTTTCACTTTTTAATTTGTGCGGGGCTAGATCAAAACAGCGGATCCAAGATTCGTTAGACGTTGGCAGGGGAGCTGTGCTCACTTGCGTGCTCTTCTGTTTGTTGCAGAGAAACTGCACATTCAAAAATTCCAGAACACGAGGTCATTTATCATCTCCACCAACTTCCGTCAGCTCTGTAATCTCAAACACGATGGGGTGAAAAGCAAGCACACCGGTCATTGATGGAACAATCATTCCCACACTATTATTTATGGACAGCGTATTTTCTCCATACATTGATACAAAAACAAGTAACGTTAAATTGTAAGTAATTAGAAATGTAATGGGCAGAGCGCAGATTTCCATCAATACTTAAAGATGTAATGGGAAGAGCAGAGACTTCCAAGGATAATCAGAAAGGCAATCGGGAGAGTAGCGACTTCCAAGGATAATCAGAAAGGCCATCAGAAGAGTGGAGACTTCCAAGGATAATCAGAAAGGCAATCGGGAGAATGGAGACTTCTGTGGATAATCAGAAAGGCCATCAGAAGAGTGGAGACTTCCAAGGATAATCAGAAAGGCAATCGGGAGAATGGAGACTTCTGTGGATAATCAGAAAGGCCATCAGAAGAGTGGAGACTTCCAAGGATAATCAGAAAGGCAATCGGGAGAATGGAGACTTCTGTGGATAATCAGAAAGGCAATCGGGAGAGTGGAGACTTCCGTGGATAATCAGAAAGGCCATCGGGAGAGTGGAGAGTTCCGTGGATAATCAGAAAGGCCATCGGGAGAGTGGAGAGTTCCGTGGATAATCAGAAAGGCAATCGGGAATGAGAGTTCCGTGGATAATCAGAAAGGCCAGGGAGAGTGGAGAGTTCCGTGGATAATCAGAAAGGCCATTGGGAGAGTGGAGAGTTCCGTGGATAATCAGAAAGGCCATCGGGAGAGTGGAGAGTTCCGTGGATAATCAGAAAGGCCATCGGGAGAGTGGAGAGTTCCGTGGATAATCAGAAAGGCCATCGGGAGAGTGGAGAGTTCCGTGGATAATCAGAAAGGCCATCGGGAGAGTGGAGAGTTCCGTGGATAATCAGAAAGGCCATCGGGAGAGTGGAGAGTTCCGTGGATAATCAGAAAGGCAATCGGGAGAGTGGAGACTTCCGTGGATAATCAGAAAGGCATTGGGAGAGTGGAGAGTTCCGTGGATAATCAGAAAGGCCATCGGGAGAGTGGAGAGTTCCGTGGATAATCAGAAAGGCAATCGGGAGAGTGGAGACTTCCGTGGATAATCAGAAAGGCAATCGGGAGAGTGGAGACTTCCATGGATAATCAGAAAGGCAATCGGAAGGGGGCAAACTTCCATGAATAATTAGAAAGGTCATCAGGAGAGCGCAGATTTCCATGAATAATTAGAAAGGTCATCAGAAGAGCACAGACTTCCATGTATAATTGGAAAGCTAATCGAGAGAGTGCGGACTTTCATGAATAATTAGAAAAGTGATCGGGAGAGCACAAACTTCCATAAATACTTAGAAAAGAAATCAGGAATATGCACACTTCCATGAATACTAAGGAAGATGAGGGAGAGGGCAGATTTCCAATGAATACTAAGGAAAATGATCAGGGGAGAGCAGATTTCCATGTATAATTAGAAAGTTAATCAGGGGAACACAGACTTTCGTTAATCATACAATTGATCAGGAGAGCGCAGATTTTCATGAATAATTAGAAAGGTAGTACACAGAGTGCAGACTTCTATGAATAATTAGCAAGATAATAAGGAGAGCACAGACTTCTATG
>CM065722.1:20658749-20661249 GCA_033310375.1 Conus canariensis
TGTTGTTGTTGTTGTTGTTGCTGCTGCTGTTGTAGCAGTTGTTGTACAAATGATAGTAATAGCAGCAGCAGCACAGGTATGTAGTAAAGTAGAAGTAGTAGTAGTAGTAGTAGTAGTAGTAGTAGTAGTAGTAGTGCCATTAGTGTTAGTAGTAGTTATGTCAACAGCAGCAGCAGTAGTTTGGGATTCTCTCTCTCTCTCTCTCTCTCTCTCTTCTCTCTCTCTCTCTCTCTCTCTCTCTCTCTCTCTCTCTCTCTCTCTCTCTCTCGTGTGTAAGCTTTTAAACACAGTAAACCACAATACATTTGAAATATCTTGTGTTGTCTGGAGAGATCCGGTCTGCGTGTATTTCTGTACGTGCATGTGCGTGCACCTGTTTGCTTGCATGCGTGTGAACCTGTGTGCGTACGTCTGCCTTGTGTGTGTGTGTGTGTGTGTGTGTGTGTGTGTGTGTGTGTGTGTGTGTGTGTGTGTGTGTGTGTGTGTGTGTGCGTGCGTGCGTGCGTGTGTTGTGTGTGTGTGTGTGTGTGTGTGTGTGTGTGTGTGTGTGTGTTGTCTGTATGTCTGTGTGTGTGAGTGAGGTGTGTGTGTGTGTGTGTGTGTGTGTGTGTGTGTGTGTGTGTGTGTGTGTCAATGAGTGAGGGTAGGGCTTCGGTGAGGCTGTGTGCTGACGATGCGCTTGTGTGTCTGTAAAGGTATACCGGTTGTGTACCTCTTATCAGTTTATCCTTAAGCCTGACCGTAGGTGACCTATATCGTTTCATCAAACCGTCTGCGTGTCTGTCTGTCTGTATGTCTCTCTGCCTGTCCGTCCGTGCATCTGTCCGTCGGCCTGCCCGTCTGTGCGTGACCTCGGCGACCTTTGACACAGCGCAGGTTCTTCGCCCGTCCTTGACCCCGGTCGTGCGGTGACATCTCCGGAGCAGCCAAGACTGGACACATGCCAGCGAATTATCCGGGCCTGTAATTTAACACAGACACGGAGACTGAGACAAGGAGGAAGACGGGCAGAGACAGTAGACATACGGACCGAGCAGGGACAGACAGAGAGACAGACAGAGACAGAGAGAGAGATGTAGCTCATGCAGAGATGCAGAAGAAAGAGGTCATAGTAGACATACTACTGGGGCCGGAATAGCTCAGTTGGTAGAGCGCCGGACCGTCATCCTGGGATTGCGGGTTCGAATTTCGGTACAGGGGGATTTTTCCCTCGGAGTTAACATTGGTTCTGACTCCATTCCCCATACAGTCCTTCGAATGAGACTGATAAACCGAGGTTCCGTGTGTGAACGCACGCCCAACATCTTGCACACACGTAAAATCCCATCACCAACTTTCGGAAGAGAAGGCCAGTTTGGCCGTTGGTATGGGTGACACGTTACACATAGCATGCACCTTCCCCGAAGATGGAGTATGGCTGCCTTAATGGCGGGATAAAAAACGGTCATACACACAAAACTCCACTGCCTGTCTATACAGCAGTGTCCGCAGGAGTATCAGCCTGCGTACGCAGAAAGAAAGAAAAGAAAGACACACTACTTAACTCTGCACTGCTCTTTCTAACCGCCTCAAATGCACCATGTCCTATGAACCGCACCAGACATTAAGCTATTGCCCGTATAGCATCAGTGGTACCTCAGCACGTTCTACTGGCG
Source organism: Conus canariensis (assembly GCA_033310375.1). Taxonomy (NCBI): domain Eukaryota; kingdom Metazoa; phylum Mollusca; class Gastropoda; order Neogastropoda; family Conidae; genus Conus; species Conus canariensis. Next base: position 20,660,405 of record CM065722.1, read on the forward strand.
TCACAAGACAGATGATTGATGACTGATGATGATGACGATGATGAAGGTGTTGATGATGATGATTGATGATGATGATGATGATAATGACGATGATGATGTGATGATGATGATGATGAGATGACGAGACGAAGAGATAAACACGACGACAAAACGACGACGACGACGAGATGATGATGATGATGATGATGATGATGATGATGATGATGATGATGATGATGATGACACAACAACGACATCATATAAACAGTAATACGCACTGACTGGCAGATTTTTTTTTAATTCCGTGCTAAGTGTGACTCAATTTGATCATTCTTTGCCCGTTCATGGCTTGAATCTAATAAGCATAAAGACACGAGAAAGGTTATTTGATCGGGTTATAAATCCTCATCCAATCTGCCCCATCCTCCAGTATTCTGGTTCTGCCATTTCTCTTCCTGTCCCTGAAGGGCGTCCAGCCTTCCGCGCATTCTCCCTGCATCCTCAAAGCCATCTCATCCGCCGCATTCTCCCTGCATCCTCAAAGCCATCTCATCCGCTGCATTCTCCCTGCATCCTCAAAGCCATCCCATCCGCCGCCGCATTCTCCCTGCATCCTCAAAGCCATCCCATCCGGCGCATTCTCCCTGCATCCTCAAAGTCATCCCATCCGCCGCATTCTCCCTGCATCCTCAAAGTCATCCCATCCGCCGCATTCTCCCTGCATCCTCAAAGTCATCCCATCCGCCGCATTCTCCCTGCATCCTCAAAGTCATTCCCATCCGCCGCATTCTCCCTGCATCCTCAAAGTCATCCCATCCGCCGCATACTTTTGGCATCCTCAAAGTCATCCCATCCGCGCATTCTCC
>CM065722.1:20683749-20686249 GCA_033310375.1 Conus canariensis
GTTATGTTATGTTAGCTTATGTTATCATCTCATCTTATCTTATCTAGCCTCACCTTACCTTACCATATATTGTCTTATCTTATGTAACACCAAGCCCCCCCCCTCCCGCCCCTCCAGCCCTTCTCCACTCCCCACCGTGAGAGACTGACCACCACATGCGCATGGAAACAGCAGACCATTCATTCTAACCAGCTGCTTGTGTGGTCCTTAGCTTGCTTTCTTGTGTGTGTGTGTGTGTGTGTGTGTGTGTGTGTGTGTGTGTGTGTGTGTGTGTGTGTGTGTGTGTGTGTGTCAGTGCGTGTGCGTGTGTGTGTGTGTGTGTGTGTGTGTGTGTGTGTGTGTGTGTGTGTGTGTGTGTGTGTGTTGTTTTGTTTTTGTTTTGGTTGGTTAACGCCAAAATAACACTGGGTCTAATCCGCTTAACCAATTTACTTAATTAACCAACGGTGGACTGGTCAGTACTTTGCTGAGTGACCGCCTGGGAATCCCCCAAAGTCTGACCAGCGTGTGAGGCGACTGGGTAGGTATTTGTTTTAGCCATGTGGCGAGTTTTGTTCATGAGACGGTCTCTTCTCTGCTCTTTCCCCCCTCTCTCTCTCTCTCTCTTCTCTCTCTCTCTCTCTCTCTCTCTCTCTCTCTCTCTCTCTCTCTCTCTCTCTCTCTGTAGTGTGTGTGTGTGTGTGTGTGTGTGTGTGGTGTGTGTGTGTGTGTGTGTGTGTGTGTGTGCATGCGTGCGTGCGTGTGTGTGCGCGCGCACGCGAATGTGTGTAATCCCTACGCACTGTAGTGTTACTGTTAGCAGGATGTTGTCTAATCTATAAGTCCACACCTTGCGAAGCTTCTTTGATGGCACTGAAACCGTTTGTTGTTTGCATAGGCACCTCTGTTTTGTCTGCAATACGTACAGAAGAATGGCCTTGGGCACTCACAAACACATTCTGCACCCCCCCCCCCCCCCTCCTCCCTTCCATGCTCCTTTCCATTCTCCCCCAACTCCTTCCACCAAAGCTCTAACCACCAACCCAACCACCACCAGCCTCCTCATCCTTCCACCCCCCCCCCCCCCCCCGCCCCTTCCCCAATAGATACGCAATACAAACTGGCACGCACGCCCACACGCAAGCACACACATATACACACACGCGCGCGCGCGCACGCGTGCGCGTACGCACGCATGCACGCATACATCATACACGCACGCACGCACGCACACACACACACACACACACACACACACGCACGCACGCACGTTCACACACACACACACACACACACACACACACACACACACACACACACACACACACACACACACCACATCACCAGAATCATACCCGACATCACAAACAATGACAAATAGACGAGAAATCTCTTGCCTCACTTCTAGACTGATCATTTCTCTCCCCCCCCCCCCCCCTAACTACCCCTCCTTCAGTCCACCCTCCTACCCTCCCTCAGTCCGCCCCCCCCCCCCCCACCCTCCTCCTACTTTGCCCACTCCCGCACTACCGCCATCCCACTCAACTCCAATCAAAAGACTAATCGATGTAAAAACATTATCTGGCAAGTCGACCACCACAAGGTGATTGTCCTGAGCAACAACTACACGATGATGATCTAGCGCAGAGACAGTACCTCCCAATCCTCCCTACTCCTACTTTCATATTGTCTCCCCGGTGTTATTTTAACCATACTTCAAAGTGACCTTGTAGCTGGATCACACGCCTGTTACAATTGTAGAATGTTACAGATTGATCAGTTTCAGTTTCAGTTTCATCAAGGGGTGTCCCAGCGTGCGGACTAGTCCATATACGCTACACCGCATCTGCAAAGATCTAGTTGCAAAGTGAGACGACTGCAGGCGGAAATCTAAACAAATCTTAAATAGATGTTAGCGAACCGCCCAGAGAAACGTGGACAAAGGAGTCACAAGACAAAACACGACGCGTTTCAACCTCTTAGGTCTTCTTCAGGCAAGATACAAACAAATAGGACAACGAAAATTCACTTAGCTTTGCATTCAACGCCTTCCTTGCGCTGAACTCTGAAGCGATCAAAGCTTAGTGAATTTTCGTTGTCCTGTTTGTTTGTATCTTGCTGAAGAAGACCTAAGAGGTCGAAACGCGTGTTTTGTCTTGTGACTCGTTTGTCCACGTTTCTCTGGGCGGTTCGCTAACATTTATTTAAGACACATCTGCTAAGTTTTGAGACCACACTGCGCATGATTTCAAGCTGATGGATAAATGAATTAATGATTGAGGTGAGATAATTTAATCAAGCAGAGGGTCTCGTGTCTATGACTTAGCAGATGCCTGACCTATATATTAGCCCAGCGCACTGGTCAGACCTTGAGTACCTACCTAGCATTGGCTGTGCCATAATTATCATTGTGTGTGTGTGTGTGTGTGTGTGTGTGTGTGTGTGTGTGTGTGTGTGTGTGTGTGTGTGTGTGTGTGTGTGTGTGTGTGTGGTGAGTGTACACGTGTGTGTTTAGGTGTGT
>CM065722.1:20698749-20701249 GCA_033310375.1 Conus canariensis
TTCTACTCTGGTTTTGCCTTGGTGTTGTCGTATGTGTTCTCTTGTTTGTCTCTCTTTCCTTCTCATTTCCATTCTGTTGTTTTTTGTTTTTTTTATCTGTTCTTCTTTCTTGCTTTTTTTCTGTTCTGTACTCGAGTTTTCTTCTTTTTTTTTTTTCCTTCCCTGCTGTTTTCCTCTCCTCTTTTCTCTTCTGTCTCTTTTCTCTTCTCTTCTTTTATCTTCATTTTTCTTCTCTTCCCCATTGTTCTTTATTTTCTCTCTCTTTCTCTCTCTCTCTCTCTCCCTCTCTCTCTCTCTCTCTCTCTCTCTCTCTCTCTCTCTCTCTCTCTCTCTCTCTTCATCCAAAGTTTTGATTTTCGTAAGCGAGCGAAGTGTTCAACGAACTAACAACGTCACAAAACCTAATTAGACTAGAGTGTTAGATATGTTTGTGACACATGAGGGGAGAAATATCACGCTATATCAAAACAAACACAATAAACATCTGAAAATGCTTGGGGGGGGGGGGGAGGGGGAAGGATCTTGCAGGCAACCATAACAAATTGTGTACACGATACGACCCCCCCCCCCACCCTCCCCTTCCCCCTCCCCACCCCCTCCCCCCTCCCCCCCCCCCCCCCCCCCCCCCCCCCCCTTCAAAGCTAAAAAGCACTATGTTTACTGTAAGCCTGTAACCCAGTACCGCGTCCGTGATAATGCACTAGATTCGGATGTAGACCCAACCTCTCAGCTCAGGTCGTACAGACACAAAGCAGACACGCAACATGGTTCGAGAATTAGGCGGGCGGGCTGCTTTACGTAGGAGGTGTGGAGACGAATGCACCCTTCGCATTTTAGCTCCTTGTCTCAGTTTGCGTGTATCAATCAATCTTCCTGATGTTCTGTACGAGTGGAGGAGAGGTAGCAGGAAGGGGTGGGGGGTAGGGGTTGGAAGGGTGACGACGTCTGTTTCTCAGAATGATCATGTATGTCTGTGTAGGTGCCTTTGAGAATTTGTTGTTTCTGTATTGTTGTGTCCATTTGTGAAGCGGCACTTAGCAAATCTTTGGGGAATAACAAGTTTGGGTGACTCAGAATTGGAAACATGACAGAGAGGAAGAGGAAATGCAAGACATGTTGGTCCTGTGCCAAACCTTGAAGGAACGACTGGTAGTGCATAGATTTTTCAAAAGAAGACAAGGCAATGGTCTGATGGTTCCACGAGAGGGCTTCATGGTTCCGTGTGTTTTTGTACATTGGGCTGGGATGGTTTGAATTGGTTTAGGCTGTGCTGGGTGGGGCGGGTTGCGTTGCGTTGCTTTGCGTTGTGTTGCGCTATGTTGAATTATTCTGTTGTGCTCTGCACTTACTTAGCCTACTTACTTAGGCCCATAGCTCAAGGGTGAGCATAGGCCATCGACAACACTCCGCCATCGCACTCGGTTCTGGGCTGCTCGCTGAATGCCTGTCCAGTTGGTCCCTGCCTCTTTATCTCTGCCTCAGTGTCTCGCCTCCAGCTGCTGCGAGGTCGGCCTCTCTTCCTTTTCCCCTGCGGGTTCCATGTCAAGGCTTGGCGTGTGGTGCTGGATGCTGGCTTCCTGAGAGTGTGTTCTGCACTGTATTGCAGTATTTTTTCATACTGTGTAACATTTCTTGTATCGTTCTGAGTTACATAGTAGCATTCATAAGTGGATACAGAAACTGTATGTTCTTGTAACTGGATAGGGTCGATCGTATTATGTTGCAGAGCATTGTTTGTCGCAGAATTGTATTGTAGTTTAATGTGTTGTAGTGTATTGTTATGTATTGTACTGTGTTGTATTGTATTGCATTGTATGATATTGTATTCATGTCAATACCATTTTTTCATGTTTTTTTTTCTAATTGTCATGACACAATGTGCCGTTGTACTGGTCATTTTGTTTTGACTGTATGTGTGCGCACGATACATTTTTTGTTACCTGCAGAGCAAATTGTTGACAGACGTTTACCAATAACCTTATCGCCATGGGTTCTTTCACACGTGCAAACATGCACACAACCCACGGTGATCTGCTGAAGTGTAAATCATCTTATTCAAAAGATTAGCATCCAGATCACTGATTCAGTTCTAACAAAAGAGAGGAAGACGAAGGCAAAAACAAAGGCGACATTGAACCTCAGACCTCCTGCCGCCTCGGTTCCGAGGCTGGCTCGTTCTTTACTTGACCACCACGCCACTGTGGTTTGAGTCGGTGTTGAAAAAGTCAGAAAAAAAGTTTTGCAGAGACTACCATGAAAACTGTCGTCACGATCTCCTCTATCTACCTATCCTGAAACGGGTTTCCTGGACAGAGACGTGCACGCTCTGATAGATTACCATTTCAGAAAATTGCTTTTCAAAGATTTACAACCTTCTTTACCCACCCCCACCCTAGCCACAGCACCCCCTTTTCTAGCTTATCTCCCCTGCTGTCACTCTTCACCTTCCCATCCTCCGCTCTTGGGGAAATGCCTGTATGACGCATGCAGCCTTGACAGG
>CM065722.1:20706249-20743749 GCA_033310375.1 Conus canariensis
CACCCACTAAAAGCAGACTCTGCGCGGCTGCCTCGTGAATCACTTGCTGTTCTGTGCTACCTGTTCTGATCTGACATACGCGGGACACCACCTAAAGCAATCACTGTTCGATCGCCGAGTCGGAGTGAGTCAGGGGCCCTGCCCAGAGGACGGTGCTACGACCATCAAACGACATTTCCCAACAACTTACCTTTCTTTCTTTCTTTCTTTCTGCATACGCAGGCTGATACTCCTGCGGACACTGCCTGTATAGACAGGCAGTGGAGTTTTGTGTGTATGACCGTTTTTTTTTATCCCGCCATTAAGGCAGCCATACTCCATTCTCGGGGAAGGTGCATGCTATGTGTAACGTGTTATCCATACCAACGGCCAAACTGGCCTTCTCTTCCGAAAGTTGGTGACCGGATTTTACGTGTGTGCAAGATGTGCGTGCGTTCACACACGGAACCTCGGTTTATAGTCTCATTCGAAGGACTGTATGGGGAATGGAGTCAGAACCAATGTTAACTCCGAGGGAAATATCCCCCTGTACCGAAATTCGAACCCGCAACCCCAGGATCACGAGTCCGGTGCTCTGCCAACTGAGCTATTCCGGCCCCCCAACAACTTACCGATGCTCATAACTTTGACATGCAATCGGTACGGGCATTTAGGTGGAGGGGAAATCGGGCCATTGACATGTTGATATGAACAAAGTTTCAGATGAAAACTAGAGCTAAGGAGTTCCACGTTGGTCTGAGACTTCACGACAGGACTGTCCCATGTGTTTCTTCTCACAGCACATCCCAGTGTTACCCTGACCATCAGTCAGTCAGTCATTCCCCTGACCGCTGGGGTCGTTGGGGGAACGTGATGAGGCAGCCGCCGTTTCTCTCCAGGCTCTTCTGTTGGTGGCTGTCTTGAGGAGATCTGGCATGGTCATTTTGGTCCAGTTCTTTATATTTTCGGACCAGCTCTTTCTCTGCCGTCCTCGTCTGCGCCTTCCTTCAATAGTACCTTGAACGATGGTTTTGGAGAGGGTGTTGTGACGAATGACGTGGCCAAACCATGCCATCTTCCGTCGTTCCAGACCATACAGATGCCGAAATTAGCTGTGCTGGTCAGAAATGTTGAATGCTCACAGCGGTGCAACCAGTAGATGGATGAAACTCGATGTGTGAGTCCATTGTGATTCCGTTTAACTCAGGGTAAAATCCGGCCGAGAACCGAGAAATCCCACAAATAAATATGTCTTACGGGATTCGAACCTACGACTTCCTATCCTGTAAAATCACGATGTGAACCACAGCACCATGGCGGGTAATTCCATTTTTCTTTGTTGTTTCTTTGTCTTATGCACATCGCCCTAACCTGACGTATGGCCAGCATACAGTAGCCCCTGCAAGAAAATGGTGACACACACACACTCGTCAAGTCAACTGTCCCAGCTTTCACCGGTTCCGTGTCGCATCCGTCTCCGTCTCCGCTGCCGCAACGTGGACAGGCACCTTAACAAGGCGACAAGAAGAGGAAGCGCGGTCATCAAAACGTGCCACAATTTCATTTCAGGGGCCTGCTCTCTTCATTGACTCTCCCCCCTAGCCATCGTGTCCTGGGGGCTCCCTCCCAGGGGAAGCCACCGGCGAGGGTTGAAGGGCTAGCGTGCAGTGTGAGTTGTGGTGAGATGTTATTAGTGAGTTTTGATGGTCCATCCTCGGCTAATCTCACACCACATCCCCTCCCGACACTAGCCCCGCGGCCCCCCTGGTCCCAAGGCGGGGAGCAGGTTGATTAATGGAACAGCAGAGGAAGTTAGCGTGTATCCGCACGGAGGAGGCGCGGCTGATGAGATATTGTGCGGCGGATTAGGCCGGAGCCTGGCTGCTGGCTCGCTGTGTCAATAGCTTGTTGCACAAGAATTGTTCGGGGTCCAAAAGCGCTCGTGCGCGAGCATTCCTCGTGAGCACGTGAGAAGCATCAATCGTCGCTGTTCTTTTAGAAAAGTTTTCTTTCGCGCTTTTATTTCTTCTCTTTTTTTTTTCCTGTCTTTCAAAATTAGGTTTCCGTCTTCGTTAGCCGATTCGCACATCGTTTCCACCCCTTTTCTTTTTTTTCTTTTCTTTTCTCTCTCTCTCTCTCTCTCTCTCTCTCTCTCTCTCTCTCTCTCTCTCTGGCTATATTTCAAAAGTAACAAGTTTTGGAGCTCTCTCCTCTCTCTCTCTCTCTCTCTCTCTCTCTCTCTCTCTCTCTCTCTCTCCTCCTCAACTCGTTGGCTATATTTTAAAAGTAAGAACTTCGGAGAGAGAGAGAGAGAGAGAGAGAGAGAGAGAATGAGAGACAGTGTGTGTGTGTGTGTGTGTGTGTGTGTGTGTGTGTGTTGTGTTGTGTGTGTGTGTGTTAAACCATTGCGCGCTTGTATTTTCAGTTCCGTGATTCGCGAAATAATATGCAATTTTTTTCTACTTGTACTGTTTTGGTGTGTTTACGTTTTCAAAACATCGCTATAGCAATATGATTATGTTTTATCGATTACGCGGATGAAGATACCAAAGAAAAACAAACAAAAAAGCACGTCAACCATGCCATTGTTCTTTCCTCGATGTGTGGGGAATTCGTATTGGTTTCATCTGATCGACACCCGTACGTGTTGAAAAAGGGAGAACACCATCTTAAGACCGCACACTTTCCAAAACTACTTAAAGCACAGATCTACTGGGGGTTTTGTTTTTGTTTTTGTTTTGTTTTGTTTTTTGTTTTGTTTTGTTTGTTGTTGTTGTTGATTTTTTTTTTTTTTTTTGGTTGTTTGTTGTTTTTTTTTTTGGGGGGGTTGTTGTTGTTGTTGTTTTGTTTTTTTGTTCGACGACCTGCTGCGCAGTTTTTGTGTGTGTGTGTGTGTGTGTGTGTGTGTGTGTGTGTGTGTGTATGTCTGTCTGTCTGTCTGTCTGTCTGTGTCTGTCTGTGTCTGTGTCTGTATGTTTGAGAGAGACAGACAGACAGACAGACAGAGGCAGATGGACAGACAGACAGAGGGACGAACGGACAGACTAAGTGACACAGGCGAAAATAGACAGACAGACACAGACGAAGAGAGAGACGAAAACACAGTCACACATTCATACTTACAGACAGACAGAGAGAGAGAGAGAGAGAGAGAGAGAGAGAGAGAGAGAGAGAGAGAGTCACATACATAGTCTCACACACACACACACACGCACACACGCGCGCGCGCGCGCTCTCGTGCGCCCCCACGCAAGCAAGCAAGCACGCACACACACACACACACACACACACACACACACACACACACACACACACACACACAGCGAAGCAGACGAGACGGTAAGAGGGGGGGGGGGGGGGGGGGGGGGGAACGACTCGCACCAGAGGTCAGCGCATTGACAAGCGTGAGAATCTAGGTACGATCACCCAGACAGATGATTTCTACCTTACCTCCCCTGACTTAGTGCATGGAGGAAGGGGGGTTGACGCCACTGCGTTGAGGTGGCGCGCCGCAGACATCTCGACATCTTCACCGCCATTGGCAGGTTGGGGAGATATCGCTGGCCTGGTGCATCTTGATGGCCTCTTCGCATTCAACGTGTCGGCTCGTCTGCTGAATACATTAGACGCCTGGTGCCAAAAGGAAGAGAAATGCAGGAATATCTCCAAATGTGGTGTGACAATCCTAGGAACATTGTGTTTTTAACTGAAACAGCATGAGAGGAAAATAATTACGCATGCGCTGTGAACTGTCATTGTTTAGTATGAAAGCATTGTTCAGAACGCGGAACAGCTCAAGAAGTAACAGAGTAGGCATTAAATCGTGATCGGAGTGAACAAGCCAATATATAGTTAATCCCCCCTCCCCCCCCCTCTCTCTCTCTCTCTCTCTCTCTCTCTCTCTTTCTCTGTGTATGTGTGTTCTCTCTCTCTCTCTCTCTCTCTCTCTCTCTCTCTCTCTCTCTCTCTCTCTCTGCAGTGGCTATCATACATTTTAGTTGGATAAATGTTCACGTCAGCAGTGGAGTTGTCTTAGGTAAACCATGCACTTGCCCTTTAACACGATGACTTTGTCGAAATCAGTTCATAGAAAGGTTTATCAAATCGTGTCAGAGACAAACTAAAGATGAACTGTGAATTCTCCGTGATGCAAAAAGCCATACAGAGTGCCTCATGTAACCTGCCTGTCCGTACTCGGTGACTTTGCATCATAAGTCATGATCATGACAGTGATTTTGTAAGCATGACAAATATTTGTGAACTGACAAACCAATACAGTGATCCCTACCCAAAATGTAAGATAATCCTACAGTCCTTAAAAGAGGAGCAGAAGATCTGTTTGAAAATGAAGTTGAAACAATATGGAGCATCATCAACTGAACACACACACACACACACACACACACACACACACACACACACACACACACACACACATGTAGATAGATAGATAGATAGATAGATAGATAGATAGATAGATAGATAGATAGATAGATAGATACTGAACGATATTCGGGCGTGTCGTGGTGACGAGAAAGTATCTGTTCTTCTTTTGGATCTCCCTTCATCTTTCAACGCAATTGAATCCCAAAATTCTCCTCTCACGTCTGAGCAAATACGTCAGCAAAAGTGACACTACTCATGACTGCTTTAGATCGTATCCTTCTAGCAGACAACAGTTCGCTCTTATTGACAAGAAACAGTCCTCTACAATGTCATCAGCCTTTAGCGTTCCCCAGGGTTCTGTGCTGGGGCCAGTGCTTTGCTTACTGTATAGAACACCGTTGACTGAGATCATAAACAGCTGTTCTGTTCATCATGGAATGTTTGCGCTCAACACGCTCAGCTTAAGCATTCTGAAACGAGAGAAAACCATGACATTCTCATCAAAACTCAAGATTGTGTCTCGGATATCTGACAGTTAAATTGTAACAATGAATTGAAAATGAACGATGATACGACAGAGGCGATCCGGTTTCTAAAAGACGTTCGGGGCTCTGATCCCCATCTTCGTCTGTCAGTAGTTATTTTGTTCCACTTATATTTCATTCAGGTCATGTGTTCATGATTTTGGCCTTGATCTCGATCCTGATCTCACTTTGAAACGTCGCAAAGCCAAGGAATTTGCCAACCATCCTCTGTTGAAATCCGCCGCGCCAGCACTATCCGACAATCTCCTCATGCAACAGGCCACATACACGTCGGTGTCTTCTCGTAACCTGTCAAGATTACTTCACTGTAACGCTTTTGTTCTAGGTGTACATGCCGCCTAACTCCAACTACTTCCACGTGTTCGAAATTCAGCCATCTGCCTGATCTGTTAGGCGCCAAAACGACATCATGGAGCAAATCTCTCAAAGAAAGTTCACCGGCTCAAAATCGAGCACAGGACTCACTGCAAATCTGCCTGTTTATGTTACAGGATTATCGCGAAGCGCCTGTTTATCTTTCTGACCTCTTCAATGTGTATGTTCCTGCTGCGCGCGCGCGCGCGTGTGTGTGTGTGTGTGTGTCTGTTTGTCTGTCAGTCTGTCTGTCTGTCTCTCTGTGTGCGTGCGTAATTGCGCATGTGTGTGTGTTTATATGTGTGTGCGTGCGTAATTGTGTGTGTGTGTGTGTGTGTGTGTGTGTGTGTGTGTGTGTGTGTGTGTGTGTGTGTGTGTGTGTGTGCGCGCGCACGCAGTTTGTTTCATCAAAAGCATGTTGTCTTGCTGGTTCCCTTTCTTCTTCTTCTAATAATCGAATATTTCAAATCCCCACCTGTAAGCAGTACGGTTTTAGGGCATTTTTTGAGTTATCCGACGACACTGTGGAACTCACTGCTTGTCCAAGTACGTCATGCCCTTGCCTTCATGACTGTCGATGTTGGTATTTCCGTTAAAATTCCAGTTGCTGAATTCCACGTGGAAATTGCAAAACAGCCGCCTGTCAATTGCACACATTCGCCAGTGTACCAATGAGCTGTCCACCTGTCTTATGCTGGTGGTGGTGGTGTGTGTGTGTGTGTGTGTGTGTGTGTGTGTGTGTGTGTGTGTGTGTGTGTGTGCGTGATTGCGCACGCGCGCGCGCGCATGTGTGTGTGTGTGTGTGCGAGTCTGTCTGTCTGTGTGCGTAATTGCGCATGTGTGTGTGTGTGTGTTTATGAGTGTGTGCGTGCGTAATTGCGTGCGTAATTGCGTGTGTGTGTGTGTGTGTGTGTGTGTGTGTGTGTGTGTGTGTGTGTGTGTCTGTGTCTGTGTGTGTGTGTGTGTGCGCGCGCGCGCTCGCGCGCGCGCTTGTATCTGATTTTCAGATCCAGTTTCATCAACGATATATCACTGGTGCGGACTAGTTCATATACGCAAAATTACGAAACCACTGTGCGCATGAGTGTGTGTGTGTGTGTGTGTGTGTGTGTGTGTGTGTGTGTGTGTGTGTGTGTGTGTGTGTGTGTATGTCTGTGTGTGTATGTGCGTGCGTCTGAGTGTGATTGTGTTTGTGTGTGTGTGTGTGTGTGTGTGTGAGTGTGAGTGTGTGTGTGTGTGTGTGAGTGTGAGTGTGTGTGTGTGTGTGCGCGCGCGCGCGCGCGCGCGTGCGTGTGTGTGTGTGCGTGCGTGCGCGCGCGCGCTTGTAAGATCGCATGCGCGCGCCGCACGTATGTGTGTGTGTCTTTGTGCGTGTGTGTGTGTGTGTGTGCGCGCGCGCGAGCGCGCGCGCGCGCGCTTGGTTATGTATGTGTAAGTGGGGGAAAGGGGAGGGAGTAGGGGTTTATGTTTTATAAGTCATCATGTAACATCTATTTTCGGCATCAATAGCTATGACATTTATTGCAATAAATCTCTGCACTTTTTTTGTTTTACTCCTTTTTGCCGCTATCATGTTACGAAGTGGGTGAGTAGCGAAGATAGTCGTTTTCGGTGTTGGTTTCTGTTAGGACGAAGTTCCTCAACGTTCTGCCTGCTACTCTGAAACAGTCCCCTTGTGGGCTAGCTGGCCAACATCATAACTTCAAAGTGATCTCAAACGCAAAGAAGGGAGACAATTTACCATATGACCAGCCACGCATACCACTTGCTCTGTTGACCCGTTCAAATGTCCTTTTTTGTACTCCCAGTTCTTATAGAACAGGTACTACTTTACAATGGAAACGAAGAAATGCTGTCTGTGTGTCTGTCCGTCCGTGGTCAAAATGTGTTCCACTCTCTCCAGACAAAACTGCTCAGCCGATCTTTCTGAAAATTTGTAGATATGTTTATTATGGGTCATGGATGATGCCCGATATTTTGTTTTACCAGAATAGCCGTTACTAACGGCTATAAGTGATACTTTTGTTACGTACAGTTTAAGCAATAACTGTTTATAAGCTTAAGTGTAACCATTGAAGAAAAAGAAACACCCGAAAGTGCTGGGAGGACCCAGAGAAGCACTGTCTTCACCTGCCTTTTGAGCAGTCCTGTATGTAAGCGCCTCGGTAGTGTAGTGGGTAGTGTCCCCGCCTGTCGCGCGGGAGACCCGAGTTCATTTCCCCGCCGGGGAAAGCAGGTTTTTTTTTTTCTTTTCTTTTCTCTTACATACAAAATTTCTACCACCAAAAGGGAAGAAAGTGCTATAGTGACTGATTTTTTTTTCTTTTTTTTGTACTACTACTTACTGGGAGTACGTTTATATGCTTTGCATCTTGTCTTTCCCCTGCGACGGCCATGTCTTTAGTGTTATTCAGTTCAGCGGATTGTCGTTAGTTGGAGGAGGAGAGACAGTGAGGGCCATTGCTCCTCTGGGAATGCTCATTGTGTCTGGCTCTGAGACAAAGCTATTACTGCCGTTAATAGGGGCTCAACGGGCTTTGTCCTGCCTTAGTTAATTTACTACACCGCTGACACTACTGATCACCATAGAGCCAGCCATCTTGGTTTCATTGCGGGCTTGTTCTGCGGGGATATCTATCGTTTCCGGTCTAAAGTCGTTTCGCTCACTCTTTGATTTGGTGGCGTTAAGTCTCACTGCCAGTTAATGTCTTATGCACTGGCGGATCGCCTATAGGCCGGGATCGGTTCGGCTGGTACAAAGCTTCCATTTGTCTCGTCGATACTAGTGCGAAAGTAAGCTGTGTTGGAAACATGTTCACAGGTACACACTTTTCTTCTTCTTCTTCTTCTTCTTCTTCTTCTCTCTCTCTCTCTCTCTCTCTCTCTCTCTCTCTCTCTCTCCTCTCTCTCTCTCTCTCTCTCTCTCTCTCTCTCTCTGTGAAGTAATCACACTCCTGCTACTCTTTCGTTCAGGGGTCAGTGTCAATGTTGCCTCCATCTGCTTCACTGTCAACAGATCATGCTGTAAATGCTTTTCTTCTACTTGTCGAAAAGTGACGACGATCGATCATCACTTATGAATTAAACGATAGGGTGGAGATTTTAGCATTCACATTCACTGATTTGAACCCCAAAATGGAGTTTCCTTAATCGAAACTCGGTGGCGATTCTTTGTTTTTACACACACACACACACACACACACACACACACACACACACACACACACACACACACACACACACACACACACCACACGAAAAGAACAGAAATTGAAAAAGATAACACGAAATAAATCAAATTTCTATTTTTTAAACCCTTAGGCGAAGTGACTTTAGACTAAATGAAAGCGGATGATATGAAAGAAGGCGAAAGCGCATGTAAGCAAAACGAAGCACCTCCTTCTCTGTGTCTGTGTGTGTGCTGGGGGGGAGGGGGGGAGGGGGGCAGCTGTACAGCAGTCTGAAACCGATAGCATAGTGTGCTCTGCTGTCTGCCTTCATAAGCAAAAGAATGACCTTAGGCAGCACCTTCATCGACCTGACCAAGGCGTTCGACTTGAAGTGGATAAGATAAGTGATTGCTCGTTCATTTTCGTTGTCCTGAGTGTTTTGTATCTTGCCAGAAGAAGACCTAAGAGGTCGAAACGGATCGTGTGTTCTCTTGTGATTCGTTTGTCTACGTTTTTTTTTTGTTGTTGTTGTTTGTTTGTTTGTTTTTGTTTGTTTTTTGTTTGTTTGTTTTTGGCGATGCGCTATCACTGACATTTAAAATTTGGTCAGTAAGTCAGGCCTCTTCACCCTACTACACCGGATTGGATGTCCCCCCCCCCCCCCCCCCCAAGCCCCTGAAGATGACCATCTCCTTCCATGACAACATGAATGGCACTGTCCAGTACGACAGTTCATCTTCGGACCCTTCCCAATCAAAAGTGGTATCAAACAAGGGTCCGCGCTCGCTCCGACACTTCGGCATCTTCTTCTCCCTGCTGCTACGCCACGCCTTCCGACAGTCTGAAGACGGCATCTTCCTCCACACTAGGAGTGACAGAAGCCATCAGGGATGCTCTTCGCAGACGACGCCGCCCTCACTGCCCACACCGAGGAAGCGCTACAACGACTCATCACCTGCTTCGCTGATGATGCCTGCGCCGAGTTTGGCCTCACTATCAACCTGAAGAAAACAAACATCACGGGCCCCAAGACGTCAGCAGCACCCCCAGCATCACCAATGAGTTGTGTTTGTATTTTTCTCATCTATTTTGAGAGTTGACTTCAACGTGGTGACAGCGCTGATATGGCTCTTTGCGGTCCGGTGGGCTATAAGCAACGCGAATTGAATTGACCCAAAAATAAATGCTTAAAGTTAAAACAGGAGGAAAAATTCTTCGTTTCAATTTCCTGTCGACGTCCAGCCTATGATGAGTTTCTTCCACCTCGCTGGGTTGGAGGCGTACACGCACCTGTTGACGTTTTCAACGTCAGAATTCGAACAAAGGCAGCGGAGTACAAGTGAAATGAAGTCTGGAAGACTGGTGGAGCGAAAGCATCTCATGAAACATAATGTGGAGTGGGAAAACGTGGTTACGGGCGAGTTTTCGCCTGATGTTCACTGTTACCAGTATAAAGGCGACACTCTGCTGTTACGAGTTTCGCCGGAAATCGACCGGAATGATAAAATGGAAGACAAAATGTTTTTATATGTTACCTTTTCTTCCGCACCTCAGTTAAAAACGAGAGAGAGAGAGAGAGAGAGAGAGAGAGAGAGAGAGAGAGAGAGAGAGAGAGAGATAGACAGACAGACAGACAGACAGACAGAGATTCAAATTCAGATGATTTACTCAGTAAGGCCAAAGCCCCATATGAACCAGGGGCGGTTACAGTGTTCAGCATGTGTTGTTATGCGAATTAAATCCAAATTCAAATTCCATTACAAGCATGTAATACAACATTTATCACAAGAGAAGAGTTTTTCTTAACGGGAGAGAGAGAGAGAGAGAGAGAGAGAGAGAGAGAGGAGAGAGAGGGGGGGGGGGAGGGAGGGAGGAGAGAGAGAGAGAGAGAGAGAGAGAGAGAGAGAGAGAGAAGAGATCGGGGGAAGGGATGGTAGAATACCGATCTGGCACCGTCTGATCAGGAATACTTGGCCTACCCCTGAGCCACCGAGGCACCGAAACACCCGAGACATGATGTGCCCATTTATGTCTGTTATCCACACGTGCCTTCGGACAAGATTCCGGAACTGGGTCAAAGGACGTTGGCACAATTTTCGCATCCATGTATACTGGAAATACTTTGTAACTTTGTATGGTTGGCTCCTACAGTCCTTGCTCGCATAATTAGCCTCAGTCCTTCGAATGAGACTATAAACCGAGGTTCCGTGTGTGAACGCACGCATAACATCTTGCACACACGTCAAATCCCATCACCAACTTTCCGAAGAGAAGGCCAGTTTGGCCGTTGGTATGGATGACACGTTACACATAGCATGCACCCTGCACGAGAAATGGAAAGAATGAAGGAAGTAAAGAAATTGAGTGAACGATATTGAAAGATATTGACTGGATGACACGGGAAACGACTGAATGAAGCGCCAGCACTAACCAGGTAAGCAGGCCGTTGTGTAAAGAGAGTGGATTGTAAAGCGCTTAGAGCTTGGTCTCAAGCCGAGAATAGGCGCTATGTAAGTATCCATTATAATGTAATACAATGTCAATCATCGACTCGTGCCTTCTTACAAGATTCCGAAACTGAGCCAAGAGACTTTAACACAATGTTCACATCCATTTATACTGTAAAATACTTTGTAACTTTGTATGGTTGGCTCCTACAGTCCTTACTCGCATAATTATATCTTCGAATTATCTTCGCCCTTGATGGCTCCAAAGCACTGAAAACTGATGAAGAAAAGAAACCAATTGAATTATTACTCTGACTCTGTTGAAGTATACATGAAACCTACAGAGAAAAGATTGTGCTGTGTATGCCCAGGAGCATGTTCAGTATGCCCAAGATTATGTTCTGTATGCCCACCGTTCTCACGGCATTTCATTCAGTGAAAACGCCTTTTCATTTCACCGAGTGCATTTGCATGTAAATGGAATTCATGCTTTAAAAAAAAATCACGGAAAACGTTTTCAAAACAGTTTCATCTAAGTTTCAGATTTCCTGTAAAAGTTAAAATAATTCTCTTTTTGACACAAGCACTGTACCATAGAAAGAAACCCTCGTCTTTAAGGTGTTTAATACCCCATAGTCACTGTAGGGGACTTTCTTGATACTGCTAAGGATGTTATCGATTGGGTTTGGCAGCCACGAGGGGGGGGGGGGGGGGGGGCTTTCTTTTCTTTTCTCTCCTTTTTCTTTGTTTCCTATTCTTTTCTTTTCTTTTTTTTTTCTTTTCCTTATTTTTCTCTTTTCTTTTCCGTTCTGTTCTTTTTCAACCATTTTAGGGTGGAGAAGGAGAAAGAAAAGGACTGGATTTAGTCCCAGACTATCGACGTGTGCGTGCCTGACTGTCTGTCTGGTGGGCGGTAAATAAAGAGTGGTGCTACCAACACGACTCCGATCGGCCCGGGGCGGATCAATGGCCCCCGGTGTGAGTCATAGGTCTGACCCCCCACACAGAGAGACAGAGAGAGTCATAGGTCTGACCCCCCACACAGAGAGACAGAGAGAGGGAGGATTGACGTCAACATTTACACAGCCGTGTCCCCGTGCCGAGTCACATTGAAATATGTCGTGTTTTCAGGGAGAAAGAAATATATGCGTACCTTTTTTAATGCTGTACAAATAGGTATTGGAATTGTGAGCATGACGCACAGAATAAAGCCAAGTCAGACGACCTTGCTTTGTAGGGTTCCCTGAATAGAGAAACGAAGCTGTTCATAGAACTAGAAAACATTTTTTTTGGACCCACTACAGGTCATTAATATGTATGGTGCACTGAATAGAGAAAAAAGACAGGATTAGAAGAGACTTATCTTTGACCAGTCAGAAGACCCTATAATGTATAGTGCACTGCAAAGACGAAAAAAAGAGCCGTATACAGGATTAGAACAGAAAAAAAATGTATTGACCAATCAGAGGATATTATTATGTATGGAGCTCTACATAGAAAGAAAAACAGCGGTACTTAGGATTCGAAAAGATTTCCTTTGACCTGTCAACAGATCTTATTATGGGCAATGTACTAACAGAGTGAAGAAGCAAGGTTTATAGAATTAGAAAAGGTATTCTTTTGATCACTCAAAGAAACTTGTTATGTGTTGTGCGTTAATCAAAAAAGAGCGGTGCATTGGATTAGATCAGATTTCTTTTTACCAGTCGGGGAAACGTTTTATGGATGGCACAGCGGATAGAGAGACAAAGAACGGTACACAGAACAGATTTCTCTTGACCAGAGGGCTCTGATACAACATGGTGCGCTAGACAGAGAGACAGAAAGGGGCGGTACACAGGATTCAAAAGATATCTTTTGACCAATCAGAAGACGTTGGTGTGTATGGTGTACTGGACAGAGAAAAGGAGCCGGACATATATTTAGAAAAGATTTTTTTCGACCAATCAAAGGTCATTGTTATATATCAATCAAAGGTCATTGTTATATATCAATCAAAGGTCATTGTTATATATCAATCAAAGGTCATTATTATATATCAATCAAAGGTCATTGTTATATATCAATCAAAGGTCATTGTTATATATCAATCAAAGGTCATTGTTATATACCAATCAAAGGTCATTGTTATATATCAATCAAAGGTCATTGTTATATATCAATCAAAGGTCATTGTTATATATCAATCAAAGGTCATTATTATATATCAATCAAAGGTCATTGTTATATACCAATCAAAGGTCATTGTTATATATCAATCAAAGGTCATTGTTATATATCAATCAAAGGTCATTGTTATATATCAATCAAAGGTCATTGTTATATACCAATCAAAGGTCATTGTTATATATCAATCAAAGGTCATTGTTATATATCAATCAAAGGTCATTATTATATATCAATCAAAGGTCATTGTTATATATCAATCAAAGGTCATTGTTATATATCAAAGGTCATTATTATATATCAATCAAAGGTTATTGTTATATATCAATCAAAGGACATTGTTATATACCAATCAAAGGTCATTGTTATATATCAATCAAAGGTCATTGTTATATACCAATCAAAGGTCATTGTTATATACCAATCAAAGGTCATTGTTATATACCAATCAAAGGTCATTGTTATATACCAATCAAAGGTCATTGTTATATATGCTGCACAGAATGGAGAGAAAAAGCGCGGTACACTGGATTAGAAAAGATTTCTTTTGACCAGTAGGACGGCCTTCTAATGTACGGTGCGCTAGATAGAGTGAAATAAAAGAGCTATACACAGATAAGAAAAGATTTCTTTTGACCAACAGGACGGCCTTCTAATGTACGGTGCGCTAGATAGAGTGAAATAAAAGAGCTATACACAGATAAGAAAAGATTTCTGTTGACCAACAGGACGGCCTTCTAATGTACGGTGCGCTAGATAGAGTGAAATAAAAGAGCTATACACAGATAAGAAAAGATTTCTGTTGACCAACAGGACGGCCTTCTAATGTACGGTGCGCTAGATAGAGTGAAATAAAAGAGCTATACACAGATAAGAAAAGATTTCTTTTGACCAACAGGACGGCCTTCTAATGTACGGTGCGCTAGATAGAGTGAAATAAAAGAGCTATACACAGATAAGAAAAGATTTCTTTTGACCAACAGGACGGCCTTCTAATGTACGGTGCGCTAGATAGAGTGAAATAAAAGAGCTATACACAGATAAGAAAAGATTTCTTTTGACCAACAGGACGGCCTTCTAATGTACGGTGCGCTAGATAGAGTGAAATAAAAAGAGCTATACACAGATAAGAAAAGATTTCTGTTGACCAACAGGACGGCCTTCTAATGTACGGTGCGCTAGATAGAGTGAAATAAAAAGAGCTATACACAGATAAGAAAAGATTTCTGTTGACCAACAGGACGGCCTTCTAATGTACGGTGCGCTAGATAGAGTGAAATAAAAAGAGCTATACACAGATAAGAAAAGATTTCTGTTGACCAACAGGACGGCCTTCTAATGTACGGTGCGCTAGATAGAGTGAAATAAAAAGAGCTATACACAGATAAGAAAAGATTTCTGTTGACCAACAGGACGGCCTTCTAATGTACGGTGCGCTAGATAGAGTGAAATAAAAAGAGCTATACACAGATAAGAAAAGATTTCTGTTGACCAACAGGACGGCCTTCTAATGTACGGTGCGCTAGATAGAGTGAAATAAAAGAGCTATACACAGATAAGAAAAGATTTCTGTTGACCAACAGGACGGCCTTCTAATGTACGGTGCGCTAGATAGAGTGAAATAAAAGAGCTATACACAGATAAGAAAAGATTTCTATTGACCAACAGGACGGCCTTCTAATGTACGGTGCGCTAGATAGAGTAAAATAAAAGAGCTATACACAGATAAGAAAAGATTTCTATTGACCAACAGGACGGCCTTCTAATGTACGGTGCGCTAGATAGAGTGAAATAAAAGAGCTATACACAGATTAGAAAAGATTTCTATTGACCAACAGGACGGCCTTCTAATGTACGGTGCGCTAGCTAAAGTGAAATAAAAGAGCTATACACAGATTAGAAAAGATTTCTGTTGACCAACAGGACGGCCTTCTAATGTACGGTGCGCTAGATAGAGTGAAATAAAAGAGCTATACACAGATAAGAAAAGATTTCTGTTGACCAACAGGACGGCCTTCTAATGTACGGTGCGCTAGATAAAGTGAAATAAAAGAGCTATACACAGATTAGAAAAGATTTCTGTTGACCAACAGGACGGCCTTCTAATGTACGGTGCGCTAGATAGAGTGAAATAAAAGAGCTATACACAGATAAGAAAAGATTTCTTTTGACCAACAGGACGGCCTTCTAATGTACGGTGCGCTAGATAGAGTGAAATAAAAAGAGCTATACACAGATAAGAAAAGATTTCTTTTGACCAATAGGACGGCCTTCTAATGTACGGTGCGCTAGATAGAGTAAAATAAAAGAGCTATACACAGATAAGAAAAGCTTTCTGTTGACCAACAGGACGGCCTTCTAATGTACGGTGCGCTAGATAGAGTGAAATAAAAAGAGCTATACACAGATAAGAAAAGCTTTCTGTTGACCAACAGGACGGCCTTCTAATGTACGGTGCGCTAGATAGAGTAAAATAAAAGAGCTATACACAGATAAGAAAAGCTTTCTATTGACCGATCGTAGGATCTTATTACAATGAAGCACTGGATAAAAAAGAAAAACAGCCGTACCTAGGATAAGAAAAACATTGTTTTGACAAGGCAGAGGATTTTACTATCCATGATGCCCTAATAGACAAGGGGAAAAAAAGCACAAAGCATGGGTTCAGAAAAGATTGTTCTCACCAATCAGAGGAACAATAATACGTATGATGCACTAGACAGAAAAAGAGCAGTACATAGGATTAGATGAGATTTCTTTTGACCCATCAGAGGACCTTACCATGGATGGTATAGCGTATGGAAAGAAAAGAGTGGTACTCAGGATCAGAACAGCTCTGTAGACCGGTCATAAGACTATCATATATGGTGCACTCGATGAACAGAAAAAGAGCGGAACATAGAATTAGAAAAAAATTCTTTTGACCAATCAGAGGACGGTAATATGTATGGTGTACTGGATAGAGAAAACAAAGCGGAATGAATTCAAGCTGAAAGGAATTATCTTTCAGGATTCCAGCCTTTAGTTTCAAAAGAAGGTGACTGCAGGCGGAAATTGAAACAAATTTTAAGAAGAGTTCTGAGTGAGTCCGCTAAAAACACCAACAATGACAAGACAAAGGAGTCCGGTTGTAACTTAGTTGTCCTTGTTTTTTTGACGGACTCGCTAACAATTACGCTCACAATTCACCAGCGTCTTACCCTTTCAGCTGTCAGATCTTCCTATAAGTAGGTGAACGCATGACTATTGAAAGGCAAAGCAAAAGTCAAAAGTTTGGAGAAAAGGAAGGAAATGGACTGATTCTAGTAGCATTCCGATGCCGACAGCAGTCTAGGGAGTTTTGACTTGTGCCTTTTCATGTCTGGTGTTCGTGACGTCTGAAGACAGGGTGTCTGTCTAAACTTCACTCATCTTCTGGTTTGTGGACTGGGAGAAAGGTTACAGCACACCTTTATCCCATTATCTGTTTCGTCCCCAACAGCGTTCATTACTTGGTCAACCTGAAGTCTGGTCGCACCACATTTGGTGAACCCGGGAAGTGATTATCACTGCCTTCAGCTCGAGGTGCGGTGTCGTGGACTGTAATGTGTTGTGAGGGAAAACATCATCCGTTCTTCAAAACAACGCCCTCAAACATTGGTGATTTATCGAAGAGGCCTGACGGTAATGAAACAAAATAGTCCTTTAGATTCCAATCTATAGCAAGGTGTGGTAAAAGATTTTTGCTCGAAGTTTGCAGATTATCTTAGCTAAAAGCTGTTTATCCACTGGAGCAATAGTATAGACAAGGTACATACTCTCAAAGGGAATCCGTTCTGTAAGATGAATGTGAACAAATATGGTTGCCTTACATCTTCTCTTTCAGCAATCGACAAAAAAAAATGATGGAATCCATAGAAATATGAAGAAATCGCGCTTCCCTACACAGGGTATCTTGGCAATCTGTCAAATTCACAGACAGGCCCAAACGTTGAGTATACACTAAAAGCATGCCCTTGTTAACTGATGAGATATGGTGTGTGTGTGTGTGTGTGTGTGTGTGTGTGTGTGTGTGTGTGTGTGTGTGTGTGTGTGTGTGTGTGCTCGCGCACGCGCGCGTTGTAAAACACAGATCCAGCAGGATAGAATGAAAGAAACACGTACGCACACTCGCGCGCTTGTGCACGCTTACGAACGCATGCACAACACACACACACACACACACACACCACACACACACACACACACCACACACACACAGCACGCACACACACACACACACACACACACACACACACACACACACACACAGGCGTGCCCGCGATCCCCAGTTTTTGAAAGAATTTTATACTACGACTGAAAAAGCGCATTTAACAGTTGGCGAGTAATTTCAACCTTTTGACAGCCCTGAGTGGTCAGAGGTATACATGAATGTCAAACACTTCATCTTTTGTCTGCACTTTGATGAGCAGATGCATATGTTTTTACTCACTTCAGATTTCATTCGGTTGTTGCTGCTGTTTGTTCTTTGTCGTCGTCGTCGTTGTTGTTGTTGTTGTTGTTGCTGTTGTTGTTTGTGTGCTGTCCATACTTCCTCTGATGGGTTTTAGGACGCGAAAAGTCTGAAGTGTAAGTCTCTTTGTCTGTCAAATGATTGTCTGTTAAATTCAACCCAGACACGGAAAGACGCAGACAGGCAGAGAAAGAGATGTGTTGTCCACGACCACCACCAACACCTTTCACCCCACCGAGAAATTCTTTTGTATCGAAACTCCCTGTAATCCCCCTCCCCGCCCCCCCCCCCCCTCCCTCACCATCTCCCCTCCCTACACGCACACAGCAGATACGCACTTCACCTTCTGTCCCTCGTCCTTTCCCGCCCCCCTCCCCCACCCTCCCCCTATTACCACCACATTCCTTTACTCATTTCCACCATCACTCGTCCCCTCCCCCTACCCATCCCCTTCCGTATCCATTTCCTTCGCTTAATCTTCCACTGATGCCGTTCTTTCCTCGACGCGTTGTCTGTTGAGTGGTGGACAAAAAGGTGGGGTGTTGTGTGTGTGTGTGTGTGTGTGTGTGTGTGTGTGTGTGTGTGTGTGTGTGGTGTGTGTGTGTGCGCGCGCTCCTATGTATGTGTCTGTCTGTCTGTGTGTGTGCGCGCGTGTGCACGCAAGCCTCTGTGTGTGTGTGTGTGAGTGTGTGTGTGTGTGTGTGTGTGTGTGTGTGTGTGTGTGTGTGTGTGTGTGTGTGTGTGTGAGTGTGAGTTTGTGTGTGTGTGTGTGTGTGTGTGTGAGAGAGAGAGAGTTTGTGTGAGTGTGTGTGTGTGTGAGAGAGAGAGAGAGAGAGAGAGTGGTGTGTGTGTGTGTGTGTGTGTGTGTGTGTGTGTGTGTGTGTGTGTGTGTGTGTGTGTGTGTCTGTGTGTGTCTGTGTGTCTGTGTGTCTGTGTGTGTGTGATTTTGAGAGAGCGAGAAAGAAAGAGGGAGAGAAACGAAACGAAACGAAATATTTTTTAACGAGAGAGAGAGAGAGAGACAGAGACAGAGTGAGAGAGAGAGAGAGAGAGAGAGAGAGAGAAAAAAATTGAGACAGAGAGAGAGAGAGAAGAGCGAGTTGTGTCTACGGGTTGGGTGGGGATGGGGGTGGTGGTGGGGGTGGTGGGGACAGTGCCCTCACTTGTCCAAGGCCTGTCCCACCCCATCTCCCAACACGCACACCCTGATGTCCGGTGATGTCAGACCCATCTGACCAAGGACGGGCCAGGTAATCAGAGGTGGATTAGATAGAAAGGACGCCTTCAGGATTGCCCACCGCCCAGTGCCTGCACTGCACGCCAGCTAAACACTCGTGAAGAACGAACGAAAACCACCAGGGAGAAGAAGAAGAAGAAGAAGATGAAGAAAGTAGAAGAGGAGAGAGAGAGAGAGTGAGAGGCAGACAGACAGACAGACAGACAGGCAGACAGAGACAGACAGAGAAGAAGAAGACGAAGAAGAAGAAGAAGAAGAAGGAGGAGGAGGAGGAGGAGGAGGAGGAGGAGGGGGAGGAGGAGGAGAAGAAGAAGAAGGAGGAGGAGGAGGAGGGGTAGGAGGAGGAAGGGGAGGAGGAGGAGGTCTTTGGAATGTGAGCGGAGGAAGACCAGACAGCGCAATTTAAAAGCTGCTCCTACCTGGTAATTTTCTCTCCCCTCCCCCACCCCTTTAACGCGCGCGCGCACACACTCACACACACACACTCACACACACACACACACACACACACACACACACGCACACACTATCTTCCTCCCCCTCCCCACCCCCTCCTTCTACACACACACACACACACACACACTGCCTATCCTCCTCCTCCCCCCCCCTCCTCAAGTGCCACTCCACCCTAAAACATTCTCTTCTCTCTCTCTCTCTCTCTCTCTCTCTCTCTCTCTCTGTGTGTGTGTGTGTGTGTGTGTGTGTGTGTGTTGTGTGTGTGTGGAACACTCTCTCTCTCTCTCTCTGTCTCTCTGTCTGTCTGTCTGTCTCTCTCTCTCTCTCTCTCTCTCTCTCTCTCTCTCACACACACACACACACACACACACACACACACACACACACAGACCGACAGACAGAGGCAGAGAGACAGACAGAGGCACAGAGACAGAGACAGAGAGAAATCCAGTTAATCATTTCCTTCGCCACAGTCCACGCCAGCAATACAAACCACGATTCGACGAAAATGTTCAGACAATCTTGTTTCGTTCCTTAAAGTAATTCGCTTTTCCATTTACCCGTCCCCACAAATCCCCTTAGACTTCCGCTTAGCCTCGCTGTGGTGCACTTTGAACGATGGCGGTGCTCGATCAAGTGAAGGGACGGAGCAGGATCGGTGAAAGGTTTAGCTGTGTATTAACTCGCTGGACGCCAGATGTAGCGGTATCTCAGCGGCGGTGTGGTTTGCTATCGTTGCCTTTACTTAACGCTTCATCGTGTCTTTAAGTAGATTTCTCGATCCTTTGGGCGAAATAAAGAAAAAGCGTCGTTGCTGAAACCTAGAGTTTTTGTTTGTTTGATTGTTTTGTTTTGTTTTTTGACCATAGCAGAGAGTTATTAACAATACAGATGGAGAGGTGTGGAAACTTACATTCGTTTATTATAGTCATAACCACATTCCACATTCGCCGCCCTTCTGTACAATTAATAAAATATTTCTGAAGATTGTATGAGCCATTCTTCTTTTATTTTTGATGTGTTCGTATGTATATACATAAATATATAACTGTTCCTTCTGTCATCTATGAACGGGATGAAAGTTGTCAGTGCACCAAATATTAGGACAGAAATAAACCCAGACGCTGTTAATCATACGCCAAAACATTAAACTTTGCATTGGAATGTCCATCGGTAACCAGACCACACAGATCTGCATGGTGAGCAGGTGTCGATGGAAAAGAAGAAGAAAAAAAAAAGTAACAACAAATAGAAGGATGGAGACCCCCTCTAAAAAAAATAATAAAAATGAATTAAAAAAAAACTTTTATCACAAAAAGACGTGGCAGAATAGAAGGTTGGAGGCAAGAAAATAAACAAACACACACACACAAACAGTACAGTTGTGTCGTTTGCTGGTACAGCAGCATCTTCAAGCCTCGCTACGATGGTGATGGAGTGCCCCTGGAGGTGGAAGGGTGACGCAGGTAACGATGTGTCCCTCCACCAAGACAAGAAAGGAGAGCAGGCAAGTTTCAAATCAGACCTTTCAGGCTAAGAGGGAAAGAAGACAAACTTGATTATTCATTTCACTTTTTTCCCCTTCTTTTTTTTTTTTTTATAGGTGTTTGCATGGTGATCAAGCAAAGAAAATGATGAAGTTAATTACACAGTTGTTTTACATAGAGCCTCTGGTATGTCTCACAGGAAGAGACAGACAGACAGACAAACAGGCAGAGAGACAGAGAGAGAGAGACAGACAGAGAGAGAGACAGAGACAGAGAGAGAAACACACACACACACACACACACACACACACACACACAACACACACACACACACACACACAATTACTTACTTACTTAATCCCTAATCCCTTAATGACAGTGTGTGTGTGTGTGTGTGTGTGTGTGTGTGTGTGTGTGTGTGTGTGTGTGTGTGTGTGTGTTTCTATCTAACTATATGTTATTGTTTGTTATTACTATTATTATTATTATTATTTGATCTTGTCATTATCATTATTATTATGTTCAAATGTCTACTGGCGGAAACAAAGCGAATGCAGCAAATTGCACATGTGTCTGAGCACGCTTTTGTAAGAAAAGTAAGAAGGAATTGTATATGTCTATAGCAAATTCACATACAAAATAGTACCGAAAAACTATAAGTGTAAATGATGTCTTTCACATGTGCAGGGTTTTACCTGTGCAAACACATGATTAGAGCGCTTGAATACACCACTTCGTTATTTACCAGTCTGCTAAAGTTCTGTCGCTACAATTTCAAGAGGAGTACGATACTTCCTGCGAACAGTGATTTCACAGTTAAGACTCTAACATGCCTGTTCTTTTCACTGCAGTAAATCACAAGAACACCGGGCGGGGAGGAGCGGTTGAGGGGAAGTTATGAGAATGAGCAAACAGTTAACAGGCCCGTTCAACTTCCGTTCCACCTCGCTCTGATGCGCTAACGATGCACAAGATGAATGGAATGAACAAGGAAACAAAGCCACAGAATCAGTTAACCGGATTGTTTTCTCCGCAGAGGCTGACCGTTTGGCATGGACATCGAAGGAAATGGTTTGATGGAATGATAAAGGAAGTCTCCTGGAGTTCCTTGAAGCAATTCGAGTATTGATCAGCTACGTCATAAACCTCTCAGACTTCTGTTTAGCCTCGCTTTGAGGTCGTGGCGGATTACACATTCAGTTACATCTACAGAAGGTATGTGGCGGATTACACATTCAGTTACATCTACAGAAGGTATGTAGTTCGCAAGCATTTTTTTTTTTTTGACTGGGACTCAACTTTGAACAAACAAAAGCTTGCGTATATTATGTAAAGATCATGAAGCCATTTGCAAGATGGAATAAATAAATAAATAATGCAACGCCATTCACATCTCTCTCTCTCTCTCTCTCTCTCCTCTCTCTCTCTCTCTCTTTTCTCTCTGAGAGCTGATCAAAGCAGAGCGAAACACACACACCGTCATTCTGGTCATTGAAACAGACGCCTAAAGAGCACCATTAGTTTTGTTTAGCTCAGGCGTTCTCTCTCTCTCTCTCTCTCTCTCTCTCTCTCTCTCTCTCTCTCTCACACACACACACACACACACACACACACACACACACACACACACACACACACACACACACAATCGTCAGTGATTAAGTAAAAATAAAGCCTAATCTTTTCAGTGTCTGTTTATACGTAGCATATGGATAAAAAAATACTTCCTATTTCTTTATAGCATGCTAAGTGCCATACAATCACAACAAAGAAAATTTAGTTCAGAATCTCATGTTGAGATGGTTTGATCCGTTTATCGATACATGAACATTGTACGACAATATCCAGTATACCCCATTTGAGGCAGATCTATACATATGCGTTTCCAAAAAAAAAAAAAAAGGAATATGTTGAAAACAAATCTTACAACAATTTGATAAGAGCAAATAACTGAAAGTCTGAGAAGAATCTATACTTTCACAATGTACAAACGATACGTGCTTAGATGTTGAAGTCGCATAGCCTAAGAAGGGAAAGTCCATTGTTCGAGGCATACTATATCTACAGAATGGCATCATGGAAGGCAGAGCCTAACGCTCCCCTTCTACCGAGTTAATCTTCCCTGAACTCAACCAGGTACAACTGGGCGGACAGAGAGGGTTTTCAAGTAGTACAAATCCGACACCACGAGAAATTCGAACGCCTGAGCTAAACAAAACTAATGGCGCTCTTTAGGCATCTGTTTCAATGACCCGAATGACGGTGTATATTTTCCCTCTGCTTTGATCAGCTCAGATCGTGTATCCAAACCCCTCTCTTCATAGACTACAAAGCTGTACATAATGCTTGAAATTTGCACTTTCAGAATGCAGTCTGAACCAGCCTCAAAGCATCATAAAACGCTCGTGATCTCAAAACTCCAATATCGGACCTTCCAACGTTAGGTTTTTCGACCGACAGTCAACTAGCAAAGTGGACCATCCGATGACAGCAATCGACAGACACTCACTACCTGGTCACTTCCGTAACAGTGTGCATTGACCGTGGTGCAGAGTTGGCGAGTTCTTGATCTTGATGACTCACATCGGAAATACCCAGTTCTGGCGTCAGGGTTTGGATGGTGGACAGCACTTGTCAAAAGGACAACATGAACTGTTGGATCGACAGCTCTGCTGTCTTAGCACATCCTGTAAAATGGTGGTGGTGGTGGTGGTGGTGGTGGTGTACCCTTTTTACCATTGTTTTGGTTACCTTACTGGGTTTCAGGTAGCCATCCCTCAACGACTGGCTACATACTGTGTGACCGACTACCAACAAGGTGACCGGCTACTGCACCTTTTTTGTGAATGGCTACTTTTCATGTGACATGCTACTCGATGTTGACAGTCTACATAAAATTTTGCCGACACCACATCTACTTAACGGTGACATGCTACCCAATGCAGACTAGCTATGTTAGTATCTAGCACCACGGCTACTTCAATTCAGCACCACAGCCTTTTCAGTACCATAAGGGTATTGGCAGTTTGGCATTGCTGTAAGCACAGGCGGTGCGTTATATATTAGAACGTGATAAACCCCGTTTCATTTACCGTGTCTGATCCCAGCGCTTTTTCACAGCAATCTGCTTTCCTTTCAGACAGTCTTTTCACACACTGCGTGTCGGTGATCTCAACATTATCGGATTGCGACAGCAAGGAAAATGACTGGATGGAAACAAAAAAAAAGAATTAAAGGAATGAAGTAAAATGGCTGGATATCAATGACAGTGTAACGCTAATGAAATGACGGCGTGGACAGAGAAGTAGATGATGATGACGTGTCCTAAAAAATATGGCGAGACGCTTCTTAAAGTTAGGAACTCACAATCGTATACTTCTTCTTATGTATACCGTAACAAAGACTACTTAACGTTCCTTTTGGACTGACTTTTGAAAGCAAATCCAATTACAATCTTTGAAATAATATTGCAGCTATGCAAATATTTAATAACGCTTGTTCTTCCAGAGTTTTACAACTTTGCCCGCAACAGTCCGTCAAAAAATCAATGTTTATTCTTCTGTAATTATCAGTGCTGACTCATATCTATTTTGGTCCAGTCACATACGTGCATTAAACCAATGAATCATGTGATTGTCTTTTCCCTGCCTCTTTAGCCTCATATCATGACTAGGAAAGCATCCAGACTAATGTCCTAACACACACACACACACACACACACACACACACACACACACCACAAAGTCTCCCCCAACCCTTCCACTACCCCACTCATGTCTTGCCCTGAAAACAGTCTCCCTCATCCCTTCCACTGCCCCACTCATGTCTTGCCCTGAAAACAGTCTCCCCCATCCCTTCCACTACCCCACTCATGTCTTGCCCTGAAAACAGTCTCCCCCATCCCTTCCACTGCCCCACTCATGTCTTGCCCTGAAAACAGTCTCCCCCATCCCTTCCACTGCCCCACTCACGTCAGGCGCTGAAAAACAGTCTCCCCTATCCCTTCCACTACCCCACTCATGCCAGGCGCTGAAAACCCCACCAACCATAGTCCCACCCATGTCATGCCCTGAAATCAAAGCGACCCCACCCCCACCCTTTCCCTGTACCCCAACCTAGACGATGATCTGAAATCCGCGCCCTCCATCCCCTGACGATGTGAAGCTCCAAAATCTGCACTCCCACCAATGTCACACCCTGTATCCGCACCTCCTGTACCCCCATCCATGTTAGACCCAGCATCCACACCCCCTTGCCCCCATCCATGTTAGACCCAGCATCCACACCCCCTTACCCCCATCCATGTTAGACTCAGCCTCCACACCCCCTTACCCCCATCCAAGTCACACTCCTGCATCCACAACGCCGTGCCTATGGCTTACATTGCAGTCAAGGTCCCTGTATCCCTACACGTCATACCTGCATGCACTCTTTCCCATCCTCCTCCTACATATGCCTATACAAGTCGCACCCTGCGTCCGTGCCTCTACTCTCTCGTCATCCTTGTCACATACATCAGCGTTTTCCCCTCCCCTACCCTGTATACCCACCCATGTCACGCCCATCCTATACCCGTCCTCCTCCCAATCACACTCACCCATGTGCATCCGCTACCCCATTCAGTTCGCCCACCCATGTCCTGTCCGGGATCTGCACCCTCTTAGCCCCAATAAAACACCCACATCATGCCCTTTAGCTCCACCCCCTCTTCCCCAATTCGCACACCCATGTTCCGTCAGTCACCCGCGCCCTCTCTGCCCCAACACTCTTATCGTGTACACGCCTTTATCTGCGCCCCATTTGCCCCAGTAAAACACCCACCATGTCACAGCCTTCATCCACCGCCTCCACCGACCCCCCCCCCTCCCCTTCTGCCCCAACAAGACACCCATTTCACGCCCTTCATCCACGCCCCTTCTGCCCCACTACCCACCCACGTCACGTCCTTCATCCGCGCCCCTTCTGCCCCACTACGCCCACCCACGTCACGTCCTTCATCCACGCCCCTTCTGCCCCAATACGCCCACCCACGTCACGTTCTTCATCCGCGCCCCTTCTGCCCCACTACGCCCACTCACGTCACGTCCTTCATCCGCGCCCTTCTGCCCCAATACGCCCACCCACGTCACGTCCTTCATCCGCGCCCCTTCTGCCCCACTACGCCCACCCACGTCACGTCCTTCATCCGCGCCCCTTCTGCCCCAATACGCCCACCCACGTCACGTCCTTCATCCGCGCCCCTTCTGCCCCATTACGCCCACTCATGTAATGCCCTGTATCTGCAGCGCATAATGGCCTGTATCTGCAGCACATAATGGCCTGCATCTGCAGCACATAATGGCCTGTATCTGCAGCACATAATGGCCTGTATCTGCAGCACATAATGGCCTGTATCTGCAGCACATAATGGCCTGTATCTGCAGCACATAATGGCCTATATCTGCAGCACATAATGGCCTGTATCTGCAGCACATAATGGCCTGTATCTGCAGCACATAATGGCCTGTATCTGCAGCACATAATGGTCTGTATCTGCAGCACATAATGCCCTGTATCTGCAGCACATAATGGCCTGTATCTGCAGCACATAATGGCCTGTATCTGCAGCACATAATGGCCTGTATCTGCAGCACATAATGGCCTGTATCTGCAGCACATAATGGTCTGTATCTGCAGCACATAATGCCCTGTAT
Source organism: Conus canariensis (assembly GCA_033310375.1). Classification (NCBI taxonomy): domain Eukaryota; kingdom Metazoa; phylum Mollusca; class Gastropoda; order Neogastropoda; family Conidae; genus Conus; species Conus canariensis. Next base: position 20,732,662 of record CM065722.1, read on the forward strand.
CTGCAGCACATAATGGCCTGTATCTGCAGCACATAATGGCCTGTATCTGCAGCACATAATGGTCTGTATCTGCAGCACATAATGCCCTGTATCTGCAGCACATAATGGCCTGCATCTGCAGCACATAATGGCCTGTATCTGCAGCGCATAATGGCCTGTATCTGCAGCACATAATGGTCTGTATCTGCAGCGCATAATGCCCTGTATCTGCAGCGCATAATGGCCTGCATCTGCAGCACAAATGCCCTAATGCGCCCACTCATGCCATGTTCTTCATCCACGACCCCTCTGCCCCAATACGCCCACGCTTGTCTCGCCCTGTATCTGTGCCACATCTGCCCCAACACGCCCACCCTCATCACACCCTTCATCAACGCCCCCCTCCCCCCATATCATGCCCTGAAATCTTCACTCCCCGTTCCCCCACTCATGTCACGCCCTGAAATCTGTGCACCCTGTGCGCCCACCCACGTCACGCCTTCCCTACCCCACCCCCACCTATATCGTATCACACCCTGTATCTGCGCCCCCTGTTATGCCCAGCATCTACGCCCCCGTCCCCCCACCCATGTCAAGCCGTCTTCGCACCTCACCTTCCCACGTCCTCCCCCCCCCCCCTACCCATGTCACGACCTCCTTTTTGCGACTGCCCTACCCCAACAAATACCGTGCGCAGTATCTGCGTCCTCCATACCCGCCATCATGTCGTGCACTGCATCAAGGACCCCATTTACCTCCATCCAAGTCACACCCTGCATTCACGACGCCCTGCGCATGGCATACCCTGCATACACGTTCCCCGTGCCCCCAGACGTCATGCCTTGGCATTCGCTCCTCCCCAAACCTCTCCCGCATATGCCTATACGAGTCGAGCCCTGCGTGTGTGCCTCTCCTCAGTCCTCCCCTCCCCCCCCCCCCCCCACCCTCCCGTTCGTCCATCCTTGTACCATCATGTATCCGTCCTCACCCCCAACCCCCAAATCTGTGCTCCCTGGACTCCTATCGATGTCACACCTACATCCCCATCCAGGTGGCGCCGAGCATCCACCCCCCTCCCCCCTCACCCATGACATGCCCTGAATTTGCATCTCCTCTCCCCCCTCCCCCCCCCCATGTCACGCCCTGAATCCGCGACCGCCGTAACCCCGCTGATAGCATACACTGCCTCCGCGTTTCCATACCCGCCACTGTGTCGTACACTGCATCCGCGACCCCCTAACCCTCATCCAAGCCACACCCTGCATCCATGACGCCATATCCATGGCGTACCCTGCATCCACGTCCCCGGTCCTCCCACACGTCATACCCTGCATTCGCTCCTTCCCACCCTCCTCCCACATACACCCATCCAAGTCGCGTCCATGTCTGTGTCTCTCCTCCCTCCCACCCCCACCCATGTCACGCCTGGCCTACACGATCCCCCTTCCTATTATACCCACCCATGTGCATCCACGCCCTCCCCGCTTGCGCCCGTCCATTTCACGCTCTGCATCCGTTCCCCCCCCCCCCCCCCCCCCCCTTCAATTCGCCCACCCATCTTACGCACTGTATCTGCACCCCCACCGTCCCAATAAAACACCCACGTCTTGATCTTCATCCCCGCCCCCTCTGCCCCAATACGCACACCCCGTCACGCCCTTCATCCCCGCCCCCTCTGCCCCAATACCCACACTCCGTCACGCCCTTCATCCCCGCCCCCTCTGCCCCAATACCCACACTCTGTCACGCCCCTCATCCGCGTCCCCTCTGCCCCAATACGCACACTCTGTCACGCCCTTCATCCGCGCCCCTTCTGCCCTAATACCCACACTCTGTCACGCCCTTCATCAGCGCCCCCTCTGCCCTAATATACCCTACCATGTCACACCCTTCATCTGTGCTCCTTCATCCCCAATACATCACCAAGGCCACGATGTGCGTCTGTGCACCTCTGCCCCAATAACATGCCAACATCATGTCGTTCATCCATGTCTCCTTCGCCCCATCACGTTCACCAAGTTCAGTCTTCTTCCGCCCCTCTGCCCCAATAAGACATCCATGTCACGCCCTGCTTCCGCCCCTCTGCCCCAATAAGACATCCACGTCACGCCCTTTTTCCGCCCCTCTGCCCCAATAAGACATCCATGTCACGCCCCTCTGCCCCAATAAGACATCCATGTCACGCCCCTCTGCCCCAATAAGACATCCACGTCACGCCCTTCTTCCGCCCCTCTGCCCCAATAAGACATCCATGTCACGCCCCTCTGACCCAATAAGACATCCACGTCACGCCCTTCTTCCGCCCCTCTGACCCAATAAGACATCCACGTCACGCCCCTCTGCCCCTCTGACCCAATAAGACATCCACGTCACGCCCTTCTTCCGCCCCTTTGCCCCAATAAGACATCCACGTCACGCCCCTCTACCCCTCTGACCCAATAAGACATCCACGTCACGCCCTTCTTCCGCCCCTTTGCCCCAATAAGACATCCACGTCACGCCCCTCTGCCCCTCTAACCCAATAAGACATCCACGTCACGCCCTTCTTCCGCCCCTCTAACCCAATAAGACATCCACGTCACGCCCTTCTTCCGCCCCTCTGACCCAATAAGACATCCACGTCACGCCCCTCTGACCCAATAAGACATCCATGTCCCGCCCTTCTTCCGCCCCTCTGCCCCAATAAGACATCCACGTCACGCCCCATTGCCCCAATAAGACATTCACGTCACGCCCTTCTTCCGCCCCTCTGCCCCAATAAGACATCCACGTCACGCCCTTCTTCCGCCCCTCTGACCCAATAAGACATCCATGTCACGCCCCTCTACCCAATAAGACATCCATGTCACGCCCTTCTTCCGCCCCTCTGCCCCAATAAGACATCCATGTCACACCCCTCTTCCGACCCTCTCACCCAATAAGACATCCATGTCACACCCTTCTTCCGCCCCTCTGCCCCAATAAGACATCCACGTCACGCCCTTCTTCCGCCCCACTGCCCCAATAAGACATCCAGGTCACGCCCTTCTTCCGCCCCTCTGCCCCAATAAGACATCCACGTCACGCCCTTCTTCCGCCCCTCTGCCCCAATAAGACATCCACGTCACGCCCTTCTTCCGCCCCACTGCCCCAATAAGACATCCATGTCACGCCCTTCTTCCGCCCCTCTGCCCCAATAAGACATCCATGTCACGCCCTTCTTCCGCCCCACTGCCCCAATAAGACATCCATGTCACGCCCTTCTTCCGCCCCTCTGCCCCAATAACACATCCATGTCACGCCCTTCTTCCGCCCCTCTGCCCAATAAGACATCCATGTCACGCCCTTCTTCCGCCCCTCTGCACCAATAAGACATCCATGTCACGCCCTTCTTCCGCCCCTCTGCACCAATAAGACATCCATGTCACGCCCTTCTTCCGCCCCTCTGCACCAATAAGACATCCATGTCACGCCCTTCTTCCGCCCCTCTGACCCAATAAGACATCCACGTCACGCCCTTCTTCCGTCCCTCTGCCCCAATAAGACATCCATGTCACGCCCTTCTTCCGCCCCTCTGACCCAATAAGACATCCACGTCACGCCCTTTTTCCGCCCCTCTACCCCAATAAGACATCCACGTCACGCCCCTCTTCCGCCCCTCTGCCCCAATAAGACATCCATGTCACGCCCTTCTTCCGCCCCTCTGCCCCAATAAGACATCCATGTCAAGCCCCTCTGCCCCAATAAGACATCCATTCACGCCCCTCTTCCGCCCCACTGCCCCAATAAGACATTCATGTCACGCCCCTCTGACCCAATAAGACATCCACGTCACGCCCTTCTTCCGCCCCTCTGCCCCAATAAGACATCCAGGTCACGCCCTTCTTCCGCCCCTCTGCCCCAATAAGACATCCACGTCACGCCCTTCTTCCGCCCCTCTGCCCCAATAAGACATCCATGTCACGCCCCTCTGCCCCAATAACACATCCACGTCACGCCCTTCTTCCGCCCCTCTGCCCCAATAACACATCCATGTCACGCCCCTCTTCCGCTCCACTGCCCCAATAAGACATCCATGTCACACCTCGCTTCCATCCCTCTGCCCCAATATGACATCCATGTCACGCCCCTCTGCCCCAATAAGACATCCACGTCACGCCCTTCTTCCGCCCCCTCTGCCCCAATAAGACATCCATGTCACGCTCCTCTTCCGCCCCACTGCCCCAATAAGACATCCATGTCACACCCCTCTTCCGCCCCTCTGCCCCAATAATGACATCCTCGTCACGCCCCTCTGCCCCAATAAGACATTACCACGTCCCCCCCATCTCTCCACACCCTCTGCCCCAATAAGACATCTATGTCACGCCCTTCCGCCCCAATATGACATCCACGTCACGCCCCTCTCCCACCCCTCTGCCCCAATAAGACATCCATGTCACGCCCCTCTGACCCAATAAGACATCACACGTCACGCCCTCTCTCCCACCCCTCTGCCCCAATAAGACATCCACGTCACGCCCCTCTCCCGCCCCTTTGCCACAATAAGACATCCATGTCACGCCCCTCTGCCCCAATATGACATCCATGTCACGCCCCTCTCCCACCCCTCTGCCCCAATAAGACATCCACGTCACGCCCCTCTCCCGCCCCTTTGCCCCAATAAGACATCCATGTCACGCCCCTCTGCCCCAATATGACATCCATGTCACGCCCCTCTGCCACAATAAGACATCCACGTCACGCCCCTCTGCCCCAATATGACATCCATGTCACGCCCTCTCCCCACCCCTCTGCCCCAATAAGACATCCACGTCACGCCCCTCTCCCGCCCCTTTGCCCCAATAAGACATCCATGTCACACCCCTCTGCCCCAATATGACATCCATGTCACGCCCCTCTGCCCCAATAAGACATCCACGTCACGCCCCTCTGCCCCAATATGACATCCACGTCACGCCCCCCTGCCCCAATAAGACATCCATGTCACGCCCCTGCCCCAATAAGACATCCACGTCATGCCCCCCTGCCCCAATAAGACATCCACGTCACGCCCCTCTCCCGCTCCTTTGCCCCAATAAGACATCCATGTCACGCCTCTCTGCCCCAATAAGACATCCACGTCATGCCCCCTCTGCCCCAATAAGACATCCACGTCACGCCCCTCTCCGCCCCTTTGCCCCAATAACACATCCATGTCACGCCCCTTCCACCCACCTTTGCCCCAATAACACATCCATGTCACGCCCCTCTGCCCCAATATGACATCCACGTCACGCCCCTCTGCCCCAATATGACATCCACGTCACGCCGCCCCCTGCCCCAATAAGACATCCATGTCGCGCCCCCCCCCCTGCCCCAATAAGACATCCACGTCACGCCCCCCTGCCCCAATAAGACATCCATGTCACACCCCTCTTCCGCCCCTCTGCCCAAGTAAGACATCCACGTCACGCCCTTTATTCATGCCCCCTCAGCCCCAATCAAACACGCATGTCATGCCCTTCATCTGCGCCTCAGGTACTTCATCCATCTGCCCCAAAGCACCCACCATGTTACGGCCTTTACCCGCGCCCCATTTGCCCCATTATAACACCCACCATGTCACGCCCTTCATCCACGCCCTCTCTGCTTCAGTGAAACATCAACCTCAAGCCCTTCATCCGCGCCCCTTCGGCCTAATGCGCCCACTCATATCACGCCCTTCATGCGCGCCCCCTCTGCCCCGATACGCCCACCTATGTCGCACTTTTCATCCTCGCCCTTCTGCCCCAATACCCCCTTCCACATCAAGCCCTTCATCCTCACCCTGTGCCCCAATACGCCCTTCCACTTTAAGCCCTTCATCATCACCCTGTGCCCCAATAAGCCCTTACACTCCAAGCCCTTTATCCTCACCCCTGTGCCCCAATACGCCCTTCCACTTCAAGCCCTTCAACCTCACCCCTGTGCCCCAATACGCCCTTCCACTTCAAGCCCTTCATCCTCACCCCTGTGCCCCAATACGCCCTTCCACTTCAAGCCCTTCATCCTCACCTCTGTGCCCCAATACGCCCTTCCACTTCAAGCCCTTCATCCTCACCCCTGTGCCCCAAACGCCCACTCATGTCACGCCCTGTATCTGCGGCACATCTTACCCCAATATGCCCATCCACGCCATGTTCTTCATCCCCCCCCCCCCTCCTCCCAACTCCAGGCTCAGAAATCTGCACCCCCCCCCCCCTATTCCCACTCATGTCCCGCCCTGAATTCTTCGCATCTCGCTCGCCCCCCCCCCCCCCCCCCCACCCTCCTCCCACCTTTCGTACCCCAACCTATGTCATGATGTGAAATCCGTACCCCCTTCTACCACGTCAAGCTCTCAAATCCGTGCTCCCTGTACTCCCCCCACCCATGTTACTCTCTGTATCCACATCCCCTGTACCGCTCCCCCCCCCCCCCCCCCCATGTCACGACCAGCAACCGCGACCGCCGCCCCCCCCCCCACCCCCACCCCCCCCCCGCCCCCACCAGTGTCATACACTGTATCCCCCGTCTTTTATCACTCGCAACCATGTCATGCGCTGCAACTGCCACACTGCGTCCCACGTATCCCTGTACGTCACACCCTGTAATCGCCTCTCCTCATCCCCACCCCCACCCCGCTTCCACGTACGCCCATCCCTTGTCACAACCAGCAACTGCGCCCTGTGTACATGTCACGCCCTGCATCTGGGCCTCACCGTTGGCCCACCGATTGAACGTATAATAATGACTGAACGAGCGACTGACCGACTGAACGAATCAATGACTGAACGACCGACTGCACGACTCAATGACTGAACGACCGATTGATCGGCTCAACGAATCAGTGACTGAACGACCGACTGAACGAATCAATGACTGAACGACCGATTGATCGACTCAACGAATCAGTGACTGAACGACCGACTGAACGAATCAATGACTGAACGACCGACTGCACGACTCAATGACTGAACGACCGACTGCACGACTCAATGACTGAATGACCGACTGAACGAATGCATGCTTGAACGACCAATTGAGCAACTGAACAAATCTATGACGAAACGATTGACTGACCAACTGAATGAATGTATGGCTGAACGAGCGACTGACCGATTAGATGAATGAATAAGTGAACGAGTGACTGACTGACCAACGAAACCAATGAGCGACTGAATGACCGACTGACCGATTGACGACCGACTGATCGACTGAACGAATGAATGACGGACGAGCGACCGACCAAACAAATTTACGAATGAATGATTGAACGAGAAACTGACCGACTGAACGAGCGAATGACAACGAGCGACCGACCGAATAAATAACTGAACGACCGACTGAACGAATCAATGACTGAACGACCGACTGACCGAATCAATGATTGAACGACCCTCTGAACGAATGACTGACTGAATGACCAACTGAATGAATGAATGACTGAACGACCCACTGAACGAATGAGTGACTGAACGATCGACTGAACGAACCAAAGACTGAACTACTGACTAACCGATTGAAAGAATCATTGACTGAACGACCGACTGACCCGACTGAACAAATGCATGACTGAAAGACCAATTGACTGAATCGATAACTGAACGACCGAACGACCCAATGAATGACTGAACGACCGACTGACCGAATAAATGACTGAACGACCGACTGACCAAATAAATGACTGAACGACCTACTGACCGAATGAATGAATGAACGACCTACTGACCTAATGAATGACTGAACGACCGACTGACCTAATGAATGACTGAACGACCGACTGACCGAATGAATGACTGAACGATCGACTGACCGAATGAACGACCGAATGACTGACTGAACGAGCAACCGATCGAACAAATGCAAGAACGAGCGACTGTACGACCGATTGAACGAATGAATGTCTGAATGACCAACTTACAGATGAATGACTGAACGAAAGGCCGACCGAACAAATGTACGAATGAATGACTGAACGACCGACGGACTGAACGAATGAATGCCTAAACGACCAACTGACCGACTGAACGATTGAATGACTAAACGACCGATTGACCGACTGAATAACTGAACGACCGACTGACCAAATCAATGATTGAACGACCGACTGACTACGAAAGAATAACTGAACGACCGACTGAACGAATGGATGACTAAACGACTGGCCGACCGGCGACCGAATGAATGACTGAACTACCGACTGACCAACTGAATGAATGAACGACCGACTGAACGATCGAACGAATGAATAACTGAACAACCGACTGACCGACTGAACGTCTTAACAACCGACTGGCCGAATGAGCGAGTGATAGAGCGAGCGACCAAACGAATGTACGGACGAATGACTGAACGACCGACTGACCGAATAATGTCTGACCGACCGATGGAACGAATGAATGACTGAACGAGCGACCGACCGAACAAATGACTGGACGACCGACTGACCGACTGAATGAATGAACGACCGAACGAGAGCGATCGATCGACCGACCGACTAAACAAACGCACAAGAAAAAAAAATACAAAAACAAAAAACAAACGAACGAACAATTGAACGAACACATGAAAGAAAAGAAGGAATAAAAGAAGAAAAAGAATAAAGAATGAAAACCAGTCACAAATAGCGTATCAAAGAATGAAAAGAACATAAACGATTGTAAAACAACGAGGAGTGGGCGGGGGTTGGGGGGGGGGAAGAAAAAAAGGTGTTGTTGCAATTCGTTGTGCTTTTAATTTTCATGTAAAATATTAAAACTGTAGATGTAAAAGCAAAAAAAAAAAAAAAAACTTTCCATCGGTAGTACGTGATTGCTACATCACATGGCATACACATTAAAAAAGAAAAATTGAAAAAAAAAACATTGCTTAGAGTATTTGCCAAATATATAAATAGATAAACTGACAAATAGATACGGTAACCAAATGAACAATCATTCACTCATAAAGGTAGTTACCAAACTAGATAAATAAATTAATATAGGAACGAAGGATGTTTATCTATCTATCCATCTATCCATCCATCCATCCAATCAAGAGCTATATGGATAGACAGATTGATAGATAGATGTTGTGTGTGTGCGTGCGAGCGCGGGTGTGTGTGTGTGTGTGTGTGTGTGTGTGTGTGTGTGTGTGTGTGTGTGTGTACATTATATATATATATATATATATAATATATATATATATATAATAATATATAAACGATGATTATGATGATAATGATACTGATGATGATGATGATGATGATGATGATGATGATGATGATGATGATGATGATGAACAAGAGGAAGACACCTGGAGAATGATGACTGATAGACGAGTTGGCATGAACAGAACGTGAGAAGGATGAATGATAGACAGGAACGGGTGTAGCTAAACGTATAACCAACGAACGATAGACTGGAGAAAAGGAGGAGAACGTGGTCATGAACAATGACGGTCGAGAGGAGACGACAACGACTGGAGAAGAATCATCGGTGGACCGGGAGGGGAAGAAGAGAACGCTTGAACGATAAGTCAATGATGGTCTGGGAGAAGAGAAAAGATCGTGAGACTGGTGACTGATGGAGAGAACTCGAGGGTAATGAATGATTAAGGGCAGGAAAAAGCATGACAACTGATAGACGGAATGAGAACAGGAGAACGAAATGATTGTGAATGGTAAAGGGGATAAGAAAGGACAATGCAAGTATGATGAATGAGGAGGAGGAATGAGGAGTGGGAAAATGTGATGAGAATGAATGATGGACGGAATGAGGAGAGAAGAACGTGCTAATGGTGAATGTTGGACAGGATGAAAGTAAGAGTGTGAAAACTTTGAGAAAGACCTGGATAAAAACGACACAAAAAGCCTTTAAATCTGTGAAAAATAATGCAACGCAAATTAAAGTCAGCACCACTCAGGACAAAGACGTCAACTGTCTCATACAAGAAGAAAACATACGAAGGTAGAGGATCCTTGCTTTGAGCTCTACAACAAACAGAACAAAAAAAAGACCTAAATGTGCTGACAGTTCAGGATTCATCAATTGGAGATGACTTTCCAACACTGTCGAAGAAGTCGTGGTAGCAGTGAACTCGCTGAAACATGGCAAGGCTGCAAGCATTGACAACATTCCTACAGAACATTTAAATATGCGGGAAGGCAGTAACTGACAGACTGACTGCTGTCTGCAACAAAATCTGGCACACTAACGAGTGGTTAACGCCAAAGAGACTGGACCACTAATCATCACACTTCTAGACAGAGAAAATCCTCAACACTGCCAGAACAAGGCAAGATCAATAAAATAAAAAAATAGCAAAGCAGCCAACGTAATATTCAAATTCATTATGAATAGATTAGTTTCAAACAGGCACCGTTGTATCTGAAAGGCTGAAGTATTATCAAACAAATCTTTAAACCTTCGCCAGAAACAACTCCACGAACATCAGCTCTGTCGTGTCTTCACAGACTGTAAAAAAGCGTTTGACAGTCAGTCCAGAGGTGTTGCAGGCCGTTATGAAGAAATCTGCCATCGGAACACAGTTGATCAACAACATCCATCAAGTATATTTCAAGTGACCAGCGCAGTACTCACAAACGGCGCGACTGGGAAATGGTCCCACATACCAGTTAGGATTCGTCAGGAACCCTTTTCGCTCCAGTACCTTTTAACCATAGTCCTGGAATGCATCATGAATGATCCACTTGAAGATCATGTTAGCACAGTTAGTAGTGCGATAACTATCACGAACCTTCACTTTGCAGATAACTTCGATGGCCTGACGGGCACTGAAGAAGAACTCACTAAGCTTGTTAAAACGCTGAATGAAACATCTACAAGACATGATATGGATATCAACCCCGAGAAGACCAAGGTAATGGCCAGCCACAGCCAGCCACAACACCACCTCCAGTACTGATATGACCATAGATAGAAGCTAGAAACTGTTTAACAGTTCATATATCTGGCATTTATTTTCAGCGATGGGGGATTTAAATCAGTATCGTCATAACAGCAGCTGATTCTGTCCCGACTGAACCCTGTAAGAAAGACTGTCATCTCAGTGAAACACAAATCTGGATCCTGCATGCACGGGTGTATTTCATTTCCCTGTATGCATACGTGATATGGACCTGGAAGA
>CM065722.1:20748749-20751249 GCA_033310375.1 Conus canariensis
AAGAATGTGAACACAATGACTGACGACTGACTGGAGGAGAATGTGAACACAATGACCGACGGGCTGACTGAGGAGAAAGTGAACACAATGACTGACTGACTGACTGGAGGAGAATGTGAACACAATGACTGACTGACTGGAAGAGAATGTGAATACAATGACTGACTGACTGGAGAAGAATGTGAACACAATGACTGACTGACTGACTGGAGGAGAATGTGAACACAATGACTGACTGACTGACTGGAGGAGAATGTGAACACAATGACTGACGGGCTGACTGGAGGAGAATGTGAACACAATGACTGACTGACTGACTGGAGGAGAATGTGAACACAATGACTGTCTAACTGACTGGAGAAGAATGTGAACACAATGACTGACTGACTGGAGGAGAATGTGAACACCATGACTGACTGGCTGACTGGAGGAGAAGCGAATGACAGACGGGATTAGAAGAACGACAGACGGGATTAGAAGAACGAGAAGACGCTAACGGAAGGAATGATTTACGAAGAACAAGAACAGGAGAATGGAAATATGACGCTGGAAGGAAAGAAGTACGGAAACTAAACAACAGACACGACGAGAACAAGAAACCGTGCAGATTAGGGCTGACTGACAAGAACGATAATAGGTGAATGATCGACGGGACTACAACATGATTGAGAAAAAGAACGTGAGAATGACGACAGGGGGCAGCAGGGGAAGGAAAAAGAGTGAATAAGGGACGGAAGAAGAACTAAAGAATGGTGAAAGACAGGAGAAAATGAGAACGCCAGAAATTTTAAAAAAAGATGGGAGAAGAAGGTGAAAATGATGAAAAAGTAACGGGAGACTAACGTGTGAGTGACGAAGGGCAGTTCGGACGAGAAGGCAAGAAATTGAGGATGGAGCATATGGCCCCGCTTGGAAGAAATCAGGCAAACGCGGAACTGATAAAAGAATGGACGAGAGGAGAACATGAGATGAGTCATGACCGAGACGATTAAAGCGTCAGAATCATGAATGAGGTGTGGGGTGAAAACAGAAGGCGGTATCTGTGACCGAAAGGTGAAACGAAGAACGTGAGAATTGTAAATGATGTGTGAAAGGTGACGGGACAGAATTGTGAATGGGGAACATAACGTGAGAACGATGAAGAACGGGATAAGAAGGAAAAGAAGAGAGGAGTGTGAGACCGATGGATGAATGAACACTGGACAGCGTGGCAATGGTGCAGTGTGGCCAGAACTAAACAAAGGAAACAAGGGAGTGATAACTTATTTGCAAACAGAGAAAATGTTGGACTGGGGGACTTGAAGGGGGGAGAGGGGAGGGGAGGGGAGGCGCGAGAATGGTGAATGCTGGACGGCAGGAAACAGAGAATGATGAATGTTGGACTGGTGGGGAAGAGAAGAACGCAGGAAAGGTGAATAACAGATGGAAGGGTGGTGCGATGCTGATGAACGAAGGACGGATGAGCAAAGCGAAGGAAAGAGAGGAGTGTGAGAATGATGGCTGTAATGAAAACAGAACAGCAGCAGAGAAACACACACACACACACACACACACACACACACACACACACACACACACACACACACACACACACACACAGCACAGAATGAGACAGAATAAGAAGACAGGAACGCGTCAACACCGAATGGTTTACGCGAGGAGACGAAGGCAGCATAAAAATGCTGAGTGTAAGACGGGGGCAGAACACGGTAATAGTAAATGAAGAACAAGACGAAAAGAAGAGAACAGAAGAGTGACTGCTGAGAGAAGGAACGTAACTGGAGAAGGTGAGAAGGACGAATGATGGTCGAGTGAAGAAAAGAAGAATCAAGATCAACAGATGTGGTGAGAAGACAACGTGAAACTGATGAATGATGCTCCGGAGGAGGAAAGAAGTTTTAGAGCATGAATGATGGAGGGGAGAACAACATGAGAATGATAAATGATGGGCAGGATAGGGAGGGGAGAACTGGGTGGAGTTGAATATGGTACATCCATCCTACTGTTCAAAACCGCCTAAAGAGAAGTAAAGGGGTAGCGATGGAAATAATTATACCGTTAGTTCGTAGCAATGCAGAATAATGGGTCAGCAGAGTGTAAACAGGACCTGTTTGAAGCAGAGAAGAATGAAGGGGGGGAGGACGGGGGGGACTACAGAATGTCAAAGGTTGGAGGTATAGCCGGAAAAGACTAAATGTGACATAAAGAATGGGGTATATGGAAATATGAATAATGGACAACGGCGGGAAACTGGTGGTGGTGTGTCCAATCCTTTCAGCATGTCCACAACATGGTTACACGATAAAGTGAGGAGTGTCTGGAGAACATCAAGGGGTGAACTTGAAAAGTAGGGAGTGGAGAGAAAACTGGACTGAAAAGTGCATTATCCTGGTGTGAAAGAATGCAAGTGAGAGTCAAAAGGAAAGAACGCAACACAAGTGTTGTGATGAGAATCAGAAAATCCTACATTAGTGGAAACTGGGGAAAAGTGGGATGCTTA
>CM065722.1:20756249-20761249 GCA_033310375.1 Conus canariensis
TGAGGGTTCGGGCGGACGTCCACCAAGGGGAGGTGGATTGTTGGAACTTGTCTCAAAGAGCAGGAAGTCGGGTTTGAAGACGGATCGTGCGAATAAGTGAGGAAAAGGCCATGACGGGGCTGAAATAGAATCTCTCTCTCTCTCTCTCTCTCTCTCTCTCTCTCTCTCTCTCTCCCCTCCGTCAGTCCGTCCGCCCCCCCCTCTCTCTCTCTCCCCGTCCGTCAGTCCGTCCGTCCCCCCCCTCTCTCTCTCTCTCTCTCTCTCTCTCTCCGTCAGTCCGTCCGTCCCCCCCCCCCTCTCTCTCTCTCTGTCCTTCCGTCGCTATCTGTCTGTCTCTAGTCTGTCTGTCTGTCTCTCTCTCCTCTCTCTCTCTCTCTCTCTCTCTCTCTCTGTCCGTCCCTCTCTCTCTCTGTCCGTCCCTCTCTCTCTCTCTCTGTCTCTCTCTCTCTGTCTGTCTGTCCTTCCGTTGCTATCTGTCTATCTGTCTCTCCCCCCCCCCTCTCTCTCTCTCTCTCTCTCTCTCTCTCTCTGTGTGTAAGTGCGCGTGTGTGATCGTATGTGTGTGCGCGCGGGGGTGTGTGTGTGTGTGTGTGTGTGTGTGTGTGTGTGTGTGTGTGTGTGTATGTGTGTGTATGTGTTTGTGTGTGAACGTGTGTGTATGTGCGCGCGCGCGCGCGCGCGTGCGTGCGTGCATGTGTCTGTGTGTGTGTGCATGTGTCTGTGTGTGAGCGCGCGTGCGCGTGTGTGTGCGTGTGTGAGTCTTTGTGTGCGTGTGTGTGAGTCTTGTGTGTGTGCGCGCGCGCGCGCGTGTGTGTGTGTGTGTGTGTGTGTGTGTGTGTGTGTGGTGTGTGTGTGTGTGTGTGTGTGTGTGTGTGTGTGTGTTGTGTGTGTGTGTGTGTGTGTGTGTGTGTGTGTGTGTGTGTAAGCGCTCAAGGCCACCTATCCAACTAAAACGATTGCTATTGATAGTTATCAAGGAAAAACGTTTATTTCTGTATACAATGACTGTGACGACTTATGATCCTGATAATCTCAATGAGCAAAAACTCCATTAATTACATCCACCGTTAAACAAAAAAACAAACAAACAAACAAAAACCGCAAAGACTATGAAAAGCTGAGTGAGACAAATACCCGAAACCGCTCTTCCAACCAACCAAACTCAACGACAAAGGGTGAGAGAAAGCAGGTGTCAGGCATGTGTTGAAATTCGTGGTTTATTTATGGCAAGATGCACTCAGCATGGATGACTTTGATATGTCCTAAGATGCTAATCGTCTAGCTTATATAACATGTCTTGATTGTTATGGCTCTGTGTACGTATACCTTTTTTTTGCCCTCCTCCCTCCCTGCCCCCCCCCCTCTCTCTCTCTCTCTCTCTCTCTCTCTCTCTCTCTTGTGTGTGTGTGTGTGTGTGCGTGTGTGTGTGTGTGTGTGTGTGTGTGTGTGTGTGTTCGTGCGCGCGTGCGTGCGTGTGTGTGTGTGTGTGTGTGTGTGTGTGTGTGTGTGTGTTCGTGCGCGCGCGCGCGCGCGCGCGTGTGTGTGTGTGTGTGTGTGTGTGTGTGTGTGTGTGTGTGTGTGTGTGTGTGTGTGTGTGTGTGTGTGTGTGTACGTGCGTGCGTACGTGTGTGCGCGCGCGTAATGAACTTTCTGTCCTCTGCATGATGACAGCCCTGAAATGGCCCCTGCTAGTCGGCTGGGCTAAAACCAAATGCTTAGTGACTGAATCAACATAACAGTCAGCTGATCTGGGGTTTATTCCCCAGGGTGTTCCAAGGTTCTAAGTTCACGGAGAAAACAGATGCTGTCACATTCTGGTTGCCTACAACATCAGAACGAACGAACGAACGAAATTTGTCATTTGAGAGGTCATGCTGCTGGTGCCAGGTATGCAAAGATATCTGACACTTCACAGAGTAAGTCACATAATGCAAGGCGTCCATCGGGTATCCTGCACTTCACAGCGAAAAGTAATATAATGCCAGGATTGCACCGAGTATCCTACACTTTACGGCGAAGTTAACATAATGGCAGGCGGCAAAAGTGGCACGGCGTCTGGCGTGCACCGAATATCTTACACGTTACGGTGAATGTAACGGTATCAGGCGTGCACCGTGTATCGTACACCTTACGGCGAAAGTAACATAGTATCAGGCGTGGTTCGGGTATTCAACACCTTACAGAGAAAGTAACAATGTCAGGCGTGCACAGTATCAGGCGTGGTTCGGGTATTCAACACCTTACAGAGAAAGTAACAATGTCAGGCGTGCACCGGGTATTCTACACCTTACGGCGAAAGTAACAATCCTAGGGGTGGACTGGGTATCCCACATCTTACGGCGAAAGTAACATGGTGCCACGTGCGCATGGATATCCTACACATTACAGATTAGGTAACATGTTAACAAGGAGTGCATGGATATATCTTCATCTTACGGCAGAAAGTACCTTGAATACTAGTACATACCTTACGGCGAAAGAAACATGGTGCTAGGTGTGCACGAACAGCCTACTTGTTACGTAGAAGGTAGCATGCATGGTGCTAGGTGTGCAGGGATATCCTACACATTACGGAGAAAGTTGCATGGTGCTAGGTGTGCAGGGATATCCTACACATTACGGAGAAAGTTGCATGGTGCTAGGTGTGCAGGGATATCCTACACATTACGGAGAAAGTTGCATGGTGCTAGGTGTGGCATGGGAAATCTCTATGCAGATACCTACTTACGGAGAAAGTTGCATGGTGCTAGGTGTGCAGGGATATCCTACACATTACGGAGAAGAGAGAGATATTATGAGAGTTGCATGGTGCTAAATGTGAACATATATCCTACACCGAAAATGAACATCATGCCAGATTTAAACGGATATCCTTTACTGAAAATAACATGGTGCCAAATATGAACGGATATCCTACACCCCAAATCACAAGATGCCAGTTATGAACGGACATCCTACACCGAAAATAACACGGTGCGAGAGATGAACGAATATCATACACCGTAGATAACATGGTGTCAGATCAGATATGAACGGACATCCCACACCGAAAAGAACATGGTGCCTGGTTGACCCAGGAGTGACGCATCGTGTTCGCACGTTGAAGTTCCAACCGACCTAAAAAGTGCCATTTCCACTGCCCATCTTAATGCGCTGTTCTCCTGCTTTCCCGTGCTCCACCCTCCCCTCCCACACACATGCAGTCTGAAATGTTTATTCTTCTCTGTCACGTAAGTTATGGCGCATGTGAACACCAAGCCTGAATATACCTATCCAAACAATTAATACGGCTGATACACCTATCTCAACAACTATTTTTTTGAAAAAGCAGACAGGTCTGAATGAATAGGCCAGAGCAACTGTCCAAACAGGTATACTAAGTGGACAGCCCTGATATCGCCGACTGCGAGGAAGATAACCGACATCATCTTGGGGAAGGCAATGACAAACTGCAACATCAAGATTTTAAATGAAATAAGGATAAGGACACCATGAACAAGAACATATAGATGAGGCCATGGGGCGAACCGAAAGATCGACCAGGAGACCAAAACCAAGGAAAAATGGGTCATGAAACCATGACGAAAGAAAAGATGTGTGTGGTTATCAAGAGGACGGAGAGACAGATGATGACGTCATGAGAAAGGAAAGGGAAAAAACAGACCCCTCAATGTGCCTGTAACAGAGAACGTAGCATACAGAGGATCGGTGTGGACATCATAACAAGCAAAGATGGACGTGGACATCGTGAGAAAGGACAGGTGGAGCTAGACTACATGGCATGGTCCGCATGGATAGATCCCAGCTGATTCCTGCTCCAACCCGACAGCGTAGAAGACATGATCATCAATTCAAACAACCACAGTGCCGAACTTTGAACCGACAGGGGTCCTTTGACCCACGCACCATAAAGGACTGGAACGCCTTGCCCGACACAGTTGTTGAGGCAAAGACTCTTGACACGTTTGTAGTCAAGTGGAAGAAAACTACAGTAAACCTCTCTCTCTCTCTCTCTCTCTCTCTCTCTCTCTCTCTCTCTCTCTCTCTCTCTCTCTCTCTCTCTCTCTGTTGCTGCGCCAGCCCACCGTTAAAACGTCAGAATAGTCAACATGATGACTGAGGACGTTAATGGATGAAGATGAAGATGAAGACATCATGAGAAAAGAAATATGTCGGTAAAGGCATCAAGAGAAAGGAAAGATGAGTGTGGACATCATGAGAAAGGGAAGATGAGTGTGGACATCATGAGAAAGGGAAGATGAGTGTGGTCATTATGACAAAGAAAACATGGATGTGGAGGACATCCTGAGAAATGAAAGACGGATAAGACCATTGTGAAAACGTAAAGATGGATGAGGACACATTGAGAAAGGAAACATGGGTGTGGACTTTATCAATAAGGAAAGATTTCATTTTCGTACTTTTGGAGAAAATAAGTCAGAGGGGAAAGGACGGAAATCTTGCCAAAAGGGATCTTACAGTTTGTAATACTGTTCATTACAAGTGGCTGCTCATTAACGAAGTGCCATGGTTGTTTTTTTTTTCGCCGGTGAGGACAATATCAACTGTTTGAAGTCGCTGCAAGAGAAAACTAAAGACAGATTTTTTTATTACAGTAATGGGTGAATGAACGAGTATCCGAATGACTGGTTTTGAAACTGCTCGAGTGACTGGCTGATCAAGTGATTTTTTTTTAATTGACGTATTTTGCTCTAAAAACCTTGACTTTTCTTTCTATCTGATGTATACTTTTCCGAGGAACCAAGGAAAGAATCGTTTATTAGTCTTGTGCTGAAATCAACATACTAAGTTCTGAGGATTCCCGATTCACAAGCTCACACCTGCGTGTATACCACACACACCACACACACACACACACACACACACACACACTCACACGCGCGCACACACACACACACACACACACACACACACACACACTCACACGCACGCACACACACACACACACACAATATACACAACACATATAACAAACACAA
>CM065722.1:20771249-20776249 GCA_033310375.1 Conus canariensis
GTCCCATAACTCAGTCTGTGCGGAGTTGTAGCGGTTTCGTCCCTTTTAATCTTCCAATCAAAGATTGATGCCTGGCAGACGCTCCCACAGGGGGAATTGGGACTGGAATTTAAATCCTGCTCTCTGGACCTGTCCCGGCAGCCAGCTTAAATCAGATTGCTGGAGGGGACTGGGGGGTTTGGTAAGGTATAGGGATATCTGACGCAGGAAGAGAGGAGATGGAGGTATCTTACAGTTTTTTTTTAAAGTTATCTGCCAGTGCCCCGTAATTAAGCAGGTAATGAAAGAAAGACTTTAACCAATACCTTTCAAGAGAATACTTTTCTGTTTGTTAGGTTTTTGTTTTTTGATTGACAGGTAAACAGTCGCAGATCTTCAGAAAAAAACTAAAAAAGGTTATTAAACTGCATTTTTGTGACATCATATTTATTCTTTCATCAGAGCTACAAAAACCCTGACATCAAAGTGAGTGAATTATGAACTGAAATTTTTTTTTTGGTTTCTTTTTCTTTTTTAATATAATCCACTGCCGATAAAGCATTTTTAGCAGTTAAATGTGGAACAGAGGATGGATTTACTTTAAATGTTGGTTCTTTTTTCAACTGCAGTGACTATCTGGTCATTATCATGCAATGCAATAAATATACAGAAACAAGGAAAGGAGACAGGAGAGGTTACAGTATTCTGTTGACACTATAGATTTCAAATAAATGTTAGCGAACCGCCCAGAGAACGTGGACAAACGAGTCACAAGACGAAACACAACTAGTTTCGACCTCTTAGGTCTTCATCAGGTGAGACATTAACGAATAAAACAATGAAAATTCACTTAGCTTTGATCGCTTCAGATCACTTGGTAGGGTTCAGCGCAAGTCCTTGCGCTGAACCCTACCAAGTGATCTGAAGCGATCAAAGCTAAGTGAATTTTCATTGTTTTATTCGTTAATGTCTCACCTGATGAAGACCTAAGAGGTCGAAACTAGTTGTGTTTCGTCTTGTGACTCGTTTGTCCACGTTCTCTGGGCGGTTCGCTAAATTTCATTTAAGATTTGTTTAGATTTCCGCCTGCAGTCCTCTCGCTTTGCAACTAGAACTATAGATTTCATTAAGATTTGTATTCAATATTACCCTTCCAATATAAAAGACCTTTCGTGTGTGTGTGTGTGTGTGTGTGTGTGTGTGTGTGTGTGTGTGTGTGTGTGTGTGTGTGTGTGTGTGTGTGTGTTTTGTATTTGTTGTTGTTTTCTTTTGCACTATACCAATGATGATAGACCTCTCTCTCTCTCTCTCTCTCTCTCTCTCTCTCTCTCTCTCTCTCTCTGTATGTGTGTGTGTGTGTGTGTGTGTGTGTGTGTGTGTGTGTGTGTGTGTGTGTGTGTGTGTGTGTGTGTGTGTGTTCAAGTGTGTGCATATGATATATATATACATATATATACATACATGAAAGCAAAGCCAACAAGCAAATCAGGAAATGAGAAGAAGATGGGGGGGTGGAACAGGGAAAACCGGGGGGGGGGGGGGGTGGAACAGGGAAAACCAAACAAACAAATCACTGACACTGACGAAGCAGAGGTGCGAAAGAGAGACTCTTACATTGCAGTCGTATACCCAGGGGACACAACTGGTGTTGATATAAAATGGTCCGCCGGCAAGGGCGGGTTTCTACCCTGCTGACAATTGAAATGAAGTGAATGTTTCTCGCGTGGAGACAAAATGCCGATTGACGTGTCTGACGACAGTTTACCCCTACTTTTTCTCTTTTTTTTTTTCATTTGCTGTGGGTCAGCAGACAGGAAAAAAACCAATAAATTGTCACACGGCCAGCCTGTTTATTTATCTGTGCATACGTCAGCAGGATCACTAGATAAATGCCAAACAGATAAAGCAATGTCTCCTTGTTTGTTCTGTGCGCTCTGTGTAGTCGCTGTTATTGTTGTTGTTGTTGTACCCTGGCTAAAAGACTCCAGGGATCATCCTAACAGCCAAAGTACTAGAACCCTATGGTACAAATGCATCAGCTGGAGATGAGAACATTACGTGTGTGACCGTTTTGGATTACCCCGCCACATGGGCAGCCACACTCCGACTTCGGGGGATTTTGGAGACTGATAATGTTATGCTGGGAGCTTGTCACAACTGAAGACAATCTCCGCGTAACTATGCAGAGCATAGCAACATTTTGAAGTAGCCTTGGGGTTCTAGCCTATGTCAACTGGCCTGACAGCCTGAAGCCAAGGCGGTCTGTGTAGTCATTTCTGCCAGGCGACTCGGTGTCACAAGCTGCATTGGTTTGGAGTTATTATTTATTTCATCACGGGAGCGAGAGCTGCCTTACTTGTTTGTTACAAACAGATCTCGATGAGACTTGGCTGGATGATTAGTATGAAGAAAACGTAAAACCAGTTTTAAAGATGAGCTTTCTGACAAAACCGGGGATTATAAACGGACCCACCCATCCTAAAAACAAAGTATGAGAAAGAATGGCGTTGCCACATGTCCAATCTGAGTGCTTGTCTGTGTGTATGTCTGCAAGATCACCAAAATGTGTGTGTGTGTGTGTGTGTGTGTGTGTGTGTGTGTGTGTGTGTGTGTGTGTGTGTGTGTGTGTGTGTGTGTGTGTGTGTGTGTGTGTGGCGCGCGTGCGGGCACATGCACATAAGTATGTGTGACTTTGTATGTGTATTTGTGTCTATCTGTCTGTCAGTCTGTTGGTTTGTCTGTCTGTCTGTCTGTCTGTCTGTCTGTCTCTCTCTCTCTCTCTCTCTCTCTCTCTCTCTCTCTCTCTCTCTAATGCGCGAATTGACTCCTGATCTATGAGAACCCATGATCTTTCCCGAAATCTTAAGGTCCTCTTCATTATTATGTCAATGGAAGTGTTGGGAGGGGAACTTTCTTCTTGAGCAAAGCAAACAGAAAAATGGCCTTTTGACAGTTTGGCAGCTCTTCTGACGTCTGTCATACGGCGCCATGTTTGAAGAACAGGACAACCTCCATCTGTTTTCATCCCTTCCTATGTGCAAGGCAGAGGGCGTGAGAGGTGAATGGGGATGGTGAGGGTGGGAGGAGCCGTTGAAATGGGCTGGAAGGAGGTAGGAGGGGGGTGGCTTACTTTAGACAAACACCACTAAGCGCATAAACAAAGTCTGTGAAGTCCGTAAAAGGAGTCATCTTGTCAATCCAAAACAAAATGTTGTGCTCTCTCTCTCTCTCTCTCTCTCTCTCTCTCTCTCTTCTCTCTCCAAAATCAATCGGTTCTCTCTCTCTCTCTCTCTCTCTCTCTCTCTCTCTCTCTCTCTCTCTCTCTCTCTCTCTCTCTCTGCCCTAGCTTGGCGAAGCAAACGAGTCAAAGTGCCTTGTCTCCACGGAAAGCAAATTTGCAAGTAACTTCGCCATTTTCGTTTCCAGAGAGGATCACCACGCAAATTCTTAGAGAGCGGTCAGCGAAATGAACAGACGATCCCGTCTACTTATTCGGAGAAAATGACTTCTTTCTGTCAGATTTGCAACAATGCCATTAGACTTCCACTCAGCCTCGTGGTGGGGCAGTTTTGGCGCTAGTCGTTCAGTCAGGTGTCCGGAGGATTTGTAGTGAAATAAGGGACATTGCCTTCACGCAAAGCAGAGGAACAACTGCGTTAAAGCTCTTGAGACAACTAGAGAGAGGAATTTTGATGATGCGCAGGCGATTTTGAGAGCAGTTTAAAGGGCAGTAAAGAAGTGTGTGAAAGATCTTGCGTCTGAGCCTCAAAAACATCCTCTAATATTGTGATGTATTACGACTTCAAACTCAGCGATGATCATGATGGTAATAACATCACATATATCGTAAGTACTGCCCATACCATCATTATCGTTATCATCTACAGAACTGATGAGAGTGTAAGAGTCCGTTTCAGTAGCAGCAGCAGCAGCAACATCATCAGTAGTAGTTTTTTAGGTAGGAGAAGCGATGGTGTTTTATATTTGGTTTTTATGTTATTCTCTTGATCTCTTTCATAGATATTTTAAAAAGCACTGTTTTTCATTATAATGCAAATTCAGCAACATATCGGTATTGTGTTTAATTATTTAGCAACGGAGATGAGAAAAAAAGATGGATACTGCTTCAAATTTCTAACACCAGTGAAAGCAATCCACCCCCACCCCACCCCCACCCACCCCCCTTTCTGTCACACCATGAACTGGCTTTCATTTACCCAATTCGACATGCTCTTAAATAATCACAGCAAAACCATATTGAGCCTAATACACAAACTAGCCATTATCTAACTTCCATTTCTCAGTCGTTTTATCTCCACTATAAAATCAAATCACCAAGCAACTCCTTTTATCGGCCCCACTCCGAAAGTGCTCGTGTATCAGCGCAAGGTATGTCACTCAGTCGAATAACTGTCACCATTGCCCAGATCTTTCCGACACCACGACAACCGAGCATTGAAGGATGCGTCTCAGTGGATTATGCCGTCACCAGACTCGTTCCCTTCGAATTTCCGCCTTTGTTATCAACCAATCAAAATCTGAGCCCGTGCTCAGCTGGACCAGGTCCTATAACTCAGTCTGTGCGGTGTACTAATGGTTTCCTCCCTTAAATCTTCCAATCAAAGCTTGATGCCAGGCAAACGCTCCCAAAGGGAGAATTGGGGCCAGAATTCAAATTCTGCTCTCTGGACCTGTCCCGGCAGCCAGCTTCAATCAGATTGCTGGAGGAGAATGGAGAGATTGTAAGGGTTTTTGTCAGATATAGGGGGATCTGACGTAGTAAGAGAGATGAAGATATTTTACTGTTGGTTTTGGTTTGAATTCCAGTGCCCCATAAATTGACCTGGTATTGAAAGAAAAGTGTAAATCGATTACCATGAACAGAATGAATTTTCAACAATTGCAAATCTTCTGAGAATTTGAAGAGGTTATTAAACTGCAATTTCATGAGATCATACTTATTCCTTTATCATGATTTACAGCTACCCAAACCCCTGACACAGGAATGTGTGAATGTTACA
>CM065722.1:20788749-20791249 GCA_033310375.1 Conus canariensis
GTATCTGCATTTCAAACGTATATGTTACACACATTATTTTGAAGGTATAAAGCATATAAATATTGATTATAAGGCATATGAAAATTTCTGAAGGTATACGATTCATACAATGTTTTAGAGGTATGAGTTAAATTCATCATTTTAAAGGAATAAGGTGTACACAGTATTTTGAAGACAAAGGGTACATACAAGCAGTAAAGGTAAGGTATAGCCAACATTTTGAAGGTATCTGGTATCGAAAAATTTCTGAAGGTCTAAGGTATATTCAAAATTTTGGAGATCTTCAGTGCATGACATCAACATACAAAATAACTCTCTCTCTCTCTCTCTCTCTCTCTCTCTCTCTCTCTCTCTCTCTCTCTCTCTCTCTCACAACACCACACACACCACACACACACACCACACACACACACAACACGCTGGCACGCGTGCGCACTCGCAAATAAGCACACACACGCATGCGCGCGCGCACACGCACACACAGTCACACACGCACATACACTCTCTCTCACTCACTCACTCACACATACTCATTGTGTACCCCCCCCCCTTTTTTTTTTTTTTTTTCTTCTCTTTCCATTTTATAAGTACTACCGTCAATGCTCTCTTTTGTTCAATTGTTCCTTTCGGTATGAGTGGTAAAGGCAACAAAGTGAAAGTGACAGCGCACCAAACATTAGAACATTAACAAACCCAGACGCCATGTATCAAAATGGGGAAAAAAAACTAAAGCAGCAAGCGTATGTCCATCGGTAATGTTACACACAGACAATGCATGGGTGTGAGTCTTTGAAGCGAAAAAAAAATTAAAAAGTGGAGGAAAAAATGGACGAAGGCCTGACTGGAAAAAAAAAACGTCTTTACCAAAAAAAAAGGGGGGGGGGAGGAAAAGAAAAGAAAAAAATACAAAAAACAAAAGACAAAAAAGTAAAGACGGGGGTGGTGGAGGGAAAAGAAAAAAAAACATACAAAATAAATGTTGATTTTCTTCAGCACTTTCACGTACAGCACAAACAAGATATGTAGCCTCACGTCTTGTATAACGAAATGATGAACTAACAGATCGGAAATACTAAGTCTAAACCTTGCCTCATAATGTCTTTAAAAGGCATGTCCATGTTTGCAGACAGATAAACGAGTACATGGTGTGCCGAAATTAAATGCCTGTAAAACTCAAATCAGGTTCTGTCCGAGTGAGAGAGAGAGAGAGAGAGAGAGAGAGAGAGAGAGAGAAGACAGACAGACAGACAGACAGACAGACAGAGACAGAGAGACAGAGAGAGAGAGAGAGAAGAAGAGAGAGAGAGAGAGAGAAGAGAGAGAGAGAGAGAGTTGAGTTTTGTTTTGGCATGCATATGGACAAAACGTCTGTTAGGCAAAGTTACGAACAAAAATACCCACCGGCGTCGGTCTGTGGTTGTGAAATTACATATTTCCTATCAGTATGACCTTAAAATGCAGACATGTTGACGTGTTGAAATCACACTTTGAAACTCTTACGCAAATACTGACGAATTCTCTCTCTCTCTCTCTCTCTCTCTCTCTCTCTCTCTCTCTCTCTCTCTCTCTCTCTCTCTCTCTCTCTCTCTCTAACGCACGAATCGACTGCTGATCTATGAGAACATACGATTTTCCACTGAACCTGTCTTGGGCCCTCCGCGCATATCAATGAAATTGTCGGGGGAGGAACGTTCTTCTGACAGAAAGCAAAAGAAAACAAAGACCTTTTGACCTTTTGGCAGCTGTTTTGACTTCAGTTTCTTTCTTCTTTTTTCGCGTACACAGGCTGATACTCCTGCGGACACTCCCTGTATAGACAGGCAAGTATCAAACCCATCTGCCCAACAAAGGGAGTGGTGTTTTGTGTGTATGACCGTTTTTTTTTATCCCGCCATTAAGACAGCCATACTTCAACTTCGGGGAAGGTGCATGCTATGTGTCATCCATACCAACCGCCAAACTGGCCTTCTCTTCCGAAAGTAGGTGATGGGATTTTACGTGTGTGCAAGATGTATGCGTGCGTTCACACACAGAACCTCGGTTATAGTCTCATTCGAAGGACTGTGTGGGGAATGGAGTCAGAACCAATGTTAACTCCCAGGGAAAAATCCCCCTGTACCTACAAGGGGTGCTTAATCAATGGGACAAACACAGTCATCGCACAAAGTCCGTGAAGTTAGTAAGGGGAGTCAACTTGTCGACCGAAATTAAACTAACTTGTGCTCTCTCTCTCTCTCCTCTCTCTCTCTCTCTCTCTCTTCTCTCTCAAAGATATGAATAGAAGAGAAGGGGTAGAAGGCGAGCGCAGGGAAGGGGGTGTGGGATTAGATGCATGGTATTTGAACACACAGCTCTCAACGAATAAGCAAACTCTGTCGAGTCCTTACATGAAGTAATCTTCGCAACAATATATTCTCTCTCTCTCTCTCTCTCTCTCTCTCTCTCTCTCTCTCTCTCTCTCTCTCTCTCTCTCTCTCTCTCTCTTTAGAAAATGCTGTTG
>CM065722.1:20796249-20803749 GCA_033310375.1 Conus canariensis
AATATCCTCCCACAACACACACACATACTACCTTATCTCCCAATATTCACCTCACACACAACTTATAGCTATCTTATTTATGCATTTATTATCATTATTATTATTATTATTTAAAAAAATTTTTTTAATGTTTCATTTATTTATTTATTTGATTATTATAAAAATGTATTTTCTAAATATATTTCTGTATCATGCTTTCATTACCTTAACCTTCACTATCGTTGTTAGCAGTATCATTCAGTAATACTATTGCTAGTATTGATACTACCACTGGCATTGACATCACCATCGCCTTCGCCTCTGGGACTGTTGCCACGGCAACCCTGCTGTTTAAGAATCCTCTAACCCACTCTCCTTTCTCCCATACCCATACTTATTGACACTAAAATTGGTAGTAATCTTGTCCTTTTTTTCTCTCAATATTTTGACCATTATTAGTATTCCTATCAGTAATATTATTATCTTCATTACGACTTTGACTCGCTCACTATTTCCCTTCCAACAGCCTCGTTCTCATTCAACGCCTTCTTCCTTGCGCTGAACCCTGTGAAGTGATCTGAAGCGATCAAAGCTAAGTGAATTTTCGTTGTTTTATTCGTTTATGTCTCACCCGATGAAGACCTAAGAGGTCGAAACGCGTTGTGTTTCGTCTTGTGACTCGTTTGTCCACGTTCTCTGGGCGGTTCGCTAACATTTATTTAAGATTTGTTTAGATTTCCGCCTGCAGTCGTCTCGCTTTGCAACTAAGCCACAAAGCGCAACAAAAAAATCAAATCTGCAACAACACCAGAGTTGTATAAGAAGGACCAAACAAGCAAACAAACAAAGGTAACAAACTTAAAGCAAAACAGACAAACAAACCATGTAGAGAAAAGAGGTGGGACAAGAAAAATGAAACAAACAAAAGCAGTGACGCAGACGAAGGAGGGGTGCACAAGATTAAATCTACCACAACACTACAGTCGTGAAAGAAAAAGCAAACACGAAAACAAAGAAAGGTAATAAAATTAAAGCAAAACAGACAAACAAATCAGAGAAAGAGAACAGGGAGGACAAGGAAAGCCAAACAAACAAAACCAGTGACACTGACGAAGCAGGGTACAAAAAAGACTCCTACGATGCAGTCTCACCCCCAAGGGACACAACTGGTGCCTCAGTGTGCCTCATCTCTGTGTGCTGCCATTAACGCTTCTCGCTATCTCTCTCAAAGTTTGGTCAGTTACAGTCGACAAGGGATACATTTCTCGACCAGTTAACCCTTTGTTGTACTTTGCTGACATTTCTGCTGTCCTGGTAATGTCGGTACACAGACAACTTTAGGTCCATAAAAGCCCTTCACCACCCACGAACCCCTCCCCTCCCTCCCTTCCACCTTCCTTCCCGACACCAATCGTCTGTTCTGTGCTGTCTGCCACCTTGGGGGGAAGATGCTAGTGCTGGTTTGCTTGTCTTTGTCAGTTTAAAGCTCTGTGGGTCACCCAGTAAAAAGGCCCCAGTAGACAGGTTTGCTTGTCTTTGTCAGTTGAAAGCTCTGTGGGTCACCCAGTAAAAAGGCCCCCGTAGACAGGTTTGCTTGTCTTTGTCAGTTGAAAGCTTTGTGGGTCACCCAGTAAAAAGTCCCTCATAGACAGAGCCCAGGTCATCCAGATCATTTAACTTGGTGAGAGAAGTGCGTGACGGGCTTTTTCATCGCTTCATCATGTAGGTATCCACATACCGCCTTTGGGGTGGTAACTTACATTTAGGAAGATGAAGATCATTATGATAGTTTCCTACCAAAGCTGGGCACGCTCAACATTATCACTTCATCACATTAATTTGAACGGCAAGGTCCAGCTTGTATCGGTAACAACGATTTTGACCACTACCAGTTTCCTGGGTGGTTTATTCCATCAGCCCGTGGATGTAAGCGCATTGAGTTGTGTAACAAGAAATGCGCTATATAAGTATTATACATTATTATTGCAATTTAGGTTTGACGTTCACTTCCACCCTAGGGAATAGGCTGGTATGGGCATCTATGTCAGAAGTTTTAAGATAGGGGACTACTCCAACACTACACTTTATCCCACCAGAACGACTATACAGTCAGATGGACAGCAAAAAATACCAGTTCCTTTTTCATGTCAGGCTATTAAAGGCAACGTTCCGAGTGCGATCTCGATCCTTTACCAATGAGCTCATCAGCTTCCTGATCCACAGCGTCAGAACTGGAAATCCGATCTCAGCATGGGGGAAATGTGTTATGGTCGTTTGTGCCATCAAGGTTCTCTGCCTATACCATCCTGCAGGGCACAGTGGGGGGTAGTACATGTCCTAAAAACGGACCGAAAACAATCTATATTGAAAATGTGAAGGACTGGACGTGCTGCGCGATTGACAATGTGAAGAACTGGGCTGGCCACAAGATTGACAATGCCAAGCATTGGACTGGCCACAAGTTTGACGATGTCAAGCATTGGACTGGCCACAAGATTGACGATGTCAAGCATTGGACTGGCCACAAGATTGACGATGTCAAGCATTGGGCTGGCCACAAGATTGACGATGTCAAGCATTGAACTGGCCACAAGTTTGACGATGTCAAGCATTGGACTGGCCACAAGTTTGACGATGTCAAGCATTGGACTGGCCACAAGATTGACGATGTCAAGCATTGGACTGGCCACAAGATTGACGATGTCAAGCATTGGATGGCCAAAAGACTGACGATGTCAAGCATTGGACTGGCCACAAGATTGACGATGTCAAGCATTGGACTGGCCACAAGATTGACGATGTCAAGCATTGGATTGGCCACAAGATTGACGATGTCAAGCATTGGGCTGGCCACAAGATTGACGATGTCAAGCATTGGGCTGGCCACAAGATTGACGATGTCAAGCATTGAACTGGCCACAAGTTTGACGATGTCAAGCATTGGACTGGCCACAAGTTTGACGATGTCAAGCATTGGACTGGCCACAAGATTGACGATGTCAAGCATTGGACTGGCCACAAGATTGACAATGTCAAGCATTGGACTGGCCACAAGTTTGACGATGTCAAGCATTGGACTGGCCACAAGATTGACGATGTCAAGCATTGGACTGGCCACAAGATTGACAATGTCAAGCATTGGACTGGCCAAAAGACTGACGATGTCAAGCACTGGACTGGCCACAAGATTGACAATGTCAAGCATTGGACTGGCCAAAAGACTGACGATGCCAAGCATTGGACTGGCCACAAGATTGACGATGTCAAGCATTGGACTGGCCACAATATTGACAATGTCAAGCATTAGACTGGCTACAAGATTGACGATGTGAAAGACTGGACTAGCAAAAAAAATCCAATGCCAAGGACTGGACAATCAATCAGTTACTCACACTATTCCTTACATGTCGAACATTGGACTGGCTGTAAGACTGACATGTGAAAGATTGGACTGGCAAAAAAAATACCAGTGCCAAGGACTGAAAAATCAGTCAAGTACACTATTCGTTATATGAAAATGTTCTCACTAGTCAAGACAAAAGAGGAAGGATGCCTTCACTATTTTGAAGGTATGACCATTATACAATTTTCTAAGTCTTCAAGAACGACGGTAATACACTTACAGACCAGAAATAGTGAATCCACACCGTGTTGAAATTCCTGTCCATGCTTGTAGGTCGAGCCAGGTTATCTTGTGTGTAAAACTTATTCGCCTATAGAACTCAAATCCAGTATTGTTACAGATGTGACATTAAAGAGAGACAGACAAACAGACAGACAGACAGACAGACAGACAGACATACAAATTGACAGACAGATTGACTGACAGACAGATTTACAGACAGATTGACAGAAAAACAGACAGATGGACAGAGACACAGGGAGGGAGAGAGAGAGAGAGAGAGAGAGAGAGACAGACAGACAGACAGACAGACAGACAGACAGACAGACAGACAGACAGACAGACAGACAGACAGACAGACAGACAGAGACACACAGAGAGAGATGGACTTCGTTTTGGCGTGTTCATTGACAAGGTTTCCGATAGGCAAAGTAACTGGCTAAAATGTTCACAAGCGTTGGTTTGTGGTTCTGAGACAGTGGATTTTATACCAGCATTACTTTATACATAACAGATACGTTAACCAACGTGTTCAGTTGTTTCAAACCACAACATAAGCATGAACTCTCTCTCTCTCTCTCTCTCTCTCTCTCTCTCTCTCTCTCTCTCTCTCTCTCTCTCTCTCTCTCTCCTCTCTCTCTCTCTCTGCATGCATTCTTGAAAAGGGCAAAGAAAAGGTTAACCGATAACAGGGATTGTGGTGGGGCGGGTGCAGGAATGGAGTGAGCTGTGCTCTGTGTGTCTGTCTGTCTGTCTGTGTGACGTTTCAGTACACACATTTCTCTCATGTGTTGCAGTCCTTGGGTATACTTGTATACTTATCAATTAAGTATTCCATAGCCCTGTATGTATATTTGGTTATTTTTATCTTAAATACGTGAAGCATATTCTTAAACGTCTTAAATTCTTTTCAGTCTTTTTTTTCAGTGTGAATGGTATTGTCTTTGCGCATAGATTTTGTTGCATTTTATTCCTGTAGTAGAGTACAGTCTAAAACTACGTCAGCCTTTCATATACTCCTATGTACATTTGTTCGTTTCATTATTGTCTAATGCCCTATCATTTTAACGCAGTCTAATTTACATTGCAGTTTTTAAACATAGTTAAAGTGGTTAAATCTTTTAGCACAGTATTGCAGTTATGCCTAGATTTGGAATAGTTTTGTCCATTCTGTCATCTCAAATATCGTCTAATATGCAATATTATCTTTTTATATAGTGCGATGGGGGGCCAGAATAGCTCAGTGGTGAAGCGCCAGACTCGTAATCCTGGGGTTGCGGGTTCGAATCTCCGCCGAGCCGTTTCGGTACAGGGGGATTTTTCCCACGGAGTTAACATTGGTTCTGACTCCATTTCCTATACACTCCTTCGAGTGAGACTACAAACTGAGGTTCCGTGTGTGAACGCACGCATAACATCTTGCACACACGTCAAATCCCATCACCAACTTTCGGAAGAGAAGGCCAGTTTGGCCGTTGGTATGGATGACACGTTACACATAGCATGCACCTTCCCCGAAGCTGGAGTATGGCTGCCTTAATGGCAGGATAAAAAACGGTCATACACACAAAACTCCACTCCCTTTGTTGGGCAGATGGGTTTGATACTTGCCTGTCTATACAGGGAGTGTCCGCAGGAGTATCAGCCTGCGTACGCAGAAGAAGAAGAAGAAGAATATAGTGGGATATGCATGACAGTCGTTCTGTGGCGTGATACATGAACTTTTAGTCCCCTCTCATACGTATTATCTACAAGTTCATTTGTGATGGAATGCAGAAGAAATCGTTTAAGTGAAAGCATAAAGCCCTCCAGCGAAATCCTATGCCAGTTGTTTTACTCTGTCTTGGGAACAGAGCTCTCTGTCATGCCTGTCCAGAGTCCACTTTCGTCTCCTGGGTAAGTCTCGTCAGTACAACCTTGTCTGGTGATGCCAGTCCATCCCACAGCACTGAACAGAGACATGCCACCTGTAACTGTCACCACCTCGGGGAGAGTGTCACAATCCGACAGCCTTCTAGTACAGTCAAGGAGGGCTGTCAGGGACAAGCACTCGTGCACCGCAAATGCATCCGTGTACCGCACACACTGGCACACACACATCCACCACACACATCCATGCACACACACACACACACACACACACACACACACACACACACACACACACACACACACACACACACACACACACACACACACACATGTACACTCATCACACACCCGTACAATGACAATAATGGCACAGCCAGTGCCAAGTAGGTAGGTACTCAAGGTCTGACCAGCGCGTGGGGCTGGTGCGTAGTCATAGCCACGAGACCCTCTTCTTAACTTTTCTCATTTTAGTCAGTAATTCATGTATCCGTCAGCTTTAAGGCATGCGCACTGTGGTCTCAACACTTAGCAAATGTGGTGTTGCGTGTATGGACCAGTCCGCACGCAGTGACACCTTCTAGATGAAACTGAAACTAAAACTGAAACTGAGTAGGAAAATGTCAAGAAAGCGCTGTAAAAGAACACAAGAAGAAAAAAAGGAAATCTCCATGAAAAATCATCAAGATGACAGGGAAATCTGTGAGGATCGTGAAAGGATCCAAGAGAGGTCAATAAAACATACACATATAACGGACGTCAAAGTAATGCGTTTAACCCCTTGTCAGCTGAAGGCTGCAGAGAAAAGTATTCCCAAGGTAAGAAGAAACAGAACCAAAAAAACAACATAAGACTTACATATCATCTATTTTTCATGACTAACTGACGAGAGCCAGAGCACATTTGTTAATCTCGAGTTCTCAGAACAAACGTTGTTCCAACCAACAAAGAAACAGTAGTTGTCGACGAAGAAAGGCTGCAGGCACGAGCAAGAGAAGGCTGGCTATCTCAGCATGAAAGGAAGAAGCAGAAAACTCCAGCTAAAGAAGACACTGCGAAGACTCCTTGAGAATGGGGCAGACCTATACTGGGCCTTTCAAAAGGCAGACACAAACGACCTAAATCACGTCCACTGAGATAAGACTTTGAATCTCACAGGACCCCCTGTTTTCACAGGATGTGTAGCAGCAAGGAAGCGATGTAAGTGTGAAATGGAAGGTGCATAGAAACAGGGGTGTGTGCGCGTTGGTGCGTATGCGTTTGTGTGTGTGTGCGCGTGTGTTGTTGTTAATATTGTTGTTGTTTTGTTGTTGCTGCTGTTGTTGTTGTTGTTGTTACAGACATGAAATAACCGTCATCTTCTAAATATTCGTTTCCCATAATTAATTACAAACAGTCAAGGGCGCAAACACACACACACACACACACACACGGATATAAAAAGAACATTCATCAATACATCACAACATCAGCAGGATATCTTTAAAGTGTGTATGTATTTTGCCGTGGATGTAAAAAATAAAATAAGATGGATATTGCTTGAGACTCCTAAAACCAGGATTAAACCATTTCATAAAACAATTTTTCATCTCTCTGTCACACCACAGACTGGGTTTCATCCACCCCATTCTTCAGGTTTTATTTCATTACAGCAAAATCACCTTACGCTAATCGTGCAGACTGGCTGTTATCTACCTCCATTTTTCAACCATCGTCTCTCCACTCTGAAGTCAAATCGCCAAGCTTTTCATCTGCTGCATTTCCCCGTGTTCGTATAGCATCGCAAGGGAAGTCACTTTGTCAAAGCGTTGTAACTATTTCCCGGGATGCTAAGAGAACCGAGTATTGAAAGATGCGTCTCAGTGGATTGTGCTGATGCCAGACTCGTTCCCTGCGAATTTTCCGCCTTGGTTTTCAGCTAAATCCATGTCCAGCTGGACCAGGTCCCATAACTCAATCTGTGTGGAGTTTTAGAGGTTTCCTCCCTTTCAATCTTCCAATCAAAGATCGATGCCTGGCAGACACTCCCA
>CM065722.1:20813749-20831249 GCA_033310375.1 Conus canariensis
CCCGGTCGGCCCCGCCGCAGCCCCGGCACTGGCAATCCACAGGGAGCAGTCAATGTCAAGTCGTCAAGAGGCAACCCACCGAGGAGACACTGCACTGCTGCCGAGTCACTTCGGTGGTGTTCAGTGGCGTCTGTTCTGATCTAACATGCGCAGGACACCACCTGTTAAGCTCCCTAGTGACGACAATAATTGCTTAGTCGCGGAGCCGGCGTGAGTGAGCTCTCCCTCCGGAGGGCACCACCACGTCCGTCCAACGACAGCCCCACGGACTCGCCGATGCCGGTGACCACGACTAAACCAAACCAAGGCCACAGACGTGGAGAGGACATCGAAACTGAGGTCACCATGAGAGCAGGTCATGAAGGGATACAGAACTTAAGACATTTTTTTTTGTTTTCTGATCGATATGAATGAGGATGATTAAGATTTCCATTTCGGTCTGAGACTACATGACAGGGCTGTACTCTACGCTTCCTTTCATAATATATCCCGGCATCAACCAGGCCCGAGAGATTCAGGCACCTGCAGTGTTGGTAAGGAAATTTGAGCAACACTCTCAGAAACGCATCCATTAAGTGGATGAAACTCAACTGTGTGGTCCCAGTCTTCTCAACTGAGTCCGCAGCAAACTCAACTCTGGTTAGGAGCCGGTCGGGGCAGAAAAACCCACATGACTCTGATGGGATTCGAACCCACGACCTCCCAGCCAGGAGTCCACGACGCTAATCACTTCGCCACAAAATAACCACATTCTTTTCCGGAGACCTGTTTACGATTGCTTTACATGACTCTGTAGAGAACTCAAAACACCTTGTCTTTATGGAAGATAAATTTCCAACTAACTCCACCGTTCACTTCACTGATGTGGATTGTCGTTAAAAAAAAACCTGCAGAAAAACGATTAGTAAAATGAGCAGAAAATCCTGTCGTCTTCCTTAGCGACATTTGCTTTTCCTACAATGACCTTAAACGCTCGTCATTTGATCCAGTAAAGAGGGGAACACGGTGTCGGCAAGATTTGCTGGATAGAAACAGACACAACCTGGACCCTGAGTGAAGGAGAAGTCCATTAATTAGGTAACCTCTTCTCTCCTCTCTCTCTCTCTCTCTCTCTCTCTCTCTCTCTCTCTCTACCGCCTAGATCCTGAGCGAAGATAAATCTGCATGAAAGATGTGCGTTCTGGTATATTAAACAAGAACACAGGAACATGTCATCTGAGGAAAACGTGTGAAGCTGGCCCACCTGCGAAAAGGAAGACGTGCCAGCAAGCACACAACACGCTGAGATTCAAGCACGTGCTCTACGGCGATTGCACGTCTCCACGGCCTGGTCCAATTCTACCTGGGGTGACGGTCCTTTGCTGAACGGGTTGTGTATGTATATCAGGAACACTTGTCATTCACAATTTTGCCATGTAATATGAAAAAAAAAAAAAAAAATTGCTGTGGTTTCCATGACAATGAGATCGTGTCGTGTCGCGTTTGTTTTTGGTTTTTTTTCAATCGCGCCGATTTGCTAAATGGGCTGTAAGCTTAATAGCAATAAACTGCTTTCGTTCGTTGT
This sequence comes from Conus canariensis, assembly GCA_033310375.1. Classification (NCBI taxonomy): domain Eukaryota; kingdom Metazoa; phylum Mollusca; class Gastropoda; order Neogastropoda; family Conidae; genus Conus; species Conus canariensis. The sequence goes on from CM065722.1 coordinate 20,815,314, forward strand.
CGTTCGTCTCTTCTCTCTCTCTCTCTCTCCTCTCTCTCTCTCTCTCTCTCTCTCTCTCTCTCTTTTGGAGAGCAATTGAAACGGTCGTTAGGAAGTGTATGAAGATATTAGTATCCTATTGCCCAGTGTAGTAACAATAACATCTAAAAGCTTCTGGATGAACATCATATTTTAGTAATTGCTATCATCATTATGATCTACAGCAGTGAATGACAGTGACAGTAGTAGTTGCAGCAGCGGCAGCAGTAGCAGCACCAATAGTAACAATAACAGTAGTAGTAATATAATTGTTGGATTTTTTTATTTAATTATTATCATGATATTCTCGTAATCCCTTTGATTTTATATTAGGGTATTAAAAAGTCATATTTATCAATGCAATGCAAAATCAGCAACGTATCAGTATTGCATGCATATGATTTGCTCTTGGGATAGAACAAAAAAACCAAAATAAGATTGATGTTATATTTCTAACGCCAGGTAGACCTATAATCGCCTCCCTGTCACACCACAGACTGGTCTTCATCCGACCCATTCTTCAGGTTTTATATTATCAGTGCAAAATTACATTACGCTTATCGCACAGACTGGCCGTTATCTACCTCCATTTCCCAATCATCGTGTCTCCACACTAAAATCAATCACCGAGCGTTTTATCTGCCCCATTTTCCACGTGTTCGTATGTACTGCAGGCGAAGTCACTCAGTCAAATATCTGTCACATTTCTCAGATCTTTCCGACATTAAAGATAACCGAGCGTTGAAAGATGCGTCTCAGTGGATTGAGCTTTAGCTAAATAGTTCCCTCTGAATTTTCTGGTTTGTCTTCAGCCAATCAAGACTCGAGCCCGTTTCCAGCTGGACCAGGTCCCATAACTCTGTCTGCGTGGAGTTTAGTGGTTTCGTCCCCTTTAATCTTTCAATCAAAGATTGATGCCGGATCGACGCTCCCAGAAGAGGAATTGGGACCAAAATTGAAATCCTGTTCTCTCGAACTGTTCTTGTAGTCAGCTTAAGTCAGACTGCTGGAGGGAAATGGGGAGATTGTCAGGATTGTAAGGCGTAGGGTGATTTCACACAGGAAAAGAGATGATGGAGATTTTCTCCATTTTTTTACCCTCCCAGTGCCCCAGAATTAAAGCAGTAATGAAGCGGAGATGTAAACTGATCACTTTGAAGAGAATAATTTTTTTTGTTGTGGTTAACGTTTCTTTTTTGAGTGTTGGGTGACCAGTTCCCAAGACGTTAGGGAAACCAAGAAATTTATCAAACTGCATGTTCTGATTTTCCCTTCATCAGAATTGACAGCTTCCAGCAGAATGTGTGAATTTTAAATTGAAATGATAATTTGACATATTGTCGCCTGTTAAAGTATTTTGTGTTGTTAACAGCAACGCACATGAAGAATGATCATAGGCCTTTCCATCAAATGCCAATAACTGAAGAAAAAAAATGATAAGTATGCGTTGGTTTCCGTTTCAACTGTGAAAAATATTTGCCAACTACAATGTAATCCAGAAATATCAAATATCAATCAACAATAAAAAGTAGGAAAGCGAGGTCACGCTTAGACCTTTATTCAACATTCTATTTCCCAACTGACAGACAGTTCATGGTTTTGTTTTTTTTATGATAGATTAGACTTCCATCTCTCTCTCTCTCTCTCTCTCTCTCTTATATATATATATATATATATATGAGATAATATGAAGAGATGAGAGATATGATGTTTTGTGTATGTGCTGTGTTTCTATGAGAGGAGATGGGTGTATGTGTGTGTGTTTTGTGTGAGTGAGAGAGAGAGGAGGGATGTGTGTGTGTGTGTGTGTGTGTGTGTGTGTGTGTGTGTGTTTCAAGGCCAGGGAGAAGTATGCCTCAGTCACTCAAAGTCAAGATCAGCATTGCTGAAGCTTCATTGATACGCGCTAAGCAGAAATGTCTACCGTTTATTTCACAGTGATCATGCACGCGCTAAGCAGAAATGTCTACCGTTTATTTCACAGTGATCATCACGCGCTAAGCAGAAATGTTACCGTTTTGTCAAAGTGATATACACTCTCGTAATAATGTTTCATTCTGAAATAGGTATATTAACACGTTTACTTGTAAACGACTATGGAACGTTTTAATGTATGCATGCGCGAATGTGAGTATGTGTGTATGTATTATGTATGTATGTATGTACGTATGTATGTTGTATGTAAGTAAGTATGTATATATGCATGTTTTTTTATCATACTCTCAGGTGGCAAAATTTGCCGTTGGTTTCAAAGAAACCTTATGAGTTATATTTCATACGTGAGGCAAATTTACCCCTTAATTTTTTAACAAAATTAGCACATAACTAACATTTTTTAACAAGTACCGAAATTAATGACACAAATGAAAAATAAAAGAGTAACAAGGTAAAGACAGAAATTGAAAAAATAAACGTATGTTTAAATTTACAAACAAAGCCAGAAATCATAATAGAAAAATTATATCTTCAACAATTCCAGAGTCGAGGAAGGAAAATCAAACGAGCAAACTTACTGACAAACATAACAAAATAAACGTAAGGCAAACAAAAGCAAACCTGAAAAAGAGAAGAGGGATGACAATGGAAACCGAACAATCACACACACACAAGTAACACTTTTACAGACATTTGTTCTTTGAGAATGGAAGCACATTTAGTGCATTAAACTTCGAATCTCTCAAAAACAGAGAAACAAGATCATTGCATAACATTTTCTCATTAGTTCCAGCACCCATTTAACACAATTTTGATAACATTGAATATTAAGTTCATTAAATATGTATGTGTAAATGTATGTGTAGGAATGGGGAGGGGGGTGGATGTTGTAAACAACTAGTATCTATTAAATGACAAAAGCATAAACAGAAAATCATTCCGCTTCTCTACACACACAATCAATAAACCACGTATTGTGTTCCTTATATTAAAAGCTTTACACTAGTAAATAGTTTATTGCTTGCTTATACAGTCCTTTGTGAAAGGTATATGTCTCAACAAGGCGAGACGCCTGCAATATTTTGAGGGTTTAACATATATGCAGTATGCGGAAGGTAGTCAGTGCAGGACATCAAAATACACAAGAACTACTCTTTTCTTTCACGTGAAGGACAAATACGATCTTCAACTTTATGTCTTCAACAGTTACAATCATGTTCTGACAGATCAGAGTTGCTCAATCTAAAACTTGTCGTATTGTATTTTAAATGTCTGTCCATGTTCATAATTAAATTTTGAAAAAAATACATAGTGTGTCGAATGTAACTAACAATTAATTCGAACCTTGTTTCTGTTCTGAATGTGGAGAGAGAGAGAGAGAGAGAGAGAGAGAGAGAGAGAGAGAAGAGAGAGAGAGAGAGAGAGGAGACGAGAGAGAGAGAAAGAGAGAGACAGACGACGACAGACAGAGAATCACAGAGACATAAATAGAGACAGAGACAGATAGGGACTCTGACTGACAGATAGAGACAGACAGACAGACAGGACACATAGACAGTCAGACAGAGGCAAGGACTGAGACAGAAAGGGAGATGGATGAGCTGTGTTTTGGCATGCTGATTGACAAGATGTCCAATAGACAAAGTGACAGACACAAATATCCACCAGCGTCGGTTTGTGGTTCCGAGGTAATAGATTTTACATGACTATGACCTTATATATATGCACACACAGACATGTTCGAATGCCAGTTTCAACTTTCACGTAACATCTCTCCTCTCTCTCTCTCTCTCTCTCTCTCTCTCTCTCTCCTCTCTCTGCTCTCTCTCTCTCTCTCTCTCTCTCTCTCTTCAGTTAGTGACCTTGGCCTAAACTGGTTCAACTCTCTCTCTCTCTCTCCTCTCTCTCCTCTCTCTCTCTCTCTCTCTCTCCTCTCTCCTCTCTCTCTCTGATGCATATCTGACTTGAATGTGCATCGTTTTAGATGTAAATGTTGTGATGATTGCGATCTGATGTGTCCATTACGCCAGATGTCTGAAGAAGATGACATACACTTCGTTCTTTGTTGTCAAAGGTTGAAAGAAATAAGAGAAAAAATGTTGGAGCCTAAATATTATCGACAACCTTGTTTATTTAAACTAAGTTTACTCATGGCATGCGCTAAACCTGATGTTGTACGATATTTATCGTTGTTTTTGTATAAGGCTTTTTTAAATATAGAGAAACAGCTACTTCATAGGTGTGCCTGCCATAGCCGTAGCCTTTTGTATTGCATGATGAAATGGTATATCTGTACGTTTACCCCTTCATGAGGGGCTGAGGCCTATATGAATCAACAATCCTTCATTCATTCTGATGCCTGATTCATTGACTGCTTATCCCCCAACCTGTCTCAGGCCCTCTGTACAGGTTACTGAAAGTGTCGGGGGGGGGGGGGGGGGGGGGGAGCAAAACAAACCAAGAATGACTTTTTGGACATTTATTTTGGCAGCTCTTCTGACGTCATACAGCGCCATGTGTGAAGAACAGGATAATCACCTTCTTCTGTTATCATCTCTCCCAACATGCAGTGCGAGAGGGGTGGGTTGGGGGGGGGGAGAGAGGCGCGTGGGGAAGGGGGAGATGAGAGGAGAAGTGGGAATGAGGTGGAAGGGGAAGAGGGGAGGGTGCTTTACTGGGACAAACATTAGTAAGTGCATAAACGAAATTCTTAAAAGAAGCCAGGGTGCCAGCCGTGTGTGTGTGTGTGTGTGTGTGTGTGTGTGTGTGTGTGTGTGTGTGTGTGTGTGTGTCTGTGTGTCTGTGTGTCTGTGTGTCTGTGTGTGTCTGTGTTTGTGTCGCGCGCGCGCTTTTGTGTGTGTGTGTGTGTGTGTGTGTGTGTGTGTGTGTGTGTGTGTGTGTGTGTGTGTGTGTGTGTGTGTGTGTGAGATAGAGTGTGTGTGTGTGTGTGTGTGAGTTTGTGTGTGTGTGTGTGTGTGTGTGTGTGTGTGTGTGTGTGTGTGTGTGTGTGTGTGTGTGTGTGTGTGTGTGTGAACATGTATCTCGCTCACATATCACTGTGTGTGTGTGTGTGTGTGTGTGTGTGTGTGTGTGTGTGTGTGTGTGTGTGTGTGTGTGTGTGAGTTTGTGTGTGTGTGTGTGTGTGTGTGTGTGTGTGTGTGTGTGTGTGTGTCTGTGTCTGTGTCTGTGTGTCTGTGTCTGTGTCTGTGTATCTGTGTCTGTGTCTGTATGTCTGTGTCTGTGTGTCTGTGTCTGTGTCTGTGTTTCTGTGTCTCTGTGTCTGTGTCTCTGTGTGTCTGTGTGCTGGCTTATGTGCCCATGTATGTATGTTTACTGCATGCACACAGGCATATACTTGTATGTGAGCGTGCGCACGTTTTGACGTGTGGGGGTCTCTTGACAGACCCAACAGAATGCCACGCTGTGGATTCTGGAGGATGTGCAGTTTAGCCACAAAGTGCGATATTGCCTGGTGAGGCATCCGGAACTCTCTTGTCAACTTCATGGACTGCGCACACAGACACTCCAAATAGACAGTGCACTTGAAGACGTCACTAAGGATCCTTTTCAGCGGCTAGGTCTGTTAAATGTTTGTCTATACTTTCGCAAAAAAAAAAATACTTACCCCTGCACACACACACACACACACACACACACACACACACACACACACACACACACACACACACACACACACACACACACACACACACACACACACACACTAATCCAGTCTCCCCCACCCTCCTCTCTCCCCTAATCCCTACAATCGGCTAGCCTTTCGTTCCTTATTTTCATGACCCCAAAGAAAGTAAAACGAATGCCGATTAAATAGAGGGCTCTAAACGTACTGAAGCTGCGGAAGATTTCCGAGGAACAAAGCGAATGTTCAGACTATCATTTGAAAATGAAATGATTTCTACATGAATCGATGAATGAGTAAACAGAATCCAGTCCACTACGTCAATTTCCATCCTATCAATTCTGTTATGACAAGTTACGGGACAGCATGCTCATTTCAATACAGAAGTGAGCAGGTGTTTTTTTCCCCCTAAATTCGACGCGGAAAATTTCATAAAAATGAACGTATTCCGTCATATGTTTCTTATTTATTCATAAATGTATTGTTTACTCATTTGTTTTTATTGTTTATTGTTTTTCCATTGTGTATGTTTGTTCTTATTTCCCTATTGCTAATTACTTGTCATGGTGCCTTTATCAATAAACTGTTCTTCTTTAAGCTATCACTCATCCGCGATCACCATAATCCTCTCTTCGCGATCATGGCACATCATTTCATTAACTTCCTCGGACAGACAATGAGAGATGTGGGACTGATTTGGCTTCTTCTCAACGGACAGTCCCAAATTTCTCGTCAAAAACGCCAGTGTCTGAAAGTTCGGACTAGCTACCCAGCCCGGGGCACCACTTTTTGTTTTACATCAGAACCACGTGAAAAAATGCCAGGAATGTAAGGGCGCTCAGCACGGAAGGCGACGGGTGTAATGTTCTGGGACGAGACAGAGTGCGAAATTTGGTACAATGGCAATGATAAGGACGAGTCACTGCACGGGGGGGGGGGGGGGGGGGGGGGAGCCTGCCGAGCCTGCATTAACAACGTGTGAACTGCTTCGATTTATTTTAGTGCATCCTAGTATTTGATGCAGTGCTTGGAGTTCCTCCCTCCCCCCCTCCTCCTTACACAACAAATCTTTTTCACTAAGATAAAATCATAAAGGATTTCTTTTTTTTTTTAAATTAAAAACAAAACTACTACAATTCGTTGACAAATATTAAAACACGTCGAAGCCAAGTTTTTTTCTTGAAGAATTGTATGTTTTGACAATGTATCTCATTAGAAAAGCTATCCTCTGGGACAGAAATGCAGGAACTTTTAGGATTCAAGATCTACATTAAGATGCATTATCATGGCGCCTTCCTGTCCTGCAAGAAACTGTTACTTATTCAAAGATCATAGCAATTAAATGTCCCTTGAGAACAAAAACAGAATTATTGAGTTGCCAAACGAAGGAAGGAACAAATTACAAGACAGCCACAACACTGTTCGGCCTATTGCTTTTCCTCAAGCAGGTCACGCACATCAAAGAGGTATGTGACAGTTTCTTCGTCCTTTGTTTCCATTGTTTTGAATGTTGTCTGTCCTGCCTGAAGAAGACCAATAGGTCGAAACGCGTAGTTTGGGTTTTTTCCCTTCTTTTTGCGGCTCTGTCATCCTCTAATAATTGACATCCTTTATAACAAGTATGTTTTACTGACTTCTGTTGCTTCTTTCCAGAATCCTCATACTAGGCTGAGAGATTTCCTTGTCATAGTTATTACTTTTTTTTCTTTGCTCCTGGTGTTTTTTTGTTCTTCCCATTTTTTTCTTTCTGCTCTTCTCTAGATATTTGGGGAGGCCTTTGGATTGGTACTTTCCTACCGTGTGGTGACAGTCACAGGCAGCACGTTTCTGTTCAATGCTATGAGGTGGTCTGACATTAGCAGACAGGGTTGCACCCAGGAGACGGACTTGGACTACAAACAAACATGACAAAGAGTTCTGTTTTCGAAACAGAATAAGATCATCGGAATACGATGCCACTGCAGAGTCTAGTTCTTGTACGCTAATACTCTCTTCTCCCTTTTGTTACCAACAAACGTGTAACTGCTTGCAGCCCCTCTAATAATAGTGCATATGGATCAGGACAAGAAAGTTCATGTAAGACTGTACTGAAACACTATAACGCATGCAATACGACATTACCAAAAATCGTATTCCACATAAGGTAATGCCTAGTATAACACAATGAACGACATTTTCCCAAAGATAGGCTTTAAGTTCAGGATGTGTTCAAAGATTGTAACAAATATAGAATCTGTTGAAACTTCAGCACAAATTAGAATATATGAAATGGTTGCGTATCAGATAAACATAAAACAACCAAACGCACATGAGCTATATGAAAGTGACGTGACGCTATGTAAGCTAAAGACCTATGAAAAGAGCAAAACGCAAGACAAACTTTATATCCAAAGAATAAACCGTTCATATTGGGAAAAAAATGGTAAAGAATTGAGCATGGTTAGGACTCATACTAACACGTATTACAAACATCTCAAAACATACAAAGCTATAATGTACTTAAATAATAATTATGTAATTATATCCAACGACTGCAGCCCATATAAACAGTCTGTGCTTCTAAAAAGAAAAGTCACACACACACACACACACACACACACACACACACACACACACACACACACACACACACACACACACACACACACACAACACACACACACACACACACACACACACACACACACACACACAACACACACACACACACACACACACACACACACACACACACACACACACACACACACACGCCACTCTTTCCATACCTACCCCCCCTCCCCCCTCCCCCAGTTTCTGTTATCACCTAATCTTTTCTTCACCCTTTTCAGGAATACATACGCATGGATGTACACACTTACATACATTGCGCGCGCGCGCCCAGATGCTGACACAGAGACAGACAGACAGACAGACAAACAGACAGACAGACAGACAGACAGACGGATGGACAGACAGACTTATTTTCAGCCGAGAAAATGACTCCTTATAAGGACTATTGTGAGTTTGCTTATTCGCTGACAGCTGTTTCTTTAAATACCCTACCCCCAGCTCCCCATCCTTCTGCCTCCTCCCCCCCCCCTCCCCCTCCTTTCCCCTCATTCCTTTCTTCCATCCTTTCTTTTGTTGTGTGTGTGTGTGTGTATAAGAGAGAGAGAAAGAGAGAGAGAGAGAGAGAGAGAGAGAGAGAGAGAGAGAGAGAGAGGACACCTTTTAAGGACTTTCAAGACGGCACTGACTAATGTTTGTCCAAATATATCACCCCTCCTCTTCCCTTCCACCCCACACGCACTGTTCTTCCCACCTCCCCCCCCCCTCCCCCCCCCTTCACCACACGCTTCTCACACCCCTGGCATTGAACACAGGAAGCGATGAAAACAGACAGACGTCAGAAGAGCTGCCAAAATGCCAAAAAGCCTTTTTATTTTTTCGGGGGTTTTTTTGTTGTTTTTTTTGTTTTGTTTTGTTTTTTTTTTTTGTTTGTTTGTTTTGGTTTTGGTTTGGTTTGGTTTGTTTCGTTCGGGAAGAAAGTTCCTCCCCCACACTTTCAGTGACATGATTATGCAGAGGGCCTAAGACAGGGTTCAGGGGAAAATCGTGTGTTCTCTTAGATTAGAAGCTGATTATCAGAGAAGAGAGAGAGAGACGAGACAGACAGACAGACAGACAGACAGATACACACACACACACACACACACACACAACACACACACACACACACACACACACACAGAATAACTGCGTAAGGGTTTGAAACTGACATTGTAGAAAGAAACTCGTGGAGAGCGTGGCAGCAGAGAGTCCTCAGAAGAGAAGCCCCCTTCAAGCAAGTGTTTCGGCCCTTATCTCCTGACACTCTAGGGGGGTTGGGCCACACCCGGTTCATGACTCCGGATGTCCCTCTGCTGCCCCCTTCTTTTTCCCATCTTGTGACGAGCCATGGCTGGGATTCGAACCCATGACCCTCTGGACATGCTCATTTTCCACTTAATGACTCGCGCTTTAACCACTGAGCCACAGGGACACCTGATATTTGTAGGGAAATTAAGCCTTATGAAGTTCACTTTTGTTCCTCCTTGACCAGATCCAGCTTGAACACCCCTTCTCTCCTCAGGCTGTTTGCCAGATCAGCATACTTTTCAGTCTTGTAGATTTGAGCTGCCTCCATTCTGTTCTCATATGGCACCGTGAGCTCGATCATGATCAGCTGCTTGGTTGACTTAGAGTGGACTACTATGTCTGGTCTCATGCCACTCTTGCTGATGATCTCTGGGTGACTCTTCCATTCTGGGAGGTCTGCAGTGCACTCCCAGTCATCTGCCCCGTCCAGCAGACTCTGCCTGCATGTTTCGAGTGGCACTGTTGTTCTTGGCCATGATTTGCTGCCTCCTGCCGTGAAGAATGTTGCGGGTGCTTTTGGAGTCCTGATTTTCCCTTTTGTGGTGTTGGTACTAGCCCAGACTACTTGTACAATCTCTTTGAGCACTTGGTTGTGCCTCCATGTGTACCTTCCTTGAGCCAGGGCTACTTTACATGAGCTTAGGACATGCCGACAGGTCTGCTTCAGGTATGGTCATGCTAATGTAAAAATCTGTTATCTTAGAACTCCAGACTGAATGTCATGGGTATTTTTGTCTATCGTGTCACCTTTCAGACATTGGGTCAATGAGTGTGCCAAAACAAAGCCAGTCTCTCCATATCTCTGTCTGCCTTCCAATCTCTCTCTCTCTCTCTCTCTCTCTCTCTCTCTCTCTCTCTCTCTCTCTCCCGTTCTCTCTCTCCTCTCTTCTCTCTCTCTCTCTCTCTCTCTCTCTCTCTCTCTCTCTCTCTCTCTCTCTCTCTCTTTCTCTCTGTTTAAACCATTTTTAAATTTACACAGCCAGAAATCACAGCAGAAAATTAAATTCACAACAATACCAGTGGATGAAAGAAAGACCAAACTAGCAAACAAATGAGCCACACACACACACACACACACACCACACACACACACACACACACACACACACACACACACACACACACACAAAGTAAAACAAAGCAAGCAAGCAAATCCGCCAAAGAGAAATGAAGGGGGAAAACCAAACAAACAAAACAGTGACACAGACGAAGCAGAAACGGAAAAGAAAGACTCCTGCATCGCAGTCGTATACCAGGGGACACAACTCGTGCTGACATAGGAATGGTCCGCTGGCAAGGGCGGATTTCTACCTTGCTGACAACTGAAATGAAGTGAATGTTTCTCGCTTGGGGACAAAATGCCGGTTGGCGTGTCTGCCGACAATTTGCAGCCGCTATTTCTTCCATTTGGTCCTCACTTAGTGGGCTGACAGAGCTGCAAGAAAGCAAGGGAATGCCATACGGCAGTCTGTCCGTCTGTCTGTGATTACGTCCGCAAGATCGCTTGATAAATGCCAAACAACTCTTGCTGAGACTTAGCTGGATGGCTTGTGAGTGGAGTATGTGAAACTGGTTTTAATGGTCAGATTTCCAGGTGACGTTTTGGACAAATTTGGGAGATTTAAAAGCGAATTCAACCATCATTGCATGAGAAAGTATGGGATTGTCACACGTCCTCTGAATGTTTTTTCTTTCTAGTGCAACTCAGTCAGTCTCTGTCCGTCAGCATTAAGACTCTCTCTCTCTCTCTCTCTCTCTCTCTCTTCTCTCTCTTCTCTCTCTCCACTCTGTTCTTCCTGTCTCTCATGTCTCTCTCGTCTCTCTCTCTCTCTCTTTCTCTCTCTCTCTTTCTCTCTCCTCTCTGTCTCTCTCTTTCTCTCTCTCTCTCTCTCTCTCTCTCCTCTCTCTCTCTCTCTCTCTCTGTATGTGTGTGTCGTGTGTGTGTGTGTGTGTGTGTGTGTGTGTGTGTGTGTGTGTGTGTGTCTCACAGTAGACTTTAAAAGCATTTCAATGGGTCATAAGAAAGTGTGTGAAGATGTTTGTGTCCTGTTACTAAACCGTCCATCCAATGTTAAAGTTCATAGAGGATAACGATGATATGAATGTGACATGTTCAGGAACATACTACTCATCATCATCATTATCACCTACAACAGTAATGAATTTAGCCATAACAGTAATAACAGTAGTAGCAGCACCAATAACAGCAACAGCGGTGATAGCAGTTTTATAGTAGTCCTACTTGTGTATCTTATTTAGCTGTTATCATAACTTTCTCAAAATCCCGTGGATTTTATTCATGGATATAAAAAAAAAACAATGTTCATCAATGAATTGTGAAATCAGCCGTACATGGGTATTGCGTGTACGTATTCTGCTCTGTGGGTGGAGAAAAATGATGAATCTTATTTCATATTCCTAACACCAGTTAAACCTCTTCTCTGTCTCCCTTCACACTGCAGACTGGGTTTCATCCGCCTCATTCTTCAACTTTTATATCATCACTGCGAAATCACATTAAGACTGGCCATTATCTACTTCTGGTTTTCTTTTTTCAATCAGTGTCTCTCCATCTAAAATTAAATCACCGACGAGACTGCTATTCATCTGTCCAACTCTCCAAGTATTCATATATCAGTGCAAGGGACGTCACACGGTCAAATACTTGTCTTTATTGCCCAGATCATTCTGACACTAAGATAACTGAGCATTGAAAGATGCCTCTCAGTAAATTATGCTTTTGCCAGACTTGTTCCCTTCGATTTTTTCGCCTTTGTTTTTAGCCAATCAAGACTCGAGCCCTTATCCAGCGGGACCAGGTCCCATAACTCAGTCTGTGTGGAATTTTGGGAGTTTCATCCCCTTCTATCTTCCAATCAAAGATTGATGCCTGGCAGACGCTCCAAGAGTGGGAATTGGGACTGGAATTTAGATCCTCCTCTCTTGGCAGCAAGCTTGAATCCGATTGCTGGGGGGTTGAGGGTGGAGAGATAGCGGTTTTGTGATGCATAGGGGAATCTGACACAGGAAGAGAGGGGATGGAGGTTTTTCACAGTTTGTTCTTCCTCTGCCCCATAATTAAACCAGTACCAAAGAGAAGATGCAAATCGATCACAATGAAATAAGTCATATTAATACATTTACTTGTCAACGATTTGGCGATCTTTACATGTGTATGCATACCGTGTATGTAGGCCTAAATATATCTGTATGTGTAGTTATATTTTGCATTATTTTGTTATCGTCAAATAAATCATTCGCTTTCAAATAATCATGTGTTCTATTTGGCATCTGAATACATCTAAATGAATAAACAAATCAACAAATACAGAAATGAATTATTAACAAAGGGTAAAAACAAAAAGACTAAAAAGAAAATCAAGAAAATGAAAGCATACTTAATACAAACTAAGCCACAAAAGAGCAACAGAAAATCAGATCTACAAAAATACCAGAGTCGTGGGGGAGGATGGGGAGGACAGGGGGGTGGGTGGGAGATGAAACAAGCAAACAAAGGAAAGTAGCAAAATCAAAGCAAAGCAGACAAGCAAACTGAAAAAAAGAGGGAGGAAGAAGATAACTACACAAACAAAACAGTGACACTGACAAAGCACAGGAGCAAAAAGACTCGCACAAGGCAATAGCCTACCCAGGGGACACAATCCGTGTAGATATGAAAAGGGTTCGCCAGCAGCCGCAGATTCTTACCCCCGCTGACACTGGAAGTGAAGGGAATGTTTCTGGCTTGGAGACAGAATGCTAACTGGCGTGTCTGCCACCAGTTTTCCCACCACTGTTTCTTCCATTTTGGTCCTTACTTTGTGGTCCGATAGAGCAGAGAGAAGACAGGGGATTGACACATGGCCAGGTTGTGCGTTTTGTCTGTGGGTTTGTTTGTGTGCAGGACCGTCATAACTGTCAAACAGAAAGAGAAACAGAGAAATAGACAGACAGACAGACAAACAGACAGACAGACAGACAAACTGGCTTTGCTTCAGCACACTGACTGACAAGATATCCAACAAGCCAAGAGAGACAAAAGTGCCCACTAGTGTCTGGTTGGTTTTTGTTTTTGTTTTTGTTTTTGTTTTGTTTTTTTTTGGGGGGGCGGTTGCGGCTCAGAGATAACAGATTTTATATTGGAATGACCTTATGGGAAGCATACACTTCAGCAAGTTCAAAATCCAGTTTCAAACTCTTACACATATATTTACGACCCCTTTCTCTCTCTCTCTCTCTCTCTCTCTCTCTCTCTCTCTCTCTCTCTCTCTCTCTCAAACACACACACACACACACACACACACACACACAGACGCACACACGCACGCACGCACACACACACACACACACACACACACACACACACACACACACACACAACACACACACACACACACACACACACACACACACACACACACACACACATGCTCAAATCATCGACAGCTGATCTACGATTTTTCCCCAAACCTGTCTCGGGCCCTCTGCGCAAGTCAATGAAAATGTCGGTGGAGGAACCTTCTTCTTGAGTGAAACAAAAAAAACGATCTGTTGACCTATTGGAAGATTTCCTGACGTAAGTCATACACCGCCACGTCAGACGAACGAGGGAATCACTTTCTGTTTGTTTTCGTCTCTTCCTGTGCACAACTAGAGGGGGGGGGGGGGTGAGAAGTGCATGGGGAAACGGGAGGGGAAGTGGGAAGAGTAGTGGGAATGGGATGGAAGGGGGAGAAGGTGGAGCTTGATTTTGACAAGCACCGGTCAGTGTATAAACAAAGTGCGTGAAGTCTTTCAAAGGAGTCAGCATTGAAATTAAAACGTGTTCTCTCTCTCTCTCTCTCTCTCTCTCTCTCTCTCTCTCTCTCTCACACACACACACACACACACACACACACACACACACACACACACACACACACACAGGAAGAAAGGGACGGGTGGGAAGAACGAGGCAGGGAAGGATGAAGGGAAGAACTAACGTGATATTCAAACAGCTGTCTGCAAACAAGCAAACTCAGTATAGCCCTTGTAAGAAGTCATCTTCTCAACTAAAAACGATAATTAACTCTCTCTCTCTCTCTCTCTCTCTCTCTCTCTCTCTCTCTCTCTCTCTCTCTCTCTGTGTGTGTGTGTGTGTGTGTGTGTGTGTGTGTGTGTGTGTGTGTGTGTGTGTGTGTGTGTGTGTGTGTTCGTTCGTTCGTTCGTTCTTTGTTTTTACGTCTTTTCACCATAAGTGATATTAGACCAAAGTGTGCGTGAGTGAGTGCATTCTGTCTGTGAGTGTGTGTGAGTGTGTGAGAGTGTAAATGTGTGAGCTAATGAAAACTGTGAACACTGCATTAACAGTAAAGAGGAAATGTTAAAGATACATATAACAAACAAAATGCAAAATACAGAAACGTGGGTGTGTGGATGTGTCCCTCACCACTAATCTACATTGGAAGAAAAAAATAAATAAATAAATAAATAACAAATTAAAAAAAAAATCTACAGGAATGACCTGATGGGGGTGTGAATTAGGGATTCAGCAATTTGTAGTAAAACCTTTGTGTCATATAATAAATCTTCTATGTTTTCTTCCGAAACATTCTTTGCTGTGACTGAATCAGATAGAAAACATCGGAGACTTTTACAATAGAATCAAATGTGATTAACTGTGATTTGTGCACCACACAGACAATATACATTTTTGGAGAATTTTGTTTTTAAAGCATTAATTTTTAGGCGGAAAAAAGGGAAGTTACAAGTTTAGAATAATATAACGGTGCATTTGACAACTTTCTCGATACAATTTCCAACGGAACTGCAGCTGTATTTTGTGTTAGAGTCTTTTCATCAGAACGACTGCTAAATTTTTTCCATGCTGTTGTTTCTAGCAGCCTGTAATTTTCATGGAGTGACAAAGGAAGTGTCATGTCTATAGTCTTCTCTAAACCCTTTGCGCCTCTTTTAGCAGCTCTGTCGGCCATTTCGTTTCCATTTATGTTACAGTGCGAAGGCACCCAACAGAACTCAATGACTGTCCCTTTAGCCGACAAGCAATGTAATAAATAATAAATTTCGTACATAAGGTCAGGCCGTGTATCGGTACTGAAGGAGTTCAGTGAACATAAAACCGATTTAGAATCCACCAATATCACAGTTCTAAATACTGTCATTGGAAAGTGTGTGTGTGTGTGTGTGTGTGTGTGTGTGTGTGTGTGTGTGTGTGTGTGTGTGTGTGTGTGTGTGTGTGTCTGTGTCTGTGTGTGTCTGTGTGTGTGTACACGCGTTTGTATGAGGCACAGGTGTATGTGTGCCCTTACGTCTTTGTGTGGATGAATATACGTGACCTTGTATTTGCGTAGTATGTGTATGTGTGTGTATATGTCTTGAGCACATGCCTCTGTGTGTGTGTGTGTGTGTGTGTGTGTGTGTGTGTGTGTGTGTGTGTGTGT
>CM065722.1:20838749-20846249 GCA_033310375.1 Conus canariensis
TGACCATTTTAAGCGTCTTGTATAAGTTTGAAAACGAGTCAGTAAAACTATTTTTCAGAATGTTTGATACACAGGTCCAGCCTATAGTCCAATATGGCGCTGAGATTTGGGGTTTGGAGAAAGGACACGACATAGAGAAATTGCACTTATTTGCTATGAAACGGTTTTTGAATGTCGATAGGCGTACCCCAAATGACTTGACTTATGGAGAACTTGGTAGATTCCCTATTTATTTGAATTCATATATAAAATGTGTAAGCTACTGGCTTAAACTGTTACGTATGGGGCAACATAGACTGCCAGCCAAAGCTTATAAAACATTGTTTGACCTGGATATGAGAGGGAAAACTACGTGGGCATCGGGCATTCGTAAATGTTTATGTAATTATGGTTTATCGTTTGTATGGTTAGAACAAGGGGTTGGCTGTGTCAGCAGTTTCTTGGCTTGTTTCAAGCAACGAACAATAGATTGCAGATGGCAAGACTGGGATAGCCATATTCAAAACAGCGAACGATTCTCATTATTTAGACTGCTGAAAAGTAATTATTTAGTAGAAGCAGAAGCTTATTTGTCTCTGAACTTGAATAGATTTATCAGGTCTGAATTAACAAAATTCAGGTTTGGTGTATCGGATATTTCTGTACATCGTCAACGATATAATATCCATACAGAAAATGATTTGTTGTGTCCATTGTGTAAATCTGGTAGGGAAGATGAACTTCATTTTGTATTCTTATGTCCTGTTCTGGCAGACCTACGACAAAAACTTATTCCGTTAAAATATCATCGACGTCC
The DNA here is from genome assembly GCA_033310375.1 of Conus canariensis. Classification (NCBI taxonomy): domain Eukaryota; kingdom Metazoa; phylum Mollusca; class Gastropoda; order Neogastropoda; family Conidae; genus Conus; species Conus canariensis. The sequence goes on from CM065722.1 coordinate 20,839,546, forward strand.
AGCACTGTTCAAGTTAGTCTGTCTTTTGTCGTCAAAAAATTACAACGTTGCAAGAAACCTTGCTTTATATCTGTACAAATCATTTAAAAGAAGGAGTGATTTGACATAGGTAATTTGCATATGTTGAGAATGTTTAATTTTTTGTGATGAAATACCTTGTTTAACTATGTTCTTTATTACTCACCCCCTTCAAATGGGGCTGTGGCCTTTCTGAATAAATTTTCGTTATCGTTATCGTTATCTCTCTCTTAGGGGACCTCAAGAGCAGTCATACGGATGTGTATGAAAATATTTGTAACCTATTAGCTAATGTATTAACCAAAACAACTAAAAGCTATAGGATGACGATGATCGTATGAGCATATAACATGTTTTGTGATTTCATCTCATACTATCAGCATCATTAACATCTACGGCAACGATGACAGTAGTGGTAGTAGCAGCAGCAGCAGCACCACCATCATCACCAATGATAGCAATATCAGCAGTAGTTGTTTAATTGTTGCAGTAGCTTTTTTCTGTTGTTCAGTTGCTTTCTTATTCTCGTAGTCCCCTTGATTTTATTCACAGATATATGAATAGTAACATTCATTAATGAATGCAAAATCAAATTATTATACATTATGTATGTGTTATTTGCTCTGCAGATAAAAAAAAATAAGATGAATGTTGTGTCATAGTCCTAACACCAGTTAAACCTATCCCGGCGACCCTAACACACCACACACTGGTTTTCATTCGTCACATCTTTCAGAATTTATATCATCACAGCAAAATCACATTACGTATCGCGCAGCCAGGCTCTCATCGACCTCCATTTTTTCAATCACCATATTTCCACTTTAAAATCAGATCATCGAGCTCTTTATCTGCCATTACTTTTCATCTGTTGGCATGGCATTGCAAGGGGCGTCACTCACTCAAACAGCCACCACTCTTTCCCAGATCTTTCTGACATTAAGATGAACGAGCGTTGAAAAACGCGTATTTCCAATTTAAAATCAAATCACCGAGCTTTTGCCACCATTTTCCATCTGTTCGTATAGCATTGCAAGTGTCGTCACTCAGTAAAATAACCGTCACTCTTTCTAAGATCTTTCTGGCATTAAGATGAACGAGTGTTCAAAGATGCCAGACTCGTTCCCTTGGATTTTTCTTTCAGCCAGTCAAGGCTCGAGCCTGTGTACAGCTAGACCAGGTCCCATAACTCAGTCTGTGAGGAGTTTTAGTGGTTTCATCCTCTTTAATCTTCCAATCAAAGATTGATGTCTGGCAGATGCTCCTGCAGGAGGAATTGGGGCCGCCATTTAAACCCCGCCCTCTGGGCCTGTCCTGACAGCTAGCTTAAATCAGGCTGCCAACGGGAAATGGGGAGATTGTAAGGGTTTTTTGTGCGGTACGAGGGGATCTGACGCAGGAAGTGAAGCAATGGAGATATTTTAAAGGGATTTTTTTTCCTGATCTTCCAATGCCCCATACTTAAACTGGTAATGAAGAGATGATCTAAATCTATCGCTAGGAAAAGAATGATTTTCTGTTCGTTCGCTATTTTGTTTCTGATTACCAAGTGAACGGTTATAAATTGCTACAGAAACCAAAAAAGATTATTATAAACAACATTTTCATAAAATCTCATTTTTTTCTTCATCAGGATTTCGACCTAACAAAAACGCTGACACAAGAATGTGTGAATTTTAGATAGAAATGATCATTTGAAATACAGTCGTCCTAGTAAAGCAGTTTGTGCTGTTAACAGCGGTACAGAGAAAGGGATGATTATAGGCCTTCCATCAAATGCCCTTAACAAAAAAGATAAGAATGCATGTATGCGATGGACGTCAGTTTCCTTTTGAACTGTGGCAAATATTGGCCAGCTGCAATGCAATCCAGGAAAGCTCAACGAACAATGAAAAGAGGGGAAGAAAGGTTCCAATGTTCTGTCCACACTTCCGATGTCATTCAGATTTGTATTCAAAGTTCTGTTACAAGATCAAAAGACTGTTCTTGTTTCTTTCTATGAAAACTGTTGCGATACATTCGTTTCATATCTCTCCTCTCTCTCTCTCTCTCTCTCTCTCTCTCTCTCTCTCTCTCTCTCTCTCCATATATATATATATGTATGTATATATATATATATATGTGTGTGTGTGTGTGTGTGTGTGTGTGTGTGTGTGTGTGTACGTGTGTGTGTGCGTGCGTGCGTGCGCGCGCGCGTGTGTGTGTGTGTGTGTGTGTGAGAGAGAGAGAGAGAGAGAGAGAGAGAGAGAGAGAGAGAGAGATTGTGAATTTCGATGCTGAAATAATGAGACTAAAAAGATCATACCAAAAAAAATACAAGTAATCATTTGCTTAGTCAAAGGACAGTCAGAATCTTCACTGAAACCCATAATCCACATTGCTGAAGTTCTATTTATATTCGCTCAGCATATGTCTGCCGTTTCATGTTAAAGGAAGCATGATTTCCTGTAATTGTTGTGTATCATCTTGTGAAATGGGTCGCGTTACATTCATTGATAAACGATGTTTTGAAACACTGATATGTATGCATATGTATACGAAGTGTGTGTGTGTGTGTGTGTGTGTGTGTGTGTGTGTGTGTGTGTGTGTGTGTGTGTGTGTGTGTGTGTGTGCATGTGTGTGTGTGCGCACACGCGCGCACGTGCATGCGTGTGTGTGTGCGCGCTCGCATGTGTGTATGTGCGTATGTGTATGTGTGTGTGCGTGCGTGCGTGTATGTATGTGTGTGCGTGTGTGTATGTGCACGTGCGTGCGTGTGTGTGTGTGTGTGTGTGTGTGTGTGTGTGTGTGAGTGTGTGAGTGAGTGCGTGCGCGTGTGTGTATGTGTGTGTGCGTGCGTGCTTGTCTGCGTGCATGTGTGTGTGTGTGTGTGTGTGTGTGTGTGTGTGTGTGTGTGTGTGTGTGTGTGTCCTACAATTTTTTTCAGTCATAAAATAAATCATTTGTTTTCAAACCAAAGTTATATCTTCTATTTCATATGTGAACTAAATTAAGACTTGATGATTGAAAAAAAAAAGAAGAATAAACCGATAACAAAGAAATGTCTAATGGAATGCACAGATGAACAAACAAAGAAGCAGGTTATTAACAAAAGATGAAAGAAAAGGAAAAGACCCCCAAAAGTTAGAAAATATACACATCATCTTTACGTTTTACAAACCGCCAGAAAGCACAACCCTAACATCAAATCCACAGCATTACTAGAGTTGGGAAATTGAAACCAAACAAGCAAGAAAAACAATAACAAAATTAAAGGAAAGCAGGCATGCAAAAAACAGGAAATGAGAATATGGAAAGGAGGATAAGAAAAACCTAGCTAAAGAAAACAGTGACACAGACAAAACAGCGGTGCAAACGAAAGCCTTCTGTAAATCAATCGCATCGCATACCCAGGGGCTACAATTTGTTGTGTTGATATGAAAATGGTCTGCCAGTTTGGGCCGGTTTCTGCCTTGCTGGCTATTGAAATCAAGTGAATGTTTCTCGCCTGAAGCCAAACATAGCGTGTTTGCCGACAGTTTCGCATGTTACCGCACAAAATGTCACCACTGCACAAAATGCCACAATGACGTTTGTGCAGTTATCACTGCACAAATCGTCACAAATTTGCACCATAAAATGTCACAATTGTGACAATTTGTGCACCTGTATGCCTTTTTTGAAATCATTGCTGCACAAATTGTCACAACTCTCTCTTATCTCTATGGATGTGGGTGTGTGGGTGGGTGGATGGATGGGTGTATATACTCTATGATGTCCACGCATTTTTGTGTGTTTTTCAATTTGGCTTGCAACGAAATGGGTGTTCAACAAATTGCGTGACCTTGACCTTGACCTTTGACCTTGAATTTTTGCGAGCAGTATCAGCATACCTTACCTAATATTTGAGAAGGCTGTCTTAAGTGGTTGAAGAGACATTGCCAAAAATGTCTGTTTTGGGGGGCCACACACACACACACACACACACACACACACACACACACACACACACACACACACACACACACACACACACAGCAATCTAATATCACTATGTGGATAGACGTTAAATTGAAGATGACAACAACAACAACAACAACAACAACAACAACAACAACAACAACAACAACACACACACACACACACACACACACACACACACACACACACACACACACACGCACACACACACACACGCACACACACACACACACACATACACACACACACACACACACACACACACACACACACACACATACACACACACACACACACACACACACACACACACACACACACACACACACAAAACGAAAAAAAAAAGAGACGAACGAACTTAATAGTCTGCTCGCTTTCTTGAAAGCGGCGGACTAACAAGACTGACAGAGGTTGTGACATTTTGTTCAAGAGTGAATTCGAAAATGGGGCATAGGTGCACAAATTGTCACAACTGCGAGTTGTGACATTTTGTGCAGTCCTTCACTGCACAAAATGTCACAACCGGCACAAAATGTCACAATTGTGAATTTTTGTGCATTGGTGACATTTTGTGTGGTAACATTCCCACCTATATTTCTTCTAGTTGGTTCTTACTTCATGAGCCAGCAGAGCAGAGAGAAAGCAGAGAATCGCCACGTGGCCAATCTGTTCTGTGTGTCTGTTGGCAGGGTTGTGATAACAGTCAAACAGACAGACAGACAGACGGACAGACTGATAGACAAACTACTTAACAGACAGATACACAAACAGAGAGATGGGCTTTGTTTTGGTATGCTCATTGACAATATGTCTGACAGGCAAGGTAACTGACAAAAATACTCACTAGCATCGGTTTGTGGTTTCAGAGTAAGAGATTTTATATCGGTATGACTGTATGATTAAGCAGACATGATGACGTGTTCAAATGCCAGTTTTAAACTCTTACACAAATATTCACAAATTCTCTCTCTCTCTCTCTCTCTCTCTCTCTCTCTCTCTCTCTCTCTCATGTGCGAATCATTGACAGCGGATCTATGAGAACTCACACAGGCCCTCTGCACATGTCAATGACAGTGTCGAAAGGCGGAGGGCATTTTTTTTCCCTAAGCAAAACAAAACAAAAGACCTTTTGACATTTTGACAGCTCTTTTGACGTCTGTCATATGGCACCGCGTTTGGAGAACAGGAGAATCACCTTCTGTCTGTCCCTTTTCAGTCTTTTTCTCTGAGCAGTCGCAGAGCCGATGGGGTGAGAGGTGCGTGGGGAAGGGTGGAGGCTGCAGGAGGGAGCAGTGGGGGTGAAGTGAAAAGGGGAGGATGGAGGGTGCGAAATGTGGAGGGCAAGCACCAATCAGTGCATAAACAAAGTCTGTGAAGTCCTGAAAAGAGTCAGCTTGTCAACCCTAAACAAAAAAACTTGTGCTCTCTCTCTCTCTCTCTCTCTCTCTCTCTCTCTCTCTCCGTACGTCTGTGTGCAAGCATTCCTGAAAAGGGCAAACGAAAACTTAACCAATAACAGTGTGTATGTGTGTATCTTTTGTGATCTTTAACCCAATGTTAGTAGAGTCTTAAACGTCTTAATTTTTGTTTCAATGTGAATGGCATAATCGCTGGACAGACTTTTGGTTTAGTGTTCTACAGTCTAAAACGGCGTTTGTAAGTCGTACTAGCAGTGTTTCTATCAATGTGTAATCACATTATTATCATAATCCTCACTGATTTGATTCACAGATATAAAAAAGTGATATTCTTGAATATCTTGCGAAAACGGCGGCATGTTGATTTAGATGTGTGCATTATGCACGGGAGATAAGTAGCAAAATAAGACAACTGTTGCTTCATATTCCTAACAACACTTAGACCTGATCTCCGCCTCTCGGTCACACTACTGAGTGGTTTTTATCCACACTTTCACGTTTCATATCATCACACTATAACGCATTAAGCTTATTGCGCAGACTGACCGTATCTGCCTTCATTAATCAACCAGTGTATCTCTACTCCCAAATTAAATCCCCGAGCAGACTGCTTTTCTCTGTCCCACTCTCCAAGCGTTCACATAGCAGTGCAAGGGACGTCACTCAGTCAAATAACTCTCTCTGTTTCCCAGACATTTCCGACATTAAGATAACTGAGCATTGTAAGATACATCTCAGTGGATTGTGCTTTTGCCAGACTTGTTCCCTTCGAATGGTCCATTTTTTTTTATTTTCAGCCAATCAAGACTCGAGCCCATGTCCAGCTGGACCAGGTCCCGCAACTCTGTCTGTGTAGAGTTTTAGAGGTTTCGTCCCCTTTAATCTTCCAATCAAAGATGGATGCCTGGCAGACGCTCCCAGAGGGGGAATTGGGGCCGGAATTCAAATCCTGCTCTCTGGGGACCTGTCCTGACAGCCAGCTTAAATCAGATTGCTGGAGGGGACTGGGGAGACTGTAAGGGGGTTTGTAAGGTAATCTGACGCAGGAAGAGAAACAATGGAGATGTTTTACTTGTTTTTTCCTTTACAGTGCCCTGTAATTAAACTGGTAATGAAGAGAAGATGTAAATCGAACACTATGAAAAGAATAATTCTCTGTTTGTTAGTCTTCTGTTCCCTAATTCGTGGGTGAGCAACTCCAATTTTTTTAGGTAAACTAAAAAGTTTATTAAACTGCATTTTCGTTAAAACTATGTCTTTTTCCTTGGTCAGGATTTAGAGCTACGAAATATGTGACATCAGAATCTT
>CM065722.1:20851249-20853749 GCA_033310375.1 Conus canariensis
TGCAGCAGCCGGCAGGCCTAGCATTGCCTGTGACTGTTGGATTCTGTTTCATCTCAGCAAGACACTTTCCGTTACACGTACTTCCGAGTCTGGTACCACCGTTCAATCCGCGTCACCTAGTTCCTCCACTCTCAGGATCAGACAAGGCCTTAGCTGGGACGAAGAGAGAGCGAGAGTGAGACAGACAGACAGACAGAGGGACAGACCAAAGGAAAGGGAGATAGAGACAGACAGAGGGAGTCAAAGAGAGAGGCACAAACACACGAGAGAGAGAGAGAGAGAGAGAGAGAGAGAGAGAGAGAGAGAGAGAGAGAGAGAGAGAGAGAGAGAGAGAGAGCAGTGACGTCTCAAGGTCGCCTACACAAGTTCTTTAAGTCGTGCATGTCTGTCCAGTAAACGTTGATGGAGAGCCTCAGACTACCCAGACTACGTGGTGATACCGTGGGATTGAAACCAGAAGCTCTCTGATCTTCTCCAGCTGCTGATGGCGAGTTAATAACAGACTTCAGGGGAGCGACAGTACTAGAACAGGTTGAGTCTCAGACCTGACCCCGAGCTGCCATCAAAACGGAATCAAAGGTCTGGTGGTGGTGTCGTTTAGGCAGATGAGTGATCTTAACACAGCGTCGATCAAAATACCATGAAAAGTCTGGCTGTCTGTTTTCCGTTGTTCAAACGCGTTGTTCAAACGGTATTTCTCCCTTTTAGAATAGAAGAAGAAGAAGAAGAAGAAGAAGAAGAAGAAGAAGATGATGATGATGATGATGATGATGATGATGATGATGATGATGATGAAGATGATGATGATGATGATGATGATGAAGAAGAAGAAGAAGAAGAAGAAGAAGAAGAAGAAGAAGAAGAAGAAGAAGATGAAGGAGAAGGAGGAGGAGAAGACAGGGGACGGGGGGGGGGGGGGAGAGAAAACGAAAATAATTCAACGCCCATCCTGCGCTGAATTGGATGATGGTAAGTGATTGCTCGTTCATTCTGTTGTCCTGAGTGTTGTGTATCTTGTCTGAATAAGAACTTAGAGGGCGAAACGCGTCGTGTTTTGTCTTGTGATTCGTTTGTCAACCTTTTTTTTTTAGGCGGAGCTTTAGCAAGAGTTTTTTTTCAAATTCGTAATTTTTTGTTCTTTTCTTTTTACTTGGCATTGCGTATGCATTGAACGTCGTCAATTCTCATCACACATTTTCATTGTCATTCGCAACAACAACAAGGAAAAAATGCTACTTACAAACGGCTGTGATTACAAACGCTGCAAAACAAGTGTAGTTTAAAACAGTTTTCTTCGGATATTTTTATTAGCTTTATAATGAAATTAAAACAAATGAACTTCATCTGTTTACCCATAGCCACAAGATGGACAGCTGACATCTTCCTGATTATTTGGAACATTCAAAAAAAATTACAATTTTTTTAACTAATTATTCAGCGACTGGTTTTTTACCTTGTTATCTATATGTCACAAGTTTTGACACATTCTAAATATTGAGAGGAGAGAGAGAGAGAGAGAGAAGAGAGAGAGAGAGAGAGAGAGAGAGAGAGAGAGAGAGAGAGAGAGAGAGAGAGAATACTACGTATCTCTCGTCCCGTGGAAAAGGAGAGGCCTTTAAGAAGAGGATGTCATTTGTTTGTGCGCAGACAGGACCCAAAGACAAACACTGATTTGTTGTGTAAAGACGGGACCTAAGAAGACGGTGAATCCCAGTCAATACTCAACAAGAAAGGGGGACAATAGCTGAACGAGAAACAGACCTAGGGTAAAAAAAAAAAGACGTAGAAAAAGAAGCTAGGCGAAAGAGCAGAGAGAATGTAATCTCTCTCTCTCTCTCTCTCTCTCTCTCTCTCTCTCTCTCTCTCTCTCTCTCTCTCTCTCTCTCTCTCTCTCTCTCTCTCTCATAGACTTCGGTCCCTTAAAATCCACCATAATCACAAATATTGAAGCACTAATAGACAAAACCAAACTACGCAGAGTTATCTACTTTTCATTACGATATTACTAATTCCTTGAAGTTAACACCTTTGTATAGACACAGAGAAACTGTTCTGCGCCGTCTCAACTGTAATTGAAGACACTAATGCACGCAGCCTAAACAAACAAACAAGTTTTAGTGCGTGTGTGCGTGTGTGCGCGCGCGCGTGCGCGCGCGTGTGTGTGGGTGTGGGTGTGGGTGGGGGGTGCATTTCCTGCTACACGCAGCTTAAACAAACACGGCTAAACAAGTTTCACAAAGATTTATGAGTTGACCACAGCATGTAAAACAAAGAATTTCATTTCCTGGCTCAAGGACAGGTTTGGGTCGAAAATGATGTAGAACACATAAAATCTGAAATCTCCTAGGTGAAATTTTGTAGCAACACGTTTGAAAATGTAATGTCCGTATCTAAATCCAAATAACATTTTGAACAGAGTGCATTACTAAATATTCTTATATTTCAAATGATTCCTTTGTCTGATTCCATTTTTGCCATGTACAATCTATTTGACAATCTC
>CM065722.1:20858749-20883749 GCA_033310375.1 Conus canariensis
GGAATGATAAGAAGATGAGTGGAACATTTTGTTTTCTTTTCTTTTTTCCACATTTTGGGATGTTTTGATGCAGTAAAATTGGCTAGCTTTTTTTTTGTTGTAAATTTTGTTTCATGTCAAAACGCATCGTATGGACGCCACAAGAAGCAAACTTGAGGTCATTATAAGAAGAATCCATGATCCGTGATACATTCAGTTGTAGAATGTAGCTTCTGAATGGGTTATAGTATCATAATTATTTAGAGATGCTTACTCATAGGGCAGGGAGCGGGATGGGCGGAAGGGGACAGCGATAGGAAGTAAACGGGGGTGTGGTGGGGGGTGATTTATGCTTGAAATTCAACCAACATAATCACGGGAATAACACCTTTCGCCGATGATAACTCATATGAGTTTTCATCCAACCTCAACCTTCTATTTCTTTATGATCATCCGTTAATATAACATAAAACGTGAGGAAGAGATGGCTTTCTGGTGCGTTTTGTTTTACGCTTTCTATAGGCTAGATCTTAAGAGATGGACGAAACGCTAGTCTTTCGGGGAAGACAATACTCCGAGATCCGTGTGCAGCATTCATTTCACAAACGTGAGAGATCCAAAGGCAACGTGGGAGTTGTCCCTATGAAATAATTGCGTAGATAAATTCACGTTAACAGGAAAACACACACACACACACACACACACACACACACACACACACACACACACACACACACACACACACACACGTGCGCGCGCGCGCGCACACACACACACACACACACACACACACACACACACACACACACACACACACACACACACACACACACACACACACACAAAACGGAAACTGTTTTTCAGGGGGAAAAAAATCCCTGGAATAAATCTTGCTTGGGGACAAAATCAACAGGAAAGAGATACGCCCTGTGTTCTTGGATAGGTGTGGCATTAGACTGGAACCGTTGCACGTGAGCAACATGCAGGTGAATTCAAGAGAGAGAGGGAGAAGACGGGGGGTGCAGGGTCTGGGCTTGGGGTAGGGGAGAAGTGAGGTAGTGGTATCCGTGTCGTTCAGTAAAGGCAGTGAGGAATAGAAAAGCCATGTCAACGGGAAAGCAGACTAAAGCTTGACCTTCCATCGTAGCAATATTACATTGCAAACGAACTTATTACACTTATTCAGTGATTTCTTCAGAGATTATTCTCATAACCCATGAACTATCTATTCCATTCGATAGTTTGATCTCTGCATATGTAGATGCAAAACAGTTTGAATCACCTAGTAAATCATCAGGATGTAGATGACAGAATGGCATGGAAACTTCCTTTTCTTGTGATGTGACGTTAAACTGCATCGATAAAACTGAATGGTTCATACTACATAAAGTTCTAGTGATGTTATTTGCATACCGATATGACATTTAGTTTCCTTTTTTCTGGTGAAACTGCTTTATTGCAGTTTTCTTTGAGCTTGAAGGTTAATATGATGCCCTACAAAATCCTGGGGAAGATAAGATTCATATAAACCTCGGCAATTCTTTTTTTGACAACAAGGTAAATGTTTTTACTTTTAAAAGTTAATAATAAGCTAAAACAATCACTTCAAAATAAGTAGTCCATTCCTGCTTATATTGTAGAAAATAACAACGAGAAAAACATGTCACAATAAAAGCAAAACAAAACAAAAACAAAGACAAAAAAACTCACCAACCAAACAAGAAAAACAATAAAAAGCTCAGGTTCTTCAACTGTTGGTTAATGGCAACATTACCAAAGCATGATTCATCATAATCAATGCAAAGGAGAACTAGATTAACAGGGCCAGGCTTATTTTCAAATCCAGACTAAGATAACAAAACAAACAAAACAACAACAGCAACAACAAAAACAAACCACACGCCCCAAAAGAAACAAAAGCACCTAATTGCATTGTGAAAGTGATTGATAGTATAAAATGACCGTAAAAATGCAAACCTGACCCCTCTCTCCCATCCCGTAACGACGCTTGGAAGGGAGATTAACGACGGTGGCTTGACCATAAAAAGTGAACTCTCCCCCCGCTCTCTGCAAATAAGAGGAGAAAAAAAGGAATGATGACAAATGGCGACGGCAGCCGTAGCAGCGACGCGTTTTTCTTTTCTTTCCTTCACGGAGAATAGAACCATCTTGTTTTGAGCCTGGGAGCCATAATCATTATCCCTTGGAGGGGATGGGTAGCTGAGAGAGAGAGAGAGAGAGAGAGAGAGAGAGAGAGAGAGAGAGAGAGAGAGAGAGAGAGAGAGAGAGAGAGAGAGAGAGAGGCAAACATGAACAAGTTCTATGCAACTCACATCCATCACTGTATTCCATTGTATGGCAATTCCGTTCTGGCCAACTGCAATCTAGTAACAACATCAAAGGAAAAATACTTACCCCCAAACGAAATAACAAACAAAGTACAAAACAAACACTGTGCGTTTCGACCTCTTTGGTCTGCTTCAGGTAAGACAAACAACATTCAAGACAATGAAAATAAAGCACAAACAGACAGTCGTTGTCTCCTGAAATTAGTAGCACTATACTACTACTACTACTACTACTACTACTACTACTACTACTACTACTACTACTGATGATGATGATGATGATGATGATGATGATGATGATGATGATGTTGAGAAGATTGGTGATAATATGACAATTATAGTTGTAACTATAATGACAGTGATAAAAAAAATAATGATAAAAGCAACAACAACAATGACGACGACGACGACCACGACCACGACCACGACGATGATGATGATGATGATGATGATGATGATGATGATGATGATGATGATGATGTTGATGATGATGATGGTGATGATGGCATAAATACACAAAGACAAGAACAAGAAATGGTCACCAGCCAAATGTCCGTAAATCAGCCAGACAGCAGTGTGGCGTGACAAGCTGAGCTCAGCTCGGCTAGCTGTGGGCAGAGCCTCACTGGCAGCTTACCCCCTGATGGCTTCACGGAAGTCCAGCAGCGTGCGTTCAAAGAGCTGTGCCTAGGGACTGACGTCAGGACCTGTGAAGAAGCTGCCCCACCTCACAGGTCTCCCAGGCCAGAAGGAAATGAAGGCTTTCAGGAGGACGTGGAAGACTGGTTGGTGGAGAAAAGGCAAGGAGAGAGTAAAACACACGCTGACTCCACGGACACCAGTGTGACATGCAGAAAGGCAGGAAACCAGCTTCACGTGTGTCCTATAGAGGACTAACAAAGGGAAACCAGCTTCACGTGTGTCCTATAGAGGACTAACAAAGGGAAACCAGCTTCACGTGTGTCCTATAGAGGACTAACAAAGGGAAACCAGCTTCACGTGTGTCCTATAGAGGACTAACAAAGGGAAACCAGCTTCACGTGTGTCCTATAGAGGACTAACAAAGGGAAACCAGCTTCACGTGTGTCCTATAGAGGACTAACAAAGGGAAACCAGCTTCACGTGTGTCCTATAGAGGACTAACAAAGGGAAACCAGCTTCACGTGTGTCCTATAGAGGACTAACAAAGGGAAACCAGCTTCACGTGTGTCCTATAGAGGACTAACAAAGGGAAACCAGCTTCACGTGTGTCCTATAGAGGACTAACAAAGGGAAACCAGCTTCACGTGTGTCCTATAGAGGACTAACAAAAGGAAACCAGCTTCACGTGTGTCCTATAGAGGACTAACAAAGTGAAACAACGAGACGAAAATGCGCCAGCGTGATGGTCTTTCCAACTGGGAGAGGAATGATGTTGCTGGCAGAGATAAAGAGAGGGAAAGAAAGACAGAACGAATAAATAAGTTGTCTGATTCCACACCTCCTGAAGCTAGCAGATGTTTTGTTTGAGAGATTCTGGAGGACAGGTACACAGAGAGAGAGAGAGAGGGTGGGGGTGTGGGGGTGTATGCGTCTTTGTGTGTATGTGTGTGAGAGAGAGAGACAGAGAGACAGACAGACAGACAGACAGACGGACCGACAGACAGAGAGACAGAGATGCAGAGAGAGAAAGAGAGAGAGAGGAACGGAGGGAGGATAAGAAAGACAGAGAGACAGACAGACGGAGAGACAGCAAGACAGACAAAGACAGAGACACAGGTAAGGACAGATACAGTGGGAGAGAGAGAGAGGAGAGAGAGAGAGAGAGAGAGAGAGAGAGAGAGAGAGAGAGAGAGAGAGATGCTCATGAACAACATTTATTTCACGCGCATGAATGCGTAGATCCGATTGAAAAAGCTCAAGCCAGAACGTGCATACATGCAGACTGAGACATGGAATTTTACGCACACACATTTATTTCAATATTCTCTCTCTCTCTCTCTCTCTCTCTCTCTCTCTCTCTCTCTCTCTCTCTCTCTCTCTCTCTCTCTCAAGTATACAACCACAACACACTGGCACAGATGAGCGGCCGACACAGCAGCCAGGTACCACAGATTCTACCGATGGTGGTAGGATTACCAACAACGACAGTGTCCCCGACCTGACGTGCGAAGATCAGCCAGCAACATCGCAGTCACTTTTCACCGGTTCAGCCTGTGGTGGAAGGATTCCTGACAGTGACAGCGTCCCTGAACCCAGTCCAAAGATCAAAGATTGCCTGGCGAATGATTTCGCTGTTGAGAGCCCCATAACGGAAGATCACGAAAGTCCGGACAAAGAAAAGCAGCAACACGACCAGGCCTTTTCAACTGAGTCCAGCGACAAACAAGACCCTGACCACACGCGCAGCACAGAGGCTACTGGTGATGTAAGCAGGACTGGAGGGGAAGTCTTTCCGTCACAAGAAATGACTGGGAAGGAATCCATCACAGAAGCAAAATCGGAAGCAAACTGTTCTTCTGAAGATCAGTCTGCAGACGCCAGCATCAGCAATGACAAAGCCTCCCCTGCCGATGATGAAGCGCCCAAGAAAGACAGTAGGCAGAACAGACCCAGGACTTCGAAAAAGGCCCTTCGTCAAGACTGAGAAGCGCTTCAGTGCACAGTGTCAGGGAAAAGAGACAGTTAACTCTGCAAGACTCCGTTTCGAATAGTGCATCTCAGAACAATGCAAAGAAGACACTCCCAGATCCCCTAAATAAAGAATAGGATTTCGGCCCGGCCCATGCTTTGAATGGTAAATTCAGAGGCTTTTTGTCTACACAGACTGTAAGTTTATTGACTTATAACATTGAAGGTCTAAGTTGCTTATACGAATTTGATACACGTGCATATATTGAGAGTTTTGATGTTTGTTTGCTTGTTGAAACTTTTTCCACATCATTTCCGTCTTTATTATTTCCAAATCATGTGGTTTTTATGGCTCCTGGTGTTAAGGTCAATGACGCACCAACAGCTCGTCTGTCTGGGGGTGTTGTGCTACTTGTTAAAAAGAATTTGAGTGAGTACTTTGACAGAATTGATTTAGAATTTGATAACATTATTGCACTCAAAGTCTCTGGTGATTTCACAGGCACAGACACTCCATCTGTTTTGCTAGGCTGTTATGTCCCACCCATCCACTCCGTTTATTATAAAGATACAGAGATACAAAATGGTATATCTGTCATTGAGGAGTGTATTCTTGATATTATTGAATTAGTAGGTGATGTTCCTTTTATAATTATGGGTGATATGAATGCACGTACCGGAAGTGAAAATTTCAACGAAATTGATGTCGACGATCTTGTTCTAGATGTTTTCGCTGACGAATGCGAAACAATTAAGGACAACAAACGCTCATCTAAAGATCAAACAATTAATGAATACGGCAGATATTTATTGAACACTTGTGATCAGTTTAGTTTGGTCATTTTAAATGGAACAGGTGTCGATAGAACTAGCGGAAATTTTACTTATATTTCATCTACTGGCAACAGTGTCATTGACTACTTTATTGTGTCAAAAAATTTCATATCATTGCTACAGTCATTGAATGTTGCTCAAAAAATTGAATCGAAACATATGCCAGTGGAATTGTATGTTGGTATAGCAAGAGAAACAGTTCCGTGTTCACAAATCAGAGCAAAATCATTTACACTGGAAAAATACGTTTGGAATTCTGATATGAGGAATGAATTTCTCGCAGGTTTGGGAACAGAAGAGATACAGACTTGTTTTCGAGAAGCAGCTGATTTGATTGATCATGATATCAACGCGTCTCTTAAAAGGTTTAATGAGGGTATTTTAAACGCCGGACAATGCATGAAGAAACGGGTAATTGTAGGAAAAGAAAGAAAGCAGATTTGGTTTGACCTAGAGTGCAAAGAAAGTAGACGAGTTACTCGGCAGTTTCTGAGAACATTTAATAGAACAAATGATATTGAGGACAGAGAGACATATGCTCAGAAACGCAGAGAATATAAAAATCTTCTAAAAATGAAAAGCACTGAGCATCGTAAAAATGTCATTGAATCCCTACATAAAACAATCAATGATCCAAAGGCATTTTGGGGCAAACTCAAATCGCATATAACAAAGCGTTCTCTACAAAATACAATAACCAAGGAGGAATGGTATAATCATTTCTCCAGAGTGTTCAGTTCACAAGAAGTCGAAGGTGATGATAACAGCGAAGGTGATAACTTAGACACTACTTCTAGTGAAGATATCAACTGTGATATGCTCGAAAAGGATATTACTGAATTGGAAATATACTCAGCACTGTGCGGTTTAAGAAATGGTAAAGCGGCGGGACCAGATGGAATTATCAACGAATTTCTTAAAAATTCAGCAACTACTATTGCTCCGTACTTGGTGAAACTCTTTAATAAATTATTTTCATCAGGTCGATATCCGGATGATTGGTCTGAGGCTGTTATACAACCTCTACATAAGAAAGGCGACCAAAATACCCCAGATAACTATAGAGGAATCTCTTTATTAAATGTGTGCAGCAAACTGTATAGCTTCATTTTAAACAAAAGACTAACCCAGTGGATTGAAAATAATAACATTTTAAATGACAGTCAGGCCGGTTTTCGAAAACAACATAGCACTATCGATCATTTATTCACTCTTTTTGGCATGGTCCAGAAACAGTTGTTGTACCATAAAAAGTTGTATATAGCCTTTATTGACTTCAGAAAAGCATTCGATTCGGTGAGTAGACTTAAGCTCTGGACCATATTAAAGAAACATGGTATAAATGGCAAAATGTACAGAGCCATACAAAGCATGTACAGGGTAGTGAAAGCTAAAGTTCGTTGTGGTAGTGAGCTGACAGACTCATTTCTATGCCCCAGGGGTCTGAAACAAGGAGAAATTTGTAGTCCTGTTTTGTTTTCTCTTCTTATAAACGAACTTGCAGAGGAAATCACAAAATTTGGCAGACACGGCATCCAGCTTATACCAGACCTTGCGGAAATCTTTATTCTTATGTTTGCAGATGATGTCGTATTGGCATCTGATTCTGTTTGTGGTCTACAAAACCAGTTAAATATTTTGCATGAGGTTGCTATGAAGCTAGACCTGGAAGTTAACCTCGACAAATCAAACATAATCATATTCAGAAATGGAGGACATGTTGCTGCACGAGAGCGGTGGTATTATGGTGATAATCGAATGGAATTGGTTAACATGTATAAGTACCTTGGTATCTATCTTTCTTCTCGCTTGTCGTTTTCGCATGCTTTGAATGATATTGCTAACCGTGCGAAAAAGGGAGTTATATGTATTTTCCGACTACTCTGGTCGCTAGGAGAAAGATCTCCTTCAATATTCTTTAAGCTTTTTGATACGCAAATCCACCCCATGCTCAGCTATGGTGCAGAGGTGTGGGGTATTGGATATGATCTAACAGCCATTGAGAGAGTTCACTTGTTTGCATTAAAAAGATTTTTTAATATTTCCATTAAAACACCAAATCTCATGGTCTACGGTGAGACAGGTCGTTACCCATTATACATTAACATATTCGTAAAGTATATTAGATACTGGTTACGTGTAATAAAAATGTCTCCCCACCGGTTGCCATTCAAAACTTACAAAATGCTTTTATATCTTCATGAACAAAACAGAAAAACATGGGCGTCATCTGTTTGTTACACATTGTATCAGTATGGCTTTGAAGAAGTTTGGGAAAATCAAGGAGTGGGCGATGAGAAAAAATTTTTAGCCGAGTTTAAGGACAGACTTGTTAGATCATATAGTCAAGAATGGTCAAGAAACATTAATTCAAGTGAACGATGTTCTTTCTATAGCACATTTAAATCTTCCTTATCTCTAGCGCCGTATCTGAATCACTTGAAACATCTCAGGGTTAGAACACTTTTCATTCGCTTTAGGTTAGGAGTTTCGCCTTTGAAGATCCACAGATTACGTTTTGGAGAGAACGCTTGTGAAAGAAGATTCGACTGTCCATTTTGTCGATTCCACGCTGAAACAGAGGTACACTTCATCCTCTCTTGTCCAAGATATCAGGAAATTAGAGAATCGTACATCGCAAAAAAGTACTTTAATAACCCTTCAAGCTTTAAACTTTCACTTCTTCTTGCAAATAATAACAAATCTATACAAATCAAACTTGCAACATATATTTATAAAGCCTTTGAGATTAGAAATGAACAATTGAAAAATTGATAATGTGTTATTGTTTATATGCCTCTGTCTGGTGTAAATCCCTGTTGATATGGGTCTATGGCCTAATCAATAAAAAATGTGTCAGTGTCAGTGTCAGTGTCAGTGTCTCTCTCTCTCTCTCTCTCTCCTCTCTCTCTCTCTCTCTCTCTCTCTCTCTCTCTCTCTCTCTCTCTCTCTCTCTCAAGTATACAACCACAACACACTGCAAACCACTACACCACATGTAAGGTGAAAACAGAGATAATACATTCAGTTCAGAACGCTCCTGAGGATTAAACTAACTGCTAATTTCAACACAAAAACAATAATGCCTTTGGGATTGATGTTTTCGATTGCTGTTATTATTGCTCTCTCTCTCTCTCTCTCTCTCTCTCTCTCTCTCTCTCTCTCTCTCTCTCTCTCTCTCTCTCTCTCTCTCTCTCTCTCTCTGCCAATTGCTTTTTGCAGTTATTTTCTGTTATCTACTCTCAGCAAGTGGAAAACATGATAGCACGATAAGAAACACCACCTGACTAACACACACCATTTGAATTTTCCTTTTTTGTGTTTGTTTATTTGTTTTCATGTTTTCATCTTTCAAAATTCACTTTGCTTCATTAAGTGTTTTATTGAGAAAAAAATGCTTTGTTTGTATTGAGATTTTTTTTTTGTCTCGACAACTTGCTTTGTTATCAACGATTTTCCACAAATTCGGTTTGTTTTAACGATTTCCACAAGTATTCTTTGTTTAACATCTATTCGCTTTCGTTTGGATTCTGTTAACGTCTGTTCACAAATTTGAGTTATTATAGAAATCAAACATCTCATCTAAATGAAAGACTTAAAATAACAATGGGCATGAGTACAAATCTTACGATTTCAACAATGTCCACTTTCTAACATTTTCACTGATAGCTATGTCAGATACACACACTCTAGACGTGTATTTCTCACTAAAACGTGCACACTAACACCACTCAACATACAGTAAGCTACTGCTACTCTACACGATCCCATCCTTTCCCGTATAACAATTTCGCTTCACACCTAAATCAGGAGACATAACCATTTGTCAGCTTCGTGCAGGGACCTCGCATTTTCTCCCTTGGTGGGACGTCAAGCTTACCATTAGACCTCACATTAAAAAGGGAAAAAAAAACTTCTTCTTCCCTCCTTCCCGTTCCCCCTCCCGCCACCATTCCCGCACCCCTCTCCAGCGTTGTGGTTTTGATGGCAGGAAACCGTGCTGAAGAGACTTTCGCGACATTGAACCAGATGGCGGTATGTCGTGAACGTCACTGGCAGCAGCTCACTGGGGCTGTGAGGGGAAGATGTGGTGGTCTGTGTGGGAAGAAAGGGTCACCTGGTTCCCATTCCCATTCCAGATGGATGAAAATGAATGAGGGGAGGCTGGGATACCGGATGGTGGTGAAGGGATGAGTTGAAAGGAGCGGGAGGAGTGTAATGACTGGAGACAGTGGAGCAAGTCTTCATGTTGTTTATTGGGATATCCTCGCCCTCCCCATCTCCCAATGATAGACACCGACACAAAGAAATTCATGAAACACACACACACACACACACACACACACACACACACACACACACACACACACACACACACACACACACACACACACACACGTGTGTGTGTGTGAGCACCCAGAGAGGAAGAGAGAGAGAAAGAGAGAGAGAGAGAGAGAGAGAGAGACGTACACATGTACATATGTAAGTATGCATGCGCGCTGAATCAACGCCCATCTTGCGCTGAAGTGAATGAAGATAAGTGATTGCTCGTTCATTTTCGTTGTCCTGAGTGTTCTGTATCTTGCCTGAAGAAGACCGAAGAGGTCCAAACGCGTCGTGTTTTGTCTTGTGATTCGTTTGTCCACGTTTTGTTTTGTTTTGTTTTGTTTTGTTTTATTGCGGTTCGCTAACATTCATTTAAGATTTCCACCTGCAGTCGTCTCACTTTGCAACACAATAATAAAGCAAAATTAGATGCCTATATCCTTTCCACTGAGAGAAGTGTTTTTGTTTCTCCACAACGCAAGTGAAATAAGTGCCCTCTTGACCTGAAGTCTTCTGTGTTGTTAATATAATTTCGAAGTTAAGGCCGGTAGCGCACATTTATTTTGTACAAATATTGTTGATTAGTTGAGTTATAACACATGTCATGGTTGTAAGAATGTTTCTGATTTATTCGACGTCGTACTCCACTATGCTGTATCAGGACTCAAACTGCCAACAAACCGTTTCCAATCCGCCCAGACCAGGACACAAACTGTTTCCAATCCGCCCAGACCAGGAAACAAACTGTTTCCAATCCGCCCAGACCAGGAAACAAACTGTCAACAAACTGTTTCCAATCCGCCCAGACCAGGAAACAAACTGCCAGCAAACTGTTTCCAATCCGCCCAGACCAGGACTCAAACTGCCAACAAACTGTTTGCAATCCGCCCAGACCAGGACACAAACTGCCAACAAACTGTGTGCAATCCGCCCAGACCAGGACACAAACTGCCAACAAACTGTGTGCAATCCGCCCAGACCAGGACTCAACCTGCCAACAAACTGTGCAATCCGCCCAGATCAGGACACAAACTGCCAACAACTGTTTCCAATCCGCCCAGACCAGGACACAAACTGCCAACAAACTGTTTGCAATCCGCCCAGACCAGGACACAAACTGCCAACAACTGTTTCCAATCCGCCCAGACCAGGACACAAACTGCCAACAACTGTTTCCAATCCGCCCAGACCAGGACACAAACTGCCAACAACTGTTTCCAATCCGCCCATACCAGGACACAAACTGCCAACAACTGTTTCCAATCCGCCCAGACCAGGACTCAAACTGCCAACAACTGTTTCCAATCCGCCCATACCAGGACTCAAACTGCCAACAACTGTTTCCAATCCGCCCAGACCAGGACACAAACTGCCAACAACTGTTTCCAATCCGCCCAGACTAGGACACAAACTGCCAACAACTGTTTCCAATCCGCCCATACCAGGACTCAAACTGCCAACAAACTGTTTCCAGTCCTCTCAGACGTGAAGGTGTCCCTACCCTCTGTCTTCAGAAATTAGAAAGAGGAAACAATGGTACGCAGACTACACACTGCTCAGACCCCTGTTACTCATTCTTATCTTTTAAAGAGTGAGGAGGAAACTCCATGAGGCAGAGCTTGCAATCAAAAGCTTAGCATTAAACATCTTTTGGTTGAATGTACAGTTGAAATCGTTGTTTATTGCCCAGCCGACTTCACAGGCCATTTCAGGACTCGTGTATGATCCCAGACGCAGACATTTTACTGCGGATTTTATGAGGACCGTGTTCCATGATCTTCCACCTGATGTGGTTTCCAATTTTATCTTCCACCTGATGTGGTTTCCAATTTTATCTTCCACCTGATGTGGTTTCCAATTTTATCTTCCACCTGATGTGGTTTCCAATTTTATCTTCCACCTGATGTGGTTTCCAATTTTATCTTCCACCTGATGTGGTTTCCAATTTTATCTTCCACCTGATGTGGTTTCCAATTTTACAAAAGGAGTTGATATTTCTCACTTGATCTGACTGAAAAGTGGTTGGTGTGAGGGGTTTTTTTTTATCGATTGATGTTGATGACTTGACTTGCTTTTAAAACATTTGATATACAGTCTTGGTATTGTACTTTGTGCATAATTCTGTCTTTTCTTGATTGTAGCCCTGATATGATATTTGTAGTCAGCTGGGCAATAAAGAACATGACTAACAAGAACAACAAGATCTTGTCTGGCACATTTACAGCCTTTCAACGAAATTAAGATGCATTGAAACTCAACCTGCACACCTCTCACTGTCAGCCCTTTTCTCGCAAACAGAGCCTCGTTTTGGTGCGGTGAGTGGCACCATTAGTCCAGACCTTGCCAATGGAATTGTCGCAAATCTCGCGTTATTTCGCACTCACGAGAATAGTACGACTTGTTAACTTCCGTGCCGACACCCGCAGTTTGCCGCCATACCTCTGGTGGTAATGTAGAGGGAGAATGTCTTGCTGCAGGGCGCTCAGACCACTTGCGTTTAGTCGGCGAGGTTTCCTGAACATCCTCGGGACCGGCCCCATTTAGGAGAGAGATTTGGGGGTGATCCATTGGAGAAGTGATCAATCAGACCAGCGTCTCTCCTCTGTCTGTCCTGATAGGAGTCGATGATGGCGGATCTGACGCTGATTGTGGGGTAGAAGGAATTAGTAGTGGGGAAAATGTCGGGGTAAAGGGTCTCGAGGGAGCGTGGCGTAGAAACTGTGGGGGAGGGGGGGGTGTATATAGGGAGGGAGCAAGATAGTGATTTAAAAAAATGCTCAATGTGTAAAAAAAAAGATAAGGAAAGTGAAATAGTGATAAAAAGATGCTCAATGTGTAAAAAGAAAAATAAAGAAAGTGAAATAAAGACGAGACAGGAAAAGAACAAAACAGAGGCAAACCAACAATCAAGCAGACAAACCAATAGAGAACTACACACTAGCCACTATGGCACAGTGATAACACCCCAAACCAAGCGTGGTATAGGCTCAAATGGGGAGACTGGGATCACACTGTCGAATTTCATCACTTTGATGGATACATCTCAAAGAGTGTTGATCAGTTTTTCTTGAACAACACAGCAGGGATCTATACCTCTCGGGCCTGACTGACACGGGCACTACATTACAAACAACAAAAGCAGAGACTGTGGAGGTGTCATGTAGTCTACGATCAAAGTGGAAGTCCACACATCATCTTCATTGTTTTCATCCGCACCGATCATCCTATTGAAAATGAAGGCTCAAATTATGTGGCCCTGCATACCATAAGCCTATGGTGACATCAGATTCAATTCGGTCTCCCTGGACACACCGGTTGTCAGGTCATGGAAACTGTCGTTGGATTGATATTGTTGCATCCACTGAGGATACCGTGTTAGAGTGTGCGCTTGTAAGGGAGGTGAAGGAAGTGGGCAAAAAATGGGGGGGGGAGGGGAGCGGAAGGAGAGGGAGAGCAGTTCGCCAGTGTCATTGTCAGTAGAGGTGTTAACAAACTGGCATATGCAGGACCAGACCAGGCATCAGTGAACACCACTAAAGTGATGCAGTGGCAGTGCAGAGTCTTCTCTGGTTGTGTTGCCCCTCATGATGGTCTGGCACCAATCATTCTCTGGGAAGTGCTGGCTCTGGGACAGCAAAAAAAAAACCTGGATGTGGACGAGGACCTGGAATGAGTGGCATGAGAGTAATGCCATCGGGATGTTATGGACGAAGATGGCCATAGTCCACACTATGATTTGTGAATAGTTCTTTTTAGTGGCCGTATTCCAACGTAACGTTTATGTGTTCATTCAAACATATGTTGTCCATTTATTGCTTTCTGTCTCCAATTCTGTTATTTCTAAATACCTTTCTATGCCTTACCAATACAAAGTCTCTTCTTCACACATACTGTCGCTCATTCCCACCATTCCATTACAAGCGATCCCATCTTCTCTGAGATCAGTTTGACACCCACCATCATTTACTTCCATTAGGACAGACAAATGAAAAATGCTGGTCTGACTGCTCACTTCTCAAATAGATCACACCTAAATCTCTTCCAAAACGGGTCCAGTCTCAGGAGAGTTCAGAAGCCTTGCCGACTGGGAATGTCAATTGGCACGTGCCGTGGGGCACTTCTTTTTTCAGTCTAGATTACCACCTGAAAAATGCCAAGGAAATGGACGGAAGCTGACTAGTCGTAATGTTCCTGGAGACGTGATAGATTGTGAGATTGGGACAATGACAACGACAAGGATGAGATCACTGCACGGGGGTTAGCCTGCCACTCCAACATTAACAACGAATGAACTGCTTCATTTTTCACTCAATCCCCGTAAGTGATGCATTGTTTGAAGTGCCCCCTCCTCCCCCTTCTTATTCAACAAAGCTTTTTAATTAAAATAAACACATAGAAAATTCCTATAAAAAGTGAATTGCTAATGTTTGTTAACAAAGTTCAGAATGCATCAAAGCCAAATGTATTTCACAAAACTCAGTACGTGTGGACAATGCATGTCACAACGAATGCTATACTCTGTGGCTGACACGCAAAAAAATTTTAATGATCTATAACAAGATGCGTTAGTATGGCCCCTTCCTCTCCTGCAGTAAACAATCAATCATTCACAGCTCAGAGCAGTCTCTTATTTCATAGATATCTCTGCAGCCATTCCGTTACTTTAACACAGCTCAACCTATGTGCTGTATAGAAAATAAGATGCATACTTAATGACAGTACCAAAATTTATTTGTATATGTCTTCACCTGAAACTAGCCAGCTTCATATCACTGGAGGATCACACTACTTAAAGAAAAGAAAATGAATAAATGAAGCATGAAATACACAACGTCGTTAAAAGATCAATTTTGTTTGATGTTTTCGTTTTTTCTAACAGTTATAGACATTGTTACCAAAAGAAGTTAATATTCATTTCCAAAAGGTTATTCAATTTTTTTTCTGAAAGAAAGGAAGTAGAAATAAGTTTGATTAATCCATTTTAAAATTGTAATGTTCTTTTAGATGTATTACAATTCAAGCTTTAAAACGACAAAAACAATTACCATTTCTCAGTCTCTCTCTTTACTATCTTTACTGATATTTTGTTAATTACATCCGTTGCTGAATACGTTGACATCTGTTGCATTTTGATTCTCAATATTGCAATGAGGATCACGAGACACTGAAAAGCTAAGTCACACCCATTCGTTATTGTCTAGCAGTCCAGGGTTCCAGTCATCCAAATCAGGCAGTGCTCAAAGCCAGGAGGACAAAGTGCAGACTGGTCTCCTCCCTCCGCTGCTGCTGATGATGGTCCCTGTGATGTCATCGTCACACACTGCCTGGTCCTCCCCGTCCTCTGATGTCCACTGTCACCGTCATCGTCACACACTGCCTGGTCCTCCCCGTCCTCTGATGTCCACTGTCATCGTCATCGTCACACACTGCCTGGTCCTCCCCGTCCTGTGATGTCCACTGTCACCATCATCGTCACACACTGCCTGGTCCTCCCCGTCCTCTGATGTCCACTGTCACCATCATCGTCAGACACTGCCTGGTCCTCCCCGTCCTGTGATGTCCACTGTCATCGTCATCGTCACACACTGACTGGTCCTCCCCGCCCTGTGATGTCCACTGTCACCGTCATCGTCATCGTCAGACACTGCCTGGTCCTCCCTGTCCTGTGATGTCCACTGTCACCGTCATCGTCACACACTGCCTGGTCCTCCCGTCCTGTGATGTCCACTGTCATCGTCATCGTCACACACTGCCTGGTCCTCCCTGTCCTGTGATGTCCACTGTCACCGTCATCGTCACACACTGCCTGGTCCTCCCCGTCCTGTGATGTCCACTGTCACCGTCATCGTCACACACTGCCTGGTCCTCCCCGTCCTGTGATGTCCACTGTCACCGTCATCGTCACACACTGCCTGGTCCTCCCCGTCCTGTGATGTCCACCTGTCATCGTCATCGTCAGACACTGCCTGGTTCTCCCCGTCCTGTGATGTCCGCTGTCACCGTCATCGTCATCGTCAGACACTGCCTGGTCCTCCCCGTCCTGTGATGTCCACTGTCACCGTCATCGTCATCGTCACACACTGCCTGGTCCTCCCCCGTCCTGTGACGGAAGACATTCTTCCTTGGTAGTTCTCTGTGAGGCCTCCTGTACTCTTCTTTCTCCCTTCTCAGAATGGTTTGTCTTTGTATGTGTGTGGATGTGACGGGGTGGGGGGGGGGGGGGGGGTCGACAGGGGTCGGTCAGCCGTGGGTCGGTCAGTATTTCTCTCTCTCTCTCTCTCTCTCCTCTCTCTCTCTCTCTCTCTCCTCTCTCTCTCTCTCTCTCTCTCTTATACACACACACACACACACCACGCACGCACGCACGCACGCACGCACACACGCACGCGCACACACACACACACACACACACACACACACACACACACACACACCACACGCACGCACATTCCCCTTCCCCACGCACCTCTCACTTCTCCTCGCTTCCAATTGCACATAGGAAGAGACAAAAACATTATGCTATAGGGCGGATGTCAGAAGAGCTGCCAAAATGTCAAAAGGTCGCTTTCATGTTTGTTTTGTTCAGGAAGCAAGTTTCTCCCCCAACACGTTCATTGACATGTGCAGAGGGCCAGAGACAGGTTTCTCCCCCAACACGTTCATTGACATGTGCAGAGGGCCAGAGACAGGTTTCTCCCCCAACACGTTCATTGACATGTGCAGAGGGCCAGAGACAGGTTTCTCCCCCAACACGTTCATTGACATGTGCAGAGGGCCAGAGACAGGTTTCTCCCCCAACACGTTCATTGACATGTGCAGAGGGCCAGAGACAGGTTTCTCCCCCAACACGTTCATTGACATGTGCAGAGGGCCAGAGACAGGTTTCTCCCCCAACACGTTCATTGACATGTGTAGAGGGCCAGAGACAGGTTTCTCCCCCAACACGTTCATTGACATGTGCAGAGGGCCAGAGACAGGCTTCTCCCCCAACACGTTCATTGACATGTGCAGAGGACCAGTTTCAGGTTTCAGAAAAACCATGTGTTCTCATGGATCAGCAGTCCAGAACTTGCGCACAAGAGAGAGAGAGAGAGACAGAGACAGAGACAGAGACAGAGAGACAGAAACAGAGGCACATAGAGACCGAGAGAGATTTTTTTGTCGTTTGAAATGACTCGTTATAAGGATTGTACTGAGTTAGCTTGACTGACAACTGTCAGTGCGAATATCCTAACCCCAACCCCACATCCTCCCCCCCCCCCCCCAACCTCCTACCGGACCATATCTTTCTCCTTATCTCTTTCTTAGAGAGAGAGAGAGAGAGAGAGAGAGAGGAGAGAGAGAGAGAGAGAGAGAGAGAGAGAGAGAGAGAGACTGATTGATCTTTAATACGCAAGGATGAAGATTTAGGCCAAAGCCTAGTCCTACAATCTGTCCTTGCCATGCATACATTATTTCAACACATATCATTCATACTGACAATTCAACATAGCAACACTGTAATCTAGATTCTACAATGTCCTGACTGGGTTTTTTTTTTATCTTGCCTGAAGAAGACCTAAAAGGTCGAAACGCGTCGTGTTTTGTCTTGTGATTCGTTTGTCCACTTTTCTTTTTTTTTGCGGTGCGCTAACGCTAAGAACTAAAATTAATTCAACAATGATACGCAGACTATTCATAAACAGAATAATGACATGGTGAGTAGTCAAACAGATGGAAACAAACAAACAAACAAGCATACAGACAAACATACAAGCAAACACACAAAACTACAGGGAGCGAGGTCGGAGGAAGGAGGAGGAGAGAACAGTTGGTAGGGTGATGAGAAGAGGAATGGTAGGCAAAGTGGGAGTGGGGATGAGCAATTTAATTAGGTAGGTTATTTGTTTAGATGGTGTATTCAAAGTATGGTTTACAGAAGACGTTGCGAATGGCCGCGAATGATTTTAATCAAATAATCAAATTATTGAGACATAAAATGTTTATGTAAATGTTTCTTCAAAAGTTTTAGCGTATTTGTATTTTGTAGATTCGGTGGAAGTGAGTTCCAAATATATGGTCCAGAGTAAGCTAGGCTTGTTTTGGAGAGAGAGAGAGAGAGAGAGAGAGAGAGAGAGAGAGAGAGAGAGGGGAGGGAGGGGGCGTCTCATGAATGTTTGTGTAAGAGTTTGAAACTGTCATTAGAATACATGACGTGTCTGTTTCACGTAAGGTCAATATAAAACCTTTTGTCTCAAAAAAACACAAGCCAACGTGAGTGGGTATTTTTGTCTCTCACCTCGCCTGTCTGACATCTTGTCAAGGAATGTTCCAAAACCAAGCCTTACTCCCTGTATGTATGTCTGTCTGTCAATTTCTCTGTCCTGTCTGTCTGTCTGTCTGTTTGTCTGTCTGTCGGTCTGTCTGTTATTCTCTCTCTCTCTCTCTCTCTCTCTCTCTCTCTCTCTCTCTCTCTCTCTCTCTCTCTCTCTCTCCAATTATCTATTTATCAATTCATCTATCTGTCTGTTTATCAGGATCCTGTGGGCTATACATACAGACAAACGCACAGACTGGCCACGTGGCAGCCCCCTGCTTTCCCCCCCCCCCCCCCCCCCCCCCCCCCCGTCTCCTACACGCACACCAAATGACAACAGCTGCTTACAAATGTCGAGCAACACGCCAATGGGACGCTTATTGTCCCTCCATCGTTGAAAAAACATTCACTTCATTTCAATTGTCAGCAGGGTAGAGGTAGACATCCGCTGCTACCAGGGACCATTTTATATCAACACGAATTGTAGCCCGGGGTATGCGATTGTGTTACAGAAGTCTTTCTTTTGCGCCTAGGCTTCGTCTGTGTTTTTGTTTTAGCTTGGTTTTCCTGGTCTTCCAGTTCTTATTCTCTTCTCATCAAATTTTGTTATCTCTGTGTTGTTGTTCTTTGTTTCTTGAATGCGTGCTGAGATGTACTTCTACAACTCTAGTTATGTTATAGATTTGATTTTGTGTGCTTTCTGGCTTAGTTTGTCAATGCAAAAAAAAGCCTTTGTTTTCGATTATTTTGTCTTTTCCTTTTTTCAGGGATTTGAGTTTATGTTTATTTATTATCTATCTAATTATGTTGTTAGAATAATTAGGAGGTGATTTCACTTCACATACAAAATCGAAAACAACATTGATTTGAAAATGAATGGTTTATTTCACTGTTAGAAAAAATATTAGGAAACACACACACACGCACACACACACACACACACACACACACACACACACACACCACACACACACACACACACACACACACACTGTACATCTATGTCTCTCACAGACAGACAGACAAACAAGCAGACAGGCAGACAGAGGTAGGCTGACAGACAGAAAGAAATTAAAACTATCTGAACTGTTACATGAAAGAAACATGAATAGTCTTTCGTCATGGAAACAGAATAATGAATACAAATCTTAACAAAAACAAGATGCAAAGCATATAAAAGTACTCCCAGTTTATCTTGAACACGCATGAGATATTCCATAAAGAGGAAAAACCGTTTTAGGCCGTTATTGCCGTTAGTAACGACTATTCTGGTAAACATCGGCAATCATCCGTGACCCATAATGAAAATACCTACAAATTTTGAGAAAGATCGGACAAGTACTTTCTGAGATATTCCATAAAGACGAAAAAACCGTTATGGGCCGTTATAGCCGTTAGTAACGTATATAACGGTAAAATAAAACATCGGGCATCGTCCATGACCCATAATGAACATACCTACAAATTTTCAGAAAGATCGGCCAAGTACTTTCTGAGATGTTCCATAGAGAAGAAAAACCGTTATGGGCCGTTATAGCCGTTAGTTATGGATATAACGGTAAAATAAAACATCGAGCATCAATCGTGACCCATAATGAACATACCTACAAATTTTCAGAAAGATCGGCTCAGTAGTTTTGTCTGGAGCGAGTGGAACACATTTTGACCACGGACGGACACACACACACACACACACACACACACACACACACACACACACACACACACACACACACACACACACAGCATTTCTTCGTTCCCATTCTAAAGTATTCCCTGTTCTATAAGAACTGGGAGTACAAAAAGAATGTGTGGACAGAAAACTAAACTGTCTCCCTTTCTTTCTTGAATATTGATGTTTACTGCGTTGCTTGTTGTAGGTAAATATGTTCCACCGATGAAAAGGGAACCAACATCCCTTGCTTACTGGCATACTTTTTTCCAGCTATGTGCATTTGATGGAAAGGTCTATGATCATTTCTCCCTCTGCATGCTGTTAATAATACAAAATGCATTACAGTGGACAATGTTTCACTGATCATTTTAATTTGACATTCACACGTTCTGGTTTTGGGGTTTTGGTAGCTCTAAATCCAATCAAAGGAAAAACGTGACATAATGAAAATGCAGTTTAATAACTATTTTGGTTGCGTTTGCAAATGTTTACTCACTAATAATAAAAAAAAAAGATGTCTAACAAAAATAAAATTATTCATTTCATCGTGATCAGTTTACATCTCTTCATTGCCGATTTAATCACAGGGCACTGGAAAGAACAAAATCTGTAAAAATATCTCCGAGGTTTCTCTTCCAGCGTCAGATCCCCCTATACCTTACAAACCCCCTTACAATCTCCCCAGTCCCCTCCAGCAATCTGATTTAAGCTGGCTGACAGCACAGGTCCAGAGAGCAGGATTTAAATTCCAGTCCCAGTTCCCCCTGTGGGAGCGTCTGCCAGGCATCAATCTTTGATTGGAAGATTAAAAGGGACGAAACCACTGCCACTGCACAGACAGAGTTATTGGACCTTTCCAGTTTGATACGGGTTCCGTCTTGGTTGGCTGAAAACAGAGGCGGAAAATTCTCAGAGAACGAGTATGGTGAATGTACAGTCCATTGAGACGCATCCTTCAACGCTCAGTTATCTTAACGTCAGAAAGATCCAGGATCTGTAACAAATTTTTGACTGAGCGAAGTCCCTTGCAGTGCTATACGAACACTTGGAACGTGGGGCAGACAAAAGGTTAGGTGATTGGATTTGAGAGTGGAAATGCGATGATTGAAACAATCATGGAGGTAGATGACAGCCAGTCTGTGCGATAAGCTTAATGTGATTTTGCTGTGATGACATATAACATGAAGAATGGGTTCAATGAAAGACAGCCTGTAGTATGACCAAGAGCGAGGAATTGTTTTGACTGGTGTTTGGAATGTGAAGCAATATTCATCGTATTTTTTGTTTCCAATCTCTAGAGCGAAATACATACAAGAGATACCAATATGCTGCTGATTTCACAATATGTTGATGAATATTACTTTTTTTTCACATCCATGAATAAGATTGGTGAGGATTATGAGAATAAAATGGTTGCACCTGAATTTTTTTTAAATACTACCAGCTCTACTGCTAAACTGCTAATACTGCTATTGCTGTAGCTGTTGCTGCTGCTACTACTGCGACTGCTGCTGCTACTGATTTCATTATTTGTAGAGATGATATTGATGATGATGGTATATGTAGTGTTTAGTAGACATGTGACCACACAAACACTTTTACTACCTCCTTTACAACCCTTTGAATCGCTCTTGAAGACGCCTGAGAGACGGAGACAGAGACAGACACGAAGAGAGACAGCGAGCGAGTCAGATAGTTTATTCATTTGTGTGTACATGCACGTAAGTGTGTGTGTGTGGTGTGTGTGTGTGTGGGTGTGTGTGTGTGTCCGTATGTGTGTGTGAACAGGCGTGTTTCTCGATGTGCTTGCATGCTTCAATTCGCTCATATGTGTGTGTGTGTGTGCGCACACGCGCGCACGTTGTCTGTATGGCTATCTCTATGCGCGTGCACGCATGTGCGTGTTAATCTCTCTCTCTCTCTCTCTCTCTCTCTCTCTCTCTCTCTCTCTCTCTCTTCTCTCTCTGAGGGAAACAGAGGGTACAGACGCATGTGTTCATTTAGCTGTGTGTAAACGCAAGTTTGTGTTTGTGTGTGTATGTGTATGCTTATGTAAGTGTGTGTGTGTGTGTGTGTGTATGTGCGTGCGTGTCTCTGGTGTGTGTGTGTGTGTGTGTGTGTGTGTGTGTGTGTGTGTGTGTGTGTGTATGCGTGCATGTGTGTGTGTGCGTGCACGTTGCCTGTTTGTATGTCTGTATCTCTCTCTCTCTCTCTCTCTCTCTCTCTCTCTCTCTCTAACACACACACACACACACACACACACACACACACACACACACACACACACAGATGCTGACGAGGGAGGCAGGAGAGTACAGGAGGCCTCACTGAGAACTAACAAGATTAGAGAGAGACAGAGAGAGAGAAGGAGACAGGAGAGTACATGAGGCCTCACAGAGAACTACCAAGGAACGCCTCCCACCATCACAGGACGGGGACGACCAGGCAGTGTGTGACGATGACGATGACAGTGGACATCACAGGACGGGGAGGACTAAGCAGTGTGTGACGATGACGATGACAGTGGACATCACAGGACGGGAAGGACCAAGCAGTGTGTGACGATGACGATGACAGTGGACACCACAGGACGGGGAGGACCAGGCAGTGTGTGACGATGACGATGACTGTGGACATCACAGGACGGGGAGGACCAGGCAGTGTGTGACGATGACGGTGACAGTGGACATCACAGGACGGGGAGGACCAGGCAGTGTGTGACGATGACGGTGACAGTGGACATCACAGGACGGGGAGGACCAGGCAGTGTGTGACGATGACGGTGACAGTGGACATCACAGGACGGGGAGGACCAGGCAGTGTGTGACGATGACGGTGACAGTGGACATCACAGGACGGGGAGGACAAGGCAGTGTGTGACGATGACGGTGACAGTGGACATCACAGGACGGGGAGGACCAAGCAGTGTGTGACGATGACGGTGACAGTGGACATCACAGGACGGGGAGGACCAGGCAGTGTGTGACGATGACGGTGACAGTGGACATCACAGGACGGGGAGGACCAGGTAGTGTGTGACGATGACGGTGACAGTGGACATCACAGGACGGGGAGGACCAGGCAGTGTGTGACGATGACAGTGACAGTGACAGTGGACATCACAGGAAAGGGAGGACCAGGCAGTGTGTGACGATGACGGTGACAGTGGACATCACAGGACGGGGAGGACCAGGCAGTGTGTGACGATGACGGTGACAGTGGTCATCACAGGACGGGGAGGACAAGGCACTGTGTGACGATGACGGTGGCAGTGACAGTGGACATCACAGGACAGGCAGGACCAAGCAGTGTGTGACGATGATGGTGACAGTGACAGTGGACATCACAGGACAGGGAGGACCAGGCAGTGTGTGACGATGACGATGACGGTGGACATCACAGGACGGGGAGGACCAGGCAGTGTGTGACGATGACGGTGACAGTGGACATCACAGGACGGGGAGGACCAGGCAGTGTGTGACGATGACGATGACGGTGACAGTGGACATCACAGGACGGGGAGGACCAGGCAGTGTGTGACGATGACAGTGACAGTGGACATCACAGGACAGGGAGGACCAGGCAGTGTGTGACGATGACGATGACGGTGGACATCACAGGACGGGGAGGACCAGGCAGTGTGTGACGATGACGGTGACAGTGGACATCACAGGACGGGGAGGACCAGGCAGTGTGTGACGATGACGATGACAGTGGACATCACAGGACGGGGAGGACCAGGCAGTGTGTGACGATGACGATGACAGTGGACATCACAGGACGGGGAGGACCAGGCAGTGTGTGACGATGACGGTGACAGTGGACATCAGAGGACGGGGAGGACCAGGCAGTGTGTGACGATGACGATGACGGTGACAGTGGACATCACAGGACGGGGAGGACCAGGCAGTGTGTGACGATGACATCACAGGGACCATCACCAGCAGCAGCGGAGGGAGGAGACCAGTCTGCACTTTGTCCTCCTGGCTTTGAGCACTGCCTGATTTGGATGGCTGGAACCCTGGACTGCTAGAAAAAAAAAAGAGGAATGGGTGTGATTGAGTCTTTTAGTGAATTAAGACCTCCATTGCAATATAGAGAATTAAGATACGATAATCTCCAGTGTGATCACCAACGGAGGTAAAAGACATGACGTCAGTTAAGACGCTAAAGCTAGAGCCTGGAATGGTCATTGTTATTTCGTTTTAAAGTTTAAACCGTGAAGCATTTTATAAAGCATTGCAAAACAATCATTTTTATTTCCTTCATGCAGAAAAAAAATGTTAGTAATGCTTTAGAAATAAATGTAAATATCCTTTGGTATATGTTAGAAAAGTGAAAATATCGCACAAAGTAGATTTCCAACAATATTGTATATTTCATGTTTCACTTGTTCGTTTTCAATTTAAGCAACATCAGCTAATTTCAATTGAAGACATGTGGCGATAAATTTGCTTATTGTTATTAACTATATATCGCATTCTTTGTAGACCACATGCATTAAACTGTGTTAATGTAAAGACATTTCGTAGAGATGGGCATGAAATATTGAACTGCTAAGAGTTTCGTATGATTGGTTGCTTATATAAGGACAGGAAGGTGCCGTAATAAAGCATCTTCTTATGCATCCGTAAAAATCTCAACATGTCAGCCACAGAGGATAGCTTTGATTGTGAAACGCAGCGTCCAAACATATCCATTTTTGTTAAACATGTTTGATTTCGCTGCCTTTCAATATTTGCTAGCAAAAAAAGAACAGTTCGATTTTTACTTTTTTTTTAAGAAATCCTCTATGTGTTTAGTTCAGTTAAAAGAAATTTGCTGAGAGGGAGAGGGAAAAAACTCCTAGCAATGCATCGCACACCGGGATGCTCTAGAAAAAAAAGATCGAAGCCGTTCACACGTTGTTAATGCTGGCACGGCAGGCTAACC
>CM065722.1:20888749-20896249 GCA_033310375.1 Conus canariensis
TTTTTAAAAGGACTGACTCTGTTCATTCGCCAACAGCTGTTTGAACACCGTAACTCCCTTCCCTCTCTGTCCCCTCCTTTCCTTTCCATCTACTTCTTTCTTCATGCCTTCCTGTGTGTGTGTGTGTGTGTGTGTGAGAGAGAGAGAGAGAGAGAGAGAGAGAGAGAGAGAGAGAGAGAGAGAGTTTTTACATTCTGTTAACTGGTTGATTCCTTTTTAAGGACTTTACAGACTTTGTTTCTTTGCTGACTAGAGTTGTCCTGATATCACAGATCCTCCCGTGTACACATCCTCCATACATTCTCCCACGTGCTTCTCACCTCCTTAGACTGCACATAGGCAGAGGCAACAACAGAACAGAAGGCTGTTCTCCTGTTCTGCAAACATGGTGCCGTGTGTCAGACGTCAGAAGAGCTGCTAAAATCTCAAAAGGCCATTTTGTGTTATTTTCAGAGAGAGGATTCCTCTCCCAACACTTTCAGCAGAGATCCTGAAACAGCTTTTTTTTTTTTGTTTGGGGGGGGGGGGGGTGGAGGAAGCGTGTGTTCTCTTTGATCAGCAGTCAATGATTCATGCATAAGAGAGAGAAAAAGACAGACAGACAGACAGACAGACAGACAGAGAGAATTTTTACGTAAAAATTTGAAACTGGCATTTGAACACATTCAGGTGTCTGACTAGTATAAAATCACTGTGACATAAGATGCATTATCTCAAAACCACAACCCTATACATCATTTGTCAGACATTTTGACAATTAGCAGAATGAAAAAAAAAGCTCTCTCTCTCTCTCGCCCTCTCTCTTCTTTCTCCCCCCCCCTCTCTCTCTCCCCTCTCCCTCTCTCCTCTCTCTCTATCCCCTCCTCTCTCTTCCTTCAATGGCCCAGAAACCTGAACACTGGATCAGTCTTTAATTTCGCTTTACAAACCATCCTCCCAACACTCAAGAAGATCGTTTGGGCTGTTACTGCGATCCTGCCGCCTGACACACAAACAAATGAAGAGACTGACCGTGTGGCAATGCCCTGCTTTCTCCTCGCTCTATCAGCCCACAAAGTGAGGACCAAATGGAAGACATAGCTGAGGCAAACTGTCGGCAGACACGCCAATCGGCATTCTGTCTCCAAGCAAGAAACATTCACTTCATTTCAATGGTCAGCAGGGTAGAAACCCGCCGCTACTGGTGGCCCATTTTTATATCAACACGAGTTGTGTCCCCTGACGATGCCATTGCATTATAGGGGTCTTTTTTTTTTTTTTTTTTTTTTTTTTTTGCACCTCTGCTTTGTCAGTTCAGTGTTAAACGTTTGTTTGGTGTTCCTCGTCCTCTCTCTTCTCTTTTACTGATTTGCTCGTCTGCTTTGCATCAGTTTTTTGTTGTTACGTTTGTTTGTTAGTTTGCTCGTTCGATCTTCCTTTCATGATTCTTGTCCTTTGCTTTTCTGTTGCACTTTGTTGCTTAATTTGTAAACCTATACACGTTTCCATGGTTTCAATTTTGTGTGGGTGTGGGTGTGTGTGGGGGGGGGTTCAGTGTGTGTGTGTGTGTGTGTGTGTGTGTGTGTGTGTGTGTGTATGTGTGTGTGAAATAATGTGTTTCTTTATAGGTTCATGTATTCATTCATTTAAGCATTTGCGTTTATATTAATTCGTTACCTGTCTATTCATTTTGTAAAAATGTAATGACGGCATAAATTTACTTCACATACAAAAATATGAAAGAAAGCAGAACATAATGTTCTTTAAATGATTGGCATATTTTACTGTGAGAGAAAATTATAGGACGGATTAGTCCATAGGCCAACTTGCACGTATGCATACATACGTAAGGTTCGCCAGAACGTTTAGAGGTAAATGTGTTAATATGGCCTATGTTAAAAGATGAACCACAATTATCACAGGAGTGCATGATCACTTAAAACACAGGTAGATAATTCTGCTAAGCACATATGAATACATCTTCCACAATGTGGATTATGGGTTTCAGTGATTGGTTTATGCCTTACACTGACTAAGCAAGAAAGGGTATTACTCGGTTTTGTTTGTTTGATTGTTTCTGTATCTGTGCTTGTTTTGAGTCTTTTATTTTTATCTTTGGACATTCACCTTATCATCCCCACACACGCATAAGCACACGAACACACGCGCGCCCGCGCGCGAGCAAACACACACACACACACACACACACACACACGCGCGCGCGCGCACGCGCGCGCGCGCGCACGCACAATACGCACAATACGCACACACACACACTCACCACACACACACACACACACACACACACACACACACACACACACACACACACACACACACATATATATATATATATATATAAATTTTCTATTTTCAATTTCTTCTACCTACCTATCCGTCTATCGATCTCTCTCTCTCTCTCTCTCTCTCTGTGTGTGGGTGTGTGTGTGTGTGTGTGTGTGTGTGTGTGTGTGTGTGTGTGTGTGTGTGTGTCTGTCTGTCTGTCTGTCTGTCTATCTGTCTGTCTGTCTGTCTGTCTGTCAGTTGATGTATCTACATACATCTATCTACAGAGACACAGACACAGACAGAGAAGAAAATCTAATGATTTACTCACTCTTTCGCTCTGGAAAGGAAAAATTGAATACAAATCTTATTGAAATTGTAAATATCAGAAGAAAACTGTAACCTCTCTCCTCTCTCTTTACTGTGTCTTGATATTTATTGCA
Source organism: Conus canariensis (assembly GCA_033310375.1). Taxonomy (NCBI): domain Eukaryota; kingdom Metazoa; phylum Mollusca; class Gastropoda; order Neogastropoda; family Conidae; genus Conus; species Conus canariensis. Next base: position 20,891,458 of record CM065722.1, read on the forward strand.
TTGCATTGTAACTGGAATTCATTTTCTGTATTTAAAAAAGTAACCAATATTTATAGTAAACTTGCATACCATTTTTTTGGTCATGGGCATTTCATGGATAAGCTTATGATCATTCATATCTCTGCACTGCTGTTAGCAGCACAAAATGCATTATTGGAGGCCAGTGTTCAAATAATCATTTCAGTCTAAAATTCACACATTCTGGTGTCGGGTTTTGGTCGATCTAAATCTGCACACACAAAAAAAAGAAGAAAATGTCAATTTATGAAAGTGCAGTTTGATAACCTTTTCAATTTATCTCAAACAAGCTAAAGCTAATAGACTAACACAGAGAAAACTATTCCTCTCATAGTGATCGATTTACATCTTCCCTTCATTATCAGTTTAATTACGGGGCACTGGGAAGAACAAAATCTGTAAAATATCTCCATAGTTTCTCTTTCGGCGTCAGGTTCCCCCTATACCTCACAAAAACCCTGACAATCTCCCCAGTCCCCTCCAGCAATCTGATCTAAGCTGACTGACAGGACAGGTCCAGAGAGCAGGATTTAAATTCCAGTCCCAATTCCCCCTGTGTGAGCGTCTGCCAGGCATCAGCCTTTGATTGGAAGATTAAAAGGGACGAAACCGCTAAAACTCCACACAGACTGAGTTATGGGACCTGGTCTAGCTGGACAGGGACTCGAGTGTTGATTGGCTGAAAACAAAGGCGGACAATTCGAGGAAACAAGTCCGGCAAAAAGCACAATCCACTGAGACGCATCTTTCGATGCTCGGTTATCTCAACGTCCCAAAGTTCAGGGGAACAGTGAGAAATATTTGACTGGGTGAAGCCCCTTGCGGTGCTCTATGAACACTTGGAACTCGGGACTGATATAAAGCTCAGTGATTTGATTTCACAGTAGAGAATCACTGGTTTAAAAAAAAGGGAGGTAGGTAACAACCACCATATGCGGTAAGTTTAACGTGATTTCACTCTGATGATATAAAACTTGAATGGATTGAACGACCAGAGCCGAAATTACCCATAACGAGGCAGAGTGGATGTTTAATGGCATAATGTGAAAAGCTAATTTATCATGGGAGAAAGACAGGACTGTCTGATCATTTTGTTGACCCTTATTCTGCAATTTTTCAGGACAATCCACTTCATTGAAGAACATGGTGAAGTTAGTTGGAAATTTCCCCTGAAGATGAGGCGTCTTAAATTCTTCGCTGTGTCACATAAACCTATCGTATACAGAGAGACAGAAGAGGGTGTGAGGGAAAGATAACGCAGGAACAGACTAGCTGAGAGAGCCGAAGAACAATACAGCGGTTTCACTGTACAATTCCACTCTCTAGTTATTTTTAAAGTTGTATATCTAAATTCTTCATCAGCTCGGGATAAACGCGATGTCGCTTGAATTACAGCAGAATTTCCGAATATCGTGTTCCTCACTTCGCTTGGCTGATAGACTAGCGCCAAAAGTGTCCCAGAACGAGGCTGAAAGGAAGTCTAATGGCATTGTGGGATGTCTGGCAGAACAAGGTTGATTTCTACGGGTAAGAAGACAGGATCTTCTGATCAGTTCACTGATCGTTTCTCGCTAGTTAGCACGATGCTCCACTTCAGAAAAGAAAATGAAGTCGCTTAGAACTTGTGTAATGAGTCAACACTTTTGGTTTCTTTACTGCTTCTTTAAAGAGAGAGAGAGAGGGGAGAGAAAGAGAGAGAGAGAGAGAGAGAGAGAGAGAGAGCAACTGACTGACAGGAAGACAGACAGACAGACATAAGCAGAAAGACAGAGACGAACAGGAGCAGAGCGGCACTATGGTGTCAATGTCAAATCCCTTTCTCCAGTTACCTCAAAAGTTTGACGTCTTTCGCACAAACTAATTGTATGATCTGGATCAAGGTTGAGTCTCTTGCTTTACAGCAGATCTACCTATCGATGTGTTTCTCTCTTTGCTTGATCGAACACCAGTGCTAGAACTGCCACAGAACGAGGCTAAGCGGAAGTCTAATGGGATTGTGGGGAGTCTGCTGGAAAAGCGAATTTCTCCAAGGAAGAGGATGGAATCGTCAGCCCATTTCACTGAACATTTTTACGTAGTTTTCACATTGATCTGCTTCCGTGAGGGAAACGAAGTTATGTGTAAATTTATCTCGCAAGGAGACATGGTGTTCTGGGTTCTTCATTGTGTCATGGTAACAGATCGTGAAAAGGTCTCAGGATAAGCATGTGGTTGTTCAAGTGCTGTGCACAGACGATGGGTGTTTGCGGACGGCTGACGTCTGTGATTCTGTCTAGTGTTGGCAGCAAAGAAATACGAACAAAACCTTTCCCTGACCACATCAGCATGTATACATAGGTGTAGAATATCCTACGTTTGTATCATTTGTTAAAAACTAGTTACCAGAGAGAGAGAGAGAGAGAGAGAGAGAGAGAGAGAGAGAGGGGAGAGAGCATTCTATGATTCTGTGAAGCATTAGCCAAGCTTTAATTTGTATAGTATTCCCGTTGCAGGAATATCAGATTACAATGGAACTTCACATACCTATGAAATTAATTTTTCAGAGATTACAGCACAGTGCTGTCACCATCCAACGCGTTTTCTATTTCCTTCAGTCGTTTCACATCTTTAACGCAAATTCATCTTCTGTTCAGGATCAAAGCGATGATGTCGCAGCGAATTTTGTCGCCGGGTACATATTGTCGCAGGCGACCATATACGAAGACTTTCGCGGCAAATATTGTCGCCAGCATGTATGTTGCCAGTGCCACAATGAACCGAATTTCATATATTTCGTCATCAGTCTTCAGAGCAAAGTATTCACCCAGAGATGACGGTGATGGTGATAATGATGATGATGATGATGACGATGATGATGATGATGATGATGATGATGATGATGATGATGATGATGATGATGGCGATGATGATGATGGAAGTAAATCGTCAGGAGAGGGTGTGTGTGTGTGTGTGTGTGTGTGTGTGTGTGTGTGTGTGTGTGTGTGTGTGTGTGTGTGTGTGCGTGCGTGCGCGCGCGCGCGCGCGTGTGTGTATGTGCGCGCGCGTGTGTGTGTGCTCATGCTTGCGTGTACTAGATTTAGTTTGAAGCATAGGTGACCGCTACAATTTTAGAATTAATACTAATAAGAAGTTCAGTTTACGAATTTGAGAAGATAAGCCCATTGAATATTGCTTTTCTTAAAAACGGATTACACAAAGTCTTTTTTTTTTCTTTCTTGTCGAAAAAAACAATAAGAACAACAACTTTGAAAATTAAAAAAATCGTTTTTATAAATATCAGAAAAGTGAAAACATCATACAAGGCTGATCTTCCATGGTGCTGTATATTTCATGTTGCATTTACTTCTTTCATTTTTGTACTAACACGATCCTCCTAGGAAATCTAAAGAGCCGTCTAGTTTGCATTGAAGACATATACAGATAAACATTGTCCTCTTGTTAATGATTACATATCACATCCTTTATACACCACAGGCGTTCAGTTGTTTTAAATGAAGGTATTGTTGCACATACATGCATGAGATATGTTACTACTGTGAGATTTGAAAGATTGATTATTTCTGGCAGGACAGGAAGGCGCCAAAAATAAAGCATTTTGTTGTGGATCTGTGTAGATTTCTACCCGCGTGTCACAAAGGGGGCCGGAATAGCTCAGTTGGTAGAGCGCCAGACTCAAGATCCTGAGGTTACGGGTTCGAATTTCGGTACAGGGGTTTTTTTCCCTCGGAGTTAACATTGGTTCTGACTCCATTCCCCATACAGTCCTTCGAATGAGACTATAAACCGAGGTTCCGTGTGTGAACGCATGCACAACATCTTGCACACACGTAAAATTCCATCACCAACTTTCGAAAGAGAAGGCCAGTTTGGGCGTTGGTATGGACGACACGTTACACATAGCATGCACCTTCCCCGAAGCTGGAGTATGGCTGCCTTCATGGCCAAATAAAAAACAGTCATTCACACAAAAGTGTCAGAATCTTCAACTCGATGAAGATGGACACTCAAAGAAAGAAGAAGAATGACTTATATTGTGAAAGGCATTGTCTAAATCGACCCATTTTTGTTTTCAAACGTTACTTGGATCCATTATATTATTTGTTGACAACATTTAAAGATTCACTTTTTGTGAGAGTTCCGTTTGTTTCTTCAGTTGAAAATGTTAAAACAAAAACAAACAAAAAAAGTTGATACGTCGCTTTCTTGCTGGAAAACAGTTGTGACATCTCATCTGTGTCCATGCACACATTTCATATTTTTACAGCTTTAAACACTTCTGGGTCTTAAAAGACTTTGTAGGATAGACAATGGTGTCTGCTGTCATTCCACAGATGTGAACAGCACATAATTAGAATAGAAAAAAAACAAGCACTGTAATACATACTGGGACACACAAATAAATCAAACAAATTCACACGCTTTATACTGACTCAACAGGCTAACCCACGTGCAGCGATCTCCTCTTTGTCATTGTCACTGGTTTAAATCTCGTGATTTTCGCGGTTCCGGGAACATTACAAGCAGTCGGCTTGTGTGCCAAGACCCTCAATTTCCTCAGCTCTTTTTCAGGTGGTAATCTGGTCGAAGAAAAACAGTGCCACAGGGCGTGGAGCCAAGCGCGGTTCCCATTCGGCGAGGCTTCCTGGACATCTCTGAGACAGGACCCGGTTTGGAAGAGATTTCAGGGTGATCGATTGAGGAGAAAGGAGCAATCAGGGCAGCATCTCTCATCTGTCTGACCTGATGGAAGTAAATGATGGTGGACGTCACACTG
>CM065722.1:20903749-20906249 GCA_033310375.1 Conus canariensis
TTCTTTCATTTTGTTATCTCTGGTTGTTTGTTTGCTTGCTTGTTTAGGCTAACTTTCACAACTCTATTGTGGATGTAGTTTTTTGTTGTTGTTTTTTTTGTTTGTTTGTTTTTTTTTGGGGGGGTCATGTTTTCTGGCATAGTTTGAAACCAGGAAGAATGCTTTCTCCCCCCCTTAGTTTCGTGTCTTTTCCTTTTTTTCATCCTTTGTCAATAATTTGTTTTTCTGCTTGTTCGTTTATGCATTCAATGAAGTATTTGTGTTCTTGTTCATTTGTTATCCATCTCATTACTTTGTTAGAGTAATTACAGAGTGAATTTACTTCATGTATGAACTGGAAAGCATAACATTGATTTAAAAAACGAATGGTTTCTATTACTGTTAGAGACAATGGTGGGACATATTATCACAACACACACATTCACACACACACACACACACACACTCGCGCGCGCGCGCGCGCGCGCGCAAACACACCACAAAGCAAGCGCGCGTACACACACGCATGCGTATACACATACAAACACGCACACACGCATGCATGCACACACACGTGCGCGCACACACACACACATACATACATACATACATACATACATACATACATGCAGACATACATACATACATGCATGCATACGTTCATGCATACATACATACATAAAGCTACATATTAGAATGAATGCATATGAAAGATTTGCCGGAACGTTGTCATCAAATGTGTTGATATTACCTATTTCGGAAGATAAATCACAATCATTACAAGAGTGCGTGATGATTTCTGCTGAGTATATATGAATAACCGTGCGGCAATATGGATTAATTGTTCACATATCACACACACACACACACACACTCTCTCTCTCTCTCTCTCTCTCTCTCTCTCTCTGTCTCTCTCTCTCTCTCTGTCTCTCTTCTCTCTCTCTCTCTCTCTCTCTCTCTCTCTCTCCTCTCTCTCTCTCTCTCTCTCTGTCTGTCTGCCTGTCTACGTCTATATATCCTTATCTATCTGTCTGTCTGTCTTTCTTCTTCTTTTCTCTCTCTCTCACTCTCTCTCTCTCTCTCTCTCTCTCTCTCTCTCTCCTCTCTCTCTCTCTCTCTCTCTCTCAGAGATATTGAATGCAAGGCTAAATGATATCATATACGTCAACTGAAAACTGTAACATCTTCCCCCTTCCTTTATTGATTATTGGTATTCATTGTATATGGCTCTAAGATGGACTAATATTGCACTGTTGAAAAAGAAACCAACATCTATTGCACATTCATACACTTTTTGTCATAGGCATTGATGTAGAGGCCTATGAGAATTCCTGCCTCTGTACCATTGTTAATAACACAATATCCTTTACCAGGAGGATAGTATTTCAAATCATCATTTCAATTTAAAATTCATACATTCTAGTGTCAGCGTTTTTGGCAGGTAAAGATTTTGCAAAAATGCAGTTTAAAGTTTACAGTTTCTCCAACAACATTTTCTTTAATAATTTGCACCTGTTCACTTACAAATCAAAAATAAATGTCTTATGAATAGGACATTATTCCTTTCATAATGGTCAGTTTATGTCTTCTCTTCATTACCGGTTTCATTATGGGACACTGGACGAAAACAGCCTATAAATATCTCCATTGCCTCTCTTCCGGCGTCACATCCCCCTTTACCTTACAGAAACCTTTACAGTCTCCCCAATTCCCTCCAGCAGTCTGATTTAAGCTGGTTGACAGGACAGGTCCAGAGAGCAGGATTTGAATTCCGGCCCCAATTCCCCCTCTGGGAGTGTCTGCCAGGCATCCATCTTTGATTGGAAGATTAAAGGGGATGAACCTGCTAAAACTCCACACAGGCAGAGTGATGGGACCTGGTCCAGCTGGATACAGGCTGGAGTGTTGACTGGCTGAAAACAAAGGCGGAAAAATTTGAAGGGAACGAGTCTGGCAGAAACACAATCCACGGAGACATATCTTTCCATGCTCAGTTACGTTAGTGTCAAAAAGATCTGGGAAATAGTGACAATCATTTGACTGAATGAAGTCTTTTGCAGTGCAAGACGAACACTTGGAAAGTGGGGCAGATAAGAAATTCGGTGATTTGATTCGAGAATGGAGATGCGGCGGTTGAAAAATGGAGGTAAATGATGGCCAGTCTGTTCGATAAGCTTACTGTGATTTTACTGTGGTAATGTAAAACCTGAGGAATGGGATGGTTGAAAACCACTCTGTGGTTTAAAAGAGAAGCATGCGATAGATTTATCTAGTATTAGGAGTATGATGTAGTATCCATTCTTCTAAGCGTCACCAATATGCTGCTGATTTTGCAATACATTGATGATTTTGTTTTCGTGAAGAGAATTAAGGGGATTCTGAGAATAAGATGATAACAACTGAATGAAAAACGCTGCCACTACTATCAAACTACTGATACAGATTTGTTGTTATTGATTCTGCTGCTACTGCTGCTGCTGCAATGGCTTATTGCTGTAGATGATAATGATGATGATGATGA
>CM065722.1:20911249-20918749 GCA_033310375.1 Conus canariensis
TACTCGTCTTACCTCCCCTCTTCCCCACGTGCCTCTCACGCATCTCCGGTTGCTCATAGTAAGAGACGAATGCAGAACAGAAGGTGATTCTTGCTGTTCTTTACACACGGTGTTGTAGGACGGAATGTCAGAAGAGCTGCCAATATGTCAAAAGGTCATTTTTCTGTTGTTTTGTTCAGGAAAAAAGTTTCTTCCCTCAACACTTTCATTGACATGTGCAGAGGGCCAGAAACAGGTTTGGGGGAAATCGTGTGTTCGCATAGATCAGCAGACGATTCACAGAGAGAGAGAGAGAGAGAGAGAGAGAGAGAGAGAGAGAGAGAGAGAGAGAGGATTCGTCAACATTTGCATGATAATTTGAAACGGGGAATTGAACACATGGGCGTGTCTACTTATTTAAAGGTCGTGCTCATATAAAATCTATCACCTCAGAACCACACAGACTGACACTGCTTGATATTCAGCTATGCACACACAAACTAACACACTGGCCTTGTGGTGGTCCCTGCTTTTTCCCCCTGCTCTGCTGGCCCGCATGGGAAAACATTGGAAGAAATAGCTGAGGCAGACTGTCGGCAAACACGTCAATCGGCATTTTGTCTCCACGCGAGAAACATTCACTTCATTTCAATTGTTAGCAGGGCAGAAATCCGCCGCTCTCAGCGGACCGTTTTTATATCGGCACGAGTTGTGTCCCCTGGGGATACAACTACAGTGCAGGAGTCTTCCTTTTGTATCTCTGCTTCGTCAGTGTCAGTGTTTTGTTTGTTTGTTTGTTTTTCATTCTCCATCCTTCCTTTCTCCACTTATTCTGATTTGCTTGTCTGGTTTGCTTTAATTTTTGTTTGTTTGTTTGCTTGTTTTGTCTTTCTTTCACGACTGTAGAATTAATTTTTCTGTTGTGCTCTCTAGCTTAATTTGTGAACTTAAAGATGCTTTTATTTCTTTTTTTCATTTTCTGTCTGTTCATTTTTTAACCCTTTGTTAATAATCCAGGACGGGGGAAATCGTGATGATATTGCTTTAGTGAACAAAGTTGATATATTAGTCAAGACTAACACACCAATGTTGTCTCTGCACTCATACACGCATATGCGTACTCATCCACCCACTAACCATTCACCGCTCTCTGAGAATGGGATGTCACGCATTTGCGTCTCTCCTAACATGACTGAGAACAAGCAATAGTTTCTATGCTACTTATGATTACGCATGAAAAATCCAAATACATAAAATGGAATAATTAAAATATAAGAGATCAGTACTTCCTAATCACGGGGTCCTAAACTCAAAAAGGTTTCTTACCTCTCCAGGTTTACACACACACACACACACACACACACACACACACACACACACACACACACACACACACACGCACACACACACACACACACACACACACACACACACACACACACACACACACACACTTGCACACCTCACCACAGTTCTCGAACAAGTCACCATAACTTTTCTTCAGCACTGGGTGTTGGTGACTCCCTTGGTTGACTGGCACCAGGTTCCAGGACTGGGTCTCCATGGTCGTCTCTGGGAACTCGATGTAGAAATCTTCTTCTTTGTCTCTTTCACCCACCTCTGGGTTTTGCATTCAATCTTTCTTTCTCAGCTTGTCTTTTACGCCTAAGACCTTGCTGTCACTTCTGTCGCCCAGACCACGTTTCTTTCAACCCTGCTCACTCTTCTCTCCTCTGTTCTTCCATCTATCGTGGTGTTCTTCTCCTCTCCCGTGACGTTGTTCTCCTTCAGTTTATGTAGAGATGGACACAAAGGATTTCCCTTTGGGCCATGCCTTTGTCCATGTTGCTTCTTTACCACCTTGTTCACAAGTACACTGAATCCCCCTCTTGCTACATTTACACACATCCCTACCAAACTGCTTAGCAAGCAAACACTTCACACCAAACTGATATTGAAAATTCCCGCCGACTTCGGAAGCCACTTTCACACAGTAGTTATCCTACAGAAGCTACGACAACGACGTTTACACGCAACTAGCCTGACAGACAACACGTCAGCACAGAGCCCTACAGCAATACCTTCTGAACAAGCCCAGGACTCCTGTTCTTCAAGGTCTGTTTACAAAGCAACTTCAGCTGACTGCGTCTTTATTACTCAATTGATACTCCGAGGTTCTTGGAGATAAATGTTCTTCCCTTTTGCTATCAGGAAGGATCGAACTCGGGAGGGGTCCTAACTACTTTAAGTGCCATCTATCACCTGGCCACTTCAACCTCCTTGACAGAGTTCGACCATCTGCTCTAGGTGAGGGCGCTACTGCTAACTGACCCATTGCATTACCTATTTCTCCACTACGCGCGGCATTCTCGTCGTCTAAAGCGCTTAAGGCCCTTTGTGAGAGGTTTCGCTCCCTTGACATTAATGTTTTCTTTCTATTAGTTCATTAGTTCATTTAATTACAGAGGCAGACAGAGAGAGGGGGGGAGGGAGGAAGGGAGGAACGAATCTATCTCAGCTGCTCTAGTGGGAAGGAACGTGAATAGGTTTTTTGTTTTTGTTTTTGTTTTTTGTTTGTTTGTTTTTGCGTTGGAAAAGGAATATTGAATACAAGTCTCAATGAAATCGTAAGCATCGGCAGAAAACTGTAGCATCTCTCAACATCCTTTCCTTTGTCTTACTATATTTGTTGTGTTTTCTTACAATGGGTTAGTGATTTTCGCCGTTGACCATGGGACTAACTTTTATGGTATACTTTTTTCAGTCATGGGCATTGGATAGAAAGGCCTACAGTAATTCGATCCTCTATACTGCTGTGTACAGCACAGAATGCTTTACCAGGAGGACCATACTCCAAATAATCATTTCAATTTAAAATTCACATATTCCGGTGTCAAGGTCTGTGGTAGCTCCAAATCCTGATAATTCACATATTCCGGTGTCAAGGTCTGTGGCAGCTCCAAATCCTGATAATTCACATATTCCGGTGTCAAGGTCTGTGGCAGCTCCAAATCCTGATAATTCACATATTCCGGTGTCAAGGTCTGTGGCAGCTCCAAATCCTGATAATTCACATATTCCGGTGTCAAGGTCTGTGGCAGCTCCAAATCCTGATAATTCACATATTCCGGTGTCAAGGTCTGTGGCAGCTCCAAATCCTGATAATTCACATATTCCGGTGTCAAGGTCTGTGGCAGCTCCAAATCCTGATAATTCACATATTCCGGTGTCAAGGTCTGTGGCAGCTCCAAATCCTGATAATTCACATATTCCGGTGTCAAGGTCTGTGGCAGCTCCAAATCCTGATAATTCACATATTCCGGTGTCAAGGTCTGTGGCAGCTCCAAATCCTGATAGAGCGAAAAAGATTATTTCATGAAAGTGCAGTTTCATCTCCTTTGGGTTTCTCCGATGACGTAGAACTGTTCGTCCACCAATCAAAAAAAGTCTAACAAATAGAAATGTCTTCTTTTCATTGTGATCGGTTTACATTTTCTCTTTGTTACATGTTTAGTTACGAGGCCCCTGAAGGGAAAAAACTCGTAAAATATCTTCATCGTCCCTCTTCCTGCGTCGATTCCCCCTATACCTCACAAAAACCGTTACAACCTCCCCATTCCCCTCCAGCAATCTGATTTAAGCTGGCTGACAGCACAGGTCCAGAGAGAAGGATTTAAATTCCAGCCCCAATTCTCCCTCTGGGAGTGTCTGCCAGGCATCAGTCTTTGATTGGAAGATTAAAAGGGACGAAACCGCTACAACTCCGCACAGATAGAGTTATGGGACCTGGTCCAGTTGGACATGGTCTTGACTGGTTGAAAACAAAGCCGGAGAATTTGATGGAAACGAGTTTGACAAAAGCACAATCTACTGAAACGCATCTTTCAACGCTCGATTATCTTAATGTGGGAACAATCTGGGCAAAGGTGACATTTATTTGATGGAGTGGCGAACTTTGCACTGCTACACGAACACTTTCAGAGTGGGATGGATAAAACGCGGTCTGCCTGATTTGATTTTAGAGTGAAAAATGGAGGTAGATAACGACCAGTCTGTGCTCAATGTGATTTTGCTGTGGTGATATAAAACCTGAGGAATGGGGAAGATGAAAACCAGTCTGTGGTGTGACAAAGACAAAGGGGACTGGTTTGACTGGTGTCACGAACATGAAGCAGTATCCATCTTCCAAGGGTGCAGTATGTACTCTCAAAACCGATATGCTGCTGATTTTGCAATTCATTGTGTGTACTACTTTTCCTATATCCGTGAACAAAATCAAGGGGTTTACGAGAAAAAACAAGCTAACCAAATAAAATGAAAAAGCACCATCACTACTCATACTACAATAACAAATACTGCTGTAGCTGTTGCTGTTGCTACTACTACTGACACTGATACTAACACTTTCATCACCATTGTAGACACACAAAATAGTGATGGCATTAGTATAATTATTGGATACGTAATGTCGATACCCTAATCATCATATTTCAGCTTTAAGTTGTTATAGATGACCACATTAGAGAGAGAGAGAGAGAGAGAGAGAGAGAGAGAGAGAGAGAGAGAGAGAGAAGAAGAAGAAGAAGAAGAAGAAGAAGAAGAAGAAAAAGAAGAAGAAGAAGAAGAAGAAGAAGAAGCAGATGAATAACACAGGTGTGTTTCACTAACACATTCCACTGTCTGACTGTCTCGAAAGCTTGAAAGCTTTAATGTCAATTCTTAACCGGCTTAATGTCAAGGCGATGTGCCTTGCTTTACAACAAATCTTCCCAATAGCTGAGCGAATGACTAGCGTCAGAACTGCCCCACAACGAGGCTGAGTGGAAGTGTAATGGCATAGGGATGAGTTTCTCCAAGTAAGGCGACAAACAAGATCGTCTGCTTATTTCACTGACCGCTTTTCAGTGGTTTGTGTGGTGATCCACTTTGGAAAAGAAAATGGCGGAGTAACTTGTACACTTGCTTCTCGTGGAGACAAGGCATTCTGGTTCCTGTACTGTGCCGTACAAGGGAGAGACAGACAGACAGACAGACAGACAAACAGTCAGCCACACAGACAGACAGCTAATCAGACAGAAACATCCACGCAGAGATTAACAGGAAGCCGAACAGCACAACGGTGTCACTAACAACCTCCTTTCTCCAGTTACCTCAGAAGTTTGACATCTTTCGCACAAACTCTTTTTCCGCTCAGGACCAAGGCGGTGTCCCTTGCTTAGCAACAGTAAATCTTCCTATCACTGTGTTCCCTTCTTTGCCTGATTGAGCGCCTTGCGCCACGACTGCCCCAGAACGAGGCTAAGCGGAAGTGTAATGGGATTGTTGGTGTCTGCTGGAAAAGCAAATTTCTCCGGGGAAGAGGACAGAATCGTCTGCTTGTTTCACTAAACATTTAATGTAGTTTTTTTTTACGATGATGCGCTCCTGCAAAAAAAAATGCAGTCATTCGTTGTTTTATTTCCCTTTGAGACAGACTTTTGAGTTCGTCACTGTTTTTCACGGAAAGTGTTGTGTTCACATGTTGTGTTTATGTAATGTGTCTGTGCAGACGGCTGGTGTCTGGTGTGGAACTGGATTTCATTGTTATTCTGTGTTTAGCGTTGGCAGCAAAGAAACAGGAAGAATAACTTTCTTGATCACATCAACGTGCACGAATAGTCAGAGCTATCCCGAATATTGTCTATATGTTTCGTTTATCAAAAAAAAACTGACAGAGAGAGAGAGACCACAGAGAGACCGACAGACAGACGAACACCTAGACGGACAGACAGATAGACAGACTGACATATAGACAGACAGACAGGTAGACAGACAGACAGGTAGACAGACAGACAGATAGACAAACGGACGGACAGACAAATAGACAGACAGACAGACAGACAGACGAACAGAAACAGAGAGGCAGAGATAAATCGCCAATGACAAACACAACTGTGTCACGATCAAATCCTTTCTCAAGTTATCTGAAAAGTTTTGACATTAGTGTACAATTCCTTCTTCTACTCATGATCCAGGCAGTGCCGTTTACTTGACGGCAAATCTTCCCAAAGCCGTCTTCCCCTCGTCGCTTGACTGAATGGCCAGTGCCAATGCTGCCACAGAACGAGGCTGAGAAGAAGTCTAATGGCATTGTGGGGTGTCTGATGGGACGGGGAAGAGGACAGGATTGTCTGTTCATTTCGCGGACTGTTTTATCAACTTGTGGCATGCTGGCCCTCTCCAATGAAGAAAATGGTGCAATTACTCGCATTTGTGTTTCCCATGAATACAAGGCGTTTGAGTTTCTGTACTGTGTCACACAGGAGGAAGAGAGAGAGAGAGAGAGAGAGAGAGAGAGAGAGAGAGAGAGAGAGAGAGAGAGAGAGAGTCAGACATATAAAGACACAGACATGCGCGCGCATACACCTACACACACACACTCATTCCTGTCCACACACAAGCACATATGTGTTTGTATGTGTGGAGAGAAAGAGAGACAGAGAAGAGAGACAGAAAGAGACCGAGAGAATTTGAGTGAGAGAAAGAGACAGACAGACAGGCAGAGGACAGACAGACAGACAGACAGAAGCACAGGGGCAGAGATAAACAGTCGGTGAACGACACAGTAGTGTCACTATCAAACCCCTGCCTCCCGTCACATCAAAAGTTTGACATCTGTAGCGGAAATTTTCCTGCTCAAGATTAAGGTGATGTCCTGTTTCTTCTTTTAAGGCAAATCCTGCTAACACTGTTTTCCACTCTGCGCTGAATTGAACGACTAGCGCCAAAACCGCCCCAGAACGAGGCTGAGCGGAAGTGTTATGGGATTGGGAGGTGTTTGGGAAGAGAGAATGTGTCTGTTTGATTCTTTTCAGTTTGTTTTTCAAGGCGAACCATTCCAGTGAAGGGATTATTGTAAGAAGCTGCAAATTCACTTCACAAGCAGACTGGATGCTTCAAAACCTTCAGTGTGTGAGCAAACAGGTCTTTAAACATGTCTGAGCGTCAGGTAGGTATTGGACGTGCCGCACACAAGCACTCTCTGCTGATGTCTGCATCAGTCAAAGGTTATGTCTGTGTTGATTTTGTTTTTATTGGAAAGAATTTTTTTAAGCCAAGCCAAACAAAACAAACTCCACGATTATTTCGGATTACATCACCATGCCCTTATCTATGTGTAATGTTTTCTGTGAACCTTGTGTTTCGTATTATTCATTTTAAAGGAATATGTGTGTGTGTGTGTGTGTGTGTGTGTGTGTGTGTGTGTGTGTGTGTGTGTGTGTGTGTGTGTGTGTGTGTGCGTGTGTGTGTGTGTGTGTGTGTGTGTATACGTGTGTGTGTGTGTGTGTGTATGTGTGTATGTGTGTGCTGTATTTGTATGTGTGTGTGTGCGTGCATGTGTGTGCTGTGTGTGTGCGTGTCTGTATGTGTGTGTGTGTGCGCGCAAGCGCGCGCGTGTGTGTGTGTACGTGTATGTGTGTGTGCACGTGTGTGTGCACGTGTGTGTGTGTGTGTGTGTGTTTGTGTGCGTGTGTGTGCGTG
>CM065722.1:20923749-20926249 GCA_033310375.1 Conus canariensis
CCTTTATGGAAAAATAAAGACACGGGTCTTTTCTATTCAGATATTGATGTGTGAGTGTTCGTGTGTGTGTGTGTGTGTGTGTGTGTGTGTGTGTGTGTGTGTGTGTGTGTGTGTGTGTGTGTGTGTGTGTGCGCGCGCGCGCGTGCGTGCGTGCGTGCGTGTGTGTGTGTGTGTGTATGTGTGTGTGTGTGTGTGTGTGTATGTGTGTGTGTGTGTGTGGTGTGTGCATATGTGTGTCTGCGCGCACGCGTGCGTTTGTGTGTGTTTGTGTGTGTATGCACGTGTGCGTTTGTGTGTGTGTGCGTGCGTGCGTGTGTGCGTGCGTGCATGCGTGCGTGCGTGCATGCGTGCGTGCGTGTGTGCGTGTGTGTCTGTGTGTGTGTGTGTGTGTGTGTGTGTGTGTGTGTGTGTGTGTGTTGTAAACATGTGCATGTATACGTCTGTTTGTGCATTTGTGTACATTTGCATGATTCCGTGTGTGTCCAACATTTATGGGTTTCAATGCATTTCTTTGTGTTTCCTTCTGTCTATTCAGGAGAAGGGGGTAATATGTCGAACATCTTGCTACATCCGCTCCAGTTGTTAAACTTCTGCTCCTACCAGCTCAACCCATACGTCACCATCTGGCATTCTAGACACACCTTATTCATTTTCATCCATCTGGAATGGATGGGAATGGGAACCAGGTGATCCTTTCTTCCCACATGGACCATCACATCTTCCTCTCACAATGCCAGTGAGCTGCTGCCAGTGTCGTTCACGACATCCCACTATCTGGTTCAATGTCGCAAAAGTCTCTTCATCCTCTCCAGCACGGTTTCCTGCCATCAAAACTACCACGCTGGAGAGTGCTGCAGTGTTGTGATGGGAAGAGAGTGATGGGGAGGAGGGAGGCAGTAGTCTTTTTTATGCGATGTCTAATGGTAGGCTGAACCTCATACGCAAGAGGAAAACTCCGAGGTCCTGGCACGAAGCTGACCAATGGCTATGTCTCCTGAGTGCAGTCAGAAGCGAGATTTGTTGTAGAGGAAAAGGTGTGAGACTGCAGATTTGGAATAGCTTACTGCGTGAAGTGTGGTGTCCATGTGCACATTCTGATGAAAGAAAACAACTCTATGGTGTGTGTATCTGACTTACAGGAACGTTTCCAGTAAAATAAAAAATGTTAGCGAGCGGAAATTGTTGAAACGAACAGATTTACTCTCATGTCCATTGTGCTACAAGTCTTTCGTTTAAGTAAAATGTTAGAAAATTTTGAAAAGAGAGGGGTTAGTTACCGCCAAGGACACAGACAAACAAGAGTACAGTACTAGACACAATGCATTTCGACCTCTTGGGTCTTCTTCAGGCGAAAACTCACAATATTTAGGACAGTGACAAGAAAAACATGCAGCCACTTAGCTGCGCTTCTCCTAATCGTTTCCAAATTCAAAATGGCCGCCATGTTAGATTAAAATGTTAGATTTCTCTAACATCGCCTTTACATGAAAAGATGTTAACTCAAGCAAAGCAGAATTGTGAACGGTTGTTAAAACGATCCGAGTGAAATTGTGTGAACAGACGTAAAAACATAGTGAATTTGCGAAAAAGACTGAAACACAGCAGATATATCAAAAGACTTTAGCAAAGTAAATATCTAGGAAGCGAACCAGATTTGTGGAGAAACATTATAACAAAGTGAAATGAGCGAAGCAGATATATAATAAAACATAGCAAATCTGTTTCAAAAAACAAAAACAGAAGACATGAAAACAAAACAAAATTCAAGTGGAGGATGCTTTTCCAGGTGGCGTTTCTCATCCCAGTTTTGTTCTACACATGCTGAGAGTAAGTAACAGAAAATAACTGGGTGAGGCAAATGGAGAGACAGACAGACAGGCAGACAGACAGACAGAGACAGGGAGACAGAGAGAGAGCAATAACATCAGCAAATTAATGCATCTAACCCAAACGCGCAGCTGTACTTACTTTAAAAATAGCAATTATTTAGCTCAATCCTGGCGAACGTTGAAAACTGAATGTTTAATCATGTCTGTTTACACCTTTCCTGTGTTGTTTTCTAGTTGTCTTCAGTTTGTATACTTTATATCGTGTGTGTGTGTGTGTGTGTGTGTGTGTGTGTGTGTGTGGTGTGTGTGTGTGTGTGTGTGTGTGTGTGTGTTCAGAGAAGCAGAAGCAAAAACTGAAGCATGGCATGCACACAGGAAACAGAGAGAATACTGGAATGGATGTGTGTTTGTGCCTCAGATTCCATGTCTCAGACTACACATATGCATGTTCTGGATGTTTTTTTTCAATCGTATTTACGCATTCATGTCCATATAAAATGTTATTCATGAGCATTCTCTCTCTCTCTCTCTCTCTCTCTCTCTCTCTCTCTCTCTCTCTCTCTCTCTCTCTCTCCTCTCTCTCCGTTAGCTGCCCTCCAGAATATCTCACACAAGCATCTCAATCTTCAGAATGTTGAATCAGATTTCCCTTGTTTATTGTTGTCTTCTTC
>CM065722.1:20931249-20933749 GCA_033310375.1 Conus canariensis
AAAAGTTCCAGAAATCTTCATTTCATGTCCTGCTTTCCCCCAAGGCTGCCATAGAGAGCAGTGACCAGAGGTGATGTATTGAACCTGAAATTCCCTTTTCAGTGCAGAGACAAAAGAATTCCATTACTAGGTATTTTTAAGAAAATTATTCGTTCATTTTTTTGTTTCCTCGTTATTTGTTGGGTTGATTGTCTGTATCTTGTTTGTGTGTTTATATCTCTCCGTAGTGGTGTTGTTGTTGTCGTTGTCGTCGTCGTCGTCGTCGTTGTTGTTGTTGTTCTTTCTCATCTTCTTTTTCTTCCACTTTTTCCTTCTCTTTCTCCTCCTCTTCCTCCTCTTCTTCTTCTTCTTCTTTTAGTTCTTGTTCTAAAAGGCAGCAATACCGAGACAGCAATGGAAGACATGGCAACCAGACATTTCATGGATCGTGATCGACACTGTCTTAAGCTCACTGACCTGCCTAAACGACACTACCACCAGACCTTTGATTCCGTTTTGATGGCCACTCCGGGTCAGGTCTGAGACTCAACCTGTTCTAGTACTGTCGCTCGCCTGAACTCTGATATTAACTCGCCATCAGCAGCTGGAGAAGATCAGAAAGCTTCTGGATTCAATCCCACGGGTATTACCACGTAGTCTGGGTAGTCTGGGGGCTCTCAATTGCGTTTACAGAACAGACACGCACGACTTGAAGAACTTGAGTTGGCAACCTTCAGACGTCAACTCTCTCTCTCTCTCTCTCTCTCTCTCTCTCTCTCTCTCTCTCTCTCTCTCTCTCTCTCTCTCTCTCTCTCTCTCTCTCTGTGTTTGTGCCTCGCTCTTTGATTGCTTCTGTCTGTATCTCTGTCTGTCTTTCCCTGAGTCAGTCCCTCTTTAACTGTCTGTCTGTCTGTTTGCTCTTTGTCCGTCTGTCTCTGTCTCTGTTTCTCCTCGGTCTGTCCCTCTCTATCTGTCTGTTTGCACTTTCTCTCTGTGTGTCTGTCTCTCTGTCTGTCTCTCTGTCTCGCTCGCTTCTCTCTCTCTCTCTCTCTCCTCTCTCTCTCTCTCTCTCTCTCTCTCTCTTCTCTCTCTCCTCTCTTCGTCCCAGCTAAGACCTTGTCTGATCCTGAGAGTGAAGGAAATGGGTGACGCGGATTGAACGGTGGTGCCAGACTCGGAACTACGTGTAATGGAAAGTGTCTTGCTGAGATGAAGCAGAATCCAACAGTCACAGGCAATGCAAGGCCTACCGGCTGCTGCAGCAAAAGGATGGTAGCAGAGTACAGGTCATTCCAGGACTGATGGTACCATGCAGCTCTTCTGCTGCGCTCCTTGTCAGTCATGTGTCAACGGCACCACAGGAAGGGAGTGGGAGGAAACAGGGAAAGGGAGATTTTTTTTCCTTAAGGGTCTAGGATGCGTTTGTCGCTCACCTAATGGAAAAAATAAAGACATGCATCTTTTCTATTCTAATACCAGATGTGTGCTCACATCCATGCATGTGCGTGCTTGTGTGTGTGTGTGTGTGTGTGTGTGTTGTGTGTGTGTGTGTGTGTGTGTGTGTGTGTGTGTGTGTGGTGTCATGTCTGTATGTCTATGTGTTCCAACACATTTCTTTGTGTCTGTGTGTGTATATTCAGGATAGGTGTTTGTGGTGGGGTCACTATCTCTGTCAGTTACAGCTGCACCTGTTCCACTCTTTACTATTCTTCCACTCCTGCCAGCTCATCCCTTCACCGCCATATTTTCATCCATCTGGAATGGGATGGGAACCAGGCGATCCCTTCTTTTCAGACAGACCACCACGTTTTCCCCGCACAACCCAGCAAGTGATGTTCACGACATGCCGCCATCCGGTGCAATGTCGCCAAAGTTTCTTCATCCTCCCCGGCACGGTTTCTGGCCATCATAACCACCCACGCTGCAGAGGGGTGTGAGGATGGTAATGGGAGGGGGGGGGGGACGGTGGGGAGAATAGAAGTGGGTTTTGTCAATGGGAGGTCTAATGGTAAGATTAAGGTCCCACCAGGGGAGGGAATGCGAGGTCCTAGCACGAAGCTAACAAATTGTTATGTCTCCTGAATGCAGTGTAAAGCGAGATTTGTTATATAGGAAAGGATGGGCTGTGTCTGTGCGCTTGTGCATATGTGGGTGGGTAAAGATTTACACAGGGCAAATAGGGGTGGGAGAGAGAAAGAGACAGACAGACAGACAGACAGACCTGGCATAAACATGTGTCTGTATCACAGATTCCGTTCCACAGACTGCATGTACAGGTGGCTTGGCTGTTTTTAATCGTATTTACGCAGGTGTGTTTTGATGTATATCAGAAATGTTGCGTGCATGAGCAATTCTCTCTCTCTCTCTTTCTCTTCTCTCTCTCTCTCTCTCTCTCTCTCTCTCTCCTCTCTCTCTCTCTCTCTCTCTCTCTCTCTCTCTCTCTCTCTCTCTTGAAGAACATATCACACAAAGCTGCTTGTTCTGTCTTTCTTGTTTCCCTCTTTATCTCTGCCAGCAGCAT
>CM065722.1:20938749-20943749 GCA_033310375.1 Conus canariensis
CATGCATGTGCGTGCTTGTGTGTGTGTGTGTGGTGTGTGTGTGTGTGTGTGTGTGTGTGTGTGTGTGTGTGTGCGTGTGTGTGTGTGTGTGTGTGTGTGTGTGTGTGTGTGTGTGCGTGTGTGTGTGTGTGGTGTGTCCAGTGTCTATGTGTTCCAACACATTTCTTTGTGTCTGTGTGTGTATATTCAGGATAGGTGTTTGTGGTGGGGTCACTATCTCTGTCAGTTACAGCTGCACCTGTTCCACTCTTTACTATTCTTCCACTCCTGCCAGCTCATCCCTTCACCGCCATATTTTCATCCATCTGGAATGGGATGGGAACCAGGCGATCCCTTCTTTTCAGACAGACCACCACGTTTTCCCCGCACAACCCAGCAAGTGATGTTCACGACATGCCGCCATCCGGTGCAGTGTCGCCAAAGTTTCTTCATCCTCCCCGGCACGGTTTCTGGCCATCATAACCACCCACGCTGCAGAGGGGTGTGAGGATGGTAATGGGAGGGGGGGGGGGGACGGTGGGGAGAATAGAAGTGGGTTTTGTCAATGGGAGGTCTAATGGTAAGATTAAGGTCCCACCAGGGGAGGGAATGCGAGGTCCTAGCACGAAGCTAACAAATTGTTATGTCTCCTGAATGCAGTGTAAAGCGAGATTTGTTATATAGGAAAGGATGGGCTGTGTCTGTGCGCTTGTGCATATGTGGGTGGGTAAAGATTTACACAGGGCAAATAGGGGTGGGAGAGAGAAAGAGACAGACAGACAGACAGACAGACAGACAGACCTGGCATAAACATGTGTCTGTATCACAGATTCCGTTCCACAGACTGCATGTACAGGTGGCTTGGCTGTTTTTAATCGTATTTACGCAGGTGTGTTTTGATGTATATCAGAAATGTTGCGTGCATGAGCAATTCTCTCTCTCTCTCTCTCTCTCTCTCTCTCTCTCTCTCTCTCTCTCTCTCTCTCTCTCTCTCTCTTCTCTCTCTCCTCTTCTCTCTCTCCTCTCTCTCTGAAGAACATATCACACAAAGCTGCTTGTTCTGTCTTTCTTGTTTCCCTCTTTATCTCTGCCAGCAGCATCATTCCAGTTGGAAAGTCTGTCATGCCGGCGTGCTTTGTTCTTCTTGTTTTACTTTTATGGATTCTATGGGACACATCTGTAGCTGGTTTCCTGCCTTTTTGCACTTTTCACTGTTGTCCGTGGAGTCAGCGTGTGTTTTACTCTCTCCTTGCCTTTTCTCCACCAACCAGTCTTCCACGTCCTCCTGAAAGCCTTCATTTCCTTCTGGCCTGGGAGACCTGTGAGGTGGGGCAGCTTCTTCACAGGGCCTGACGTCAGTCCCTAGGCACAGCTCTTTGAACGCACGCTGCTGGACTTCCGTGAAGCCATCAGGGGGTAAGCTGCCAGTGAGGCTCTGCCCACAGCTAGCCGAGCTGAGCTGAGCTTGTCACGCCACACTGCACTGCTGTCTGGCTGAGTTAGGACATTTTGTTGGTGAGCATTTCTTGTACTTGTCTTTATGTTGTTCCACCATTTTCATGAGAACGGCATGAAAACATGTGCTTCAGTGACATTCGAGTTTAAATGAAAATGTTCGTGATTGCTGGAAATAAACACACAAACAATCACAATCGAAATCAAATAATATGACATGCAATTCGTTTCAATGTTAAACAAAATTACAACAAAAAAAACTTTTGATTTTACGGAACCAGAATATAAAAAAAATATCAAAGGAAAAGTTCCACAAATCTTCATTTCATTCCCTGCTTTTCCTCCAAGGCTGCCACATGTTGCTGTACTTTAGACGGAAGTGACCAGAGGAGGTCTATCGAAACTCGAATTTACTTTTCATAGCTGGAACAGAAGAATTTTGATTGTTAGGGATTGGTAAGAAATTCATTAGTTTATTTCTCGTTTCGTTTTTGTCTGTTGGATTGGTTGTCTGTATCTTTTTTCCATGTTTATGTCTCTGTTTGTTGTTGTTGTTATCATCGCCATCATCATTGTCGTCGTCGTCGCCATCGTCATTGTTGTTGCTGTTGTCGTCGTCGTCGTTGCTGTCGCTGTTGTAATTCATGTTCTTGTTCTTGTTCTTCTTCGTCTTTTTTTTTCCTTTTTCCATTCCTCCTCCTCCTCCTCCTCCTCCTCCTCCTCCTCCTCCTCTTCTTTTTCTTCTTCTTCTTAACAACGCAAAAATGCGGAAAAAGCCATGGAAAACATGACAACCAAATATTTCATTATATTTTGATCGACACTGTGTTAAGGTCTCTGACCTGCCCAAACAACACTACCACCAGACCTTTGATTCCGTTTTGATGGCAGCTCCGGGTCAGGTCTGAGACAACCTGTTCTAGTACTGTCGCTCCCTGAAGTCTGATATTAACTCGCCATCAGCAGCTGGAGAAGATCAGAGAGCTTCTGGTTTCAATCCCACGGTATCACCACGTAGTCTGGGTAGTCTGGGGGCTCTCCATCACGTTCACTGGACAGACATGCACGACTTGAAGAACTTGAGTTGACGGCCTTGAGACGTCAATGCTCTCTCTGTGTCCATATGTGTCCATATGTGTGTGTGTGTGTGTGTTGTGTGTGTGTGTGTGTGTGTGTGTGTGTGTGTGTGTGTGTGTGTGTGTGTGTGTGTGTGTGTGTGTCTTCTCTCTCTCTCTCTCTCTCTCACACACACACAACACACACCTACTCTCTCTCTCTCTCTCTCTCTCTCTCTCTCTCTCTCTCTCTCTCTCTCTCTCTCTACCAGCTAAGACCTTGTCTGATCCTGAAAGTGAAGGAAATATGTGATGCGGATAGAACGGTCGTGCCAGACTCGGAAGTACGTGTAGTGGAAGGTGAGATAAAACAGAATCGAGCTAGGCCTGCCGAGTGCTGCAGCAAGATATGGTAGCAGAGTACAGGTCATTCCAGAACTGCTGGTACCATGCGGCTCTGCTGCTGCGCTCCTTGTCAGTCATGTGTCAGATGGCATCACAGAAAGGGAGTGGTAGGAGACGGAGAAACGAACAAGATTTTTTTTTCTTTTAGGGTCCAGGATGCGTTTGTCCCTCCACTCATTAAAAAATAAAGACATGGACCTTTTCTATTCTTATATCAGTGTGTGTGTGTGTGTGTGTGTGTGTGTGTGTGTGTGTGTGTGTGTGTGTGTGTGTGTGTGTGTGTGTGTGTTGTGTGTGTGTGTGTGTGTGCATATAAATATGCACATGCATGTGTCTGTCTGTGCATTTGTGTACATTTGCATAAGTGTGTGTGTGTGTGTCCAATATTCATGTGTTCCAATGCTATTTCTTTGTGTTTCTGTTAGTATATTCAAGAGGGGGAGTGTAATATCTCGAACATCTTGCTACATGCCCTCCAATCATTACACCTCTCCTCCTACAAGCCCATCCCTTTAGTCATCATCCAACATCCCAGCCACCCGTCAATTCATTTTCATCCATCTGGAATGGGAATGAGAACCGGGCGATTCCTTTATCCCAAACGGACCACCACATCTCCCCCTCACAACCCCAGCGAACTGCTGAACTGAGAGTGAAGGAACTAGGTGACGTGGATTGAACGGTCATGCCAGACTCGGAAATACGTGTAATGGACAGTGTGTTGCTGAGATGAAACAGACTCCAACAGTCACAGGCAATGCTAGGCCTACCAGCTGCTGCGGCAAGAGGATGGTATCAGAGTACAGGTCAATTCCAGGACTGCTGATACCATGCAGCTCTTCTGCGGCGCTTCTTGTCAGTCATTTGGTAGCTGGCTTCTTAGTGAAAGAGTGGGATGGGACGGGGTATAGGAAGGGCATTTCTTATTTCCTCCGGAGTCTAGGTTACGTTTGTCCCTCCCCTCATGGGAAACGAAAGACGCGGACCTTCTTCTGTTCTCATATCAACGTGTGTGTGTGTGTGTGTGTGTGTGTGTGTGTGTGTGTGTGTGTGTGTGTGTGTGTGTGTGTGTGTGTGTGTGTGTGCGTGTGTGTGTGTGTGTGTGTGTGTGTGTGTGTGTGTGTGTGTGTGCGTGCGTGTGTGTGTATGTGTGTGTGCGTGTGTGTGTGTGTGTGTGTGTGTGTGTGTGTGTGTGTGTGTGTGTGTGTGTGTAAATATGCGCATGCATGCGTCTATCTGTATATGTCTGTACATTTGCATGATTGTGTGTATTTCCAATATCCATGTCGTTACACATCTATTCCCACAAGCTCACCCCCTTCATCATCATCCATCATCCCAGCCACCCCTCATTTATTTTCATCCATCTGGAATGCGAATGGGATCCAGGTGATCCTTTCTTCTTCCCCTCACAACCCCTTAGAGCTGCTGCCAGTGACGTTCACGACATCCCGTCATACGGCACAGTGTCGCTAAGATCTCTTCATCTTCCCTGGCACAATTTCCGGCCATCAAAACGACCACGCTGGGGATGGCTGCAGGATTTTGAGGGAAAGGGGGTAATGGGGAGGAGGGAGGAAGTAGTCGTTTTATGCGAAGTCTAATGGTAGGATTAACGTCCCACCAAGAGGAAAAATCCGAGGTCCCGGCACGAAACTGACCAATGGCTATGTCTCCTGAATGCGGTGTGAGATCAGATTTCTTATAGAGTAAAGGATGGGAGCGTGCAGATTTGGAGTAGCTTACCGTGTGAAATATGGTGTCCATTGTACGTTCTAGTGAAAGAAAACAACTCTGGGGTGTGTTTATCTGACATACAGAAAAGTTTCCAGTAAAAAAATAATAGGAAATGCAAATTATTCAAACATACGGATTTTTTTTTCTCATCTTCATTGTACTGCAAGTAATTCGTTTTACGGATATGCCAGACTTTTACATTTCTCTACAACTTTTTTGTTTGTTTGTTTGTATGTTTGTTTTTGTTTTTGTTTTTTTTTTTTTTGGTTTGTTTGTTTGTTTTCTCAAAAAAAAACGTTAACACAAACAAGGCAAATCTTTGAACAGTTGTTAAAACAATCTAAGCGAAATTGTGTGAACAGACTAAAG
>CM065722.1:20948749-20953749 GCA_033310375.1 Conus canariensis
GCAGTGACCTGTACAGAGCTGTTCTCAGCAGGAGACTGCCGGACTGGGTTGAAGAAAATAACAGAATGGGAGAATGTCAAGCTGGGTTTTTTTTTTAAACAGTACAGTGCATCACATTTTCAACAGACAGCATTTATACATGATTAGTTTTGTTTAAATCGTTTATCATGTGTTGCGTTTACTGATTTGGATAAGACGTTTCACCCCGTTAATAAAACAATGCCGTGACCTGCCTTGCATGAAAATTGAACGCATGGATATCTTTATAGAGATAGATATGTTTGATTGTATAAAACTACTCTGCGATCTTGTGCTTCTTTAACAGACTACATCAGTAGCACATCTCGTGTGAAATGGGGCATTGTTTGTAGACCTGTTTTCTTTTCTTTGTTTATCAATGAATTGACTCGGGAAAGTACGATTTATGAAAGACACGGTGCTAATTTCATAAGTGATTTTTGACTGTGTTCATTTGTCCTGGTCTTCATAATCGGATTATAATCTACAGCCGAACACATGACAGAGCGTTGCAAGTTAAAGTTGATATGACTAACAGCTACATAGTTCAGTATGACTGTGTACAAATAAAGGGTGGAAAGCTGGCGGCGAGACCAATATGTATGTGTAATGGATTTACAACGCCAGTTGTCAGAGTGTATAGATATTGATACATTGGATGTTTGTCTTTGCCTGTAGAGATATACAGAGTCGAGTCAAAATACATTGTTATGTGTACTAAAGAAATTGTTACTAACGATTCTCTAACTTATGATTTCAAAATCATTTGATCATAAAGTTTACCCATCGTATAATTTGGAGCTAAACTAAAAGGCTTCGTTACCGCTGCTATATTGTGAGAAAACATATGCTGCTGCCTTAGAGAAATTTCTTGGGGTATCATTACAAATATCAAGTGATTTAGTATACGATGAGACAGCTTTGCAGTCTTGAATACTGACCGTAGAGGTATTCCATACTGGTCAAAAGTAGTTCAAATACAAGACCACACAACCGAAAGACATTCCTATCAGGCTACCCATCAGATAACAGGACACACATCCACGCCGATGGACCTGCCAGCAAGGCAGTGAAAAAGGAACAGGGGATCATTAAGTACCCCAGGGGACTTGAAGATAGACTTTCCCGAGCTACACGTCCGTATTCCACCAATGTCGAGGCCGAAGTAGAGACCATTAGAACGGGTACCCCCCGTTGGAACATAGAACTGAAACCACTAAGAACATTCTTTTTCACTGACGCACTGTCCTGCCAGCCCTGGAGTCCCTCACTCTCTTTGAAAAGATCCTGCCGTGACTTGCAGTGCATATCGTCTCGCTGTGACGTACAGGCTACGGGCCTGCAGATGCTCCGTCAGGGGAAGCGTCACCTACAGCCCAGAACGACAGGACTACAACCTTTCTGGAAGCCCCAGCCAACATCAGCGCCGTGTATCACAGCAAGAGGTTGCAGAAACACCCACATGGCAACAAAGGCTACTCTGCCTACCACCTGCTGACAAGGCCAGGTTAGAGTGCTGTTTTTAGGTTGTGAACGAGCCATAACTGTCTGAATCACCACTTCCATGCCAAAAATTACGAATCATCGAGTCTGACCAGCGTCCCCTTCAAACTGACAGTATGACAACAGAACATCTGCTCCAGCTCGCCCATTGTGTAACAAGCTTGGACAACAGTTCTGGACGGGGAAGGAGGTAGTAGGGGAGGATAATCCGAGGCAGAGAACATGCTCGGGGGCGTGGAGTACCCACAGAGTTCAGCAGTCGTTTTGCCAGAAACTGGCGTCGTCATTTGAACAATGATCAAGAAACAGAAGAAGAAAATGATGATGATGATGATGATGATGATGATGATGATGATGATGATGATGATGATGATGATGATGAAAAAGGAGGAGAAGAAGAAGAGATTATAGAATGCCACATAAATTGAATAAATGCCAATAGATTTAGATAATAAGAGTTCAGAAAACTGGGTCACCAGTTGAAATGCTGCTAATACAAATCTGGGTTTTACGTGGTGGAACCAAGGTGTATGTATAATGATTGATTTCATCCGGTCATTCAAAGAAAAAGTGACTGCACTTTGGTAAAATTGGAATTCCCATGAACAATGAAGTAATCCAGATAAATTGTATAGAACATAGTCTCTTCCCAATAATTCTAGATAAATGTCCAAAACATGTTATGACTAAATTTCGTTTCGGTGTGTCAGACTTATTTTTAATTTTGTTAAAGACAGCTATGTTACTGAAATTGTATTGCGCATAATGACAAAAGAAGGCGAATTTCATTCTTCACATAATACTTTCAAAAATAATTCATTACCCAAAAATATTTTGATCATGCTAAACATTCCTGTTTGATTTCCTTAATGTCACCATCTTGTTAATGCCATCATCAGAGGAAAATGCTGCTAAACAGTTAGGCATCAATTTCTATAAAGCATTTAAAAAAGAAGCGTTTGCGTCACATGAAGAAGTTCAATGATAATAAATGACTTTAATCACACTTTGCATCTCCTTTCTAATGGATTCTGACCTTTATAAACAAACCCCTTCTCTCTCTCTCTCTCTCTCTCTCTCTCTCTCTCTCTCTCTCTCTCTCTCTCTCTCTCTCTCTCTCTCTCTCTCTCTCTCTCTCTCTCTCTCTCTCTCTCTCTCTGGTAGGGATAATGATTATGGCTCCCAGGCTCAAAGCAAGATGGTTCTATTCTCCGTGAAGGAAAGAAAAGAAAGACCTCGTCGCTGCTACGGCTGCTGTCGCCATTTGTCATCATTCTCTTTTTTCTCCTCTTATTTGCGAAGAGCGGGGGAGAGTTCACTTTTTATGGTCAAGTCACCGTCGTTAATCTCCCTTCCAAGCGCCGTTACGGGATGGCAGAGAGGGGTCAGGTTTGCATTTTTACGGTCATTTTATACTATCAATCACTTTCACAATGCAATTAGGCGGTTTTGTTTCTTTTGGGGCGTGTGGTTTGTTTTTGTTGATGTCGTTGTTGTTTTTGTTTTGTTGTGTTCGTCTGGATTTGAAAGTAGGCCAATGTCCTGCTAATCTAGTTCTCCTTTGCATTAATTATGTTGAATCACGCTTCAGTAATTTTGTCACTAACTGACTCGCTGAATCATCTGAGCTTTTTGTTGTTGTTGTTGATGATGATGATATTGTTGTTGTTGTGTGTGTATGTGTGTGTGTGAGTGTGTGTGTGTGAGTGTGTGTGTGAGTGAGTGTGTGTGGGTGTGTTTGTGTGTGTGAGAGTGTGTGTGTGTGTGTGTGTGAATGTGTGTGTGCGTGTGTGTGTGTGTGTGTGTGTGTGTGTGTGTGTGTGTGTGTGTGTGTGTGTGTGCGCGCGCGCGCGCGCGCGCGTGAGTTTGCCTCTTACGGAGGTATTCTAAAACAGGCGCCATAAGCTATAACTTCATTACATTTCATGTCCTATTAAAGGATAATCAGATAGAAATGGGGTGGCGGTGTGAGGGGTCGAGAGCTAGATGAGCTATCATTGGCAGTCAGTATTGTTCCCGTGATTATGATAGACTTGGTTTTCGTTTAAAGCATAAATCACCCCTTACATTCTTACATTTTTTACATTCTTTTATTGTGATCATAACTACATTCCTCATTCGTCTGTCCGTCTGTCTGTCTACCTGTCTGTCGGTCTGTCACGCTCCCCCCTTCCCTCTCTCTCTCTCTCTCTCTCCTCTCTCTCTCTCTCTCTCTCTCTCTCTCTTGAAAAACTGAAAGAAAAGAAAATAATTAACTCTTTTGTTTCATTTATGTTGTTCTGTTTGGTATAAACAGCACATTATCAGAGTGAGAGTGCCAGTATACCACACATTAGAACATTAACACACCGAGACACTTTGTTTCAAACGCCAAAACACTGAAATCAGCAAGAATATGTCCATTTGTAAGAGAACATACAGACTATGCATGGTGTGTAAGAGACTGGCCGGAGAAAAAAAAAAAAAAAAAGCAAAAAAAAAAAAAAAAAAAGCTAGCAGTGGAAATTGTTTTTTTTTTTTTGCCGCTTTTTGTGGTTTTCTCTTCTTTTCTTTTCTTTTTTTTTTTTTTTTTTTTTTGGGGGGGGGGGGTTGGTTGGGGTTTTTTTGTTTTTTTTTTGTTGTTGTTTTTTTTGCAGATGAAGAGGACAGTGTGAATCACCAAAAAATGAAGAGGTGGATGGATTCGGCCTTAGGGGAAAAAATCACCGCCTTAGGTGCTCCACTGGTCCGATAACTGATGCCACCACACAAACAAAAAAGCATATATCACCCCCATCCTAACCTGTCCCCTTCCCACCCTCTCCCTTTTCCATCCACCCCAATCCTCGCTCAAACAGTAGCCATCCATAAATGATTCTTATACTATGACTTCTTCAGAAGCTAAGTTCTGCTGTCGGCTGTATCATGAAAAATGCGTTCCTGTTGTAGTAATCTTATGTTTGCATCTTGAGGCTTGCCCATGTGACACGTTTCGATGTAAAACAAAATGTAAAACTGCTTTGAGAGGAGGTTACTAGTGGTCGCATTTTGTGAAACTGGAGTTTCCTTTCCAGCACGTTAACAAAAGGATTCCATCATCAGAAAATTCTAGAACTTTTCTTTCTTGTTTCTTGTTTGTTGTTTGTTGGGCTGCTCGTGTGTGTGTGTGTGTGTGTGTGTGTGTGTGTGTGTGTGTGTGTGTGTGTGTGTGTGTGTGTGTGTGTGTGTGTGTGTGTGTGTGCGTGCGTGCGCGCGCGCGCGCGCGCGCGTGTGTGTGTGTTGTGTGTGTGTGTGTGTGTGTGTGTGTGTGTGTGTGTGTGTTTTGGTTGAGGTGGTGATGGGTTTTTTTTGTTGTTGTTTGTTTATTGTGTTTTGAGTTAATTATTGTTTATTTGTATTTTGTTCATTTGTTTATGTTCCCCCAAGAACGTTGTGAGGGTCGCCTGATAATTCATCCACGCAAACCAGTGTCAGGCCATTGAGTGCTTTTCACAGAGTGA
>CM065722.1:20961249-20971249 GCA_033310375.1 Conus canariensis
GTCGATGAGACAAAAACATCGAAAGCTCACGTACATGCAGTTTACTCGTTTTGGGTGATAAGACTTTAACGACAGTGTTGTTTTCTGTATACACTGGCTTTGGAAGACATCAATGATTTGTAATTATGCATTCTCCGTGGAACTGTTTGCAGCTGCGACATGAACATTGTTTGCAGCCCTGACATAAAAACACGCTAATTGCTTTCTCGTCTATCTCTGTCGGTTGACGATCATTTACAGCGATTTTGATTATTTTCTTTCTTGTTAGTTAGTTTGTTTGTTTGTTATTGTTGTTCTCATTGTTGCACAAAGCCTCCTTATCCATATCTTACATATGAGAAGAAAATGGTTTCCTTTGACAAGCCTATTTTTATCTCACTCATTGCTTTAAAATCCAATGAATACATCTGTTTCAGTTGGATTGAAAACTACTCCAGTGTTGCTGTATATCAAATTTCAATCTTTTTTCCAAACAATGTGTGTTAAATGAGAGCTAGTAAAGAAATAATCAACCAGATCAACTTCAGTAATACAAAACTCACTTTTGTTTGAACCCGAACGTTCATCTTTTGGAGAAGTATGTTGGTATGATATATCTTTTTTTCAATTTTCTGCTGTAATTCACGTAGACCAACTTCTTTTGTTGCTTTTCTAGGTCTACAGAACAGTGTAATTTCATTCACTACGACTCACATGCGGGTGGCATTGAAATTAAATAGCCTACTTTTTAACTTACAATTTATTTTGCTTCTTTTGGCTTTAAACTGAGGGCACTTGTATCACTACAAAGCCCTTGCGTGACTTTTGGTACTGTACCACTGTGGATCCAGTGAAGCCATGGTTTAGAGATAGCGCTGTGGAGAGCATCGTGTTCTGGAGTTAAGTTTGCTTTAATTTCATCCATTGCATCTGTAGTGTTCCAAATGAACACAACAAATGCTACAGTACCGAGCCTCGACATACAACGTTTTTTCACGCAGGATAATAAAGCAAACACATTAACAATGAACGTATTAAGAGGATGGGATGATCATCAAAATAATGCAGGTAATTGGTCCTCAGTCAGAATGAAAAGGGCTGAAGGGGGGTTTCCAAAGACGGCCCGAGCAGAGAGAAGAGAGACAGAATGAAAAAGGGCATTAATGTGTTAATGTTAAATTCTTCACTGACGATATGCAAGGCCTGGTTGAGGTCTGTATTTAAAACAGAACCACTCTTACACCCATTTGGAATCAAATTTCATCTCGTGGGCGAGACTGCTGAGTAAACGCAGCGAGTTGTGGTTCTCGCAGTCGATCACTTTGTATCACTTTCTGCCTCTTCCCTTTCTGACCTTCACTGCTCTTCTTGAGAGTTCATGGGATTGTGATGCTCTCCCTTTGTTGCTGAGAATATCACAGAATTTTAACGGATGTTCTATCTGAATTACCATGGGTCAACTGTCATAACCGCAACCAGCTATGTCTCTGAGCAGTCCCACACTGGAGACGCAAGACGGCTCTTGCTGTGTTCACTTGGAGGCTCAGTATTTCAACATTTATTTTCATACTGCTACTTCTGCCTGTGGTCATGATACTTTGAAACCTAAAATCCGCCATTTCGTCAGCATTAGAAAGCCAGTGTTTCTTTTTCTGAATTAAATCTCTCACATATTCAATACCGTTTTCAACCCATTTTTTGGCAATATGATACTTTACCTTTACATTTTGTAACATTATTGTGAAATAATATTTGGCTTTAGAGATTGCTTCATTTACTTTCTCAAGTTATATTTCAGCTTCGTGATATATGTAAGTTGTAATAATCGCTTGCTAGAAAGTCTTTCTGAAGTTTAGATTGTTCCATCTGCTGTACACTTTACAATGAAGATTTTATCGCCGGTTATTCCATGACACGATGCCATCTATAGATAAGACTACAATTTTTGTTTGATGTGTGCACTTATGTCCCAGTCCACTGTAGATATATAATATATATATAATATATACATATATATATATATATATATGTATGTATTTAATGTTCTGTTACACAGACCTTGTTTAATCCTCCTTTGTTATCACCAGATTCTACTATTTTTGTCAACATGGTATTGAAATTGTCCAATACTGCTTCTGGACTACAAACAAACGTAAGTTGAGAAAATAAGGAAGTCTCTATGACTACATTTGTACCATCACCTTCTACGTCCTTGTTACTTTCGTACCTTATTAACCACTTCAACCCCAAGATGACCAAAGTGGTTCCCGTCGACTCGACGGACGCACAACCTTGTTGACCCTATAAGAATCATGAAGTAAGAAATGTGTCTAAACTTATAATATTCGTGCAGGGTGATGTGAGAAGTGTGCTTCAAGCTTTGAGGTTCGTGAATCGTGGTGAAAGAAGGATCTCCAACATAGTAGTTCCTAAATGGTAGTATAAAAATGTGCATGAAATCATGTACGTCCTGAGTTGTGGTGTAAAACATGGTCTAAAGCTCTGTTGTTGATGAATCATTGTGTACAAAATGTGTCTAAAGCATTGTCGTGCATGAATTGAGAGGTACGTCTGAAACTGTGTAATTAGTGGATCATGGTATAAAAAATGCTTCTAAAACTTCGTTGTTTGTTAATAATGGTGTGCAAAATGCGTCTGAATCGTTGTTTTTTATGAATCATGGCGTCAAGAATGTGTGCAAAACTTTATTGATCATGAATAGTGGTGTAAGAGGTGTGTTTTAAGCTTTGTTATTGGTGAATCGTGATGCAAGAGTTCGTGAATCGTGAGCCGGTAAATACTTGTCTAAAACCTTGTTGTTGCTGATGAATCGCAGTGTTGGAATTAGCGCCTAAGCGTTTGTACTTACTGAATCATGGTGTGAAACGAGTCTAGACATTTGTGGTGCGTAAAGCGTGGTGTAATATAACTATTTAACACTTTGTTGTTTTCTCGTGAATCGTGATGTATAAATGTGCCTTGAACTTTTGTAGTTCATGAAATGTGGACAACGAAATGTAACCCAAACTTTGAAGTTCATGAATCGTGGAGTAAGAAATATGTCTAAAAACCTTTTCGGTCGTGAATCGTGGAGTAAGAAATATCTCTAAAACCGTTTTGATCGTGAATCTTTGAGTAAAAAAATATGTCTAAAGCTTTGCTGTTCATGTATCTTTGAGTAAGAAATATGTCTAAAACATTATAGCTTGCCTGTGACTTTGTAGCTGCTGAACGAGGTATATCTCTTAAGGTTTTAGCGGATATGATTCTTGAAAAAGATGCTGAAAGTTTGTTTTCTAAATCACTTTCCTTGCCCCGTTCCACCCACTCTCTTGTGTGACGCTAGCTGACACATGACTGACAAGGAGCGCAGCAGAAGAGCTGCACGGTACCAGCAGTCCTGGAATGACCTGTACTCTGCTACAATCTTTCTGCTGGGGCAGCCCGCAGGCCTAGCATTCCATGTGACTGTTGGATTCTGTTTCATCTCAGCAAGACACTTTCCATTACACGTAATTCCGGGTCTGGCACCATCGTTCAATCCGCGTCACCTATTTCCTCCACTCTCAGGATCAGACAAGGTCTTAGCTGGGATGCAGAGAAGATAGAGGGAGGGGAGGAGAGAGAGAGAGAGAGAGAGAGAGAGAGAAGAGAGAGAGAGAGAGAGAGGAGAGAGAGAGAAGAAACATTGACATCTCAAGGCCACTAACTCAAGTTCATCAAGTCGTGCATGTCTGTCCCTTCACGTTCCTGAGAGCCCAAGACTACGTGGTGATACCGTGGGATTGAAACCAGAAGCTCTTTGATCTTCTCCAGTTGCTGATGGCGAGTTAATATCAGAGTTCAGGGGAGCGACAGTACTAGAACAGGTTGAGTCTCAGACCTGACCCGGAGCTGCCATCAAAACGGAATCAAAGGTCTGGCGGTAGTGTTGTTTGGGCAGGTCAGAGACCTTAACACAGTGTCGATCAAAATACCATGAAATGTTTGGTTGTCGTGTCTTCCGTTGCTCTTTCGGCATTTCTGCGTTAAGAAGAAGAAGAAGAACAACAACAACAACAACAAAAACAACAAGTGCAATTATTGGAGATAGGTAGATAGAGAGAGATACATACATACATACATACATACATACATACATACATACATACATACATACATACATACATACATACATAGACAGACAGACGGACGGACAGACAGACAGACAGACAGACGGTTGGATGGATGGATGGATGGATGGATGGATGGATGGATGGATGGATGGATGGATGGTCAACAGATAGATAAATAGGATGGATTCACGGGTGGATGGGTGAGTGGATGGATAGATGGATAGATGAACGGATGAGTGGGTGGGTGGGTGGGTGGGTGGTGGATGGATAGATAGATAGATAGACAGACAGACAGACAGACAGACAGATAGATTGATAGATAGACAGATAGACAGACAACCAGATAGATAGATAGATAGATAGACTTGTCCTCTTTTTTCTTCTCCCTCTTCCTCTTTCTTCCTCACATGATTTTTCCCCACATAGTTTAAGCAAACAGGCCATGAAAGCGAACGAAAAGAAAACATCCAGCTTCTTAACCAGTACAACCCCTCGCCAACGCGCTGGGAGGAAAAGGGCAAGGGGCCAGCTGATTGGCTGAAAACAAGCTTCCGCCCAAGTCACGTGGGCTGACAGCCGCCATGATTTATCCACAGGATTGAAGATGGCGGTGATCTGTGCTGATGTATGTGTTTCCTTTTGTTTTCTTCACAGACAAAAAAAATGAACAACAAGAGTTGCTGGATGGGAAGAAAAATCGTGTGTGTGTTGTGTGTGTGTGTGTGTGTGTGTGTGTGTGTGTGTGTGTGTGTGTGTGTGTGTGTGTGTGTGTGTGTGTGTGTGTGTGTGTGTGTGTGTGTGTGTGTGTGTGTGTGCGTGTGTGTGTGTGTGTGTGACTGAAAATGACCCTCGTGTCCTGTGCAGGTTTGTGTGTGTGAACAATTTCTTATCATTTAGCAAAACATCACAATACACCTCAAATCTCGCTAACATCCATGAGTCCAATCATTCTAAAAACAGAAAGAAAAATGCACACACAATGCAGAATGTATAGTGACTCGCTTCGCGCTTGTACGGTATATGAAATCCTTATTCCTATCAATCACCAAGAGAATCGTGGAAAAACAAGTCACAAGACAAAACACGACGCGTTTCGACCTCTTAGGTCTTCTTCAAGATACAAACAAATAGGATTCAGCGCCTACCTTGCACGGAAGTGATCAAAGCTAAGCGATTGCTCGTTCATTTTCATTGTCCTATTTTGTTTGTATCTTGCCTGAAGAAAACCTAATAGGTCGAAACGCGTCGTGTTTTGTCTTGTGACTTGTTTGTCCACGTTTCTCTGGGCGGTTCGCCAACATTTATTTAAGATTTGTTTACATTTCCGCCTGCAGTTGTCTCACTTTGCAACTAGACCTATCAATCACGTTTTACAGGGTGACGTTTCTACTATCTGCTGTTGAACTGCCGAAGTTGACTTTAATAAGACTTCCTTAAAACAAAAGCTACGTTAGACAAGATTGTGAAACTTCAGCTCTTTACCCCAAAATTACAGTTTTAAGGATGTTTTTATGTCGAATGGTGAGAGTAGAGAAGATTCTAGAGCAATGTTCTCTGTCTCTCTCCTCTCTCTCCTCTCTCTCTCTCTCTCTCTCTCTCTCTCTCTCTCTCTCTCTCTC
Source organism: Conus canariensis (assembly GCA_033310375.1). Lineage (NCBI taxonomy): Eukaryota > Metazoa > Mollusca > Gastropoda > Neogastropoda > Conidae > Conus > Conus canariensis. Next base: position 20,966,963 of record CM065722.1, read on the forward strand.
TTTTCTTCGTTTCTTGTTTTTGCTACTGAGGAGACCAGGTGCGTATAATCTTTCCTGTTTGTTATTTCAAAAGTTTTACCATCGTTGATCATGACAAAATGTGAAAACTGTAAATAAATAACTTGTGTGTGGGAGGGAGGGGGGTTGTTTTGGTGCAAATGCGTTCGCACATGTTTATGTATATATGTGTGTCTTTGTCTGTATGTGATTGTACGTGTGTGTGTGTGTGTGTGTGTGTGTGTGTGTGTGTGTGTGTGTGTGTGTGTGTTTAATGTCTTGTGTCTCCAGTACCTTAGTTCAGGAAACGTTACAGCGTCTTAGACTATTGTATACTATTTAACATGAGAGTGTGCACATTTGGAACATTTGACAGGTATAGAATTGTCCCAACAAATAAAAAGAACGAGAATGAAACAACAAACAGAGGTTGTGGCTTCCCTTCACATGTCACATAAAAGCTTTTTGCTGTTCTGGTTCAGTCCAGGTGAACTCAGCTTGAGAGCCCAGCAGTGTCTCAACAGGCAGTCACCTTGAAGCTGTGTTTCTTAACCACCAGGTGTGGCTACAGATCTTGCCGCGACACAAGTGACAGTGGGACATTCACAGAAACAATACGAAAATAGCACTGGACACAAAGTGCAGACTGATTTTCTGACTCGGGCTCTCGATTTGTTAATTCTTTCTTTTTGCATCAGCGTTCTGATAATGGCAACGTCAAATAGCTCAAACATAAACTTTCTGGGATTTCTTTGTTTGGCAGCTCAGTAATTCTTTGTTTGTCTGTTTGTTTGTTTATTTTTGTTTTGTTTCCATTTTCACTTGTGTTAGCCCACTTTGAAATCAGCCTGATTCAAACTAACTGTTACCTATTTTTTTATTTGTCTTTTTCAAGTGTGTGTGTGTGTGTGTGTGTGTGTGTGTGTGTGGTACACGCGCGTTCGCATACACGCACACACGCATGTGTATGTGTGTGTGTGTGTGTGTGTGTGTGTGTGTGTGTGTGTGTGTGTGTGTGTGTGTGTGTGTGGATGTCTGTCCACAAAATGATTAAAAAAAAATGTAATATTAATGCCACAAAATATGAAGTTCTCTTTACATGCCACATAGAAGCTTTTTGCTGTTCTAGTTCAGTCCATGGCCGCCAACATGAACCCTGCAGTGACCCAGACAGGCGGTCACATCAAAGCTGTTTCTTCACCGCCAGACGTGGCTACAAATCTTGCCGCAGGACAAGAGACAGCGAGATATCCAAAGAAACAACACAGAGATGGCGTTAGATAGAAAGTGAATTCGACTGGTTTGAACTGACGGACTGGTTTTCTGACTCTGGGTAGGCATTTTGGTTATATTGTGACTTTTTTTGGCGTGAGAGTTCTGATAATGGCGACGTCAAATAGCTGAAACTAAACTTTGGGGGCTTCCTTTGCTCTCCTGCTCTGTAATTCTTTTTTTTTTTTTTTTATGTTTCAGTTTTGCTTCCAGTCAGCTTAGTTTGAAAACAACTTGATTCAAACTGATTGTTACATTTTATTGCTTTGTCTTTTTTTTTCATTAGAGAGAGAGAGAGAGAGAGGAGTGAGGATGTGTGTGTGTGTGTGTGTGTGTGTGTGTGTGTGTGTGGTGTGTGTGTGTGTTGATCGTTGTTTGAGAGGTAAATGACTGTTTGTTCTTCTTTTGATTCCATTTTTATGCTGTTTGGCCTGCCTGAAGAATGCCCAATAGATCTGAACACGCTGTGTCTGTTGAATGATTTGTTTGTTCCTTCCTTTGGCTGCTCAGTAATTTGACTTTTATATTTATGTCCCAGTGTCCACCCGCAATCTCCCCTCTCTTTGAAACTGAGTTGATTCAAACTGATAGTTCCCTTTCGTTCTTTTTGTTTTGTTTTGTATTTCGTGTCCTGTGATCAATGTCATGTGTGTGTGATCGTTGTTTAGGAGATAACTAACAGTGTCTTCATGCTTTGTTTCCATTCATTTGAATGTTGTTGGTCCTACTGATAAAAAGACCCAAAGTATAAAAGCGTGCAATATGTGTTTTGCGATTTGTTTGTTTCTTTGTTTGGCAGCTCACTAATCATTTTTAATGCTTCAATTTCCGTCTGCAGCCTGCATTTTTTTCCAGTGTGAGTCAAACGGACTACTGCCTTTTATTTTGTTGTTTGTTTCTCGTTATCGTTTTCGTGAATGTGTGCATGTGTGTGTGTGTGTGTGTGTGTGTGTGTGTGTGTGTGTGTGTGTGTGTGTGTTGTGTGTCTGAGTGTGTGTGTGTGTGTGTGTGTGTGTGTGTCTGAGTGTGTGTGTATGTGTGTGTGTGTGTGGTGTATGTGTGTGTGTGTGTGTGTGTGTGTGTGTGTGTGTGTGTGTGTGTGTGTGTCTTAGTGTGTGTGTGTGTGTATGTACGTGTGTGTGTGTGTCTGAGTGTGTGTGTGTGTGTGTGTGTGTGTGTGTGTGTGTGTGTCTGAGTGTGTGTGTGTGTCTATGTGTGTGTGTGGTGTGCACATGTGGGGGGGTTAGTGTTAGTGTGTGTGTCTGTGTGTCTGTGTGTGAGTGTGTGGGGGGGGGGGTGACCGTTGCTTAAGAGACTTTTTCCATTGTTTTGAATGTTATTTGTTCTGCCTGAAGAAGACCCAAGAAGTCGAAACGCGTTGTTCCTGTTCTATAAGTTGTTTGTTCTTTCATCTGGTGGCTTTATTTTTTTTTTTAATTCTTCAGTTTTCGCCTGTAGTCACCACACTTTGAAAGCATCACGTCACCAGTTCACATCACGATTCAAAGTGACAGATTAGTAACATATCATCCTAAAACACCCAAGCTTATCATCAAATTATTTGACAGATATCAGTAATGCTTTCTGAACCGCAAATCTTGTGTACTGCAACGCCATCTTTGTCCAGCATGCAAGGACGCCGAGAAAAACGCTAACTATCCTTGGCCCGAATCTCACTTCCTTCTCCACGAGATATCCAAAGAACCGCACTCACATCACTCACCAGATAGCACTAAGAAACGATCCCAAAAACTTTCGAAACCCAATAAATGAATTTCCCCAATCTCTTCTTCCATCCTTCGTTGAAATCACTGTCACTGCTCCTCCTCAATTTCCTAACTTGCCACACTGCCACCACCACACCACCATCTCCATCACCACTGCCACCATCACCACCATTACTACGACCATCACTTCCATCAACTGTCTGTAGAAGTCTGAATCCTCTGGAAACTAGGATAACTGGAAACAAGGACGAAAATCAGCTAAACTTAATCAGCACTGCCTTGGTGAGAATTTCCAAAAGCCATTTCCTTCTATTTGAGAAAATGGTCGGGTTTCTACAACTGAACTCCCCTCCACTGGAGGTCTTTCTGAAAAGGTAAATACTGCTGGTCAGCACACCTCACATTAAGGTTCCGGGTTGAAGAATTTGGGTGACGTGAAAAGAAAACAAAACAGTTTGATGTCAAGGGATTTATATGGTGTGTGGGGTCAGAATTATAGGATACAGCCCTGCTGACAGAAGAGATCCTCAGCATCAGGGAGAATTTATACAATACAGCAATGTCGGGTCAGTTTCCGTCAAATCACTGTTGTTGTTCTGATTTGGTATGACCTGAAGGTGAGAACTTCCTGGTGATATACATGCATACACTGATTAGTGCATGGGAAAAGAGCTCACGGCAGAAAGCCAGTTGTCCTTCAGGGCCTTCCTGTCGGAAATTCCACTTTGGCAGGGAAACAAAAGTTCTGCTGCCACAAAAATTGATCTGTTAAGAGCTGTACAAATGTTGATGCTCTCCTCCTGGGAACAGCTACCCAAGTTCCACACAGGAATTTCTGTGATGACGAAGAAATTCAACAGTATAGTATCATATAGATGCCTCCCCTTCACCCCTCTCTCTCTCTCTCTCTCTCTCTCTCTCTCTCTCTCTCTCTCTCTCTCTCTCTCTCTCTCTCTCTCTCTGTGAAGGTATTCTTCCACACACTGTTAGCTGCCCATTCTGAGGAAACAGATACGTGCGCCTGAAAGAAGACTTCCTTTTCCTTCGTCTCTTCCATCCTTACTGCGGGAGAGAAAACATTGACACTTATGTAGTGTGTGTGTGTGTGTGTGTGTGTGTGTGTGTGTGTGTGTGTGTGTGTGTGTGTGTGTGGGGTAAAAGAGGAGGGAAGGCAAAGGAAGGGAGGCGGGGCTGTGAAGTGTGGCGGGAGCACCGCTGCTTGTTCCCTTTCCTCAAGTCAGTTCCAACCCACCCTCGTTGGCTGGGTTCAATGCCATCATTCAACGATTCA
>CM065722.1:20976249-21011249 GCA_033310375.1 Conus canariensis
AGCAGCAGTAGGAGGAGGAGGAGGAGGAGTAACAATAGCAGTAGTAATATCTTCAGAAGCAGCAGCATTATTACTATTAGGATCTTAACTTTTATTGTATCTTTTATCATGTTTCACTACTGCTACTAGCACTATTACTACAATTTTGTCATTATTATTGTTATCATTATTGTTAGTTATTATTATTATCATCATCATTATGTTATCATCATCATCATTATTATTATTATTATCTTGATTATTATAAATAATAATGTTGTAATCATTATCATTACCATTATTGTTATTATCATTATTATAATTATGTTAATATCACTATTTCTTTAAATACTACTTTTACCTTTAAATGTGCTTTTTAAAAGCCTTTTGTGTCAGTGTGCGGGAGATAAAATGCAGAGTGGAATACACCTGCTCAGAGACATATTCCTTCTGCATTTTAGCAACTTCAGCAGTACGTCTCGGCTAATCACTCATCATCACTACTCACATCCTGCTGTCATTTCACTATTGAAGAAAGAAGCATCCTGAAACACGAATCTGTTCTATTGTACTGCCACGCTAACCATCCACGTCCAGAATCTCGCTTCGCTCGCCATGAGATATGCAAAGAAACGTACTCACTCTCTTCACTCACCAAAGAACGATAGGAGAGGAGCCCCAAAACTTTCACACCGCAATAAACGAATTTTCAGTATCTCTTCTTCCATCCCCCCTTTAAATCTACAGTCACTGCTCCTCCTCAGTTTCCTAACCTGCAGCCACCACCATCACCACCACAATTCATCACACTTCCACATCACCACACAATTCGTCACCACTCCACCATCACACCCTCACTCCCACCATCACTTCCATCAACTGTCTCTAGAAGTCTGTGTCCTCTGGAGACTTGGATAACTAGAAGCGAGGACGAAAATCAGCTAAACTTAATCGTCACTGCCTTGGTCAGGTTTCTACAGCTCGACTGTCCTCCACTGGACTTCTTTCTGAAGAGGTAAACATTGCTGGTCAATACAAGCTCACTGTACGTTTCTGGGTTGAAAAAAAAAACTAGCTCAACGTAAAGAAAAGTGTGATGTCAAGTGATTTATTGGTCCGGAATTGTAGGATACAGTCCTACTGATGAAGAAGATTGTCCGCATAATGGAGAAATCCACACAGGACAGTAGTGTTTCACAGTTACTGTCTGAGCCGTCGTTTTTGTTCTGGTGTGTTACGATCCGAAAGCAAGAACCACCTGGTGGTGAAAATGCATGCCCTGACAGGTACACGTGAAAAGAAGCCAAGGCAAAAAGACAGTTATCCTCAGGCACCATTCTGCCGGAAATTTCTCTTTGGCAAGTATACAATTATTCTGCTGCCAAAAAAACCTGTCTAGAGCTGTACAATGCTAATACACTCTTCTTGTGACAGCTGCCCAAGTTCCACACAAAGAACTCTGTGGTGACAAATAAGTTGAACAATACATTATCATGCCTCTTCTCTCTCTCTCTCTCTCTCTCTCTCTCTCTCACACACACACACACACACACACACACACACACACACACACACACACACACACACACACACACACACGCACACACACAAGGTATTCGTGAACAGACTCGTGGCTGCCCATTTTGTGACAACAGATAAAGCGGCTTGAAGAAAACTCCGTCTTTCTTCACCTCATCGATTTTTACTGCAGGAAAGAAAACATGACACTTGTGTGTGTGTGTGTGTGTGTGTGTGTGTGTGTGTGTGTGTGTGTGTGTGTGTGTGTGTGTGTGTGAGGGGAGGGGAGGGGAGGGGAGGCAAAGGAAGAGAGGCAGCGATGTAAGGTATGGAGGCAACACTTCCGCTTGTTCTCTTTCCCTGTGTCAGTTCCTACCGACCTTCGTTGGCTCGGTTCGATGCCATCATTCAAAGTTTCCTCTTTCCAATAAAGTGAAAAGAATGAGACCGGGGCAGAGAGAGGTGTATTCCTTAAGCAGCCAGAGCGTCTTTGCCAACATGTTTTAAATGACGTTCGCATGCAAAACTACAGAACCATTTCATGTGCATCAGTTGAACTCCAGAGCCTGGTTACACGTAAATACTGACTTCATTCTCTTCATTTCAGCATGTGACAGATAAGACTGCAATCATAGATATCTAGTGCTGTCTGACTTCCGATGTCTTTGCTAATTTTTCTTTAAGTAAACACACTTAAATAATTCTGTGTTGATAAGAAGAGTAGGATTCAATAACAAGGGAAGGATTCTCCAAATGATGTCTAAGTGACCAGTAACATCTCAGAACAAACTGTTTTCAAACCAAAACGTGTTCATCTTTACATTTACCATCCTTGTTGTATCCATGCAATAAATGACTAAAGTGTGGATTTTGACAATGCAATTCTTACATATCATTCATTGTGAAGATACTCCCTGATAATCCCTCTTAACGCCCACACTTCATCCTCGCTCACTGTCTCTGCCTCTGTCTCTCTCTGTCTCTGTCTCTCTCTCTCATTTTTGTCACCAAAGAGCATGATGTAAGCATATCTATTTCATTCTTGGTACAACTTTTGTGTTTTGTTTTCCTCTCTCTCTCTCTCTCTCTCTCTCTCTCTCTCTCTCTCTCTCTCTTCTCTCTCTCTCTCTCTCTCTCTCTCTCTCTCTCTCTCTGTTGCGACATCCCTTCCTCTCCTGTTCTTCAAACAAAACAAAAAGCATACATCAAAACAAAACAAAAGGAACCACAAAAAAATCAAATGTGAAATCTAATACAAATCAAGGGTGGCAGGATGGGAGCGAAGGGCGAGAGGACATTTGATTGGCTGAAAACAAACTTCCGCCAAACAAATGTGGGCTCACAGCTGCATGATTTGTCTCTAGGGTTGAGGATGGGGGTGTTGATTTGGGTTGATGTTTTTGTGAGGTCAAATTTGTCTGTCACAGCAGATGTATGTGTGTACCTGGACAGTTTTTTAATAACTTCTAACAAAGCAGTGAGTATTCCTCAGTGAGGCGATGGTAAAGGATTGTTCTCAGCTCAGACAACGGAGTCTGGCAATCAGTTTGGTTTTAGGTCCGTACTAAACATTCTTCTTGGAAGATTAGGAGAGATGCAGCATCCCTTCTGACAGAGTTGGCTAAGAGAGAGATCAGAGGCGGGAGCAGAGAAAATCACCTTACACCAGTAGCTTGATGGACCCAAATGATCATATCAAAGTTCGGTCGGGTAGTAAAAAGAAAGAGCAGAAGAGACAGAGCGACAGACAGACCCGCAGGCAGAAGCAAACTGCAGACTGGAATAGATAAGCAAGGATTCTTCAAGAATTCTACAAGGAATAGAATTCAAAATAAAAAAAATATAAATATTTTCTCTTCTGTGTTTATCACTAAATGAAAAAGGATTTATGTTTTCTGCTTTCAAAACAGCCAGGGGGTTGAAAAGGACAGAACACTGGCGCTCTCTTCTCTTTCCCTGCACCTTCCTGAGACATACCACGACTAACACAAAACCACCTCTGGCCTCGCTACTGTCCAGACGACGCGCTCACTGCCAGGCTTTCCCCATTAGCGGCTGTTCATTTGTGTGGCTGCAGGGCAGGACAGCCTCCTGCAACAATTTCTCGTCTGACTGACCAAGCGGCAAGAACCTGTCAGACAGGCCACTCGCCCCCTGCAGCCGCCCTGTTAATCCCCCACCCCCGTTTTTTTTACATGGCTTCGTAACCATCTTTCCTATTCTCTGCCCCTGCCCCCTCCCCTTCACTCCTTTCCAGATCTCTCTCTCTCTCTCTCTCTCTCTCTCTCTCTCTCTCTCTCTCTCTCTCTCTCTCTCTCTCTCTCTCTCTCTCCTAAACTGTTCTGTCACTGACCTCCATGTGTTGAGTCTGAGAACCCCCATGTTGGAGTCATGGTCTTGAGAACTGGAAGCTCGGCGAAGGTTCCAAGGTCTATCTAATCTTGTGTGGGAGTGACAGTTTGCAACTAGAGATAAGCTTATTTTGTGCCCCACTCCCAAAGTGATTTTTACAGAAATCACTTGCAAAACAAATATCTACTTAAACAGAGTATTGAGAGTATTTATAGCATTTCAAGATTGTTTTCAACATACAAATATGTTGTCATCTAAAGGAGTAAAAAATAAATAAATAAAAGACAAGCTGATGTAAAATTCAAGTAACAAAAAAACGTCTTGTTTTGGGGGTGGAAAGGGTGTATTTTCACCCCAACTGATGACTAATACAAGCAACTGATGACTAATACAAGCAACTGATGACTAATACACACACACACACACACACACACACACACACACACACACACACACACACACACACACACACACACACAGTTGTGAACGCAAAAAGCGGGCTGGGCTTGGTTGTCAAGAGATGTACAGCCATGGCAGCTGAATTCCATCCCCTCCACTTTGAAAAGATTAAAACACAGCTCATGATAACTGGCCTTGGACCAGCCTGGGACTGCTGTGTCGTCCCCCTGAAAGGCCTAATACGATTGGAAGACGACTTGCCGTTGTCTGGAAGCCAGCCCTGTAGGTAGACAAACGAATGATTCCAGATTGGTACCAGCCACTGGCTAATGGCTTGTATACGTGCCAAATGGGAGGATCATGGGTATAAATTTGGGGTTGGGGTGGTAGGGGAATGAGTGTGAGAGTGGCGAGAGTGATGTGGGGGGGGTGAAAAAGTGCAAGAAACAGTTTTTGTCAAGTTCATAAAAACTGTTTACAGAAAATTTATACTCTCCCATGTTTGTTTCTTCAGAGAAAGTGAGATGAAAGAGAGAGAGAGAGAGAGAAGAGAGAGAGAGAGAGAGGGAGGGAGGGAGGGAGGGAGAGCAAGACAGAGACAGAGAGAGCAAGACAGAGACAGAGAAAGAGAAACGAAGACAGAGACAGACAGACAGACACAGAGAGACAGCGACAGAGGACAATGAAATGCAGATACACCAATATATGTCACAGACATTATAGACTACCAAGGCATAAGTCAACGACAGTCAGATGGAGAGACACACGTGCACGCGCGCGCACGCGTGCGCACGCTGCGCGCACGCACGCACGCACGCACGCACACACACACACACACGCACACACACACACACACACACACACACACACACACACACACACACAAAATCAGTGGACCACTTCTGCATAAACCAGCCTATGAAATATTTACCTTCTCTCGAATGAGACCTGAGAAACAGCTGCACACTGGATTACTTCCACAACACTACAAATTCCAACCCCTATTGACCACGGGACAACTCCAATGAGATCCCACACAGCTGTAGTATTCATGCTGCTATCGTGTTTCAGAAGTGGCAGTTGTTTTATTTGATTCGACTCTCTGTGCTATCGAATCTGATTCTCACAACTCCTGAATATGTTTCTTGACAATCCCACCATTTGGTTTACTGCCTCATAATTGAACAGAATTATTATCTCCTGCATTATGAGTAGGAGGATGCTACTGGAGGAAAAGAGGGATATAGATCAGCCAATTCTGTACTTCTATGGAAATGTCTTTGGTCTGACTCGATTAGCTCTTAGCTCCTAGTCTAGATGGATGCTGACTATTTTAGGGAGAGGGTAGAAAGTGGAGATGAAGGGGAAGAGATGTACAATGGTGAAAGTACTAAAAGGAATGGGGAGGGGGGGGGGGCCAAGACAGGGTTGGGTTTCTTCACGCCCAAGTCTGATGTGATTGTCCGAGTGAAGAGGGCTCGGTCCTGTCCGGCCCCTCGATCCACTCTCGTGGACAAGAGTGACGCAAATTGAACCAGCACGAGGCGCTCGTGTCAAAGAGAAAACTCTCACAACTTCTGATTGGCTCCTGTGCCGGGCCGCCGTGTGTCTGCACTGGTTCTCTGGTCTGCAAGTGACGACTGCTTACACTGTGTTACCTTTCCCATCTCAACGCCATTTACCGTGGTTATTTGTCAGTCTCGGATGCTTGATACTATTTTATTTCCCACATTGCAACCTTTTTTTCAAGATTCTGCTTATTCTGGAATGCTTATAATGTTTCACTTGTTGCATCTCAACGTTTTCAACGAGACGTCTGTTCATATAAGAATGCTAATACCAATTAACTCTGGTAGCTCAAAATTTTGAGGAGTCTGTTTAGTTCAGAACCATTTAAACTGAATAACTTCTTACATGTCAGAGGATTATTTTCTGTACTTTATTCAAATCAGATATAATTGTGCTGTATCATCTCCTATCTACCAACGTTCTTTTCAGGAGTCTCTTTAATACAAAACGTTTTGATATCATTTTGTCTTGCATCCCTTAGGGGTGTGTTTAGTCTGCACAGAAGGGTCATTCATCAAACTCATTAGAACTTTGTCTGTGGAGCTGACAATGGAGATAAATTATATGGTCAGATTTTGGGGTTTTAAACCTATTCCATCCTGTAGTAAATGGATACATGATTCAGTTCAGAGAATATCAAAAGCAGCGGAAGGACACGGGGTTTTAACACTCCATGTCCTAGACACGTTGAATCTCTGACAATTGACTGCCACTAGGCTGGCTAAGAAAGAAGGGGGGAGGGGGTCTAAGGTGCACAAAATGCCCTAATCTGCCCGTTCTATCCAGCTTGCAAAACTGCATTGTTGCCATGTAACTGACCCTCTTAGACCCAGCGCTAGTTTGGATAACACACACACACACACACACACACACACACACACACACACACACACACACACACACACCGCGCGCGCGTGCGCGCGCGCACACGCGCTCACTCACTCACACGCACACATGCACGCACGCACACTCACACGCACACGCATGCACACACACACACACACACACACACACACAACACACACACGCATACACACACACACACACACACCACACACACACACACACACACACACACACACACACACACACACACACATACATTCAAGAATACAAAGAAATATGTTAACCATCCATAGCCAGAATCTCGCTTCACTTGCCGCGAGATATTCAAAGAAATGCACTCACTCTCTTTACTCACCAGATAACGTAAAGACTCCAAAACTTTCAAAACTCAATAAACGAATTTTCGGTATCTCTTTTTTTCATCCTCCCTTTAAATCAACGTCACTGCTTCTCCTCAGTTTCCTAATTTGCCACATAGCACCATACCACTGTGCACATAGGCCTTACCATTACCACTGTGCACCAGTGCTTACCATTACCACTGACCTTTGAACCACTACCACCATCACCACCACCACTGCCACCGTCACTTCCATCAACTGCCTCTAAGATTCTGTATCCCCTGGAGACTTGAATAACGAAACGAGGTCGAAAATCAGCTAACCTTAATCGTCACTGCCTTGGTGAGAATTTCCAAAAGCCATTTCCTTCTCTCTGAGAATCTGGTCAGGTTTCTACAGCACGACTCACCTCCACTGAAGATTTTCTTTCTGAGGAGGTAAATGTAGCTGCTAGATGCAAGCTCACGGTAAGTTTCTGGGTTGAAGAAACTAGCGTGATGTGAAGAAAACAGTGTGATGTCAAGTGAGTTGTATGCTCTGTGGAGTTCACAATTGTAGGAGAAAGCCCTGCTGATGAAAAACATCATCTGCATTATGAAGAAATTCAAACAGGACAGAAGTGTTGCCCAGTTACTTTCTGACTGAGCCGATGTTTTTGTTGCTTTGTTACGATCTGAAGGCAAGACCCTACTGGAGATTGCAATGCGCATGCTGACTGGTACACGTAAAAAGAACCCACAGCAAAAAGACTGTTGTCCTTGGGCGCCATTCTGCCGGAAATTCCACTTTGGCGGTTAAAAGATCTTTCTGCTGCCAGAAAAGAAAACTATCTAAAGTTGTACAATAGTGATACACGTTTCCTGGGACGGCTGCCCAAATTCCACACAAAGAACTCTATGGTGACCAAAAAGCTGCACAATACACTATCATGCAATTCTCTCTCTCTCTCTCTCTCTCTCTCTCTCTCTCTCTCTCTCTCTCTCTCTCTCTCTCTCTCTCTCTCGTCGAGTCTTCTCGGACATGGTATTCTTCTACACACTCTTGGCTGCCCATTCTGCGACAACAGATAGTGCGCCTGAAAGAGAACTCCCTTGGTCTTCGCCTCATCGATTTTTACTGTAGGAGAGAAGACATTGCCACGTGTGTGTGTGTGTGCGTTTGTTCAGGGAGGGGAGGCAAAGAAAGGGATGGGGGGGGTGTAAGGTGTGGAGGGAACACTACTGCTTTTTCTCTTTGCCCTTGTCAGTTTCTACCGACCCTTGTTGGCTTGGTTCGATGCCATCATTCAACGTTTCTTCTTTCCAATAAAGTGAAAAGAATGAGACCAGGGCAGAGAGAGCTATTCATTCCCATGGCGGCCGGAGCGTCTTTTCGAACACGTTTTAAACGATGTTCACACGCAAAACTACAGAACCATTTCACGTGCTTCAGTTGAACCCTGGAGTCTGGGTACACGTAAATACTGACTTCATTCTCTTTGTTCATCATGTGGTAGATAAGAGCACCACCGTAGATATCTAGTGCTGTCTGATTTGTGATACCTTTGCTGGTGTTTCCCTTCAGTATACATATGTACAGAGGTGGAATAATCGAATACAGTAGAAGCATTCTCTGAATGACATCCAGCTGACCAGTTATATCTGAGATCAAACTTCATTCGAACTAAAAAAAACTTCCACTTCATAATTTTTAAAACAGTTTCTCTTAAGCATGCAATAAATGACTAAAGTACTGATTTTGCCAAAGGAAGAACACTTGTCATGATTCATTGTAAAGAGCACTCCCTAATAATCCCTCCAAACGCCCACTCCCATACCTTCTCTCTTCCTCTCTCTCTCTCTCTCTCTCTCTCTCTCCTCTCTCTCTCTCTCTCTCTCTCTCTCTCTCTCTCTCTCTCTCTCTTGTGTGTATTAGATCACTTGCTGCGTTCATTGCGAAAGCAAATAATATTAGGAAGAAAAAATTAGATTGTTAGTTATCAGATTATTTATCATGAAAATGTAACACTGCAAGGTATCTATTATGTGTTATTGTTGTGCTGAAAGGAAAAGATAATAACTGTCACTAATTGTTGACTCATAGGTCGGTTGGTCGAAGATTATGACCCAGTACTAATGGATGTTTTTACAAAGCTGTTTGATTTTGCATTTATCTTCGGTTATCGCCAGAAGTAATTTTGCATTTTGATTTATGATTGCGCTTCCTTGGCATTAGAGCCGAAAGAGCTATTGCCAATAAATTCTTTGTCATTGTCATTGTCATTGTCATTCTCATCTCTCTCTCTCTCTCCTCTCTCTCTCTCTCTCTCTCTCTCTCTCTCTCTCTCTCTCTCTCTCTCTCTCTCTCTCTCTCTCTCGAAGGCATGAGGCATGATGTAAGCCTGTCTATTATATTTCCAGTACAACTTTCGTGTTTAAGTTTCCTCTCTCTCTCTCTCTCTCTCTCTCTCCCCTCTCTCTCTCTCTCTCTCTCCTCTCTCTCTCTCTCCACACACACACACACACACACACACACACACACACACACACACTCTCTCTCTCTCTCTCTCTCTCTCTTCTCTCTCTCTCTCTGTTGCGGCATCCCTACCTCTTCTGCTGTTCAAACAAACAGAAAAAAATACATCAAAATAAAATAAAACTAAGCCAAAAAAATAAAATGCGAAATCTAATATAAATCAAGGGTGGCAGAATGGGAGAGAAGGGCGAGAGGGCATTTGATTGGCTGAAAACAAACTTCCGCCAAACCAGTGTGGGCTGACAGCCGCCATGATTTGTCTCTAGGGTTGAGGGTGGAGGTGTTGACTTGGGTTGATATTTTTGTGCTGTCTTTTGTTGAACTTCCAGACCTGCTAGAGAAGGGGGGGGGGCAAAGCAGGTGGGAGGCGGGGGGGGGGGGAGAGACATGTCTGCGAGTGGAATATGTATGTGTCTCTGTGACTGTGTAGATAATGTGGGGTAAAAAAAAAAAAAACAGAGAAAGATATTGTGTGTGTGTCAACTTTTCTTGTGTCTCTCTGATTGTATGTAGAAATTACTCTGTGTGTGTGTGCGTGTGTACGTGCGTCTGTGTGTGAATGCTCTGTAATATATATATATATATATATATATGTGTGTGTGTGTGTGTGTGTGTGTGTGTGTGTGTGTGTGTGTGTGTGTGTGTGTGTGTTGTGAGTGTGTGTTTGTGTGTGTAACAATAACAATAAATCAATAAATTAAATTTATTCAGTCTTTGCAGGCCATTTGGCCCATATTGACAAGGAGGTTTACATCCAATCACAGCAGAATTTTGGACAACATTCCGTGTTAAATAGCGCATAATATACAATATCCTGTATTTTCAGCATCTTATTTTTAAACTTTCTACAATATACATAGCAGTTTTGAATGCAAGATTTCCTTTAAGGTTTCTACATAGCAATTGAACTTTTAGTGTGTTAGGAAAGCGACAATAATACATAGGGAGGTATTTATTTCTTAGATGCAAGTACTTTGGGCAAACAAAAAGAAAATGTACAATGTCTTCAACGTGATTTCCACTGCATTATTTGCATTCAGGATCGTTTCTTAAACAACCAAAACGTGGAACACCATTTAGATGTAATCTGTTACTTCTTAGCAAGCAAATGGCTCTTCTATGAGCTACTAAATCTAAACATGTAATGTAGTTAGCTCTAATGATTTCTGGTTGATATAGACTGTAATCCTCTTCATGAGATATGGAATCATGCCAAATTTGTTGTGACATATCTTTCAGCCTATTCCTAAACTCTTCTAGAAAGAATTTACTATTTCCAGGGTTTTGCAGAGCCCAGACCTGACCAAATCCACACTTGCATAGCAGAAGTCTGATTTCTGATGCCCAATTCTTTCTGCCAGCTGCGTCATGGTGTGTGTGTGTGTGTGTGTGTGTGTGTGTGTGTGTGTGTGTGTGTGTGTGTGTGTGTGTGTGTGTGTGTGTGTGTGTGTGTAAACGAGGCCGTGGGTTCATAAGGGTTGTTTACATACACTGCCATACAGAGGGAGTGGGTGAGGAAGGGCGGTTCCAGGCACCCTAGACCCCCCCTCCCCCCCCCCCCCCCACACACACACACACTGTAGGCCAGGCCAGGGACAGTGAACTGTCAGAGACTCACCATGCCTAAGACACGCCATGATGGAATACAGGGTCCCTCCATCTTCTTCCTCAGCTTTTAATCTTCTCTGAATTGAATCAAGGGCCCGCTCATAGCTGGATGGAGTAAAGGGTTTTCAACCCCAAAGCGTCTGAATGTACAAGGCGTTACCATTGTCACCTCTGCAGGCAACGTTCTAACCATTTGACTAAACAGACCAAAAGAGATGTAAGAAAAAATCGTTTTGAAGTGGTTTAGATTCAATGGATTCCTGGAAAAAGAAACGTTGGTATTGGAGAGGCAATATGCTTTAACAATTTTCAATTGAATGAACTCCAGAAAACGCAAAATGCAAGGAATTATTCAGTTTAAATGATTCTGCACTAAACATACCCCTGAAACAAAGAACTTTGAGATGCACAAAGGCAAGCGGTATTAACTTTTCATAAATGAACATATTTTTCATTCAAAACTTTGAGATGCGACACGTGAAACAGTTTAAGCATTCCAGAATAAGCTATATCCTGCAAGAAAAGATTGCAGTGCAGGAAGTGAAACAGTATGAAGCATCCCAGACTGACAAACAACCACGATAAATGACGTTAAGACGGGAAAGGTAACACGGCATAAGCAATCCTCACTTGCAGACCAGAGAACCAGTGCAGACACAGGGGACCGGCACAGGAGCCAATCAGTAGTTGTGAGAGTTTTCTCTTTGACACGAGCGCCTCGTGCTGGTCCAATTTGCGTCACTCTTGTCCACGAGAGTGGATCGAGGGGCCAGACAGGACCGAGCCCTCTTCACTCGGACAATCACATCAGACTTGGGCGTGAAGAAACCCAACCCTGTCTTGGCCCCTCCCCCCTCCCCATTCCTTTTAGTACTTTCACCATTGTACATCTCTTTCCCCCCATTTCCACTTTCTACCCTCTCCCTAAAATGCCTGCATTCATCTAGACCAGGAGCTAAGAGCTAGATGAGTCAGACCAAAGACCTTTCCATAGTGGTACAGAATTCGCCTCTCTGCATCCTCCCTCCCCTCCTGTAGCATCCTCGCTTATAATGCAGGTAATATTTCTGTTCAATTATTAGACAGTAGTGGGATTGTCAAGAAACATATTCGGGAGTTGTGAGAATCAGATTCGATGGCACAGAAAGTCGAATTCAATAAAAACAACTGACACCTCTGAAACACGATAGAAGCATGAATACTACAGACACAGGAGTTGTCTGGTGGTAGATAGGGAAAGGATTTGTGAGTGTTGTGGAAATAATCCAGAGTGCAGTTGTTTCTCAGTCTCATTCTAGAGCATGTAAATGTTTTATAGGCTGGCTTGTGTAGAAGTGGTCCACTGATTGCCGTGTGTGTGTGTGTGTGTGTGTGTGTGTGTGTGTGTGTGTGTGTGTGTGTGTGTGTGTGTGTGTGTGTGTGTGTGTGTGTGTGCATGCGCGTCTCTGTCTCTGTTTGTCATTAATTTATGTCTTGGTATGTCTGTATGTCTGTAACTTATGGCTTGCTATGTCAATATTTCACTGTCCTCTGTCTGTTTCACTGTCTCTGTATTTCTGTCTCGCCCCCCCCCCCTCTCTCTCCTCTCTCTCTCTCTCTCTCTCTCTCTCTCTCTCTCTCTCTCTCTCTCTCTCTCTCTCTCTTTCAAAAACAAACACAGGAGAGTATGAATTTAATTTTCTAAAAATTATTTTTAAGACAAAAAAGCTGTTTCTTTTCACCTATCCCCCCACTCCTCGCCCCCCCCCCCCCCCCCCCCTTTGCTCTTGTCATTCTCATACTCATTCCCCTACCACCCCACCCCAAATCTATACCAATGATCCTCCCTTTTTTCGGTTCATTTTACTCTTTCCCTAATCAGTTGTTTAACTTGGCACGTATACAAGCCATTAGCTAGTGGCTGGTGCCAATCTGTAATAATTCATTTGTCTACCTACAGGGCTGGTTCCAGACGACAGCAAGTCGTCTTCCAATCGTATTAGGCATTTCAGGGAGACGACATAACAGTTCCAGACCAGTCCAAGCTGGGCTGTGTTTTAATCTTTTCAAAGTGAAGGGGTTGGCATTCAGCTGCCATGGCAGTAGAGCTCTTGACAACAAAGCCCAGCCTGCTTTTTTGTGTTCACAACTAAGTTGTGTGTGTGTGTGGTGTGTGTGTGTGTGTGTGTGTGTGTGTGTGTGTGTGTGTGTGTGTGTGTGTGAGTGTGTGTGTGTGTGTGTGTGTGTTGTGTGTCTGTCTGTCTGTCTGTCTGTCTGTCTGTGTTTGTGTGTTATGTGTGTGTGCGTGTGTGTGTGTGTGTGTGTGTGTGTGTGTGTGTGTGTGTGTGTGTGTGTGTGTGTGTGTCTCCCTTCCCCTCCCCCCACCTCTATCCACCACCCACTACCCCCACCTACTCTTTTCACCTTACCCTGCCTCCCCATTCCCCATCTCTGCTTCCACCTACCCCCAGAATTAAAGAAGAAACCAAGCGTGTTTCGTTTTCATTCTCCCACTCGCTATCCCCACGGAGTGGAAGAAACCCATGACCACTAGACTGGGCTAATGATTGTCATGTCTTTTTGATGACGTTCAACAACTTTGGTGTTCTGCACATACATGTGACTACGATGCTGTCACCCTGATTTACCCAATGCCAGAATGGAAGCAAACAGGTGTTTTCAGAACAGTATACATGTATATCTGAGCCAGAGAACCCAGATCAGGGCCCTGTGCTTTTCTACCTGTCATGATCCACCCCCGTCTCCCATCCATGTGCTTCCTCAGGTCTCCATCATCTAATTCAACCTTTGTTTTTAACCCTTGGTAACCATTATCGTTGCTCTAATGATCATCACACCGAGTCTGGGGCTGGGAAACATAGAATACGGGTGATCCAGCTTGGAATTTCCTGTCCTTTTAAAGATAAAATTGTGGTTAAACACGCATGACTGGCATGTCACATGCAAACTGCAGTGCATTTTTATGCATAGAAAATCCAAATGAAAAAGATCTTAATGGAGGCAAATAGAGGATTTAAAAAGAAGAGAACCAAACCTAGATGGAGTGCCCTTAACTTCAGTATTATTGCTCACACACATGCCATCAAGACAGGATAGGCATGACATGAGTAATGCGATGTAGGAGATCAACAGTCCATTTATGGCTGTCTTGACAGATACATGTTCAGCTGTGGTTACAAAAGTTTGGGAGGGGGAATAGAAATAAAGGAAGGGTGGGAGATGAAGAACAGGAAGGAAAGGGTTAAAAAAAAATTTAAAAGCTCATCATGACTCGCAAAACCATGCTATTAACTAGTTCATTGTCCTTCCAGAAATCACTGCATTTCAAAAACACTTTCAGAACAGAAATGTATGTGATCAGTAATACAACGATGTGTCAGGGGTTGGGGGAGGGTTGGGCTGGTGGTGGGGTAAAGGCAGAGAGGGACGGGACGTGCTGGAGATAGGATGGGGGGGGGAGATAGGATGGGAGTAAGGCCCAGAATAAGCCCTCATTTCCACTTGCAAACTGTCACCCCCCACACATGACCAGACTTTGCAACCTTTGCTGAGCTTCCAGTGATCGGACTGCGACTCCATTAACGTTGGGGTTCCAGACTGAAGACATGCAGGTCAGTGTCAGAACAGTTTAGGACAGAAAGAGGGGGGAGGGAAAGGGGGAAGGGAAAGAGGCAGAGGCAGGGAATAGGAAAGATGGTTGCGAAGCCATGTAAAGAAAAAAGGGGGACTCAACAAGGTGGCAGCAGGGGGCGAGTGGCCTGTCTGACAGGTTCTTGCCGCTTGGTCAGTCAGACGTGAAATTGCTGCAGGAGGCTGTCCTGCCCTGCAGCCACACAAATGAGCAGCCGCTAATGGGAAAGCCTGGCAGTGAGCGCGTCGTCTGGACAGTAGCGAGGCCAGAGACGTTTTTGTGTTCGTCCTGGTATGTCTCAGGAAGGTGCGGGGGGAAAAAGAGAGAGCGTCAGTCTTCTGTCCCTGTCCGCCTACTGGCTCTTTCAAAAAAAATTGTAGAAAACATAGATACTTGTTCTTTTTGTAGTAAGCACAGAAAAAGAAAGCGTTTACTTTTTATTTGGAATTCCATGCTTGCAGAATTCATAAGGAACCCTCTCTAATCTGTTGCAGTCTACAGTTGGCTTCTGTCTGTGTCTTTCTGTTCATCTCTGCACTCCATTCTTTCGTTCACCCTCGCATTGAGCCCTGATATGATCATTTGTGTCCATCAAGGAAGAGTTGAAAGGTTATTTTCTCTGCTTCCTTCCACTTTTCTGCCTCCTTCACCACCTTCTCTCTCTCCCTCCCTCCCTCCCTCCATCCCTCTTTCTCTCTCTAATTTCTCTTTCTTTCTCCGCCTCTGTATGAAGGGATGGGGATCTCTCCTAAACGTTACAAGAAGAAAAGTTTATCACTGACCCACAACCAAACTGACTGACAGACCCAGCTGCTTGAGCTGAGAATTCTCGCCATTGCCTCACTGAGGTGTATTCATGCTTCGCAGATAGTGGCACAAAAAGACAGCCTAAAACACACACACACACACACACACACACACACACACACACACACACACACACACACACACACACACACACACACACACACACACACACAAAGAAGAAAAAAATCCTGTCCAGGATAGCAAGACTATCAGTGACACATAACTGCTGTGACTGACAAATCTGACATACGTCTTGAGAACAGTTACACCCAATATCAATAATCCATTCCATATCTGTGATAGAAATGGGGAGAGAAAAAAAACGGCTGGTACATCTTATGCACTCGACTGTCGCATTGAAAGCCACTGGCTTTCTGTGTTATGTGAATTTATTTCCTGATCATGGAATAGAGGACAAAGGGGTGAGGAAGGGGCCAAGGATGGAACGTTAAGAGGATTTTACTGTTACAACATTTTGATGGCATTTGAAAAATGTATTCATGATGGCAAACAGAAGGCTGATGGTCTGTGTCCTGAATGCAGACATTAAATGGTTGAGTGTGTGTGTGTGTGTGTGTGTGTGTGTGTGTGTGTGTGTGTGTGTGTGTGTGTGTGTGTGTGTGTGTATGTGTGTGTGTGTGCATGTGTGTGTGCGTGTGTACAGGCAACCCACCAAAGTTAACTCAGCACTGCTGCAGAGTTGGGGTTTTTTTTTTGGTTTTTTTTTTGTCTTCATGGACTCTGTAATAAAGGATAAGAATGACGAAGAGAATACAGAGAGAACAGAGATGTAGGAGGTCTCATCAGGACGGTGTAGACGCCTCACTGATCTTCCTCTGACTTTGACTGCCCCTGTGGATTTTTTGGTGCTGGCACTGCGACAAGACAGACCAGGGTGTGGCTGTGGATGGGGAGCCGGAATGAGTAGTGCAGGGTAATGCCACTGGAGTAGCACAGAATATCAGACAGAAGAAAGAGAAAGCAAAAACCTTATGTATCTGACTGCAGACCATATGCCTGACTGAAAACAGAAAACAGATGGTACCTCCTCTCTAAAGCCCTAGATGATTCTCACAAAGAGACGACTTATTCCTATAAAAAGACGTTTCTGGACGAGGGCATATTTTTCTCGATTGTCTGTCCACCTGACACAAGCAGCGAAGCAAAGGAAGGTGGACAGACGTGACTCCGATTCAAATGTTCATAGTAGGTGCTTCTGCTCAACATTTCAGAGAGTACTCAGATCTAGTCTTGAAATGCAGGTGACCAGATATCTATCTATATTTCACAGGCTGAAAACAGAAACCACACAGCAGCAGATTGAAGGGATCAGGAGAGAAGAGAGAATAAGTCACCTTAACAGTTCAGAATGTGAGAAAGGAGGGGGGGGGTGCATGGGGCATACTGGGCTCCAGACACTCTCCCTCTTTTAGCAGCTGGTGTGTTCAAATTTATCTTTTAGGAGAGGGCTTGTATGCCATTGATAATCACTCAGATCGTTTCATCTTGAGGCGTTGCCGCAACCTCCAGCCAGGAGGTTTGTCCCAGGATCCCATGCGCGCACATGCACGCACGCACGTACACACATACAAGCGCGCGCGTGCCCGCGCGCCTGCGCACACACACACACACACACACACACACACACACACACACACACACACACACCAGCCTCGATTCCATTCCATATCCATTGTGCGCCCAATTCGAGGAGGTAAGTGAATGTTCGTTCTTTGTTTTTCATTGTCTGGAATATCATTTGTCTTGCCAGAAGAAGACCAAAAAGTCAAAACGCACAGAGTTTGTTTTGTAATTTGTTCTTTAGTTTTGGCAGCAGAGTAATTATCTCTTCTCTCTCTCTCTCTCTCTCTCTCTCTCTCTCCTCTCTCTCTCTCTCTCTCTCTTGATTTTGTTTCAGTTTCAGTCAGCAGTCACCTCACTTTGAAATCAACTGTAAATCCCTGTTAAAGTCTGGCAGCCTCTGTATGACTGTGACAGACGTGAGTAAACCTGAGTAGTTTTCACTAGGATCGTTAATGGTGTTCGTGCAGTGCTTAAAAGCAGTTTGTTTGTCTCTCTGTCACAGGTCATTTCAAACAACTGTCTGTTG
Source organism: Conus canariensis (assembly GCA_033310375.1). Classification (NCBI taxonomy): domain Eukaryota; kingdom Metazoa; phylum Mollusca; class Gastropoda; order Neogastropoda; family Conidae; genus Conus; species Conus canariensis. The sequence goes on from CM065722.1 coordinate 20,993,924, forward strand.
AGGCCGGTTTCTGGCCGATCCACTTATCCCGTGCCCTCACTTCCTTAGGGAACTAATGTGATCAGACACCGGCAAACGCTTGACCGAAACCTGACGCTATCGTGGGAGACGGTTGCTATTACCGCACGGGATTTTGACACCTATGTCGCTGGCATAGTGAGCGGTCTGTTCATGACCTGAACTTGTGTCTGGATCAATTTTCAGAAACACGTGTTTTGAGTGATAACCCTAACTGTGAAAATGAGGATGATGTTGAGGATAGGGGCGTGAATGCAACCGTCGGTAATTATAACAGCGATAGCGTTTGATGTACAATATCTGTGTGTCGAAAAAAATTCTTTCCCATTTCTTTCATGGAAAGTGAACAATTTGCTCTCAAAGTTTGTTGTTTTTTTTTTGTCACATGCCTGTGGCTTTGACTTCAATGGAAGTCTTCATTGTGAACAAATCTTTCTGTAAAGCTCTTGTCAAATTTCTGAACAAGAAAAACGATCTGCGGTCTCATGTGTTTAATTAAAGAAGAATCTCTTTCTTTTGTAACGTGGATTGATGTTAATTAATGTCTTTTTATATTAATAAAGCTTTGTGTTAGGATTACGAAAAAGTATCATATCAGTTTGCACATAATGATATTCATCCAAAAGGTTCTTTTTTACTATAATCATTTCAATACTGATAACACCATCTCCATACTTGAAGAATATTTGTCTCTCGTGCATGGTCGTTAGGTGACGTTGACATTGTTTGTGAGAACCTGAACGGTAGGACGGCCTGGTGTTCTCCTGACATTTGCACCGACATTTTTAACCAGAGGTGCTAGCTGGTATACCTGTTCAGCAGACGATTGAAGCAGTGTTAATAGTTATTTCCTTATACCTGAAGATTTGCTCTCTGCCTTTCCTGATCCACGTTATTTGTTTGCATCCGAACGAATGGATTCTGATCACCTGCCTGTGAAATTTTGTATCGATTTATCAATGGAAAACCAGTCACAAATCTGTTGCGACTGATATCATTATGTGCAGTTAATTTGTTTAGCATAAAAACTATCTTTTGACTTGCAGAAAAAAATAATGTGTAAAGTAGAAATGCAAGTGAAATTAAAAGATGCTACAAAATTCATTGATCAGGAAGTTAAACAAAGCTCTGAACGTATTCAGTGAGTGTGCAAAAGGATGTGCATAATGTATATGAAGAAGCACACACAGACAAGGAAAGGTATAGTCAATGGAGATTGGTTTGACTCTGAAGGTCAAGCAATGAAAAGGAAAGCACAGATATCATTGAGAATTTCTCAAAGAACTTCAAAGTATCCACATGAAATAAATTATGTTACTGAAAGAAGAGAACATAAGAACATTTAAAAAAAATAAAAACACAGAAAGTGCTTAATACAAAATGCTTGATGATATGATCGGGGCTCTTCTCTCACAGCAAGAATTTTGGAAAACTAGTAAAAGGAGCCCCATCTGAAAGAAACCAGCCAAGGCATAACATCTATCGAGAAACGTGGCTTGAACATTTAAAAAATGCATTGAATGAAAATATTGTGCAAGATTAGCAGGACGTGGCTCACATTGATAATGATGGAGATGATGAGCATTTTAATCGTCCCATTTCTTAACAAGTTTTGTTTGATATGCTTAGAAAAGCTGCAGTCCAAGATAAATCATCACACTATCGATGAAAAACCGCCGGTGGTCAAATTGCAGAAATTATTATAAAACACTTTGATGAACTATTTGATAATGGACTTTCCTTAGAAAATTGGTCTGAGTCAGTTATTTTACCTTTGTTTGATAAAGGTAACATGATTAATACTAACAATCGCCGGGCATTATCTTGTTGATATCAGCTGTAAATGGCGCGGTGCCATTATTATGAATAAAAGATTACAGAGATGTGGCGGATTCAATTATATTACTTGTGAAAATCATGGTGGTTTCGAAAAAGGCTGTTCCACTATTGACTAAATGTCTATACTGGTTGCTTTCATTCTAAATCAATCTCGTTTAAATCGTAAATTTCATGTCGCATTGACTGAAAGAGTTTGTGGACAATGCCATTAAAATTGGCATGAGACGAAAACTGTTTTGAAGTGTCACATCTATGTAGAAAGTTGTGAAAAGTAGAAAGAGTAACGGGTCTGACTTGGCAGAAAGTATGAACTGTGTAGCTGTAGTAAGCTGAGGATGTTTGTAGCCCTGTCACTTTTTTCGAAATTTACGAACATGCTCTGGATGTTGTCAATAATGGTCTTCTTCCTACATGCCATTTTCTTTTTGTTGTTGCAGTTTGAGAATATGAGCTGTTTTGGACATTCATAGGTGATGATTTGTATAGCTTCCCCTTTCAAATGAGCCAATCTTCTTCCTTAATTTTGATTCTCTCTCTCTCTCTCTCTCTCTCACACACACACACACACACACACACACACACACACACACACACACACACACGGACACACGCACGCACGCACGCACGCACGCATGCACACACGTGCATAAGCCCCGCGTAATCAATTAATCAATAAAGAAACACACTTCAAATTTCCCCCGGTAACAAACAAAACCGTCAAAAAATCAATGCAGGTGCTCTTCCTGCATCATCATCATCATCGACGTCGTCGTCGTCGTCGTCGTCGTCGTCGTCGTCGTCGTCGTCGTCGTCGTCCAGGCCATAGAGGAGAAGACCAAGTTCCAGTGTTGTCGTCTTAGCCCTCCAGTTTTATGTGCGTTCTTCAAGTGCCAGCCACCAATGCCAGACAACCCAAACGGAGGCATTCAAGGCTCTTATCTCCGTCACTTCCTGAAAAAGAGAGAGAGAGAGAGAGAGAGAGAGAGAGAGAGAGAGAGTGAGCCACACACACACACAAACACGCGCGCGCGCGCGCTCGCGTGCACACACACACACACACACACACACACACACACACACACACACACACACACACACACACACACATACTGACAGAGAGAGAGGCAGACAAAGAGACAGATAGACAGACATTCACGAAGAGACAAACAGACAGACTGTGAGAGAGAGAGAGAGAGAGAGAGAGAGAGAGAGAGAGACAGACAGACAGACAGACAGACAGACAGACAGACAGACAGACAGACAGACAGACAGATGGGCGCAGACAGAATGAGAGACAGACAGACTGACTGACCGACAGGCGGACAGACAGACGGACGGACGGACGGACGGACAGAGAGAGAGAGAGACAACTTCTGAGGATGTTGTGAGATTTTGCGGGAAACGCACACTCGCCAATGAAAACGAGTGTGGATATCTTCAGCTGTTTTGATCGTGGTGAAAACAGAATGCGTCTTGGACGTGCCCTCCCTCTCCCACTCTGGCACCAAGCAAACTCCTGCGCGTGTCTGGCAGCACTTGAGGAGTGGCGCTATGTCTTCGATCAATTAAGAAAAGGCTTCTTGTTTTTTGTGTTCTCTTTACCTTTCCTTCCTGCCTCCTTTCTTTCTTCATGCTTTTCTTTTGGTGTTCGGTTCCTGTTTCTGTCTCTGCTCTGTCTCTGTCTTTCTGTCTCTGTCTCTCTGTCTCTCTGTCTCTCGTCTCTCTCTCCTCTCTCTCTCTCTCTCTCTCTCTCTCTCTCTCTCTCTCTCTCCGTCCGTCCATCTGTCTGTCTGCCTCTCTCTCTCTCTCTCTCTCTCTCTCTCTCTCTCCTCTCTCTCTCTCCGTCCGTCCATCTATCTGTCTGCCTGTCTCTCTCTCTCTCTCCCTCTCTCTCTCTCTCTCTCTCAACACACACACACACACACACACACGCCACCACACACACACACACACATAATACACATACATGCATGCACGCACAGACACGCATACACAAACACACGTACGCACACACGCACGAACGCACGCACGCACGCGCGCACGCACGCACGCACACACACACACACACACACACACACACACACACACACACACACACACACACACACACACACACACACACACACCAAACATGCATTTGAAAACCAAAGCAACAAAATCCAAGAGAACAAAAGGCACTACACACTCATCAATGGGCAGTTCAGCAGTTCTATCATCAGGTGAGTACGTATGTCCGAACTCCCGTGTATACATAGGCGTACATTTGTCTGTCCACCTGGTGGAAGAGTTCCCAATGGCCACTGGATTCACACGTGGTCACGTTTCAGTGCTAGACTACATTCTGAAGCATTGAGGGGTTGTGTTGTTGTTGTTGTTTTTATCTCAGTGGACCAAGCTAAGGATATTCAGATTTTTTTTGCAAAGTGAAGTGACTTACTTAGGCCCATAGCTCAAGGGTGAGCATAGGCCATCGACAACACTCCGCCATTGCACGCGGTTCTGGGCTGCTCGCTGAATGCCTGTCCAGTTGGTCCCCTGCCTCTTTATCTCTGCCTCAGTGTCTCGCCTCCACCTGCTGCGAGGTCGGCCTCTCTTCCTTTTCCCCTGCGGGTTCCATGTCAGGGCTTGGCATGTGGTGCTGGATGCTGGCTTCCTAGAGTGTGTCCAATCCAGCCCCACTTCCTCCGCAGAATCTGCTTGGCCACTGGTTCCTGTCCTGCTTGCTTCAATAGATCTTCATTGTTGATTTTTTTCTGGCCATCTGATTTTGAAGATGCGCCTCAGACAGGTGTTGATGAAGGTCTGAATTTTTTGCTGTATTGCCTTGGTCATTCTCCAAGTCTTGCAGCCATAGAGCAGAACCGACTTCACGTTTGAATTGATAATACGCAATTTTGTTGTCCTTCTGATCTCTCCTGAGGCCCAGATGTTCTTTAGCATGATGAATGCTGCTCGCGCCTTGCCTATCCTGGCTATGATGTCTCGGTCGGTGCCCCCCTGCTTGTCAACCACGCTTCCCAAGTAGACAAAGGAATCTACTTCCCTGATGGGCTCGCCTCCGACTGTGACTGGGCTGCTGCCTGTGGTGTTGATCTTCATCAGCTCGGTCTTCTAAAGTGAAGTGATGCAGGCAGAAATTGAAGCAAACTTCAAAGAAGATTTACTGTTCCACCCGAACGAAAGAGACAAACAAATGACAAGACAAAACACAATGCGTTTCGACCTTTTTGGTCTTCTTCAGAGAAGACAAACAGCATTCAGGACAATGAGAATGAAGAAGGAACAATCGCTTATCTCCTCAAATTGGGTGCAAAATGGATGTGGGATGAATACGAAGGCTGCTGGATGCTCTTTCGTTCGGCGGAACAGTAAATCTTCTCTTAAGTTTGTTTTTTTATATCTATTCCATCTCAAGCAAGAGCTTTGTTTTCTTTCTTCTTCTTCTTTTTCTGATAGCCCTTGCACCCCGCCCCTTCCTTGCCGTGTAAGTGGTATTAATCTCACACCGGACATAGCGGGTCCTCTATACAACCATACCCAACCGCACCTCTTGCAGCCCAGGCAATGCAGTCTGTAGTAATCTAACAGAAAGCAATCAATGTTTTGTCTCCATGAGGCAACCCACAAGATGAGACACTGCCCTGCTGCAGCCGAGTCACTTGGGTGGTGTTTAGCGGTGCCTGTTCTGATCCGACTTACGCAGAGCGTTGTCCACTAAGCCCCCCCCCCCCCCCCCTACTGACTACACTAAGTGCTTAGTCATGAGACCAGTTAGAGCGAGGGATGCCCTCTGCGGAGCATAATTATCACCATGGTCATATAACAACATCCCCATGAATTTGCCGATGCCGACGACTTTGACGTAGAATCGTTTCTGTTGTTGGAAGAGTTACATGTAGCGGGCATCGTTCGGTGCTGCCGTTCGTGGTGCCTGGTCTGGCGCGGAGGCACTGAGGGAACAAGCAAAACTTGAGAATTGACACGACATTTACACTTCCTCCCTGCCTCCTTCCTCCCCCCCCCCCCCCCCCCCCCGCCACCACCCCCTTCCCCCCAAACAACAACCTCCCGCTTGTTCCCCATCCCCTCCATTTCTCTCGCCTCTCGTTTTTTGACGTACAAGTGCACATCTATCGATTTATCAATTTTTTTTTTATATGTCCACAGGAATCTTCTGCAAAGTCCTTCTGTGTGTGTGTGTGTGTGTGTGTGTGTGTGTGTGTGTGTGTGTCTGTCTGTCTGTCTGTCTGTCTGTCTGTCTGCTGTCTCTCTGTCTCTTTGTCTGTCGTCAATGTCTGTGTTTTTATGGGGGCGGTGGGGGGCGAATGTGTGTGCATAGTCCTGTTCGTGTCCGTGTGCTGTGTCTGTGTTCTATGCTATATCTGTGTAAGAGGTGCGTGCGCGAGCTGGTGCGAATCTGAACGGTGTGTGTGTGTGTGTGTGTGTGTGTGTGTGTGTGTGTGTGTGTGTGTGTGTGTGTGTGTCTAGCGTGTCATCTCTGATCTTAATAGTTCAATAACTGTACGCCTGCATAGAACCAACCTGCTCACCCCACCCAACCCCATGGCTTCCTCCTTATCCCAGTCAGTGGACTGGGGCAGCGCTGAGTGATGCTATCCAGCTGAGCGGAAGGGCCTAGACTGGAACTGACGAGATAGGGAGGAGGAGAGAGAGAGGGGAAGGGTAACGTTAGAAGGAATGAAGGGAGAGAAGCGGCAATGTGGTCTGCCCCTGCCGAGGAAAGGATGGAGCTGGGGGCAACGACGTGTTCTCCGGGACATCAGCCGGTCACAGAGAAGGGGCTTGGCTTCTGTAAAGTATGTAGTATCATGCAGAGCATCAGTGAAATTGCTCGGAGAGAAAAATGGTTAATGTATATACAATACATGCATTCATGCACACAATCATACATCCATACATATATACAAACATACATACGTACATACATAGATAGATACATGCATACATACATGATCATACATACATACATACATACATACATACATACATACATACATACATACATACATACATACATACATACTGCATACTACGTACAAACAGACAGACAGACACACACACACACATACAGTCAGACACTAAAATACATTTTTCATTACAAGCCCGCTTTTAATCAGCAGCACAGATAGACAGACGGACAGACAGACAGACGGACAGACAGACAGACAGCGCAGAACCGACAGACAAAAGACAGACAGAGAGAGACAGATTTTCAAGCTGTTATTTTCTTTTTACTTTGGTCCCATTCTTCAACCTAAAAAAAAATGCAGCTGCTTTCTTATTTCTGCAAAGGAGACAAACATACAGTTATGTATACACGTAAATGCTATGAATATCAGCCTGCCATTTTATCAACAGAGAGAGAGAAAGAGAGAGAGATGTTCAGACTGTCACATTCCCGCATGTCTGAGTGTCACTCTTTAATGAAAATAGGTTTCCAGCTACATTACTACCACCACCACCACCACTACCACACCACCACCACCACCACCACCACCCCTCTGTTACGTAGCTCAAGTTTTGATTCGCATCTATTGGACTGATCGTTTGCCTGTCAACAAGATTTTTTTTAATTCAAAACCTACTGAACCGATGTTAGTGAAACATGGTGGAGAAATGGAATGTGGCCCAGTGGTGACCTGTAATATTTGAGTGCGGATCTGGGATGCAAATCCGGATCAAAAGCCCGATCCAGGATTTATTCAAGCTTGATGAGAATCTGCGTGTTCCATAGTCCCCTTCTGCCTCTTTGTGAAGAGGATCTCCCTGTACGAATTGTGGAGCTCTTGGTGACGAATGATTTTTGACATCATGCTGTTTCAAACACAAGACACAGCAAAAGAGTTGGGAGCCGGGGTGGGGGAACGGGTGAGGGGGATAGGGTGCAGCATCTGTCTCAACGTCCAATTGAATCAGCAAATTCTTTTAAGGACATACAAAGGAAATCGATATATCATGATATCATTATGTACACCATTGAGGTCGTCACTAATCACACACTCAGCAAGACGTCAATGATTTTCAAAACCCGTAATGCATCACTCTCTCATTGTCCCTCCTTCTATGTTCCCGGTGGACCCATGGGAGGCGCTAATCAGTGCAACCCCGCAGGGTGCCCGTCCATTCCCCTTAGATCACACTGTGGCAGCGTCCCATGGCTGCACCCACCGCCCGGGTCTGCCTGCTTCCTGTCCACCAGACAGCTTCCATTACAGGCTTGTTTGGGTGTTTGTTTTTTTTTTTCCAGGCTGCTGCCAAGGTTCTGCACGCGTCTGATGTTTCCTTCAGTTTGTGGGGTTTGGATTGACACGGCCTGGGGGAGTGTAGCTGTCTCTCTGTCTGCCTGCCTGGCTATCTGTCTACTCATCTATCTACCGATCTATCTACGTATCTGCTCGTGTGTCTGTCTGTTTAACTGTCGACCTGTTCATGTATCTGTCTGCCTGTTCATCTATGTGTCTGTCTGTCCGTCGGTCGGTCGGTCTGTCTATGTACCTATCTATTAATTCATCTGGCTATATTCATGTCTGTCTGTGTATTTGTCTATCTATTCTCTCTCTCTTCTCTCTCTCTCTCTCTCTCTCTCTCTCTCTCTCCTCTCTCTCTCTCTCTCTCTCTCTCTATCGATCTCGATCTCGATCTCTGTGTGTGTGTGTGTGTGTGTGTGTGTGTGTGTGTGTGTGTGTGTGTGTGTGTGTGTGTGTGTACACACACACACACACACACACACACACACACACACACACACACACACACACACACTCAAACACTCAAACACTCACGCACGCACGCACACACGCACACACACTTACACGCATCGCGCATATAGATAGAAAGATACTCTTTCCCTCCTTTTTGGTCATTTTTGCTATGTCATCATCATACTGATGGAGGAATTTTTGCCCTTGTCGCACATCAGCAATTGTTATTGGTCTACAGAAAGAGAGAGAGAGAGAGAGAGAGAGAGAGAGGGAGAGAGAGAGAGAGAGAGAGAGAGAGAGAGAGGGAGGGAGAGAGAGGCTTCAAACCAGTGGCCCATTTGAAGAAGCTACATAATTCGTCTCGTACGGAATTTAAAAAAAAACAGTTAAAGACAACAGATGACCTCTCGCCAATAAGACAGCATTGGACCTCTCGCCCACAAAGGCAGTATATGAACTCTCGCCCACAAACACATTTGACCTCTCATCCACAAAGACAACGTTTGACCTCTCATCCACAAGACAACATTTGACCTCTCATCCACAAAAACAACATTTGACCTTTCGCCCATAAAAATATTAAATATTTTGATCTCTCAGCCATGAAAATAACATTTGAATTCCCACCCATGTAACAACATTTGATCTCTCACCTTCTAACAAAATTGATCATTCGCCCACAAAGACGTTTGACCTCTCACCCATACAGACAACATTTAACCTCTTGCCCATAAAACAGCATCTATCTTGATTTAACGACGATGAAGTAGATTTCAAATGGACAGAAGCTGCATCACAAAACTGGCTTGTCTAACTCTAAGCATCGTTTTTCATCTCTGTTTCATTTACACATATTGAAGTCCATGTCCGACGACTTGATTCGTCGAATTTCTGTATACTTACTTGCGATTGGTAGCTGATGAGACCGTCCTTCACCTGCTGCCGCCTGACAGGCTGTTGCCGCTTGGTCAGTCAGGCGTGAAATGGCTGCAAAAACTGCCGTGAACTGCAGCCGCACAGCTGAGGAGACACTAATGGAGGAAGTCTGGCAGTGAGCGAGCTGTCGGAACAATGGCGGGGAGAGAGAGCAGGGAGGGGCTTTCACCGACTACTTTAACTTGTATAACTCTCTCTCTCCTCTCTCTCTCTCTCTCTCTCTCTCTCTCTCTCTCTCTCTCTCTCTCTCTTAATTCTTCGTTCATTGAACTGTATTCTCCTCCCCCCCCCCTTCCTGAATTCTGGATTCAAAATCCACAAGACTGCTCTCTCTCTCTCTCTCTCTCTCTCTCTCTCTCTCTCTCTCTCACACACACACACACACACACACACACACACACACACACACACACACACACACACACACACACACACACACACGTGATATGTGTATATGAGAGAGATCAGTATGTGAGTGAATGAATGTATGTTTGTTTTACCTGTCCGCGAAGAGTCACTCAGATCAAAGAGCTTGAAGAGCACTAACTGAAAGAAAACTACACTGTAATACACCTACTAGGATTTATAGCCCGGTGTACGTTTCATCATCATTGCTGTTGTTCTTAAATGACGAAGAATATTTTGCTGTGTATTTATATCCACATCCTACAAATAACGCGATCTTCACTATGCATGACACTGATCATGTGACCATCTCTGTCAGTATACCTGCAAAGAAAGTGGGAGGATCAGAGGTCTGTGGTTTAAGTCTTGTAGTACCTGACTTTTTCCTGTTTTGTCATGTATATCGATGATGATCTTCTACATAAAATCTTAGACCAAGCCTTCTCTCATTTAGCGCACGTGATAAATACCTTGGAAAACAACATGCTGCTTCCTGTGACATTCTGTGGGAAAAACAATGAGGAAATAGATCGGCTCTGATGACAACACAAACACCTAGCATTAGCCAGAGAGAGGTTGGCACCGCTAGGTAGAATGGGGACAGAAGAGGGAACTGGCGTTGCAGACGGGATGGGGTAAGCTGCTTTGCGTCTTAGGAGTTGAGTACAGCTGGAAAGGTGGTTCCATAGTGATTGAGTGAGCTGGAGAACAGTTCAGTATGCTTTGACGGACCTGTTGTGTCTGACCTCGGTGATTAGTACCATGGAAGTGGTATGAGTAGTATGGTCCATGCTGATCAGTGGGACTGTCCTTGCAAAACCTTACTGGCATGAGAAGTTCCTCAAGACAGCGAATAATTGTCCAGGAACCTGCTCTTCTCGCCCAGGTGTGTACAATGTAGCTGGAGATGTACAGTAAAGTAGTAGACGGGCAGTTAAATCTGGCCTAGCCTACTGATGGCATGCAGAACTTGTTGCAGGACCGATCTATCAGCAGGCCTTGCTTTTTTCTTTTTACTGCAAGGGATTCTGACAGATCAGAAAGAAGCATTGTTGTTCTAGTTCACCGACGACCAAACCCATCGGTTCTGAAGACTCCTCTCCCGCCTAAATGCTAGTGGTAGAAAGATTTCTTCCGCTCCAGATCATGCTGGAGCTTTCTCTGTTAAATGGTGAAGAATCTCCATGGTGTCTGACATGTGGTCAATCCCTCATCATGAAGATCTCACGGAGTGCTGAGACTAAAGCAATATCAGCCATACACATTTTATCGCAAACGCTATGAAGAATTTTTTTTTACCAGATGTTTCAACTTACATGATATTTTTCGAGGAAAAAAAGATTTCATTTCCAGTTAATCAGACCAATACGCAAGTCATATTCAAATGTGTTTTAGATTGATCTCTTACTTTCAGGAACTGACGTAATCTTGGGTTTGAACCTTGGATTCCAGTTTGCGCTTAGTTCTTATTTTAACCTGCTTTGCCTTGACAAGATCTTCTTGGTGAATTGGGCAATAAACAACCTCTCTCTCTCTCTCTCTCTCTCCTCTCTCTCTCTCTCTCTCTCTCTCCTCTCTCTCTCTCTCTCTCTCGTGTTTTATACGTACAGGTCCTTGATGTAAGTGTGTGTGTGTGTGTGTGTGTGTGTGTGTGTGTGTGTGTGTGTGTGTGTGTGTGTGTGTGTGTGTGTGTGACTTTCATCCTTCCTTGCCTGACTGAGAACTAATCCTTGGATACTACTTGTGCGTGTCATTATGTTCTTAGCAATAATAACTATCTTTTCACATCGGCATCTATTGTTGATAGTGATCACCGTAGGCTGTGCTGAAACATTTTGTGTTCTACTCATTTACTATCGAGACCACTCGTGTTGCTAAAGGCATTTCGCCCCATGCTTCAGAAATGACTGAACTGTGTGGCTCATGAATCATATGTGACTTCACTGAATGTTAGACTAAATTTGTGTTTATAAAAAAAAAAAAAAAAAAAAAAAAAAAAAAAAAAACCTTTCTTATACCTGCGTTCGGTGGATGTGACTGATCGGAGAGCGCTCCATAAGTGCAACGCATTTGTGCCAAACAGACTTGGACGTATAGACAATTCTATCTGATTATCAGCATATATATGTGTGTTCAGATACATATGAGTTGGTGATTCTGTGCGTGCAACATACAGGAATTGTGCTTTTTAGTCTTGCAGTACTTCGTCCTGTACAACCTGACAGCAATTAGTTGTGTGCACATTAAATTGTAAGTGCATTCTCAGTCACCTATTTCCGAACCACTGCTGTGGTATCTAATCTACCAGTTTGTTTGATTGGTTTTTTCTTTTTTTTGTTTTTTTTGTTTTTTGTTGTTGTTGTTTTCATCATTTATTTTACTTTTTTTTTGTACGTGTCCTTTCTTCCTCTTTCTTTTTGATTTTCCTTTTACTTGTGCACTCAGGACATAACATGACCACAAACCAGAGCTCATGGCCATCGAGAGATGGACTGAGAATTTGCCATTTAAATATCAATAGTGCAGTCAGTAAGATCTCTGATATCTCGACCCTGATATCGAACCACCAAAAGCCATTCCATGTTCTGGGTCTCTCCGAATCAAGACTAAATACCTACATTAGTGATAAAGATGTATCAGTCCCAGGTTATAATATCGTTCGAAAAGACCCTACTAAAGACAAAGAGACAGGTCTTCTAGTGTATGTCAGTGAATCTCTCAACTTCAAGAGACTTTCCCACCTAGAACAACATGACATAGAAGCAGTGTGGATACAAATCACACTGAACAAATCACGATCCATTTTAATCGGGTTTTGCTATCGGAACCCAGCAGAAAGAGTCAGCTGGACTGATAAATTTGTTACTATGATGGACGCAGTTTCATTAGAATGTAAAGAGATTGTTTTACTCGGTGACTTCAATGTAGATCTTTTGAAATCAAACAGCCAATGGAGCCAAACGATAAGTGTGTTAAATTTACATCAGATTATCAAAACACCCACCAGAGTCACACCAACTTCAAAGACAATCATTGACCATATCTATGTCTCAAATGAAAATAACATACTAGAAGCTTGTGTACCAGTCTTCTCTTCTAGTGATCATTACCCAGTGTGTGTTACATGGTCTAAACATGGAGTGAAAATCCCAAAACCAGGCCACAAAACCATAACCTATCGTTGCTTCTCAAAATTTAACGAACAAAACTTTTTGCTTGATTTAATGAACTCAGAACTTAATACAGTATACAATATTGCTGATCCAGATTCAGCGATTGACTTTTGGATCGAAATTTTTACAGAAGTCTATAACAGACATGCTCCGTTAAAAACAATCAGAGTAAAGCATATTCCCAAACCACCGTGGTACACGAAAGAATTACAGGAGGCATGCTACCTTAGAGACCTTTTGAAAGAACATGGCTATGAAGAAGAATCAAGATCACTAAGAAATGCAATAAACTCTCAGAAGCGCAGGGAAAAAACAAAATACTATCGCGAGTTATTAACTTCCAAACAAAATCCAAAACTGGTTTGGCAAGCAATAAACCAGCTTAGCAATAACAGTTCTTCTTCAAAATCAACTGTTATCAAAGGTATTTCTGCTGAACAACTTAACACTCACTTCTCTACCATTCCAGATACAGTTGTTACTACTGATCATTCAAGCTCTAATGAACTTAAAGAACTCCATCAATTTTGTCACGACAAAAAAATCACGTCTGAACTACACATTCCACTCATAACTGTGCACGAGGTGTATCAGTACCTACTTCATCTCAAACAGTCAGGAACACGTGGACTAGATGGCGTAGATGGCAAAATTCTGAAACTCTCGGCTCCAGTTATAACTGACACGTTAACGTATATCTTTAATCTGTGCATAGATAAAAGCTATTTTCCTAATGCGTTCAAAAAAGCAAAAGTTATACCCATTCATAAATCTGGTGATAATACTGATCCTTCAAACTACAGACCAATATCAATCTTATCTATCCTTTCGAAACCTCTAGAAAAGCATTTAAATAAACACATCCTTCATCACTTCAACAAGTACGATTTGCTCCATCCCGGACAGTCTGGTTTCAGACAGAAACATTCCTGCCATTCTGTATTAATCAATCTTGTAGATGTGTGGCTTAATAATATTAATAACAACAGATATTGTGGTGTCTTATTCGTTGATTTTAAAAAAGCATTCGATGTCATTGACCACAATCTCCTTATTCGAAAACTGGAGGTATACGGTCTTTCAAAATCCGCCCTTATCCTTCTAAAATCATACATCACAAAACGACAACAATGCGTCTTATCGGGGACGACTGTCTCTTCTATAACAACTCTTAAGTATGGCGTTCCACAAGGCTCCATTTTAGGCCCGCTACTCTTCTCAATCTACATTAATGACCTACCCCTACATGTGAGATCTGCATGCGACCTCTTTGCAGATGACACCACAATTCACACCAGCCATAATGATCCTTCCAGTCTTTCTAAACATTTGCAAGAGAGTACCAATGACCTTGTAAAATGGACCGAACTAAATCACATGTCACTTCACCCTCAAAAAACAAAACTGATGTACATTACAACTAGGCAAAAAAGACAAAAGCTCACCAATGATTTCCCTCCTATACACCTCAATAATGTACTTGTGGAACAAGTCACTCATCATAAAGTATTAGGACTAATAATTGACAATAGTCTCAGCTGGAATCCCCACATAACGTTACTATGCAAAAAGCTCTCCCAGAAAGTCTATCAGCTCACCAAAATCAAACACTTTCTTGACCTTCATTCACGAAAACTTTTTTTCCATGCTCATATTCAGTCTTATGTTGATTATGCATCGACTACATGGGATTCTGCAAGTGCAAACACACTAAAACCATTGTTCAGCCTACATAAACGAGCGCTCAAATTAATCCTTCTGAAGAAAACTAGCCTCGAAAGCTCTGATTATAAACATCTTCACATTCTTCCATTCAGCCAGAGACTCAAATACAACAAAGGGCTAATGATGCACAAGATTCTGACCGGGAATGCTCCAACAACTTTAATGAGACGATTCTCAAAAGTCTCGTCGAGAAACTCCCACAAACTCCATATCCCAATCCCCAGAATTGACCTATTTAAATCAAGTCTAACGTACTCGGGAACCTCTTTGTGGAACTCCCTTCCAGAATCCATCAAACAAATCCATTGTACCACAACTTTCAAAAACACTTACCTTACCCATCTTCTGCGGTAAAAACAAAAACAAAAAACATAAGTAATACCAACAAGTGATCTCAAAAGCATAAATCATCCCATTTTCATGTACTTAACCAATTTGTCTTTTCTATTTTTTTCTTCTTTTTATCATGTATCAAATATTTATATATATATATGTATATGTGTATGTATGTGTATGTGTATGTATATATATGTGTATATGTATACATACATATATATATAATATCACCAATGTGTGTGTGTGTATGTATGTAGTATGTTTGTATGTATGTATGTATGTGTGTGTATGTGTGTATATGTATGTGTACGTGTGCGCATGTATATGTATGTGCGTGTGTATGTGTGTATATGTGTGTATGTGTATGTATATATATATATATATATATATATATATTTAATATATATATATATATGTATATATATATGTATGTGCATGTATGTGTATGTGTGTGTGGGTATATATATGTGTGCATATGGATATAATCTTATGAAAAATGATTATATGTTGTGCCCTTTTTTCACTCTCTCTCTCTCTCTCTCTCTCTGTCTCTCTCTCTCTCTCTCTCTGTCTCTCTCTCTCTCCCTCTCTCTCTTTCTCTCTCTGTCTGTGCGTGCGTGCGTGTGTATGTTCCGAATTCCGTACATACTTTGTCATATTCTTTTTTACTGTCTGATTTTATACATGCTAATTGTTGTACGTTTTAGTACATTTCTTCGTGCCTTCTCCTTTGACCTCTGTCTCTGTCTGTCTGCCTCTCTCTCTCTCTCTCTCTCTCTCTCTCTCTCTCTCTCTCTCTCTCTCTCTCTCTCTCAACACAAATATCCTAGACGTTGGCCAATGCAAACATTCCATCCAACACTAATCAGGAATCCAACTCCCAAAACAAGAAGGTTGAACTTACGCAATAAAACATTGCGTCGACCCGGCAAGCGAGAAGCTTGTTGTTGCTCCACGTGAAAACAACAAGGCCAGCACTTCCGGCTCCCTGACAGAATAAATCACTAAAAGCTATTACGGAGGTGCCAGCCATTGTTCTACAGTCGTCGCATAAACCCTCCCTGCCTATTTCCCGCCATTGCGAGGGAGGCCAGCCTCCTCAATAAATCAAGATCTTCCATGGCCGGGTTGTCGTTCTTGCTGTCTCTATAATGATCTTCGTCGTTCGTGCGCTTGCCAGAAGCCGGAATTTAAAACGTCTGTGTGGAGAGATAAATAATGAATTTTTGTCTTGTGTTTAGCCATTCTCTTTTAACGAACTCGCAAATAGGAAAAGACGAAAGGATAATAGGAGGGGCATCGAGTGCTAGTTTATCACTTTCCATCACATCGCGAGTGCTTTCAGTGTTCGCTGAATAGCTTCGTTGGTAGCAAGCAAGTGAGGCTTTTGCTGTCTATCTCGTTATTTGGATTTATCTTTGATCTTTTTTGTTGTTCCTTTTTCCATCAAGAATGAATCAAAATAGAATCTGTTTCGTCAGCATCCAAATTATATTCAGGCTTAGACTTGTGGCTGCTTCGAGGTTTTTTTTTCTGGTTTAAGTGGGATTTTTTTTTAATGAAACCGTCACTGTTATCGGCTTCACCATCATCGTCTTCATTAGCACCATTACTGTCATCATTATCATCATCACCCTCTCTGCCACAACCGTTACTTTCATCAGCATTACCACCGCCTCCATCATCATCGCCACCACCACCTTTATCGTTACAATAGTCGTCGCGCCGTCTTCAGGATCATCACCATTAAACATCATCATCATCATCATCATCATCATCATCATCATCATCATCATCATTATTTTCATATTCATCCTCATCATCACCACCACCACCATCAGCATCAGCATCATCAACAGCAGGAACTCAACACTACTACTTGTACTATCATTGTCATCATTATCACCCTCACTACCACCACCATTACCACCACAAATTTCACTTTCTTCTTCTTCTTCATAATCATCATCATCATCAAATTCACCATCATTATCATCGCATTATGACCACCAGCATCTCCATCATCATCATAAACATCATTATCATGAAAATAGCAAAGCACTAATACTGCAGTAAAACAAGCTTCAAGAAGTCCTAATCACTGTTTTCACCCCATTTCCGTGTCAAAACAGTATTGTCATCAAGAAAGCAGTGAGGATTATTGATTCCTGT
>CM065722.1:21016249-21088749 GCA_033310375.1 Conus canariensis
TGTGAGCTTGATGACCTCTTAGACGTTGAGAAAGCCGGGTGAAATGCTCGGCGTACTTGCCCGGTTAGGGTCAAATTTCTGGTCATCTTAAGCTGGCCAGATTTAACTTACCCCGCTTCTCAACATCCCCCCCCCCCCCCCCCCCATCTCCCGATTTCCTTTCCGGCACCACCCACCTCGTATCCACATTTCGGCAAGAATTTTCAAATCCTGATAAAGGAATTGAGGATTGGTATTATCGTTCTTATGATAAACAGGAATTAATTTTTCCCCTCTATTTAGTCGTGATTGCCGCGCGAACCAGGAGAGGGCTTAGCAGGTTATCCGTCTTATCTGCCCAATCACATTCCGTTCAGTTCAGCCTTGCCCATTAGATAGTAACCCTGTGGAAAGGTGACTACAATCATCTTTCATGACGGCTACTGTATCACGCTCACCGTCCATCACGTCTGCAACAAGTCACCGCTACAATCATCTTTTATGACGGCTACTGTATCACGCTCACCGTCCATCACGTCTGCAACAAGTCACCGCTACAATCATCTTTTATGACGGCTACTGTACCACGCTCACCGTCCATCACGTCTGCAACAAGTCACCGCTACAATATTTTATGACGGCTACTGTATCACGCTCACCGTCCATCACGTCTGCAACAAGTCACCGCTACAATAATCTATGACGGCTACTGTATCACGCTCACCGTCCATCACGCTTGCAACAAGTCACCGCTACAATCTTTTATGACGGTTACTGTACCACGCTCACCGTCCATCACGTCTGCAACAAGTCACCGGTACACTAGAGAAAACACGCCAAGAACGCTGTCCAAGTCACTCCTGCAGGGATGCTGTCCAATGCAGAAGAGACTCTCGGGAGCATGAACGCTGGAGTCATCTTGTGACTCTGAGGAAAGGTGACTACAATCATCTTTTACCCATTCTCTCACCCCTCCCTTTCCTCCTTACCTCTCTTACCTTACGGCTGATTTAACTATGGTAAATCCATATTACCCCCCCCCCCCCAACACCTCATTCACCTGTCCACACAGACACCAAGTCCCGCTCCACAACCCACCCCTGTCTCGCCTCGTTCCTAGTTTAGTCGTATGAGGTAGGCGAGAGATGAGAAAGGTACTTCTTCCCTTCCCTATCCTTCCCCCCACTCCAGCTCCCCCTTCCCCCTTACTCGTAGCGCTCCACTTTCCACCCCCACTCCTCCTTAAACTCGCAACACTGATGTAAATCTAATCGGTGGTAATGTTAGACTGATGATTTTCTTTCTCCGCCTTCAAAGTTAGATGTGTCAAATCACGACGCCGAAACCTGGCATCGCTACGTAACGGTTTATATTTGTTTGGTATTGATGGCTTCAATTTGGTATTTATGGCTTAAATCGGATATTAAGTTACCGATAATATTGAAAGTAACCTGATTGTTTTGTGATAACCTGGTCAGTTGGCCGTGTATGCCGATTGAAACCTAAATTCTAGCAAAGGCTTTATACATAGGTATCCCTGTACCAGTTTTACACGGAAGTTAATCGGTGGGTGGAAAGGAACTTAACGAATTCTGAAAGCTTTATTTTACTCGTAAATGAATTATAAATGAGAAGTAAATGGAGACAGAGCCACAAACTCGGGCTTGCAGAATTTCCTTTGTCCACTCGTGTTATAAACAGTGAACAGTGGGCGTCGGTTAATGAAAGTGATACATTTAAACAAGGGAGGTACAAAATAAAATCCGCAAGTGTTACAGAATGAAAAGCTAAGCGCACCAGAGGAGGGGTTAGAAAGGTAATCTTTCTCCATCCAACGTACACTACACTCCACCCCAGTCGCCGCCCGTGCCCCAGCTCCAGTCCTAATTGTTCTTGCCCCGCCCACACTTTCTGATATTTATAAACCTAACCTCCGGTAAGCTGAGGCTGCCACAATTATATCTCCTCTCCCAACCACTACCACCACCCTCCTTTTCCTGGTATGAATTTTCATTAGGTGAGGGGAGATAACTGTCCATTTAAGACTAGTCGGGTGCCTCAGTATCGCCGTCCCACCAAGTCACCCAACCGTAATGCTGCTGTCCCGTCAAGTCGCATCCCGCAATGGCAACGTCCCGCAATGTTGTTGGCATCTCTCTCTCTCTCTCTCTCTCTCTCTCGCGCGCGCGCGCGCGCGCGCGCGCGCGCGCGCGCACACACGAGAGAGAGAGAGAGAGAGAATCTCCCATTCGTCTGTGCCCCAGTTGCTCAGCCCTGCTCCACTTTAAAAAAACAATTTCGTTTCGTCGAATGTTGGGTCAGTTTGGCGAGAGAAACTTCGTGGTACAAGTCGGCGTTTTATCATTTCTCTTGTTTAAATAAAACAAATAATTTAAATGTTATTTTTCGAACATTCTGGGAGCTAACTTTATCTTCGACAGAAACAAGCTGCAGGAGTGATGGCTGTCTGTAGACTGTCCGGCAGCCTGATAGACCACCCTGCCCGTCTTGACTGCTCTGATACTCCTTTGCACACACTGACCATTGACGACGCCTGCGGGCGTGCATGCGGTCATTCCGCATGAACAAGAGAGACATGATCGACAGAATATCGAGAGAGTGGAGGGTGGACAGAGGGGAGGGAGTTGGGGGTGGATGGGCTTTGTCTGAAATTCATAAATTGGGTGTCCAGCGCGCGTGATCCACGCCATTTATGCCGACAGAGTAATCGTGTGGGCTATGTGTTCATATCTAACACACACACACACACAATTTTTTTTTATCTTTGCCAGGTCATTATTGTAATGACGAAGGAATTGTGAGCCCGCACTTGTCCCCCCTATCCCCCCCCCCCCATCCCCCCACCCACTCGCCCATCCCCGCCTACTAATTTGTTCAACCTATCCTGTAGTCGAGTGTAACACTGCATCTCAGGAGATCCCAGTGAAGGCTGTTCTGCACCATTCTTAGCTGCTGTCGGCATTCAAAGGGACTGACAATGCTAGGATTATTGAAATGTAGCGCTGTCTGGACTCTGGACACCTTTTGACCACCTTGGGTGGATCCTTTGGCATGGGCTCGGAGACTTTCCCCTGAATTTCTTTGCGGTGATTTAGGTGTTTCAGCAACTTGTTTTCGTGCAGCGGTTTCTTCTCGTTTTGCTTTTCTACCTTTCACTGGCTTCTTTGGGGTGCCGTTGGATTCTGTTTTCGAACCCCAGGTGGTGAGAATACAAAAGAATTGGAGGCTGTGATAGATCTCCATTTGATGCCGAGGGAATAGTGACACAATCGGCCATATCTCGCTGTTGAGCCCGATTCAGCAGGTGAAAAAGTCCCCTGGCAGGCGGGATGAAGGGTTCTGTTTGAAGGGTGGATCCTGATGGTTCCTGTACGCTGTTGGTGAAAGATTCTGTAGTTATAACCTGACGTCCTTTTTTTCATTCCCGTTTCTCTCTCCCCTCACCCACACCCACCCTCTTCTATGTATGTGAGCTTTTGCTTTTTTTCGTTGTTTTGTGGGGAGTTTTTGGCCAAGTCATTGTGATGCCGGAAGAACTGTGAACCTGCACTTCTTCCCCCCCCCCCCCCCCAACTAATTTGTTACAGACGCGCACGCACGCACACACACGCGCGCATACACACACACACGCACACACGCACAAACACATGCACGCACACGCGCACACACACACACACACACACACACAGAAGACAGAGGGACGGACGGATACAATCATGATTAAACGCCACCTTATTTTAGAGGACGTGAACATAATACTTATCACCCTAATTTGTGATTTCGAAAGAAGGGATTAAAGCTGAATCGTAAGTATGCTGCAGTGAGGAATTCTTGGCAGGGCGCGGTGCAGAAATGTTATGATTTAGCACCTTTTTCGTTTTCCAGTCTGTGAAGTTGACACATTCATCGTCCGTAACTAAGACGATGGCAATAAAGAGTATATTTACACACGCGCACGCACGCAGGTATGCATGCGTGCGGGTGCGCGCGTACGCACACATTTTCACACTCGCGCGCGCATGCACACACACAGGGGCGGGAAAATATGGTTAACTCGCTCACCACGCCGAGCGAAGTTGGTATTCCCGCACACCAGTTACCACAAATAGGTATCCCCACTTTGGATTCTGTTAATGGTTCCGTATTCGGAAGTGGGCCTTTGAAGAATAGCTTGGACAGGTGATGCTGTGTCATGAGATTACGAGCTATGAAACGGTAGAAATGACCCATTCAGAGTTTGAGCATATTTCGACCTCGCCTGCTTCCTGTTCGGAGTCGAACATCGGCTCAATGATTTAGGGGGAATTGTCTCCCTTCCCGAACAAGAGCTGCTTTCCATCAGCGGTCAGAGTCAGTTTGGTTGCAGAAAATACCGACATACTTGAAAAATTCAGAGGAGATGCAGTGCTCCTTGATTTAAAGTAGACCAGCTTTTCTCGGAAAGACTTTCTTGAATGACAGACGGGAAAGGAAATCTTTCCAAGATTCCTCTCTCTCTCTCTCTCTCTCTCTCTCTCTCTCTGCGTGTGTGTGTAAATAAATATATATGTATATAACGTGTGTGTATATATATATAGAGAGAGAGAGAGAGAGACGTGTGTGTAGTAGTAGTAGTATTGCTGCTCATTTGTTTACAGCACGTTCTTATTTCCAGATTCTCCTCATCACTGATTCTCCTCATCACTGACCACCCTGGCGGGCCGTTAGGTGTTCATCGTTCCCCACGAGATGGTAAGCGATTTCATGAGTGGACTAACCTAAGGGAAGGCCTACTGACGACTTTTCACCTTAGGGACCAAAATCGTCGCCAGATGGGCGTAACACTTTGGTGTTTGTTCACAACATAGGACTCCATGATTCCCATTTGCTGTCAGTTAAGGATTGGTGGGGTTTTTTCGTCCAGAGTTAAACGCTCTCAAACCCCCCTCATTCTTTTCTAAGAATGTTCCAGGTCTTTGTCATAACGATTGGTGGGGGGGGGGGGGGGGGGGTTTGCTTGCACTTGTTTTCTTCCCTTGCTTATTTGATCGGTCGTTAAAAAGATCGTTAGCTGGACGCCTATTGATGTATGAATAGATGGGCTAAGACGAAGGGGGGAGAGAGAGAAGAGACCTGGTGCACAGGTTGATAAACGATTCAAGAAAGACGAGAAATGTCTGTCTATAATTAGCTGCAAAATGCGGTCACTTTCGAAATTTTTTCCTCAAGAAATTTGTGCCATAACCTGATGTAATGAAATCTGTAGGTTCGGAAAACTTTGTGTACTGCATAAAACAACAGATGTGTGATATGTACTGTATCCTACATCAAGTAAAGTCACCACGGTAAACGTACAGCAATTCAGGACCTCCTCTGGCCGATTTGCTGATATAGTCCTTGGAATCTTGAAGATTATCAGAGGTTTTAGAGAGACTGTTTATGGCGAAAACAGGAGGTCGAGATTGGATTAATTACTTTGAACAAAATACGTCGCTTTAGAGACTTCTTGATTCGTTTTAATATAGTGCAGATTTGTTAAATCCTGCTGAGGCAATTAAAGAAGTATTAGCTTTCATTGCCGAAAATAGGTCTCGCACGGCACCGTTTTCTCTATTTGTTGGGATGCTTCCTTTCAAAATACAGGGTCGAACTTTAAGGACCACTTATACACAGTCTCACAAAACATAAAGAAAAACCGACAAACGACAGAAACTTTATAAATGTTTAATTTCATTATCAGTGAACAACATTTTGTCACTTTCATCGAAAAAATCATTCTTTCTGATTAGACAGGGGAGCCTGAATGAGACTACCCCCCAAAATGACATTCACAATAAGAGTGTTTCTTTACAGTCTGATCAAAACCGAGTGTGCCCCCCTCGTGCTGCCACACAATCCACACAGCGCTGCCTCATGGTGTTGACTGTTCTTGTAATGAGTGCCTGGGGGAGGTTTGCCCACTCCTGCTGCAGGTAGTGCAGCAGCTCCTGTCGATTTGCCGGAACAGGGTGATTTTCTTGAACTCTCCTCCCAAGCTCGCCCCAGATGTTCTCAATAGGGTTCATGTCCGGGCTGTTTGCCGGCCATGGCATCCTGGTGATGCCAGCTTGCACCACAAAAGTGTTCACGGCTCGACAACGATGTGGGGTGGCATTATCGTCCATGAACACAGCCTGAGCCCCAATCTGCTGGAGTGCTGGGACAACCAAAGGCCGTAAAATCTCCTGCAGGTAGCGTTGGCCGTTCAGGTTGCCATCCACATGGTACAGGGGAGTCTTGTGGTGACTGCTGATGCCCCCCCCCCCCCCCCCCCCATACCATGACGGAGCCACCACCAAAAGCGACGACCTCCTGGATGACGTCATCTGCCAGCTGCTCCCTAGGACGCCGCCACACCCGAATGCGTCCATCTCGTGGCTTCAACTGGAACTTGGACTCATCGGTGAAAAGCACAATCCGCCACTGAGCCCGAGTCCATGTTCGATGTGTGCACCAGGCCAGGCGACGTGCCCGGTGGGCCGCAGTCAGTTTTGGTTTCCGGACTGGGCGCCTTGCTCGAAGGTTGGCAGCATTGAGGCGCCGCCGTATGGTCATCTCACACACTGCTGTGTTAGTGGCAGCTTGGAGCCGACGCCTGATGGTGTTGGAGGTGGTGGTCCTGGTCCGAAGAGCATGTCTGCGGATGAACCTGTCATCTCTTGCAGTGGTCTTCTTTGGCTGGCCTGGACGGGGTCTCTCTTTGACAGTTCCAGTGGCTTGAAAACGTTCTCTCAGCCGAATGATGATGGAGTGGGACACTTGTAGTCTTCTGGCCACTTCTCGAACGCCAACTCGATCCTGCAGCCATGCAATCGCCCGGGTCCGGTCAAAATCAGACAGCTTGCGTCTTGGAGGCATTTTTGTGTTATGAAGAATTATGCACGTTGGGCTGCTTTTAGGGGCATTCCAGTCAGTAAAATGCTCTGCAATGCATTGGTTTTTGCACGTGCATTTGGAATTTCAGTGCAAAACCGTTTGAAGCAGTGTTCACTCTTGCTTAAAAAACAAGCAATTTTGACAATCTGCAACTTTCAACCCCCCCTCTGCATGCCGCACGTGACAGTAAGACAGCTTTCGCAAGCTTTGCGGAATACTCTAACCCCTTAAACCTTTCCCAGTCGAATTCTTCGAAAAAATGCATTGCTTGCATTTTTGGCCAATTTAAAAAGAAAGGGCCTTTTTTCGGGGTGGTCCTTAAAGTTCGACCCTGTACAAATCCCACTCTGTTGTCAGTTGTATGCATTTAAATGTATTCGTGTTTCTTTGATTCGCTGACAGATATAACGATTTTCAAACGAGTGATAAGGGTATGTGCACAAACTAGACAGATGAAAAGGTTTTGTCGACTGTCGAAGACACCACAACCAACCATACCCGACTCTCGTGGCAAGAGAGTTATTAAGAGTGCAAGTCGTAGACTGAGCCACCAAAATGCGTTAAACACTACGTTTGTTGAAAGCAGATTGTTAAAAAATTATGGCTGTTCTTGTTTTCTTTCTTGCTTTTATATTTGGGTCGTATATCTTAATGATATATACACATTTTTTTCGCAGTCTTTAAGCTCATCTCTCGCATCCTCCCTATCACCCTTTCTCTCTCTCTCTCTCTCTCTCTCTCTCTCCTCTCTCTCTCTCTCTCTCTCTCTCCTCCCCTCCCCCTCTCCCTCTCTCTCTCTCTCTCTCTCTCTCTCTGTGTAGTTTATTTTCTGTGTATAGATTGAATAAGGTTTTATCTTGCCTTTGAGTGAAATCTCGCTTTTAAAAAATGCTCTGAAAAATGGCATTTTATGTGCATTGTGGGTCGATCGGCGGTCCCAAAGCATCAATTCTACCTTTGACGAAAAAGACGTAAAGTCCCACATGACTCGCCGTGCGGTCGCATCATTGACTGTATGAGAAGCGAAGAAATTTAAGAGAATGCATCGATCGACCTTTTTTGTACGACCCCCTAAATCGGAAACTGTCGGCCATTTTCCGGTCTCCTGTGGCGTGCCGGTCTGCCTTACACTAAAAGCATTCTATGTACGAGGACAACTTGCTGTTCATTCAGTGTGGGGTTTTTTTCCCCGCATCCCGTTCTGACTGTTTATCTTTTTTAAACTCCATTCATAATCTGAAGTTATTTCAAATTTCAGTGCTCGATTTAAGGCCGTCTGTGTCAGATGCAACACCGTAAATCCTCTGTATCGCTGTGTCCGTATTTTTCTGTCTGCTCTCTGTGGTTTTTTGTTTCCATTTCACTTTTTGATGTCTCTTCTTCCATACAGCTCTCGGTGGCGTTCCCTCGCTGCTCATCCCAGCCATTTCATGCATTGATTCGTTGTCTCGTGCTGTCGCAGTGCCTGCACTGGCAGTCTACACTCCCTGTGGTGTTCAGCTGGAGCGGACGATGACGCGTCGAGTTTTGAGGGCCTGAACAAAGGGGCGTAACCGTATGACTGCTCCATTTGGACAGGTGATGACTTCTATCATTCTTGAACAGAATTTAGGTCTAAGCTCAGCAAAAGTGTGTGTGATAGAGAGTGTGTATGTGTGTGTGTATGAATTAGCTATTTAGTTATCACACGGATTTTTCATGAAGTGCATGATTTCTGTTTGTAGTCAGCCACAGCCCGATTCCTTCCCTGTCACAAACAGGGAACTAAACTCACATATTGATTCGCACGTTTCTGTTCGTGTGTCTGCGCGCGCGCGCTTGCATGTGAGCGCGTGTGCGTAATGTGAGCTCTGTTAACACGTGCATATTCTAGCAGTAGATGTCAGCACTTCCATTTACCATGTTCTGTGTGTCTGCTTCTGTACACTGTGAACATATATATCTTTCTCAGCCAAGTTCACCGTAGAGATCGTTTAATGTATGTGACACTGGCACTGCGCCCCTTTGTCCTGGAATGGACCCAACTCCCCACTGTTCAGTTTTTCGCTTCAGCTTCTCTCACCCGTGTTCAGTGCTGCCTGCTCTGATCCAGCACAGCATAACACCACCTGCCGAGCAATGTACTGACAACCACTGCATAGTTGTGGGTCCCATCCTGATGGCACCATCTTCCACCGACACCCCAGGAACTTTAGTGTAGATTGCTTGCCATACGCAGAACTCTGGTTTACAGACCGAACCAAAAGATTACAATTTAGACTGCCAGAAGAAGAAAGGGAACGATAGGAACAAATGCACGTGCGAGAGTCGACCCACGTTCCTGGGAGTTTTTACCGTTTCAGCGTGAGTTCATCACCGGGCCACTTTTCCACCAGTTCAGTGATCAGTCACAGAGCGGGAGTGACTGTGTCTTCTCGTGGAGTGGGAATTGTTGCCTCCAGCAATGCTGTGGCTCACCACAGGTGGGGACCTGGAAGGGATCTCAAAACGGATTTCACCGTCGATGGTTTTACAGTATCACTCGTATCGATGTCAAAATCACTCAAGCCGTGAAATGTTGACAGCGCGTTTTCAAGCTTTTGGTGAAGTCTACGCCTTGGCGTATGAAATGGTCACAATGCCGATTTTAGATACGTGTAGATAACTATGTATGTATGTTTTTCCTCGATTCTTACAAGCTTTTTTATCAGTTAGATGCCAACGTCTTGAAGTAGAGATGATAAAGTTTTAAAAAAAAATGCCAAATGCCAAAATGATTACTGTGTTAATTGCGAAGTTATCGACTAGCATAGATTTTCATCTAATAGCCTGAAGCATAGATGATAAAGCTGAAAAAAAAGCAAGTGTATCGTTCCAAACTCCAAAATGATTGTTGCATAAAATTGTGAAGTTCTCGACTAGCACACATTTCCATCTAATTGCAGCGCAGTGCATTTTGGACGACTTAAACAGTTCTTTGAAATTATATTAGGTCCTATGTTCCTTCCAAAATGCAATACCAGTTGGTCCGAAAAATTACATATGATTGTCGGTGATTTAATATCTCGACACAAGTGAAGCTTCAAGGTTGTCTCAGAGCCTGAGTATTTTCCGCGATTTCCGGTATTTTCCAGTCTGAGAGCCTGAGTATTTGCCGCCATTTTCCAGTATTTTCCTGTCCGGCTCTGTTCATTAAGTTCTGAAACAAAAGACGTGTGTTTAGCAAGCAGATCTGAGGGATTCACTGTCGCCTGCTTCGTGTGGTGCTAACGCTGAGGTGTGTGTGTATGGTCTTTTCCAGAGGGCGCTTTCTGACAGTGGCTGCGTTCTCCGGGTATGCGAGGAGTGTGGTTTCCAGTTAGTCGTAGGCACGTTTTCCCGAGATATTTGAATTCTTCAGTCCGTCATGGAATGGTGAGGGATCCTCTCTGAGCAGGAATCGTGGTGTGCAGGGCCTAACCTCATTGTCTGTCAATGGGGCACAGAAGGGGTTGTTCGGAAACTTTGATGCCCAGGTTGGATGGTAGCTGTTAGGACAGGTTTCGTCAAGAGTGGTGGTACTAGTCCGTTCAGCTGCTTGTAGGTTTATACTGTAGTCTAATACATCGTGCAGTTCTGACAAGCCGGAAGATATCCAGGACGCTGTGGTGCTGAACTTCTCTGTGGATGTGGCACTCGTGTTAAGTGGAGTCAGAGACGTGTGTAAACACACGTGTCTCTGGCGTGGTGTCCACATCAAGTGGTTTGGATGAATCCATGTGGTTTTTCCAAGCAGTCTGTTGCGTGGTCGCAACGTCTTGATAGGACCCTTTTGAGGGTACTTGTCGGGGTGGACACCACAGGTGTCAGATCTGTGGTGCATGAAACAAGGCCACTGGCCTTACCGCCCCACTTTACGGCTGCTCTGGTTTCCAGTGTCGGATATCTGTGGAACAAAGGTACAGAACAGTGGCACCAGAGGAGATGCATCAGGAAAGGTCTGTAGTTCTTGAAGCGTTTCCTTGTGTACACCTGGTACTCCTGAGTATCCCTTGTAGCACAGAGAGGCCGACATGGCGATCAGATCGCCGTACGGCATAGGTAGGACGTCCTGTGGGACTGCCTTCTGTGTGGTGTGCTTTTCCGCCACAAGTCCAGGTGTCTCATTCACGCAGATCCTTCAGCACCGCCCCTGTGTATCCTCCGCTGTGTCGGTAACTGGATGTTGTATTTGAGCAGTTCATGAAGTGGAACGACGGAAAGTTCTGACCGGAGAAGTTATGTGACGATGTTATTTACTCTAGACCCGATATCCTTTCTTAATAATTCGTTTGTCAAGCTGAGGCTTCTAGCGTAATCAGTGTTAGTCGTCTTAGTTGCGTTCTGTTGATGGATACATGTGGAAGGGCTGCTGTGCATCCTGGGATCAGTTTTCTAAGAATCTGCATCATTTGATAACAGACCGTAATGTAAGAGAACTGGAGGCATCGGTAATCGGCCATCGGCTGTCTGAGGATCAGACTTCTCATGTGTCCGGGGAATGCAGTCACTGGGAACAAGAACTGTAATAATTGCTGTTGTTCTTGCCTGTTAGTTTCTCGGGGTTAACTTTTGTCAAAGCTTGGTCCATTCATTGAGATGATGTATGTGACAGTGATCCCTTAGGTATGCATTTTGAATACACATTTCCTTTTTTTTCTATCCTCGACGGATTTGGGTAACGCAAGGTCTGAAGATTGCGCTGGAAAATACTCGGGTCGTGACATGGGCGCACTTTAGAATAATATGTCAAACGGTGGAAGTTTTTATCTTGATGTTACACTTTCTGGTCTGCCATTTGTGGAGGAAGCAAATGCCTGCGTGAACTTGGGAAAAGCTAACGTCAGCGAGAATGTCCAGGGTCCACGCTGCCAAGAACGCATGTAGAAGCTCTGCGACCAGTAATGTGCTGTAGCCAGTCATGTGAAATGATCATATCCTCGAAAATAATTAGCAGTGCAGGTCACATTCTGTGTGTTTACGTAATGATTATGTACAAAAGTCACAAAAGAATGTGTGGAAAAATAGTGGCCTTAACATTTTTAAAGCTACTACATGCGTAAATAGTTCAGACTTGCAAAAAGCAAACATACATACATATGTAGCTCTGCGTGAAAAGGTAAAAAGCTTGCATGTTGTTTTTTTTTTCGGGTGCTGTCTCGGCTTCCTTTTCCCCACTGTGGTAGCAATTGCCAAGGCGTTCATTCTGGCTCCCCCTACACAATGTGACAACCGTATCTTTTGGGTCCCGTCTCAGCCTCAGTACCAGCAATCCTTGGGGAGCAATCAGAATCGTGCTGTCCTGAGGCTCTCCTCCAGAAGAAACACTGCACTGTCACTGGTTTACTTGATGGTGTCCGCGCAGCCATTTGTTTTAACCCGAAATGCGCACAATGCCAACTTCTAAGCCTCCGACTGACGGCAGCCATGGAGTTCGGTGAGTTCGCGCCACCTTTCGGAGAGCACTACCGCACTTATCCAGCAACAATCTCCCTGATGTGGACGACGGTTATGTGAACTCGCAACGGCCATACACACAGAAAACACAAGAACCGAAGTCATCACGAATACAGGACATGCAGCGCCACTGAATTTCACACTTTTTTTCACACGAAGATTTTTGAGGATGAGAATGATGAAGATGCTGTGGAGTTGACAGGCCTGAACTCTTACCCTTCCCGCCACGGTTATCACAATATAGACCATGTTTAAGAGAAATGACGTACGAACGAGGTTAATTTACAGAGAGTAACAGAATAAGTAGATTTTTTTTATCAACCAGACCTCTGGCCAGGAGAGAAATTTTTAAAAATGCAAAATTTTACATTGCAGGTACATACAATGGAATAAAACAAAAACATTTTGTACAAGTGAGAAAAACTGGTGAGGGAGCACTGACGGGGGAACAACAGGGAAAGGGAGGGGATCGAGCAGGCGGGGGGGGGGAGGTGGACAGGGTGATGAAACATTTGAATGGATGTTTTATTCATTTTTTAAGCGTTCTCGTCGGCGAGTCCATAACCAGCCTCGGGGAAAAAGCAATGCACAATTTGTATAGAATGTTGAAGGGAAATGTATGTCATGTGAACATTGATGAGAAAGGTAAATGTGTTCTCTGTAACTAGATGGAAGTATGTCATGCATGACGAGTCCTTCAGTATACTAAAGTTTGGTCTCTAGTGGAAGGATACCTTCTTGTCTACAGTTGATTTTTAACGACTGATTTGACTACTTAGTGATTCACGTAGATTATTCCTGTTCCATTCCAGAGTTCATAGGCATAGTCAGTATTTAATTGGATAATTTTTTTCTGGCGTGATTATTTAGTTGAGCTGTTACTACTTTTATGGCAAGATTTATGGACAAAATTTCTGAATGTTTCGACTAGGACAGATTATTGCTGACTATTCTTCCTGACACTATGAATGGAAACAGTGAATGAAAGATGATCAGTGGTAGAAGCAATTTCGGGAACTTAATGTCGATTTCCTTTGTATTAACGGAGTGCATGTTATGCATTAATTTTCTGTCTGTGCCAGGGTATGATTCTGATTTGTCATAAATACCTTTGAACATTACGATTTTTTTGTGTGTGCATTTCGTGTGAATTCGGAGTCCATGACGCTGGAGACGGCCTCACAAGAAAGCGGAGACGACCGTGCAGGAAAGGACTGCAGAGAGGGAGAGAGCGCGCCATGAGGCAAGCGACTGACGGGAGGGGAGGTAACCATCAGAGACCACATAGACAGTAGAAGACAGTGCTACCACAGGTGAGACATTGTACCGTTTTTCTACCAACTATGAAAGGAAAGGAAAGGTTGGATTGATGACGTGAGCGAGTTGAAGTATTGCGAAACACAAATGGCTGTATTAATATTCCAGATATTCTTTGGTACATGATTCTTCATAGTTAAATGGGCATTGTTTTGTGCATTTTTGCCTGGCGCTTGTATCATGTGAAGGAATTTTTCAAAAATTAAATTTGTCTGTCTGCAAATGTAGATTAAATGCAAGTTACTTTATGCTTTAAGTGCGTTCATTTTTACTCCCAACTGGAACAAGCAAGCATTGTTTAGTTGAGTAGATCGGATTTTCCACACAGAAAGTCAAATATTAAAGCAAAATACGGTTTACATTAACAGGACCAAGGACCTCCTGCATGAACGGCAGTGGAAAACGGGGACCAGGACAACTAAACTCCCGGAATGCAGATAAGTACAAGAGTTTGTGGGTTGTCTTTATCTACTTTTCAACTCTTTATCGCTACTTTTTCAGTTTTTTTTTCTTTCTCCTTCACTTTGCCAGAGTAGTCTTCCTCTTCTTTCAGATTCGAGTGAACTGTCATGGGTTTAGACTGTTCTTGTATAAAGTTTAGTAGCTGGTGTCGGTTTTTATCATTATTATTTCATGTTTATAAAGCGCCTGTCCACGGTTAGAGATCAAACTCGAAACGCTTAACAATCACGCTGCTTTGCAATCCAATGGGCTGCTTGCTTAAGTAAAGCGCTAATCATTCATTTTACGTGTCGGTCAGTGTAATATCAGTCACTGAGACTAACACCGATTTCTTTGATTTTTACGGAGGATGCATGCTACATGGATACTTGTCGCCCACATAGACGGCCAAACTGGCCGCCTTCCGAAAGCTGGTGATTGGATTTTACATGTGCACAAAATCTTACGCGTTCGTTCACACACGCAACCTCGGTTTATAGTCTCATTCAAAGGACTTTAAGGGAAATGGTTACAACAATGTTAACTCGGAGGGGAAAATTTGCCATTGCCAAAACGAGCCGCCAGAGATTCCAACCCGCCACCCCAGCATCGCCAGGATAAGAAGTGCATCACTCGACCAATGGAGCTATTCCGGCAGAACGGAGCTATTCCGGCAGACGTTTCGTGTCTTTAAGGATTCGGCGTCATCTTCATTCATAGGATTTGGTGTTCTCGCTTCCAGGCTTAGTATACCTTCATTCAGATTGTTTTTTCTCTTCTTTGTCAGTATTGTCTTTTCCATTCACAGGTTGCACGGATTTAGTGTTTTTTGTTTAGGGGTGACAAGTTGAGAAGGGGGAAGAGGCGTAGGAGACGGGGACGTGAGCGAGTGGACACATCTTCCACATCAACACCAACTCGTTGGTTTCCGCTTTCTTTCATTTCAAATTATAGTTGTGAACCGACGGATCAGTCTGTACTGAACTGATCTCTTAGGACATAATGATGATCATAAACATGAGGTATTATAAATACATATACTGAAAAACATCATCATTCAAAAGAGGAAGTTTCATTAAGCGTATTCAACAAAGGTTCAAAGTAGGGAAGAGATCAAACATTTAAGGCACAAATTCAAATTAATCCAAGACAAGTGTCAAATGTTCATGATAAAATTGTGAAATCGTACTTTGAAACAATAGGTCTCGGCTTAAAAGAATATCTGAATATGGTCCCCGCAGCACATAGACACTATCAAAATTATAGTGCAAAAATTTACAACTAAAATAAACAAAAGGCCTCCCCGTTGCGAGCAGCAGAAGGTAAAAGTGTGTCTTTGCAAACCAACACAACACCATTTCATAATCGTAGCAGTAGTAAATGGGCTCCCCTCCCCATTGCAGACGGCAGGAGTTGCGAACAGTCAAACGCGTGGATCATAAAGATACAACGGATAACAGTGTTATCAAGAAACATACACAAACACACAAAAAAGGGACTCCCCGTTGTGAACGGTATAGTTATGGACAGTGGATTAAATTAAATGAACATGCAGTTTTCAGTAGCAATGTATCACAGCAGTTAAACAATTATACGGAAAACGGCAAGAAAACTGTTTGGAAACCACCAGTCATCTGCGGAGTGTCCACATATTTGGCCAAATTCAAAAAGGACATTACACAATCAACCGGCCAAGTAAGTGCATTTTTCTTTCTCCGTAGACCACTACACCCACCTCGGGACAGTGCATGCTACATAATACGGCTCCTCACATTTCACCTGTTACACTCCGATCCAGCAATAGCTGTCGCTTTTCAGCCCCGCATGGACCCTCAAACAAATGAATGCTCACAAACTAACCGATGCAACAAATGTGCAAACAGGCCGGACAATGGCTACTTGCACACAAATAACCACATGAATGCACAAACAACCGAACAGCATTTAAGTATTTAACTGCCTAATCACGCAGCCAGATAACTGCGCGACCATTCTGTCGCTCAAATAATAAGCAATTGAATAAAAAGGTTGCAAGCAACCGTTTGTAGATTGTTAGCAACCCAGACACACACAGAAATAATCAGAAACCACTTTCACTAACAATATCTTAATCATTTAAACAAGCCGCCATGAGGTTCGGTCACTGTAACTTAATCCTGTCCATCTCGCCAGCCAACAAGGGCAACGTTCACAAGTCCAGTTTGTCTAATGTGCGAGCACAAGGAACCTGCAAGGTGCGCGTTAATCTTATCCACTGATCACAGTAAAAGACTGCAAGGTCTGTAATTTTTCTGGAATCGATTTTTGAATACTAACAATGTCATCACACTGAATCCTCGATTGCAGAGTTACTTGTATAAATGACGGTGGAAATTTAGTATTTCAGTTCCAAGGTAATGAAAAAAATGGAGTTTGAAAAATAAAATGCAAGAACATCGAACTTTTATCTTCCCACCCACTAGTATCGTTTTGTTGTAAGATAGTACTCTATCTGCCTTCACGCAAGGTAACACATGGCCAAACCATAGGCAAAAAACATAACATACCTTTACATTATTAAACACTTAAATAACGGAATCAGCGTCAGAACCTTTACCACACTGGGCTCGGTGAAGAAATGGCCTTACACTAGAATTAATTAGGCCTCCCACCCTCTTTCAATTGGATCTTGCCAGAAACCACCTTTGTGGCCATCGCTATGCCCGAGTCACAATGGAACCGTTAATAGTGTCTAAACCAAATGACGTCAGTTCCGACTTTGCCGGCTGTCATTGTCCCCAGACCTCTGACATTCTAAACCACGCAGCCTGAAAACAACGTGGCAAGGACCACGTAAGTGGCTGGTACTGAAAGGGCGCAGGGGGACCTCAAGACAAACCCTTCAGACCCGCATCTAAGGCAAAATCCGGCATGTGTCAACTCTGTCACCAATGATTTCCACCTGTTGAAATCTACCCCTCTAAAGACTCGAGCACTCCTCAGCAAAGACACACCAATTACGGCGTTGCGGAATCCCATGACCGTCTCCCCGGCCTCCAGTTAGTCTTTTAAACCAATCTATCCTGACCAGCCATAGTCAAATGTCTGGACCTGCTGAGCGATCACAGTCTCCAAACATGTCATTCCAAACCACCAGATAATTTACTCACTGTGATCCCATCCGTTAGGCAAAGCTCCATTTGGGTTAAATCCCCCATTGATGGTTCCCATATTTGTTAGCATCGCTATGAAATTCGATCTCAAACAGGTCCCATTCCACCTTTGAGGGATCAACTCCTCTCATCTCAGAAACTGAGCAGAATCATGTCTTTACACTTTTCTAGTGTTAGTGTGCCTTCATTCCAATTGTTTTTGTGTCTTTTCTGTTCACTGGTTTCTGTGGCTTCTTTCAGAAGGATTAGAGTCCTTCCTAGCATTAGTGTCTTTTACACGTTCTACAATAGTTGCTTTTATTTTCAGTGTCAGTATTCTGTGGAACAAGGATACAGGACAGGGGGTACCAGAGGGAATATACTCCGGAAACGCATGAAAGGTTGACTCAAGGAAAGTAACAGGTTTCATGATTCGGGCATCTGAAACATGCCCGCGTGTTTTCAGACGCATGGTTTGGGGCTGGGCTGCAGGGAAGCTGGTGAATTCTTTGATCGTGTTCCTAAAATATTGCCCAGTACAAACCAGGTGCCTCCCGCTCTTAATATCCTTTAATCCACAGAGAGTCTGACATGGTAATCGGTGTCAACTTGTGATTCCTTTCATAGATTTCAACGCCATTTCTACAAGAGTGTCATCTGTCGAATTGTCTGCCATTTTCTGTTCATAGGGTTTAGTATCTCCTGGTTTGGTGGGGTTTTTTTCCTCGCAGGGTCAAGTGCCTTTTTATGACAGGATACTGTTCTTTCAGGTGGTTTAGTTTCCTCCTTTCGTAGGCTGTAGTGTCCTCTTTCTATAAGGTTTAGCATCTTTTTCCCCATAGGTTTTCATGTCTAACTCCAATAAGATTTGTCCCCCTCCCTACTCCGCAGGTTTCAAGTCCTCCTATAAGGTTTAGCGTCTTTTTCCCCCCACAGGCTTTCGTGTCCCATAGGGTTTAGAGTCTTTTGCCCTCACAGGGTATCCTGTTCTCTATAGATAAGGTTCGACGTCTCATCCCCCCCTCCCCCCCCCCCCCCCCACTTAACCTAGGCTTTTGTGTCCGATATCTTCCCCCCCCAAAGGGTTTTGAGTCCTCTTTGTATAAAGTTCGGTGCCGCTTTCCCCCTCACTGGGTGTTGTGTCTACTTTTAATAAGGTTTGTTGTCACTCCCAATGCCCCCCCCCCCCTCCGGTTTCATTCCTCTTACTTTCAAGGCTCAGTGTCTCTTCTACCCCCAGGTGGTTTTGTGTCTTTCATTGAGGCTTGCTGTGTCTTTTCACCCCACAGGGTTTCATGTTCTCTTTCTCTAAGGTTTGGTGTCTCATCCACCCAACCCACCCCTGTCAAGGTTTCGTGTCCTCTTTTCAGAAGGTTTGGTGCATCTCTCCACCCCACCCCCCTCCCAAGGGTTTCGTTTCTTTCTGTAGGGTTTGATGCATCTTCCCCAACACTACCCACTTCCCCAGGCTTTCCTCTTCCTACAAGGTTCAGTGTCTTTCCCCGTGTCCCCTCCACCAAGGTTTTGGAGCTTTTCTCGGCAAGGGCCGTCTCCCCGTCCCTTACCCCCCCCCCCCCCCCCACACACACACACACACACGCCTCCCTTTTCCACTGAACAGGGTTTCGTGTCCTTTTCTGTAAGATTCGGTGTCTCTTCCCTGTCATACCTCCGGGTTTCCTGTCCTTTTTTCTAGATGGTTCAATGTTTCTTCCCCCCCCCCTCTACCTGGTTCTGTGTCCTCATTCAAAAAGATTTGGTGTCTCCTTTCCTCCACAGGGTTTCGTGGCCTCTTTCTGGAAGGTTCATTTTATATCACTTCGAACCCCCTCCCCCCAACTCTGTCTTTCCATACCTGTTTTAGAGTTCTCAGTAAGGTCCGTTCTCTTTCGCCCCTCAGAGTTTTTGTGTTCTGGTTTGATGTACTCTTTTAAACAGGTTGAATGCCTCTTTTCCACAACGGGGATTCATGTCCCCTCCCTATAAGGTTGTGTCTTGTCAACACCTTTCTCCCCACCCCACCACCCCCCCTCCCCCTCCCAGTTTTCATGGTTTCTTTCTATAAAAAAAAATCAGTATCTCTCTGCACCCCCTCCCCCTGCCAGGCAGTTTTGTATCCCCTTTCTATAAGGTTCAGTGTCATTTTTTACCCGCACGCACGCACACACACACACACACACACACACACACACACACACACACACACACACACACACACACACACACACACAGTTTCGTGTTCTCTTTCTACAAGGTTCAGTCTCTCTCCCCTCTCCACCCAGAATTCTGCGTTCTAAGATTTGGTGTCTTTCCCCCTCCCCCCCCCCCCCCCACACAACACACACACACACACACACACAGTTTTTGTGTTCTCTTTCTACAAGGTTCAGTCTCTCTCCCCTCTCCACCCAGAATTCTGCGTTCTGTCTAAAAGATTTGGTGTCTTTCCCCTCTCCCCCCCAACACACACACACACACACGCACGCACACGCACACACACACACACACGCACGCACACCACACACACACACGCGTACACCTCAAGGGTTTCGTTTCATTCCATATTATTTGGTATCTCTCCTCCGAATCCCCCATCCCGGCCCCTAACAGTTTTGTGTCTCCTTTCTATAATTACCGATGTGCCTCTTCTCCACTCGCCCACCCCCTCAGGGTTTCGTGTCCTCTTTAGATATGGTTCGTTCTCTTCACCCCACCCCCACCCCACCCCTCCTCCTCCCGTGATTTCAGACCCTTTTTCTACAAGAGTTGTCTCCACTTCCCACCCCCACCTCCCCTGCAGGGTTTCGTGTCCTCTCTCCTACAGGTTTGGTGTCTTTTCCTCAGCACAGGGTTTCAAGTCCTGTTTCTGTAAGGTTTGATGTCTGCCCCCCCCCCCCCCCACTCACCCTTTCCAATCCAGGGTTTGGTGTATTATTTCTACAAGGGTGGGAGTCTCGACACTCTTCCGTTGGCTTCTTGAGGGTTTCGTTCCTCCTGTAAGATTCGGATTATCTTCCACTCCCCACCCCCTCTGGTTTTCGTGTCCCCATCCTGCAAGGCTCGGTGTCTCTTCCCCTCACCCCCACCACCAGGGTTTTAGAACTCTTTCTGCAAGGGTTGTTATCCCCCCCCAAAAAAAAAACAACAACAGGATTTCATTTTTCTACAAGGTTCGATATCTTTCCCACACGCAGGGTTTTATGTTCCGTTTCTGTGAGGTTCAGTGTCTGCCCTTTTCTCCCACTTCCTATGGTTTCATGTTCTCTTGTAAGATTTAAAACCCACCCCTCTCTGGTTTCGTTTTCACTTTTAATAGTTCAGTGTATCTTGCCACTTCTCTCCCCCCCCCCCCCCTTCTGGGTTTTATGTCATTCCATAAGCTTCAGTCTATTTGATAACCATGGTTTTATTTCCACTCTCTACAGGGTTCAGTGCTGCTTTTACCTCATGCAGGGTTTTGTGGCCTTTTTCTGTACGATTTCGTATTGTTGGTCTCTCTGCTATCCATGGGCTTAGTGTCCTCTTTCTGTAAGGTTTGCTGTCTCTTCTCTCCCCACCTGACCCCGCCACTGCCCTTAGCGTCTTCTTGTAAGTTTTGATGTCTCTTCACTCCCCACCCCCTTCCCTACCCCGCCACAGCCCTTGGTGTCTTCTTTCTGTAAGGTTTGCTGTCTTTTCATCTCCCACCCCACCACAGACCTTATCCTCTTTCTGTAAGGGTTGCTGTCTCTTAATTCCCCACCCCCACCCCCAACACAGCCCTGAGTGTCTTCTTTCTGTAAAGTTTGCTGTCTTTTCATCCCCCACCCCACCTCGCCACAGCCCTTAATATCCTCTCTCTGTAATGTTTCCATCTCTTCATCCACCACATCTCACCCCAGCCTGTCAGAGCCTTGCAGAAAGAGGTTTGCTCTCTCTTCATCCTCACCCCCACCCCTGCCCATGCCTACAGTCCTCTTTCTGTAGGGTTTGGTATCTCTTCATCATCGACGCCCACCCTCCCCTTTGCCACAGGCCTATGTTCCTATCTTTCTGTAAGGTTTGGTATCTCCCCCCCCCCCCCGGCCCTTATTGTCTTTCAGAAAGATTTGCTGTGTCTTCACCCCCAACCCCACCCCTTAGTGCCTTCTTTCTGTGAGGTTTGGTATCTCATCTCCCCTACTTCCACCCTCTAGCCCTTAGTGTCTTTTTTCTGTAAGGTTTGGTGTTTCTCCATCCACCCCACCCCCTAGCCCTTAGTGTCTTCTTTCTGCAAGGTTTGGTATCTCTTCATCCGTCCCCCCCACCCACCCCCCACCCCACCCCAGCCCTTAGTGACTTCTTTCTGTGAGGTTTGGTGTCTCTTCATCCACCCTCCCCAACCCCCAACCCAACCCCACCAAGCCCTTGGTGTCTCTTTATCCCACTCCCCACCCACACCCCGTCAGCCATTATTGTCTTTCTGTAGGGTTTGCCATCTCTTAATCCACCCTTCAGCCCTACCCCACCACAGGCCTTAGCAAACCGTACAGAAAGAGGTCTGCTTTCTCTTCATCCTCGCCCTCCACTTCCCCACCACATGGCATACCGTCCTCTTTCTGTAAGGTTTGGTTTCTCTTTATCCTCTTCACCCCATACCCTGCAACAAGGCTTGGTGTCCTCTTTCTGTAGGATGTTGTGTCTCAACCCCCCCCCCCCCCCCCCCCGTTTGCCACAGGCCTGTGTTCTCATCTTTCTGTAGGTTTGGTATCTCTTCAAGCCCCCAGCCTTTGCCGTCTTCCCCTCCCCCCCCTCCCCCCAGCCCTTAGTGTCTTCTTTCTGTGAGGTTTGGTGTCTCTTTATCCCCCCCCCAGCCCTTAGTGTCTTATTTCTGTACGGTTTGGTGTCTCTTCACCCCCCCCCCCCCCCAGCCCTTAGTGTCTTCCTTCTGTAAGCTTTGTATCTTCATCCTTCCCCCGCCAAGCGTCTAGTGTCTTTTGTGAGGTTTGGTGCCTTTTCGTCCGCCCACCCCCTCCACCCAAGCCTTTAGTGTCTTCATGTCAGGTTTGGTGTCTCTTCATCCACCCACCCCACCCCCAAGCCCTTCATGTCCTCTTTCTGTGAGGTTTCGTGTCTCATTGTCCGTCTGCTCCCCAAACCCTTAGTGTCTTCCTTCTGTAAGGTTTGGTGTTCCTTTACCCCCCCCCCCCCCCCCCAAGCCCTCAGTGTCTTCTTTCTGTAAGGTTTGCCATCACTTAATACACCCTACCCCAACACAGGCCCTAGCAAACCTTACAGAAAGAAGTCTACTTTCTCTTCATCCTCACCCCCCACTTCTCCTCCACATGACGTCCTCTTTCTGTAAGGTTTCGTGGCTCTTTATCCTCTTCACCCCATCCCCCAGCAAGAAGACTTGGTGTCCTCTTTCTCTAGGATTTGGTGTCTCTTGATGATCGCCGCCACCCCCCCCCCCCCCCCCCACCTCCCGTTTGCCACAGGCCTATGTTCTCATCTTTCCGTAAGGTTTGGTATCTCTTCATCCCCCCACAAGCCCTTAGTGTTCTTTCTGTAAGGTTTGGTGTCTCTTCATCCCTCCCCCCTTCCAGCCCTTGATGTCTTCTTTCTGTAAGGTTTGATGTCGGTTCATCCTCCACACCACCCCCACCCCCGAGCCCTTAGTGTCTTCTTTCTGTGAGGTTTGGCATCTCTTCATTCCTCCCCCCCCCCCCCAGCCATTATTGTCTTCTTTCTGTAAGGTTTGCCGTCTTTTAATCCAACCTACACCACCACAGGCCTTAGCAAACCTTACAAAAACAGGTCTCCTTTCTCTTCATCCTCACGCTCCACTTCCCCGCCACATGTCATACCGTCCTCTTTCTGTAAAGTTTCGTTTCTCTTTATCCTCTTCACCCCATCCCCTGCAACAAGACTTGGTGTCCTCTTTCTGTAGGGTTCGGCGTCTCTTCATCATCGCCCCCCCCCCCCCCCCCCTCCCATTTTCCACAGGCCTATGTTCTCATCTTTCTGTAAGGTTTGGTATCTCTTTATGCCCCCACAAGCCCTTAATGTTTTTTCCGTAAGGTTTCGGGTCTCTTCATCCCCCCCCCCCCCCCCCCCGCCCCCTACGCGTTGATGTCTTCTTTCTGTAAGGTTTGGTGTCGCTTCATCCACCGTCCACAACCTCACCCCCCAACCCTTAGTGTCTCTTTCTGTAAGGTTTGGTGTCCTTCATCCACCGTCCACAACCCAACCCACCAAGCCCTTAGTGTCTACTTTCTGTAAGGTTTGGTGTCGCTTCATCCACCGTCCACAACCCAACCCACCAAGCCCTTAGTTTCTTCTTTCTGTGAGGTTCGGTGTCTCTTCATCCCCCCCCCCCCCCCCCCCCGCCATTATCTTCTTTCTGTAAGGTTTGCCATCTCTTAATCCACCCTACTCCACCACAGCCCTTGAAAACCTTACAGAAAGAGGTCTGCTTTGTCTTCATCCTCACCCCCCACTTCCCCGCCACATGGCATACCGTCCTCTTTCTGTAAGGTTTGGTGTCTCTTTATCCTCTTCATCCCATCCCCTGCAACAAGATGTGGTGTCCTCTTTCTGTAGATTTAGTGTATATTCTTCATCGCCATCCCCACCCCCCTCCCATTTGCCACAGATCTATGTTCTCGTATTTCTGTAAGGTTTGGTATCTCTTCATCCCCCCACAACCCCTTAGTGTCTTCTTTCTGTGAGGTTTGGTGTCTCTTCATCCACCCTCCCCAACCCCAACACCACCCAACCCCAACCCCACCCCCAAGCCCATAGTGTCTTCTTTCTGTAAGGTTTGGTGTTTCTTCATTTCCCCCCTTCCCCAAGCCCTTAGTTTCTTCTTTCTGTGAGGTTCGGTTGTCTCTTCATCCCCCTGCCCCACCCCACCAGCCATTATTGTCTTCTTTCTGTAAGGTTTGCCATCTCTTAATCCACCCTACCCCACCACAGCCCTTA
This sequence comes from Conus canariensis, assembly GCA_033310375.1. NCBI lineage: Eukaryota > Metazoa > Mollusca > Gastropoda > Neogastropoda > Conidae > Conus > Conus canariensis. Next base: position 21,040,429 of record CM065722.1, read on the forward strand.
GAAAACCTTACAGAAAGTGGTCTGCTTTCTCTTACATCCTCGCCCCCCACTTCCCCACATGGCATACCGCTCCTCTTCTGTAAGTTTGGTGTTTCTTTATCCTCTTCACCCCATTCCCCTGCAAGAAGACTTGGTTCCTCTTTCTGCTAGGATTTGTGTTCTTCATCATTGTCCCCACCCCTCCATTTGCCACAGGCCTATGTTTTCATCTTTCTGAAGGTTTGTATCTCTTCATCCCCCCCCAAGCCCTTAGTGTCTTCTTTCTGTAAGGTTTGGTGTTCTTCATCCCCCTCCCCCCCCCCCCAAGCCCTTAGTGTCTTTTTCTGTAAGGTTTGGTGTCTCTCTATCATCCTCACCCCTTCCACCAGCCACTTGTGTCTCTTTCTGTAAGGTTTGCCATCTCTTAATCCACCCTACCCCAACACAGCCTTAGAAACCTTACAGAAGAGGTCTCTTTCTCTTATCTGCCACCCACTTCCGCCACATGGCATACCGTCCTCTTTCTGTAAGGTTTGGTGTCTCTTTATCTCTTCACCCCATCCCCTGCAAGAAGACTTGGTCTCTTTCTCTTAGGGTTTGGGCGTCTCTTCATCCACCTCTTATTCTTAGATGGTGTTCTCATCCCCCAACCCACCCTCCCCAAGCCCTTGGTGTCTTCTTTATGTAAGGTTTGGTGTTCCTTCATTTGCGCCCTTCCCAAGCCCTTGTTTCTTCTTTCTGTGAGTTTCGGTGTCTCTTCATTCTCCCTCCCTCCCCAAGCTATTACTTCTTTCTGTAAGGTTTGCCATCTCTTAATCCACCCTACCCCACCACAGCCCTTAGAAAACCTTACAGAAAGTGGTCTTTCTCTTCATCCTCACCCCCACTACCCCAGCCACATGGCATAACCGTCCCTTTCTGCAAGGTTTGGTGTTTCTTTATCCTCTTCACCCCATCCCCTGCAACAAGACTGGTGTCCTCTTTCTTAGGGTTTCAGTGTCTCTTCATCATTGTCCACCCCTCCCATTTGTCCACAGGCCTTTGGTGTCCTCTTCTTAGTCTCCACCTACCCCCTCCAAGCCCTTAGTGTCTTCTTTCTGTAAGGTTTGGTGTCTCTATCATCCACCCTCCCTCCCCCAAGCCCTTAGTGTCTTCTTTCTGTAAGGTTTGGTGTCTCTTATCCACCTCTCCCCCCCCCCCAGCCCTTATGTTTCTTTCTGTAAGTTTGGTGCTCATTCCACCCCCCCAAGCCCCCCCACCCACCGCCATTATCGTCTTTCTGTAAGGTTTGGTCTTTTATCCCTTCATCCCATACCCTCAATTGTTCTCTTTCTTAGGTTTGGTGTATTCATTTCCGCCCCCCCACCCCACCACCTCCATCCCCCACCCCACAGCCCTTAGTCTCTTTCTGAGAGGTTTGTGTCTCTTCATCCCGCCCCACTCCAAGCCCTAGGTCTATTTTCTGTAAGGTTTGGTGTCTCTTATCCCCTCACCCCATTCCCCTGCAAGACACTTGTGTCCTCTTACTCTAGATTTGGTGTATCTGCATCATCCCCCCCCCCCTTCCATTTGCCACAGGCTGTTTTCATCATTCTAGTTAGGTACTCTTCATCCCACCCCCCCCAAGCCCTTAGTGTCTTCTTTCTGTGAGTTTGGTGTATCTTCATCCACCCTCCCAACCTCCCATCCCCCAAGCCTTAGTTTCTTCTTTCTGTGAGGTTTGGTGTTTCTTCATCCCCCCACCCCCACCAGCCATTTTTGTCTACTTTCTGTAAGGTTTGCCATCTCTTAATCCACCCTACCCCAACACAGCCCTTAGAAAACCTTACAGAAAGAGGTCTGCTTTCTCTTAATCCTCACCCCCCACATCTGCACCACATGGCATACCGTCCTCTTTCTGTAAGGTTTGGTGCCTCTTTATCCTCCTCACCCCATTCCCCTGCAGGAAGACTGTGTGTCCCCTTTTTCTAGGATTTGGTATCTCTTCATCATCGTCACCCCCCTCCTGCTTGCCACAGACCTATGTTCTCATCTTTCTGTAAGGTTTAGTATCTCTTGATCCCCCCACCCCCACCCCCAAGCCCTTGGTATCTTTTTCTGTAAGGTTTGGTGTCTTCATCCACCGCCTCCCCCCCCCCCCCCCAAAGTCCTTAGTGCCTTCTTTCTGTGAGGTTTGGTGTCTCTTCATCCGCCATCCCCACCCCATCCCCATGACCTTAGTTTCTTCTTTCTGTAAGGTTTGGTGTTTCTTCATCTGCCCCCTTCCCCAAGCCCTTTGATTCATCTTTCTGTGAGGTTTGGTTTCTCTTCATCTCCGACCCCCCCCCCCCCCCCCGACCAGCCATTATTGTCTTCTTTCTGTAAGGTTTGCCGTCTCTGTAATCCACCCTACCCCAACACAGCCCTTGGCAAACCTTACAGAAGGTCTGCTTTCTCTTCATCCTCATCCCCCACTTCTCCGCCACATGGCATACCATCCTCTTTCTGTAAGGTTTGGTGTCTCTTTATCCTCCTCACCTCATTCCCCTGCAAGAAGACTTGGTGTCCCCTTTCTCTAGGATTTGGTGTATCTTCATCATCGACCCCCCCCCCCCCCACTCGCGTTTGCCACAGGCCTATGTTATCTTTCTAGAAGATTATCTCTTCATCCCCCCACCCAAGCCCTTAGTGTCTTCTTTCTGTAAGGTTTGGTGTCTCTTCATCCACCCTCCCCAACCTCATCCCCCAAGCCCTTAGTGTCTTTCGTAAGGTTTCGTTTTTCTTCATACCCGCCCCCTTTCCCCAAGTGCTTAGTTTCTTCTGTTAGGTTCGGTGTTTCTTCATCCCCCCCCCCCCCCCCTCCCCAGCAGCCATTTTTGTTTTTCTGTAAGGTTTGCCATCTCTTAAACCACCCTACCCCAACACAGCCCTTGGAAACCTTACAGAAAGAGGTCTGCTTTCTCTTCATCCTCATTACCCACTTCCCCGCCACATGGCATACCGTCCTCTTTCTGTAAGGTTTGGTGTCTCTTTATCCTCTTCACCCCATCCCCTGCAACAAGACTAGGTGTCCTCTTTCAGTAGGGTTCGGTGTCTCTTCATCATTGTCCCCACTCTCCTGTTTGACACAGGCCTATGTTCCCGTCTTTCTGTAAGGTTTGGTATCTCTTGATCCCTCCCCCCCCCCCCCCCACATGCCCTTAGTGTCTTCTTTCTGTGAGGTTTGGTGTCTTCATCCACCCCCTCCCTCCCCCCAAGCCCTTAGTGTCTTCTTTCTGTGAGGTTTGGTGTCTTCATCCACCCCCTCCCTCCCCCCAAGCCCTTAGTGTCTTCTTTCTGTGAGGTTTGGTGTCTTCATCCACCCCCCTCCCTCCCCCCAAGCCCTTAGTGTCTTTCTGTGAGGTTTGGTGTTTTCATCCACCCCCTCCCTCCCCCAAGCCCTTAGTGTTTTCTTTCAGTGAGGTTTGGCATCTTCATCCGCCCCGTCCATCCCCCATAGCCCTTAGTGTCTTCTTTCTGTAAGGTTTGGTGTCTTCCTCCACCCCCCCCTCTCCCAAGCCCTTGGTGTCTATTTTCTGTAAGGTTTGGTGTCTCTTTATCCTTCTCAGCCCATTCCCCTGCAAGACGAATTGGTGTCCTCTTTCTCTAGGATTTGGTGTATCTTCATCATCGCCATCCCCACCCCCACCTCCCCGTTTGCCACATGCCTATGTTCTCATATTTCTGTAAGGTTTGGTATCTCTTCACCCCACCCTCCCCCCCCACCACCCCACACACAAGCCCTTAGGGTCTTTCTGTGAGGTTTGGTGTCTCTTCATCCACCCTCCCCAACTCCACCCCCAACCCAACCCCCAAGCCCTTAGTTTCTTCTTTCTGTGAGGTTTGGTTGTCTCTTCATCCCCCTGCCCCACCCCACCAGCCATTATTGTCTTCTTTCTGTAAGGTTTGCCGTCTCTTAATCCACCCTACCCCACCACATGCCTTAGAAAACCTTACAGAAAGAGGTCTGCTTTCTCTTCATCCTCACCCCCAACCTCCCCGCCACATGGCATAACCGTTCTCTTTCTGTAAGGTTGGTGTCTCTTTATCCTCTTCACCCCATCCCCTGCAACAAGACTAGGTGGCCTCTTTCTGAAGGATTTAGTGTCTCTTCATCATCGCCCCTCCCATTGCCAAGGGCCTATGTTCTCATCTTTCTACAGGTTTAGTATCTCTTCATCCCCACCCCCCAAGCCCTTAGTGTCTTCTTTCTGTAAGGTTTAATATCTCTTCATCTCCCCCCCCACACCACACACACACACAAAGCCCTTAGGGTCTTCTTTCTGTGAGGTTTGGTGTCTCTTCATCCACCCTCCCCAACTCCACCCCCAACCAACCCCCCAAGCCCTTAGTGTCTTCTTTCTGTGAGGTTTGGTGTTTCCTCATTTCCCCCCTTCCACTAGCACTTAGTTTCTTCTTTCTGTGAGGTTTGGTTGTCTCTTCATCCCCCCCCCCTACCACCACCCCACCCCACCAGCCATTATTCTCTTCTTTCTGTAAGGTTTGCCGTCTCTTAATCCACCCTACCCCACCACATGCCTTGGAAAACCTTACAGAAAGAGGTTTGCTTTCTCTTCATCCTCACCCCCCACTTCCCCGCCACATGGCATACCGTCCTCTTTCTGTAAGGTTTGGTGTCTCTTTATCCTCTTCATCCCATCCCCTGCAACAAGACTAGGTGTCCTCTTTCTGAAGGATTTAGTGTCTCATCATCCCGCCCCCCCCCCTCCCCTCCCCCACCCCCTCCCATTTGCCAAGGGCCTATGTTCTCATCTTTCTGCAGGTTTGGTATCTCTTCATCCCCCCACCCCCAAAGCCCTTGTCTTTCTGAGGTTTGGCGTCTCTTTATCCCTCCCCTCCCCCAAAGCCCTTAGTGTCTTCTTTCTGTAAGGTTTGGTGTCTCTTCGTCCGTCCGCTGCCCAAGCCCTTAGTGTCTTCTTTCTGCTGTAAGGTTTGCCATTTCTTAATCCACCCTACCCCACCACAGGCCTTAGCAAACCTTACAGAAAGAGGTCTACTGTCTCTTCATCCTCACCCCCCCCCCCCCCCCCACTTCTCCACGACATGGCATACCGTCCTCTTTCTGTAAGGTTTGGTGTATCTTTATCTTCCTCACCCCATTCCCCTGCAGAAGACTGTGTGTCCTCTTTTTCTAGGATTTGGTATCTCTTCATCATCGTCACCCCCCTCCTGCTTGCCACAGGCCTATGTTCTCATCTTTCTGTAAGGTTTGGTATCTCTTGATCCCCCCTCCCAAGCCCTTAGTGTCTTCTTTCTGTGAGGTTTGGTGTCTCTTCATCCACCCTCCCCAACCCCACCCCCCAACCCCATCCCCCAAGCCCTTAGTGTCTTCTTTCAGTAAGGTTTCATGTTTCTTCATCTCCCCCCCCCCCCTTCCCCAAACACTTAGTTTCTTCTTTCTGTTAGGTTTGTGTTTCTTCATTCCCCCCCCCCCCCCCACACACACACACAACCCCCTCCCCAGCAGCCATTTTTGTCGTCTTTCTGTAAGGTTTGCCATCTCTTAATCCACCCTACCCCAACACAGCCCTTGGCAGACCTTACAGAAAGAGGTCTGCTTTCTCTTATCCTCACCCCCACATCTCCACCGCATGGCATACCGTCCTCTTTAAGGTTTGGTGTCTCTTTATCCTCTTCACACCATCCCCTGCAACAAGACTTGGTGTCTTCTTTCTCTAGGATTTGCTGTCTCTTCATCTTCATGTCTTCTTTCTGTAGGGTTTGGTGTCTCTTCATCCCCCACCCCACCCTTCCCCAACCCCTTAGTGTCTTTTTCTGTAAGGTTTGGTGTCTCTTTATCCACCCTCCCCAACCCCACCCCCAAGACCTTGGTGTCTTCTTTACGTAAGGTTTGGTGTTTCTTCATTTGCCCCCTTCCCCAAGCCCTTAGTTTCTTCTTTCTGTGAGATTCGGTGTCTCGTCATCCCCCCCCCCCCCCCCCCCGACCATTATGATCCTTTCTGTAAGGTTTGCCGTCTCTAAGGTTTGGTGTCTCTCTATCCACCTTCCCAACCCCCACTCCCAAGCCCTTGGTGTCTTCTTTACGTAAGGTTTGGTGTTTCTTCATTTGCCCCCTTCCCCAAGCCCTTAGTTTCTTCTTTCTGTGAGGTTCGGTGTCTCTTCATCCCCCCCCCCCTCCCCCAGCCATTATTATCTTCTTTCTGCAAGGTTTGCCATCTCTTTATCCACCCTACCCTACCCACCACATGCCTTAGAAAACCTTACAGAAAGAGGTCTGCTTTCTCTTCATCCTCGCCCTCTATTTCCCAGCCACATGGCATACCGTCCTCTTTCTGTAAGGTTTGGTGTCTCTTTATCTTCCCCCTCTTCCCCCACTGGCGTAGGCCTTCGTTTCCCCTTTCTCTAAGGATTGGTGTCTTATTCAACCGCCCACCCCCTGCCACAGGCTTTCATGTCCTCTTTCTGTAAGGTTTAGTGTCTCTTTATCCCCTTCCCCTCCCACAGGGAATAGTGTCCTCTTTCTGTAAGGCTTGACGTCTCTCCATCCTCTTTACCCCAGCAACAGGGCTTGCTGTCCTGTTTCAGTAACGTTTGGTGTCTCTTCATCCCTCCTCCTCCCCCCTCCCCCTGCTACAGGGCTTAGTGTCCTCTTTCTGTAAGGTTTGGTTTCGTTTCATCCCCTGCCTCCCCCCGCTCTACCTCGGGGCTTACTGTCCTCTTTCTGTGAGCTCTGGTATTTCTTCATCCACTCCCTTTTCCCCCACCCCCACCACAGGGCTTAGTGTCCGCTTTCTGTAAGATTTGATGTCTCTTCATTCAGTTAGTGCCGTCTTTCTGTTAGTGTTGGTTTCTCTTCACCCCACCCACCCCCTGCCGTCCCGCCACAGGCCTTTGTGCTCTTTCTGTACGGTCTGGTGTCTCTTCATCCTGCCCCAACCCCCACCACAGGCCTTAGTGTCCTCTTTCTGTAAGTTTTGGTGTTTGTTCATCCACCCCATCCCCCACCACAAACGCGTACACACACACACACACCACCACACACACACACACCACACACACACCACCACGCACCACACACACACACACACACACACACACACACACACACAGTTTCGTGTTCTTTCTGTAAGGTTTGGTGTTTTCTTCCTGTCCCCCCTTCCCCCCAACTGTTAAGTCTTCATTTTGTAAGGTTCGGTGTGTCTTTTCTCGCATTTCCCCACAGGGTTTCGTGCCCTCTGAAGGGTTCTGTGTTTCTTTTCCTACCATAGGGTTTCGCGTCTTTCTATAAGAATCTGTGCCTATTTTCTAACCACACGGTTTGGTGAATAAATTCCATGGGTTTGGTGTCTCTCTTCATCGCTTTAGGGTTTAATGTCCTGTTTTTACAAAGCGATATCTTCGCACCCCTAACGCGCGCGCGCGCGCGCACACACACACACACACACACACACACACACACACAGTTTTTTTGCTTTCTATAAAGGATTGAGATGTCTTCCACCCCTCACAGTTTCATAATATCTCTATAAGGTTTGGTGTCTCTTTCCCCCAAACAGGGTTTCATGTCCTTTTTTCTATAAGGTTCGGTGTTATTACATACACACCACACCACACCACACCACAACACAGAATTCTTGGCCTCTGTCTTCAAAGATCGGTGTACCTTCTCCCCACACATACCCCAGGTTTTGTATCCTCTTTCTATATCGTTCGGTTTCTACCTCTGCCCCACCCTCCTCCCCTCTGCTTCCCTCTGCACACTTTCAAGTCCTCCTCCTTTAAGGCTTAGTGCCCCCCCCCCCCCAGGCTTTCGGGTTTTTCTATGTTAATATCTTTTCCCTAAACGCTCTTGTATCCTCCTCCTTTGAATCTTAGTGCCTTTTTTTCTACCCTACATGGTTTCGCGCCCGCTTGCAATAAGATTCGGTGTTCCTCTTCAGCAAACAGGGTTGTGTCTTCTTTCTATAAGGTTAGATATCTCTTCTCGACCCACCCACACCCGCCGCCTCCTCGTCTTCCCACACGCACAGTTTCAGGATTTCTTCCTATATAAAGTTCGGTGTCTCTTTTCCCTCGATATGGCTTTAGTGTCCTCTTTCTGCAATGTTCACTGCCTCTCCCCACCCCCTTCCCCCTTCCCGCAAAGTTTTGGATGTTTTATTAACGAGTTAGGTGTTTGTTTCCCTGTCTTTACCCCTCAGGGTTTTTTGTCTTTCTGCAAGGTTCGGTGTCCCACCATCACCACGACAAAAGGTGCTGTGCCTCTTCCTCCCCTTCCTCCACCCCCAAGAGGGTTTAGTGTCCTCTTTCCACAAGGTTCGGTGTCTCTTTCCTTCCACATGGTTTTGTGTCATCTTTCTTTTAAGGGTTTGTGTCTCCCCCAAGCCCGAGTTTTGTGTCCTCTTTCTATAAGAATCGATGTCTCTTTTCACCACTCCCCCCCCCCCCCCCCCAGCCGGTTTCGTGATCCACTTCTATAAGCTTCAGTGTCAATTTTGCTCTGCCGCTGGGTTTCATGTCCTCCTATAAGGTTCGGTGCCCCCCCCCCCCCCCCCCACACACACACACACACACCCTGGAGGGCTTCTTGTCCACTTTCTCTAAGGTTTGGTGTCTTGTTTTCCCTTTACATGGGTTCAGCTCGTGCTTCCGTAAGGTTTGGTGTTCCCACCTACATACACACAACGCCTCTTGTTTTTCTATCGGGTTCCGTGCGTCTTCCTCCCACTCCATCTCCCTCCACCCCCTCCTGAGTTTCATGTCCTCTACAAGGTTCAGTATCCCGCAACACCGCCCCCCCCCCCCCCCGAAGGGTTATGTCTTCTTTCTAAATGATTTGGTGTCTGTTAGCCCCCCCCCCCCCCCGGACACACACACACACACACACACACACACACACACACACACACACACACACACACACAGAGGCGCGCACGTTTTTGGCCCTATTTAGGGTTTTATGTCTCCATCTACACACACAGGATTCTTTGTTCCTTTTTCCTTATCAGGTTCCGTGTCTCGTTCCCCTTTCCTCCTCTCCACCCCTTCAGGTTACGTGTCCTCACTCTACAAGGCTTGGTGTCTTCCCCTTTCCTCCTCTCCACCCCTTCAGGGTTACGTGTCCTCACTCTACAAGGCTTGGTGTCTTCCCCTTTCCTCCTCTCCACCCCTTCAGGGTTACGTGTCCTCACTCTACAAGGCTTGGTGTCTTCCCCTTTCCTCCTCTCCACGCCCTCAGGGTTACGTGTCCTCGCTCTACAAGGCTTGGTGTCTTCCCCTTTCCTCCTCTCCACGCCCTCAGGGTTACGTGTCCTCGCTCTACAAGGCTTGGTGTCTTCCCCTTTCCTCCTCTCCACGCCTTCAGGGTTATGTGTCCTCATTCTACAAGGCTTGGTGTCTTCCCCTTACCGAGTTTCGGGTCCTCTTTCTATTAGATTCGATATCTCCTATCCTACCCTCTCCTCGTCCTCCAGGGTTTTGTGTTGTCTTCCTGTAAGTTTTGCTGTCTCTTCTCCCCTCAGCCCTTCATCCCCCCCTTCCCGGGTATCGTATCTTCTTTCCACAAGATTCAGTTGATGAACTGAAATCAGCTCTGTAAATATGCAACGATGCTGTTTCTGGTCGTGATGATTTTCATTACCAGCTTTTGAAACACCTCCCAGAAAGCTGTCTCTAAATCCTTCTCAAAGTCTACAATCATATCTGGACCACAGACCCAAAGGCCTGATCATTCCTATTCCTAAGCCTAGAAAAGATCTTACCGACCCGTCAAATTATCGTCCAGTAGCTCTGGCCAACTCGCATCTGATGTGGAAGCTTGAAACTGATGGCATTTTGGTTAAAGAGAAATCTATGGGAATTCGTATTCTTCCCCGTTTGAACAACGCAGATATAGACGTTGGAGTCGTGTGTCACTCTTAAGTTTCCTGATGACCCACCTTGAGCTTTCCTCACTCCAGAGATCAGGTTTGATTTAGCCTCGTATCGTAAAGATACCCACTAGCTCCATGGCGTACAAGTCCTTTTTCGCCAAACTGTGTTCGAAGTTTCTACCCGTCAGAAGAATTTCATTGACGGTTCCAAATCTGAGGAGGGGGTTGCCTCTACTGTATATTGTGCAGCAGGTCCTTCACACTGCCGCTCACAGCTCCATCCACACGGCTGAGTTGTCACCCTTGGTCCTGGCCCTTGAAATGGTCTCTAAATTTAAAAAAATGATGATTTACCCGTTTTGTCGGACTCCCTTTCTGCTTTGGAGGCCACTAACAGCCGTAACCTGAAGCACCGTTAACTGCTGAAATTATTTGAACTGTACACCTCCCTGAAATCAGATGGATACAACATAGTTTTTGCTTGGGTTCCAGCCATATGGGCATTTGAGGCAACGAGTTGGTTGATCAACTTGCCAAGAGTGCCGTAAGTAAAGAATTAAGCAGATTGTCTAGCCCTCACACTGTTCTGGATCCCAAAGCCCATGTTTATGTTAAAGACCTCTGGCAAGAGCTGTGGAACTTGCAGACGGATAACAATGTAAAATCCATTTCAGCCTGGAAGAGTTTGTACCATCTTCCTGAGGCAGCCGTAAAGAAAATCTCTCTCTCTCTCTCTCTCTCTCTCTCTCTCTCTCTCTCTCTCTCTCTCTCTCTCTCTCTCTCTCCTTTTTTTTCTTCTCCCACCGCGTGGAAAGAAAATTGGAAATTAGGCCTCTCTGAGAGCAGGACACGAAAGCTTCGTCATTTTACATTTTTGTTTGTGATGATCAGCGATGAGGATGATCATGATGATCCTCTACAGTTCTACTATTCTGATCCATTTCGTTCGAAGCAATCCTTTTTCTTATTATACGTAAAATGGAAAGCAAGCGCAGAAGAAACGTAGGAGTGTACTGTGTTTTGATATGGAAGATACAAAATACTTCTCTGTTCACATGATACATCTTGCTTTCCAAAGTATTGTCTCGTAGCTGAGGGAAAAAAACTTTCTAAAAATAACGGACTTCTGCTTTGTCAACAGGAACAATTAACCCTTGCATCATCGGCCATGGAAACTGATCAGGACACTTCAACTCACGTAGAATGCAGCGGATTAAAGGATTTTTAGAGTTGTACTACTTACTATTTTCTCATTCTTCTTCATTCTCCTGCACATCCTCCAGTAGTGTTCATAGTACTTGGTTCCTTGGAAGGGCGGGGGGTGATGCCTTCTTTTAGATAATTAAGTAGTTGTTCCCTGTAAGGATTCAATGTCTTTTTCCGTCACAGGATTCAGTTACTTCTTTTCCAGCTTAAGTGTCTACTTCATTCAAAGTATTCAGATTTTTTTTTATTTCACATGTTTCTGTATATTCTTTCCTAGGGTTTAGTTTCCCCTTCATTCATAGGTGTATGTGTCTTCTCAGGGTGTAGAATTGTCCTTTCCAGAGGGTCTGTATTTCCTGTAACAGCATGTGTGTTCTGGTTTCTCATCTCGGTGTTCTGTGGAACAAGGATACATCACACAGAGTGGTACCAGATGGAATGTTCTCCAAAAGGGCGTGAAAGACTGACTCGAACTATGCAGCATGTTACACGATTCAGTGATCTGGAAACATGTGCGGGCGTTTCCAGATTAACTGGGTCTGTTTGCAGAGCCGTTGAATTCTTTGATCTTTTTTTTAAATCCTTCCTAGTGCGCACCAGATGTCTCCTGGTCTGAGTATCCGTAAATCCACAGGAATTCCGACATGTTAATCACGACTCAACTCGTGGATTCTTTCTAGATGTTTATGCCTTTCTCTCATAGAGCGTCATCAGTCAAAGAGTGTAATGTTCACGATTCATAGGATTTAGTACCATCTGGTTTTGGCGTTCTTTCGTGGTGGTTTTTGAGGGATTAATGTCTTCCTTTCATGTAATTTAGTGTCCTCGCTTCACAGGCGCTAGCGTTCTCATTCCATTCGGTTAAGTCCTTCATGCAGCGTAGCGGCCTATTTTCACAAAGGTTAGTGTCATCTTTCCAAGGATTAATTGCCTTCTTTCCCATGGTTTTAGAATCTGTCCATACGAATTTGTGTTATCTTGTCACGGGGCTTAGTGTCCTCCCTTTATAAGGTTTAAGGTCCTGTCTGTCTTAAGGATTTATGGCCCTCTTTATACGGTTATTGACCTCCTTAGGTTTTTGTGTGTTTCATAGCCGTTACTGTTATAAGGTTTAGTGCTCTCTTCCTTCATCAGGTTTAGCATCCCCCTTTCGCATAGTTTGCGTAATCTCCTTCCCAAGTGTTGGTCCTCCTTTTTCATAGGGTTGATATTTCTCGGGATTGAGGCTTCATTTGCAGGGTTCGGAGTATTTCATTTAATGTCTTCTGTCACTAGTCTTAATGTTTTCTTTAATTTCGTTGTTTATAAACTATTTTCCAAGATCTTAGTGTCTTCTATGCATGATTTATTTTGGTTTTAAGGTTTTGTGGCCTTTTCTTCAGAATTTAATCCGAGGCTTTTTTTTTCCGGCAGGTCATAAAAGGTGACCATCTTCCGAGAATTGGTACCAGTCTGCCAGACAACCATTGCGCTACGTCTTCCGGGCAACTACCATCCGCACCAAGAACATACACGTCTCGGGAAGGGGTGTTCCCTAGTCATCGGTGACTTCAAGGGGGGCTGTTCTACACATTTCCAGACAACCCAATCACAACAACACGTAAGTGCCGTAAAGACAACTGGAGATGATGGAAGTGCTAATTTTGAACTTAGAAGCAATATTTTTTTTCAAGTTGGTATTCAACTTGTAATTTTTGCCCTTGCAGGGCACACATAAATATAGATAGATGGATAGACATAGACATAGTTCTACCACTGCAGATATGAATGCTTATCTCCCCCTATTTCTTCAATCTAAGACATAAGAGCAAGCTTTGTTTATAATTGAATATATATATATATAGTTATAGTTATTTAAATATATATGTATAACTTTTTGCATTATTAAAATTTTCAGGATTTTGTAGGCGGCTGCATTTTTCGAAATGGATTATTGTAGCCCCTCCCCCCCCCCCCCCCCCCGCCCCCGCCCCTTTTTCTATACGTTGTGGAGTGGATTTCCAACTATATATTTCCCTTACCTATCTCCTTGATTCATTCCTTTCCCCTCCCCTACCCACCTCTTTGTGCCCTGCCGCCTTTTCTTTTTCCTGCCGAATCTTTACCGGGATCCTGTCAAGTCTACATGGAACTCGGCTGTCAGTTCATTAGTGATTTGACGCAAAGGAAAATGTTCTTGATTTTTTTAACCGACAAAATATAAATGACCTCAAACGGATATTCAAAACAATGGGGACAGAGAGAAAAGGTTAAAATATGTTAGGAAATTCTAATATTGATTGATACAACAGCGTAGAAATTAGATTTTCATGGGATGTGAAGTATGGAGAAAGGGGTCAGGATGGATGTCAAATGGGGGGGGGGGGGGGGGGGTCCCAGGACATTCTCAAGTTTTTTTTCTCGGTTCTGAGTTTGCATCCCCGCAGTAAGTGCTCATGTCGATTAGATTCCTTGTTTTAAAGTATCGAGAACTGTTGTCGATTTACCTGTGAAACGTTTTTGGTGAAAAAGAAAGAAGCGCAAAACTTTAGAAATAGAATTACTTTGCTGAATTTGGTACTAAAATATTTGCATAGAAATTCAGATGTTTGAAAAAAAAATGTGTTTACATCAACAGGGGCAAAGAACTCCTGCACCAACGGCCATGGATAACGGAGACCAGGACGAGTGAACTCGGGGAATACAGCTTTTTTCAAGGAAAGTTGGGTGGTGGTTTTGTTTTTTTTTGTTTTTTGTTCCCTTGCACTCCCCCCCCCCCCCCCCCCCCCCCCCCCCAGTACAGTGTTCAAATTCTTTCATAGTTTAGTAGTATTTGGTAGACTTAGAATCATGTTTTTAATGAGAGTTCAACACATTGTTCTTAAGAGATTCACTGTGTGCTATCATATGGTTTGTGTTCTTTATTGGAGATTCAGTATCTTTATTTTAAAATATTTCCCGTCTTATCAGTTTTGATTTTTCCTTCATTAAGATGGCTTTGTTTCATCTTTGTCTGGATTTGTCTTCTTGATTCACAAACCTTGGTGTTTTCTCTCCCTGGGTTTATTGGTCTTTCTGGCGTTTAGTGTCTTTCATATGCTCTGTATAGTTGCTCTGGTTTCCAATGTTGGTGTTCTGTGTAGTACAAGGACACAAAACAGGGGGTACCAGAGGAAATATTTTCCAGGAAGGCATGAATGCTTAACTCGAACTTTGTAGCAGGTCTCCTGATTCAGGGATCTGGAACATGGACGCATGTTTTCAGATCATTTGGGACTGAGCTGCAAAGCTGTTGAAGTCTTCAAAGGTCTTCCTGAAATATTTCCTCGTGCGCACCTGGTACCTCCTGATCCGAGTGTCCTTTCGTCCACAGAAAGCCTGGCGTGGTAATCGGCGTCAACTAGTGGACCCTTTCATAAGTTCTGCTGCTCTTTGTACAATTTAGTGTCATCTTTCAAATAGTATTGTAGTGTTTTTCCCTTCAGGCTTTAGTATCTTCTTGTTGAGTGTTCTTTTACAGGATTGCCTATCCTTTTCAAGTGACGAGTATTGTCCTTCTAGGCTGTCTGATTTTCTAAGTTCACAGACCTTGCTGTCCTCTTTCTCCTAAGCAGAGCATCCAACTTTCATTGCAACTGGCTACTCCTTATTTATGGTACAGTTTCATGTCTTTGTAGGGTGTGGCGTCTTTCCAATTGGTTTAGTATTCTTCAGTACGGTTTGTCTCTATTCTTGGGGGCTTGGTTTCCTCGTTTTACAAGGTTTAGGGTGGCCCTGTCGTGTGGCTTAGTGTACTTTTAAGGGTTTTAATGGTTTCCATTCATAGTGTCCCCCCCCCCCTTTTAAACAAGTTTTCGAGTCTGTCTTTGATAGGGGGTTGCAGTCCTTATATGTCGTAGCGTTTAACTTCCTTTTATTGTTTGTTGTTGTTGTTTTTTTTGCCTCTCACATGGTTTAGTGTAATGTTCTTTCAAAATGACAATCCTTTTTCATGTGATTGACTTCTCTTTTCCTTGAGGGCATATGCTTCATTCATAGAGTTCAGTTCCGTTCGCCCAGACTTCAGTGGCCTGTATCGTAGTCATTACTGATTTTGTTTTTCATTTGCAGAGTTTATGAACGTTTTGCTTGGGCTTTAGCGTCTTATGAGCTTTGGTGTCTTCGGGCGCGCGCTTTCTTTTTATCTCCCAGTTTATATGAGAGCGTGTGTGCCTGTCGTGTCCGTCTAACTCATTGTCTCTCTTCCTGTCATGTTCTCTGTGTGTCTGTTGTGCACTATCTGTTTCTGTCCATCTGTCCTTCCCCCCCCCCAACCCCAGATTTCTCTCTCTCTCTCTCCTCTCTCTCTCTCCTCTCTCCCCCCGACGCACACACCTCACACACGCAGGCGCGCGTGTGCGCGCGCACGCGCACACACACATACGCACGCACTCACTCACTCTCTCACACACACACACACACACCACACACAAACACACACTGTGTATCCCTTTTTTTCCATTTTATAAGTATTGCCGTCAATGCTCTTTTAATAGTTCCTTTCGGTGTGCGTGGTAAATGCAGCAGAGCGAAAGTGTCAGCACACCAAACATTAGAACATAAACGAACCCAGACGCCTTGTATCAAACTCGAAAAAAAAGTAAAACGCAAGCGAATGTCCATCAGTAGTGTGTAACACGCAGACAATGCATGGTGTGTGAGGCTTTGAAGAGAAAAAAAGTGGGGAAAAAGAGGATGAAGGCCCCACTGGAAAAAAGGGGGAAAAAGACCGTCTTTACCAAAAAAAAAAAAAAAAAAAAGGGAAAAAAATAAAAATACCAAAAACAAAAGACAAAAAAAATGTAAAGACGGGGGTGGTGGAGGGAAAAAATAAAATAAATAAGCTTTAGTCTCAACATTTTAATGGTTTAGCCATGTCTACTTCGTCAGAATTTTTTGTGGCAGATCATAAAGGGTGACCACTCACCGGGACTCGGAACCAGTCTTCGAGAGGACAATCGTACTACGACTTGCAAGACGGTTACCGTCCTCACCAAGTAAAAGCCTTTGATGGGACTCGACCCTCCAGCCCGTAGCCTGGCGTCTAAAACACTGACTGCTGCACCTAGATGGCTGGTCGGTTACATAGAGTTTTAAAAGATGTTTTTCAGGATTTATTCTTTGAAAGTAATTACTAGAGCCGAAGAGAGGGTTAAGATCGAGACGGGCATATCCACTAAGTGATTAGAGACCAGTTATCTGAACATGAATTTTTTTAAACATTAAAAGCAACCCTCCAATCATAAACAAAGGCACACAAATCGTTTGAATTTTGTATCCCACTTATTCACATTACCACTTTGGTTCAAAGATACTTTTCTGAACATTCTGTCGTCTTGACTGGGTTTGGTTTTTTTTTCTTAAAAGAAGGGCATATGTCTCTTCGCACCTGCAGATTTGGCAGTAGTAGTATATGTTTCAGGGCCAGTTTTACCGGTAACACATGTACCAGATATATAGATAAAGGATTCATTCAACGTTTGAACTCGTAATGTATCGGTAGATCTGCCGTCTCGATCATTGGCGTCTTTCGGTTTTCTGGCCAATTGGTAGCGAGATGGGGAGGATAGTGTTGGACACGAGGGTCGGTTTTTGCGCATACACACGCGCGCGCAAGCACACCTGCACAAGCACACACATGCACACGCACACAAATGCTCCACAGAGGCGACGGGCAAAATGCAGACCCCCACATCATTCTGAACATTTCATGCAGGGTTTATAAATAGAACATGAAAATGTTCACAAGACGGCCACAAAAGAATGCACAAATTGGAGTAATGCAAGTACGCACTTGAATTTTGAAGCATTTTTAGCCGGGGTTTAGTGACTTTTTCCCCCTCACACAAGGCAGATAACCCCTACCTATTTTTAATCAAATCTTAAAGCTCGCTACATCCAGAAAGGACCACTAATTTCTCTCGTATGTATGACAGCAGGACATTATCTGTGCTTACAGGGGAAGTGATTGTGGATTCAGTTGAAGATTATTTTTTTTTATAGTTTTGCTTTATCACTAATTTTTGAAGGGTCTCTTTGGGCTTAAAGGGAAAAGGCGATGGAACCGCCTGCTGACCACCGTCAGTTGTTCAGGTGATAACGTGAGGAAAACATTCTTTTCATCTTCTTTAAAACAACAAAACACAGATGACTTCAAACTGTCCTGAGACTGTTGGGGTAGAAGAAGAGACGAAAGGACGCTGATATTCTAACAATGGCAACAGTAGCGCAGAAAGAAGACTACCGTAGTGAGAGGAGCGAGGGGAAAAGGGGGTGGGGCGAGGTTGGAGGTGGGATAGATTTCGAACTTTTTTTTACGTTTTGATATGTATCGGTGCACAGAGTGCACGTGTCGATTTGATTTCTTGTCTTAAATCTATGATTTGGCATGATTAACCGTCGAAACGGTAAATAACAAATAATTAGGGTAACGTTTGCTCCCATGATGAAATGAGCACACGCCCATAACTGCAAATAAATGCTGCTTACGATACCGAATCGCCTGACAGAAATGATAGCACAGAGCATACAGAACTACCCAGATTATTGAAATGACGTTTTTTTTCCTCCAGTGAATCAAATGTAAAATGGAAACGAATGCCTTGCTGTTCTCTTCCCTAAACGCACCCACAATGCATGCCCCCGCGCGCGCGCCCCCACACACACACCACACACACACACACATCGTCATAAAGCAGACTTTTGCATGTATACGGCTACGCAAACGATATTCAAGATGAAAAACGGAAAGGGGGTACATATGTACGCCTCATACACACGTTAGTGCGCGCGCCCGCCTGCACACACACGTGCACGCACTTATGTATACACGCACGCGCGCGCACACACACGCACGCACGCGCGCACGCAGCACACACACACACACACACACACACACACACACACACCAGGGTTAGAGGCTGGGAAACGTTCTTTTGCTTATTTCAATGATGTGAAAGGCGTATGATGCATTGCTAAATGTTCCTCCACTGAATATCCATGCAGCTGGTTCGTTTATAGCAATCCCTTTCTAAATCTATGTAAAATGGAAATTGAGTGTGGTGAGAATGTAACATTAAACTATATTGTTTTTGAGCGGAAGATTGTAGAAACCTTTTATGTTCCATAATACGTCGTATTCACCAGGATATTGTCTGATTGCAAGAGGGAGGGAAAAATTAGCTGAATTTCAATGAATTGGAGTTATTTGTGCAGAGTATTAAATGTTAAAAAGAAGAGATTCGATGTTCATGTCTACAGGGGCAAGGCACTGCTGCTTCTACGGCCGTGGAAAACAGGGACCAGGAAAAGTTAACTCGAGGAAGGCAGCAGACAAGGAGAGTTTGGGTGGCGGTTTTTCATTTACTCTTCTTCATTATCATACACTCCCAAGTACTGTGTGGGTTTTAAAAAAATGTTCTTGCGTAGAGTTTAGTTGCTGGTTCTTTGGGTGACATTTTACAGAAGAAAGATTTTTAACATTTTCTATGTGTTTTTAGGTGTATTATGAAAGATGGTGTGAATGAGGTTTGGTTTTTATTTTTCTTTTTTATAAATGACTTGTGAGTTGACTTCCACGCGTTGACAGCGCTGACATGGGCCTTTGCGGTCGGCTGGGCTGTGAACACCATTACCTTACCTTTGTATGGCATAGACGTGTTCTGTCAGATAAGTTAGTATCATGTTCTTGTTTTTTCCGTAAGGATTCGCCGTTTCCTCATTTACCGGATTTATCGTCTTTTTTCCGGGTTCAGTGTCTCCTCCATCCGAACGGGTTTATGTCGTCTTTCTCTGGGTATAGTGATTCCTTCATTGACAGGTTCTGGAGTGTTCTTTCCTTGGCTCAGTGTCTCCTTCATTGACAGGTTCTGGGGTGTTCTTTGCTTGGCTCAGTGTCTCCTTCATTCACAGGTGTATATGACTTCTTTGCAGGAGGCTAGTCTTCTTTTTCTAGGATCATATGTCTACTTTTCATATTGCCATCTTGGATGCGCCAGTTTCTTGTATTGGTGCTCCGTGGAGCAAGGATACAAGTCGGGGGGTGCCGGAGGAAATACTTTCTAGCAAGGCATGAAAGGTTGACTCGAGCTTAGTAGCAGGTCTCCTGATTCAGGGATCTGGAACATGGACGCATGTTTTCAGATCATTTGGGACTGAGCTGCAGAGCTGTTGAGAAAGTCCTCCATGCTCTTCCTGAAATATTTCCTCGTGCGCACCTGGTACCTCCTGATCTGAGTGTCCCTTAATCCACAGAAAGTATGACACGGTAAAATCGGTCAACATGTGAATCCTTTCACTGGTTTCATTTACATAATTTTTGGGAGCCGGTGTCGCCTTTCAAATTGTGAAGACTTCTCGACCTCTCATCTGATTTAAGATGCTATGGTGTGTTTTTTACATAGGGTTGGCTGTCGTATTCAAGTAGCTAGTGTTGTCCTAGGTGGTTTGGTTTCCCCTTTTCAGAAGTTACAATGTTTTCATGTCATAGAGTATGGCATCTTCCTTTCAAAGGTTTTAGTGTTCTCCTTTTCACAGTTATAGAGTTCTTTCATAAGTTTACTGTCTTGTTTTTTGATAGGTTGTATGGTCTTCCTTCCGCAGGTATTATAATCCTGTTTTATTAAAAGGGTTGGTGTCTACTGTTCTTTTCTAGGGCTAAATGTTCTTTCATATTGCTCGGTGTGATCTTCTTTCAAAATGTTGGCCTTTGTTTCATGGGGTTGGTTTGTCTTTTCTAAGGTTTAGGTTAGGCCTCATCCACAGTCTTCTCTTCCATACTTCGTGTCTTTTTTCCCATAGGCTTTAGTGTCTTCATTCACAGCGTGTATGAACAATATTGTTAGGCGTTGGTTAAGGCTTCTCATGATTAAGTGTCGTCTTTGTCAGGATTTGGCGACTTCGTCTTTGTCAGAATTTAATCTCGGGCTTGCTTTGTGGCAGGTCATAAAGAATGAACCCTCTACGAGACTCGCTACCAGTCAATCAGGGGACCATTGCTCTCCATCTTCCACAACCACCACCATCCTCAGCAAGGGCATTCAACTCCAAAGATCGTCTTCAAGTTCACAGCGTTATTACAAGCTCCCAGAGAATGCGTTCCCAGGGACTTGAGATGCACTCACAACAGCAAAGGACAGAGACAAGGAGCCATGTTCAGAGAACAATGAACAGCTTCGAAAAGTCAAAACGAACTCTGTGTGTGTGTGTGTGTGTGTGTACAAGTGTGTGTGTGTGTACAGTGTGGTGTGTAGCATTTGTGTTACATCGATACACAGAGACGAACCTGTCGCACATCACTTCAACCAGCGTGACCATTCTGCATCTGATGTTCGTGTGAGGGGACTGTGGCTCATGTCTCAAGGCACTACTAATGACAGAAAAGACATGGAATCGTATCTCGAAGACAAACTGGGCACAAGGAAACCGTTTGGAGTGAATGACAAACCATGAACTGTCCATAGCCAGTCAGCACAGATATTGGCTCTCGCTGATAATTTTAAATCATCTGACCCACTTGACTTATGTGGCCTTTTCCTTCTTCTGTTCCCACCTCTCCATGTTCCCTTCCCTTTCCGCTCCCTTGCCTTCCCCCTGCCCCCTGCCCTCATGAGGATTTTTTTTCTTCCTAGGGGAGGATTGCAGCTGTATTCAAAAAGCCAGCTGCGTCTGACTAGATGGTTTTTTTCCCGGGGTTCTCCCGTTTTCCATCTCGCCCCTTGGTGCCAGGGTGGGGCAACCCATCCTGGGGTCAGACTTTGGTTGGGTGCTATAGGCGGCTGACCATTTTCTCCCCTTATATCCACCCACTATTCACTTCCCTGGCATTTTCCCTTTTCACTGCAGACACTATATCTACATTCAGAGGCCCCCCCCCCCCTTTTTTTCTGATCTCTTGTGCAGTTCTCAATCCGATCTTCCCACCTTTGACCTTAAGCTCTCCCTGCAGGTTGCAGAAACAACAATACTGTAATGGATGGTAGATGTATAGCCATGTGTTAGGATGTTCATTCGTGGCGAGCTGGAGTAACAGATGTGCTTGCGTGCGAGTGTTTACTTCTCTCTCTCTCTCTCTCTCTGTCTCTGTCTCTCTCTCTCGTACTCGCGCGTGCAGAATATCTATGTATCTAGCTATCGTATACATGTATAGAGAAACAGCGATGTATAAAAATACATATACACATAAACATATGTCTATATATATATATATATATAATATATATTACAGGGTCGAATTTTAATTAAGGACCACTTATACACAGTCTCACAAAACAGAGAAAGAAAAACCGACAAACGACAGAAACTTTATAAATGTTTAATTTCATTATCAGTGAACAACATTTTGTCACTTTCATCGAAAAAATCATTCTTTCTGATTAGACAGGGGAGCCTGAATGAGACTACCCCCCAAAATGACATTCACAAAAGAGTTTTCTTTACAGTCTGATCAAAACCGAGTGTGCCCCCCTCATGCTGCCACACAATCCACACAGCGCTGCCTCATGGTGTTGACTGTTCTTGTAATGAGTGCCTGGGGGAGGTTTGCCCACTCCTGCTGCAGGTAGTGCAGCAGCTCCTGTCGATTTGCCGGAACAGGGTGATTTTCTTGAACTCTCCTCCCAAGCTCGCCCCAGATGTTCTCAATAGGGTTCATGTCCGGGCTGTTTGCCGGCCATGGCATCCTGGTGATGCCAGCTTGCACCACAAAAGTGTTCACGGCTCGACAACGATGTGGGGTGGCATTATCGTCCATGAACACAGCCTGAGCCCCAATCTGCTGGAGTGCTGGGACAACCAAAGGCCGTAAAATCTCCTGCAGGTAGCGTTGGCCGTTCAGGTTGCCATCCACATGGTACAGGGGAGTCTTGTGGTGACTGCTGATGCCCCCCCCCCCCCCCCAATACCATGACGGAGCCACCACCAAAAGCGACGACCTCCTGGATGACGTCATCTGCCAGCTGCTCCCTAGGACGCCGCCACACCCGAATGCGTCCATCTCATGGCTTCAACTGGAACTTGGACTCATCGGTGAAAAGCACAATCCGCCACTGAGCCCGAGTCCATGTTCGATGAGGTGTGCACCAGGCCAGGCGACGTGCCCGGTGGGCCGCAGTCAGTTTTGGTTTCCGGACTGGGCGCCTTGCTCGAAGGTTGGCAGCATTGAGGCACCGCCGTATGGTCATCTCACACACTGCTGTGTTAGTGGCAGCTTGGAGCCGACGCCTGATGGTGTTGGAGGTGGTGGTCCTGGTCCGAAGAACATGTCTGCGGATGAACCTGTCATCTCTTGCAGTGGTCTTCTTTGGCTGGCCTGGACGGGGTCTCTCTTTGACAGTTCCAGTGGCTTGAAAACGTTCTCTCAGCCGAATGATGACGGAGTGGGACACTTGTAGTCTTCTGGCCACTTCTCGAACGCCAACTCGATCCTGCAGCCATGCAATCGCCCGGGTCCGGTCAAAATCAGACAGCTTGCGTCTTGGAGGCATTTTTGTGTTATGAAGAATTATGCACGTTGGGCTGCTTTTAGGGGCATTCCAGTCAGTAAAATGCTCAGCAATGCATTGGTTTTTGCACGTGCATTTGGAATTTCAGTGCAAAACCGTTTGAAGCAGTGTTCACTCTTGCTTAAAAAACAAGCAATTTTGACAACGATCTGCAACTTTCAACCCCCCCTCTGCATGCCGCACGTGACAATAAGACAGCTTTCGCAAGCTTTGCGGAATACTCTGTTAACCCCTTAAACCTTTCCCAGTCGAATTCTTCGAAAAATGCATTGCTTGTATTTTTGGCCAATTTAAAAAGAAAGGGCCTTTTTTCGGGTGGTCCTTAATTAAAGTTCGACCCTGTGTGTGTTATATATATATATATATATATATATATATATATAGACATATTATATATGCCCGTGTATGTGTGGATAGAGGCACGCGCGCGCGCGCACACACACACACGCACACGCGCGCGCGCGCGCACACACAATCTCTCTCTCTCTCTCTCTCTCTCTCTATATATATATATATATATTTGTATGTGCGTGTATGTATATATGTGTGTGTGATTATTGTAAATAGATCTCTTCGTGGTTTTTAGAATATATTGCTCGGTTTAGGTGTGTTCGGATGCGCTTGAGTGCGAAATTTGGTACGTTGGGTTGTGTGGTCTACTGGGTTTTTTTTCCGCTTTTATGGTCCATTTTTTCGCCTTTATCATTGAAACCAACACATTTTTTATGATAGTAGTGTATGATGTACCATGTTTTATTTACCTGGTAACTAAGGAAGTGAAAGTTGTACAACATGCCATTTCAATTATGTGGCGGCTAGGAAGTGAAAATTGTACAATATGCCATATTTCAATTATTTGGTGACTAAGAAGTGAGGATTGTACAATATGCCATATTTTAATCATCAGGCGACTAGGAAGCGAAAATTGTACAAACTGTAGGAAGTGAAAATTGTACAAACTGTAGGAAGTGAAAATTGTACAGTATGCCACATTTTAATTATCTGGCGACTAGGAACTGAAAATTGTACAAACTGTACGTGAAAATTGTACAGTATGTCACATTTTGTCTATCAACTAGGAAGTGAAAATAGTACAAACTGTAGGAAATGAAAATTGAACAATATGCCACATTTTGTCTATGGACGACGAACTGAAAATTGTACAAACTGTAGAAGGTGAAAATTGTACAATATGCCACATTTTGTCTATCGACTAGGAAGTGAAAATAGTACAAACTGTAGGAAGTGAAAATTGAACAATATGCCACATTTTGTCTATGGACGACGAACTGAAAATTGTACAAACTGTAGAAGGTGAAAATTGTACAATATGCCACATTTTGTCGTATCGACTAGGAAGCGAAAATAGTAAACTGTAGGAAGTGAAAATTGTATAAACTGTCCACAGTGGACCCAGGCTGCCCTGTCTGCAGTGTATCTTTGCATACATAGCTATGTCGTGCATTTGTGTAGCATGTACATGGGAGAAGTCGAAGGGAAATGCCAGCTGTTGTCAGCACAGCCTCGTTTTATATCCCATGAGATGGGAATGGTCTAGCAACCGTTTTAACGGTTGGTTTGTTTTTTTTTTTTTTTTAACTTTTGTTTAGGACAGTTTTTAGCGATATGATCCGTCAAGGATACGACTTCCGCTTTGACTTCGTTAACCCTGAAAAAAGGTTCTGTGTGGTTTGTTGGGTTATAACAATATAGACTGAAAATTGAAATCAGTATCTGTGTGTGTGTGAATTGGTAGTTCTGCCTACTATTGTCACTTACACCTTTTCTGGCCACAACTGAATTCTGCGGGCATCCGCATAATTTTTTGTTTGCAGAATGTAGGTCAGTCAGTCAAAAGCGTAGCCATGCAGTGAATCGACCACAAATTATTACAAGCCGCAAATGATTGGTGTCTGATGAAAATCGTGTGCACTGTTCTATATGTAGTCTCCTGGCGCCACAGCCTTCTGAGAAACCGGAGAAGTCCTCAGACATGCTATAGCACAGGGCATGATACAGGTCCTATTACACCTACCTTCACCCTCTTCTTTCAAATCTGCCGTTAAAAGAAACTTCTTTCAACAGTGACCAGCCGCCGTGGCGAAGTGGTTAGCGTCGCGGACTCCCGGCTGGGAGGTCGTGGGTTCGAATCCCATCAGTCATGTGGGTTTTTCTGCCCCGACCGGCTCCTACCCAGAGTTGAGTTTGCTGCGGGCTCAGTTGAAGACTGGGACCACACAGTCGAGTTTCATCCACGTAATGGATGCGTTTCTGAGAGAGTTGCTCAAATTTCCTGACCAACACTGCAGGTGCCTGTATCTCGGGCCTGGTTGACGCCGGGATATATTATGAAAGGAAGCGTGGAGTACAGCCCTGTCATGTAGTCTCAGACCGAAATGGAAATCCGTAGCATCATCTTAATCATCCTCATTCTCATCGATCAGCAAAAAAAATGTCAAAGATTCTGTGGCCCTTCATGCCCTGCTCTCATGGTGACCTCAGTTTCGATGTCCTCTCCACATCTGTGGTCTTGGTTTGGTTCCGTCGGGGTCACCGGTATCGGCGAGTCCATGGGGGCTGTCGTTGGACGGACGTGGTGGCGCCCTCCGGAGGGAGAGCTCACTCGCGCCGGCTCCGCGACTAAGCAATTATTGTCGTCAGTAGGGGCTTAGTAGGTGGTGTCCTGCGTATATTAGATCAGAACAGGCGCCACTGAACACCACCGAAGTGACTCGGCAGCAGTGCGGTGTCTCCTCCGATGGGTTGTCTCTTCACATTGACTGCTCCCTGTGGATTGCCGGTGCCGGGCTGCGGCGGGGCCGACTGGCTGTGGCTGTGGACGAGGTGTCGAATAAGCGGCGTGGGTGCAATGCCTCTGAGGTGGCGCAGAGGTTGGAACAGCAAAAAAAAAGAAAAAAACTTCTTTCAACAGTCGTAACCTCCCTCCCCTCCCCCCTCCCCACTTCCCAGTCCACTTTCCGAGTGCCTGAGTGGGTTTTTGCGTGCAACTGAACGCGGGTGTATGAGCATGCTGCGCGCGCGCGTGGGTGGGTGTGAGCGGGGGGGGGGGGGTGGTCGCGTGTGTGTGGACTTGCGTAAATTATGCTTATACATTAATGCGGTATTTTTGCACTATGTTCCATTGTTATTGTTTTTTGTGTAAAGTAAGTTCTGTCTTGTTTCTAGCTTGTCATGTCTTATCGTATAACTTTATTATTAGTGTTGCTTATTTTAAAGCGCTTAGAGCTTTAATTTGTAGAGAATAGGCGCTATATAAATTAACATTATTATCATTATTATATCGTTGCTCGTCAGCATATCGGTCTTGACGAAGTCTTTTTATCTCTTTATCATTCTAAGCAATCAAGGGGGGGGGGGGATAAGATTGTTCCATCCTGCGACCGACACCGCACCCATGATATCGTGAGGGATGGGAAGCAGCAGGTCAGCCCAGATTCCTGTCCTCGGCACAGTTGCTCAAAGAAACGGGCCACAAAGATAAATAAATAAAAAGCAAGACAACTTTTTTTAATTTGCTTTCACGCAGATGAAGACGAAGAGAACATTTATTAGAGATTAGAGACTTTTATCTTCATTTTGTAGAATATGTACCCGCCTTTCTTCTCCTGTCGCACCTGACCCCCTAACGAGACCAAAGTAGACAGTAACGCGGGAGAGGGAAAGATGAAAGGAAAATAGTCGAGCAGGAAAGTGAAGAAAAAGTCTGGATCAGAGTCCAAACGGCATTCACGGGCACACACACGCACATAGTCGAACGGCTTCAACCTCGCACACCATTACTGGCATACGAATGTCGTATGTAGCTTTCAAAGTCCTCGGTGATTTACCATGGTGACATCGTGCTCATTGTTGTAGATGGTCTCCATGCAGTCGCCTTTTTGGTGCATGGTCCGGAGAATAAGACTGGAAAGCAGAACGAACATGGAAGTAACAGCTTGTGAAATAGGTCTGTTGGTTCATTCCTTACTTCAGACGTCAACGCCCAGGTAGAGACGAGGAGACCTATATGTCGTCTGCTCAGCCAGTGTGAGGGAGGCCCACATGTTTTCGTCTGGCGGGGGTGGGGGGGGGGGGGGTCGTAGAGATGGGAGCCGTCTTCCACATTTCTGAAGTTGTTCACATGGTGGTGCTGAACGGCGTCGTTACCCCAGTCCAGGGTGGCTGGGAAAAGGCGTCCACGCCAGACGGCGAAGGTCGCAGCCCTGGTCTCGCCGCCTAGATTCGATAGAATGTGCGTCTGATGCGTGTCCTCCGGTCTTGCTTGATGGTCGTGGCTCCCTGAAGTAAGCTGCCCCTGTCGTACCCACCGTAAACAAACCTTACCGAAGTGCGAAAGGTACCAACAGGAAAAGTGGCACCAATGTTCTAATCAAATGGTCTTCTCTTGCTGCTTGTCTTGCTCCTCTGCTGTGTCCGGCGAGGCGAATTAGGAAGCGAATCGCTTGTGGAATTGTATTGCACGGGTGGTAAATGTCTCGCGCGCTGTGCTCACGTGAGCGCAGATTCAACTGACAAACGTTGAGCGCTAGTTATCCGCAGGTATTACACACACACACACACGCACGCACACACGCGCGCGAGCGCGCGTTTGCATGCTCAAAGCTCGAGAGTGCGTGCATTCATATCGTGGTCAGACGGATTGGGCAAGAAGAAAAGGGAAGAGGCGTTCTGAATATGCCACAGCGCCTTAGAATAGAAATCTATGCACATAGTATATTTCTTTGGGCTACGTGGAGTTAAATAAAAATCAATTTTAAAAGATGAACGTAGTATCCATCCACACACCCACAACACCCCCAAGCCCCACATGGAAAGTGTTGCATTCCGTGTGCCTTGCGTATTTTTCTATGTCGGTATTTGAGGTACAAATTTGAGAGAGGGAGAAAGACAGACAGAAAAAAACGCAAAAAGAACAAGAACTTGACGTTTCCTTTTTTTTTTTTTTTTTTTTTGTGGGGGGTTTGGGGGGGGGCGAGCACTCCTCGTTTTCCTCGGGGGACTTTTCTGGTCTCGAGCTCACACAGGCACTGCGAACGATTGTGATGATCACTCGACCAATCAAGAACGAAGAAGCAGGAACATTTTTTTAATGCATGGGCATACCGCTCACAGGCGTGTGCGTACCTTGAATTTGAGAATGGTGTGCATGAGGAGTGTGGTGGGGGGAGGGGGGTTTGCACATGTCTGTATGGGTGTGAATGTGCCTGTGTTTTGGGGTGTGATGTTATAGTTGTAGCTGGTGTTGTAGTAGCTGCAGCAGTATATATAACAAAAGGTGACGACGATGATGATGATGGTATATAACAATGATAATGATGATAACGCGCAGTTCAGTCTTTGTCAGTGGTGTTACCCATAACCACAAAAAGCGCAGTAAAATCAACCTATGAATGGGTGAACTTTTCAGGAAAATACTGCGTTGTTAAATCAACCTCTTTAAGATTGTTAAAAACTGAGTCCCTGCAGTTTACGAGTCAAGTTCAAGATTTTGACAATGTAGTCTGACAACTTGGAAAACGAAAACCAACAGTTTTACACTCTGTGTGTGTGTGTGTGTAAGTAGTGTGCGTGTGAAGACGCTCTGTGTATGCGTGCGCGCGCGCGTGTTTGCGTGTGTGTGTGTGTGTAAGCGTAAAGGGGGTTGTGTGTGTGTACGCATGAAAGTGTGTGAGTGAGAGTATGTCCACGCGCGCGTGCGTATTTTGTGTGTGCGTGTCAGTGAGTGAGTTAGAGATAGTGTGCATGTAGAGAGTGTGTGTAACAAGTTTTCGAAAACTGGAAAAAGCCGAACACGGCAAAACTGACGGAGTTCCTTGTTTTTCCCCAATATTTCTGTTCAAAGCCTTTCTCATCGGAGATGAAGGGAAGGGATGGGGCCGGCGACATGCGGACAAAAGTGTTCACCGATTAAAAAAATTCGAATTCTGTTAAGCCGATCTGTCAAAATCGTGTGACTTAAGGGACATAACTTGCCTGTTGTGGGGGGGGCGGGTAGTTTAGGAGTGGCTGAAGCAACAGAGACGAAATGAGGGAAGGACGAGAAAGGGATAAAACAGAGGGAGGGGTGGAGCTCAGGATGCGGGGAAGGGGAAAAAGATGGAAAACAAAGTACTGGGGAGAGAGATGCGAATGCTGGAAAAAAAAACAGAGACGAAGATTGGGATGAATTTTCTTGCCCATTAAATCAAAATTAACTCACTCTCTCGCTCTCTCTCCTCTCTCCTCTCTCTCTCCACGTATGTGTGTACTAGTCTGCGTACGTGCGTGCGTTTGTGTTTATGTATGTGGTCCACATATGTTGCCATTTAAAAAATCAACATTTCAGCGCCCTGTGTTTTCATCTCCACTTTCTTCCTCAAGACCTCCTCGGTCTTCCTTATTTTTACCTTGTAAATCTTTGAAATGTCATTGTCCTGGTGACAGAAGAATTTTTTGCCTGCAGCTGTTTCACCCCCACCCCACTCCCCATTATATAATTAAATATACATGTGTCTGACTGTGTGTGTGATAAAGGTGTGTGTGCCAGAGAGAAAGAGAGACGACTGACGGACGACAGACAGAGAAACGGAGAACATTTCCTATTAGCATATGTAAATACGCTGGGTTTTCCTTTATGTTTTGTTGTTAAGTCCCTATGATGATGATGACTGCTAATGGTGATAACGGCAATGGTGGTGGTGGTGGCAATAGTAGTAAAAGGGAGGACAAATGGATTACAGTCCAGCAGCGTCCCACAAAAAGGGACACGTCGATAGTTCGTAATCAGATTGAACGTTGACCGTGACTCATTTTGTTCCCCATTGGAGAGAGATGGCCGTTTCAGGTTGCTGTCGGTCTCGTTCAGACACAGGCAGCCTTTTTTTCCACCGGCTATTGATGGAGTTGTGTTTCCGGCAACATGATTTCCTCATCCGGGCTTTTGACAGCCCCGTTTTTACCTGACATGCTTTGCCAATTAAGCGGATTGCGCAGGAATTGCTGCTCGCCATTTGCAGGGCCAGTGAAATGCCACGCTGTTAGAGTTAACCCCCTTTTGCTTTGACAGCCAATGAAGTCGCCCCTTTCTGAGACAGAGCATAGGCGCAGAGGGCGCACAGAGAGAAATGAGGAGACTGTCTTTTAATGGACTGGTAAACAGCATACATTGTTTTTTTCTACCCAAGTTTGATCTTCCTTTCTGAGCTGACTAAGAGTCAACAAGTAAATTCCCAGTGCTTCCAGCGCCCGTACTAATCAGGACGAAGTTTTCGGAATTCTGCAAATGACGTTGCCTGATATATTGATAAATATCAATATAAATTGATATATAGATATAGATAACAGATACAGAGGGTTTTTTTAACACGAGGTTTGTATCGTCTAGCTTCTGATTCGCTTTTTATGTTTAAAATCATTTTAATATGATTATCATTATTATTCAGAGTACTTATGTAGCGCCTGTCTTTGGTTAATTATGATAACAGACCCGTTTTCACAACGAGCTGCCTGTCTAGGTGAAGCCGACAAAGGTGCCTGCTGATGCTTCAGTCAGTGGTTTTCCTGTCATTCGGTCAGTCATTCTTCCGGGTTTTCACGCAGGGTGTATGACGTCAGTAACAGCGGCCAAAGTAGCTTCCATGTCCGAAAGTTGATAATGGGATTTTACATGTGTGAAAGATGTTATGCGTTCGTTCACACATGGATCCTGGCTTTATAGTGTCATTTGGGAGATAGTCCGAACAACTTTTAACTCCGAGGGGAATCAGATTGCCGTTTTGTACCGGCTTGGCGGAGATTCGAACTGGCAACCCCAGGATCACCAGGATTACGAATCCGGTGTCCTGCCAACTGTGCTATTCCGGTCCCGCTATATAAACAAGATACATGTTTTCTTTATGAGTCAGCAACCAAATGCTTTCTAAATGTAGTCAGCCATTGTGTTTGTTGTTGTTGTCGTTTTGTTTTGTTTCATACTGTTTGTTTTGTTTTGTTTTTGTTTCCCAAGCATCAGAAACATATCATTCTCTGATTGGTAGCTGGAAAGCTCGGAGTTTTCACTCTCGGGCCGCTCGGGACTTAGTGAGGCATGAACTCGTTTGAAAGTGAAAGTACGAGAGCACTGAAAGAAAATTGTTAGAGGATCGACAGAGCGAGAAATGAACCTCCACTCTCTAAAAGATCTAAGGCCTTTTCTTTCAGCTGTGTGTGTGTGTGTGTGTGTGTGTGTGTGTGTCATTTTTTTGGTAGAATGTTCAGATTTTTTTTGTTCATAAATTGAAATCTGTTGTCGACGTTGTTGCTGTTGTTGTTTCCTGGTGGAGATTGTAGACTTGGCCTGTTCTCAGGTTTCTCGCTCTCGCTCTCGCTCTCGCTCTCTCGCACACACACACACACACACACACACACACACACACAAACACACACCACACACACACACACACCACCCACACCCACAACCCCACACCACACACACGCACACCACACGCACACAAACGCACACAACTCTCTCTCTCACAAACACACACACACACTCCTCTTCTCTCTCTCTCTCTCTCTCTCTCTCTCTCTTCCGTTCCCCTCTCTTCTCTTTTTACTTATAACCCTCGATTGTTGTTGTGCTTGATACGGTGGTTGTTACAAGAGTGTGGACGACGAGAGTCGTTTCAGCACCACCACCACCACCACTCTCCATCCCCCCCCCCCCACCGCATCTCACCCCTACCCCCTTCACCCTTCGGTTTAACAACAAACATTTGGTGGATGACAGTTTCCAGCACTTGTATGGAAATTTGGGAGATAAGTTCTTCCACCCCGCCCCCTTTTTCCATGCTGTTACAAGAATGAGGAAGCTGAAAGCTATTATCCCTGCCGACACTCCTCCTCCTCCCCCCCCCCCCCCCCCCCCCCCCATTCCTGCCTTCCCCGCTTCAATTAAAAAAAAGTTGGGAAGGCCGCTTCTCCTATCCATCCCACTTCTGTAAAGAGTACAGTGAGGGTTTTTTTTTTCAAAATGCACAACAGTTCAGGCTGACCACCCTCTTCCCCAACCCCTCAAAATGTCTTCCGATGCCACCACTTCTTCAATTACCTGTTGAGGCACTAGCAGACCCAGCCAGTGCTAACTGGAATTAGGCACATGGTTTTGTGCATGATATGCATTTTCTATTCAAACGAAAAAGCAGTATTTTTACTTTTGAAATGGCGGTCGACTGCACGCTTGCACGCGCTTTAGAAACATGACTGATCCCTATTATTTTCGTCAGGCTCGTCACTTTGCTTCTGCTGAGCAAGGAAATCACGGAGAAGGTTCAATTTGCGTTCGTGTTCCTGAGACTGATTTGCTACGTGCACGGGGCAAATGACCAGAAGCAAGTGAGCTATTTGGTCAAGGTCGTGTGACGGCATTTCATATTCGGAATGAAATTAAATGCATGTTGAAAGGGAGGGGGGAAAGGGTCGTTCCCTTGCAGAAGCCAATCACGATTTGACTTCTGAGGAAAAGCTGTCCCTTCCTAGCATGTAGAGGTTGGAGGAGGTGAGGGTGGGGGGTGTTGGAAGAGAAAAAGTCAGAAACAGCTGGTTTGGAGACGTCTGCAACGCTCTCCTCAATTAAGAGAGAGAGAGAGAGAAAGGGGGGAGGAGAGAGAAAAGGAGAGAGATGCTCTGCACTTTAAAAATCCATTCATGCGTGGTTCTTGAGCGTGTGTTAGGGCAGAATGGGCACTAACATTTGAAGGGATTGATCTAAACAGGAGTGTTTACACATGTCTGGATTGTTTTTCAGCTCTAGTGAATGGTGCCAATGAGTCACTCTCTCCTAACACATCATCCCAACACTCTAGATGAATTGCATATGTGTGTGCCTTGAAATGCGTCTGTGGCTGTGTATAGGCATGTGGAACTGCATGTGTGTGTGCGCACGTGCACGTGTGTGTGTGAGCGCGCGCGTGTGTCTGTGTGTGTGTGTGTGTGTGTGTGTGTGAGATACATGAATGAAAAATTAATCAAAGGTATTCAACTACAAAAACCGATTAAGCGACATGCATGCAATAAGTAAAGACAGGACATCTAAAACATGGTAGGAAAAAAAGCAATAAAACTACAAAGAGAGAGGTGGAAGGAGAAGTAATGAGGGAGGATGAGGAGGAGAAAAGAGGATGGGTGAGAGAGAAAGTGCGTTCCCTATAGACGGACGTATACTTGCTGGGTTTTTCTTTGTTTTTGTTCTTTTCTAACAGTCACTATAATCATGATGATTGTGCTGATGGTAGTGGTGGGTGATAGGGGTGGTGGCGGTAATGGCAATAGTAAAAGGAAGGATAAATGGATTACAATCCAACAGTATCCCACAAAAAGCGACTCTTTCAATATGTAATCAGATTGATCGTTGACCGTGACTCTATTTTGTTCCCCATTGGAGAGAGATGGCCGTTTCAGGTTGCTGTCGGTCTCGTTCAGACACAGGCAGCCTTTTTTTCCACCGGCTATTGATGGGAGTTGTGTTTCCGGCAACCTGATTTCCTCATCCGGGCTTTTGACAGCCCCGTTTTTACCCGACATGCTTTGCCAATTAAGCGAATTGCGCAGGAATGGCTGTTTGCCATTTGCAGGGCCGGTGAAAATGCCACGCTGTTAGAGTTAACCCCCTTTTGCTTTGACAGCCAATGAAGTCGCCCCTTTCTGAGGCACAGTATCGGCACGGAGGGCGCGTGGAGAGAGATGAGAAGGTTGTCTCTTTCTAAATGGAGTAACAAATAGTCAGCACAAATCAGTGTTGTTTTTCATTATTTTTATTAGTTTGATCATCCTTTCTGAGTTGATCCTAGGTCAGCAGGTAAACTCCATGTGCGTGTCTTACCAATCAGGAGGAAGTTTCCAAAATTCCTCAAATTACATAGCCCAACATAGAAATTGATACCCGTAAGTTATAGAGACATAGATGAAAAACAAAGACAACGTTTATACAGTTTAGTTTCTGATTCACTTTCTTCCTGTGGAAAATCTGCTTCATCTTGAATAAATGTTATTTCTATGAGCTCGAATTAAACCACAGAATCCTTTCTAAGTATAGTCAGCCATTACGTTTTTCTCCCTTGCACCAGAAATGGTGGTGTTCTCTGACTGGTAGCTGAAACGCTGGGAGTTTTCACTCTCGGGCCGCTAGGGAGTTAGTGAGGCAGTAACTCGTTTGAAAGTGCAAGTACGAGAGCACTGAAAGAAATTTGTTAGATGATCGACAGACCGAGAAATGAACCTTTGCTCCCCACACGGTCCAAGACTTTTTTCAGCACTTCTTTTTAATATCGTTACTTGTTTTCTGGTCGGAATATCTTGGGATCTGTTGTTATCATCGTTGTTGTTTGGATGGGGTTTGAGACTGTTTCTCTCTCTCTCTCTCTCTCTCTCTCTCTCTCTCTCTCAACTCTTGTTTTTGTTGTTTCTTGGTAGGGTAATTAAGAGGTTAAGATGCTGTTCTCCGGCACATTATCTCTCTCTCTCTCTCTCTCTCTCTCTCTCTCTCTCTCTCTCTCTCTCTCTCTCTCTCTCAGCACACTTCTGCCATTGTCAGATATCCTTACTCAAGCTTCACAGACTATAAGGGTATCTAATAAATACGCATGTCCAACTTCTCTAACATCATTTTGCAAACAAAGACTGGGATCCAGTAACTCACTCAAGATTCCCCCTCTTGCTGTACGTGAAGTAGGAATGCACATAGCGCAGTTAAAGAATTTAAAAAAGCCATGGGTCCTAAAAACAACATACCCGCTTTTCTTCTCAAACTCGCTCTACCTTATAGTGTTGAGCCTCTTACATACATATATGATTTATCCATTGACATTAATCTCTTCCCTCAAGCATTCAAAAATGCCAAGTGATCCCCCTTCCAAAATCAATGATTCGTCGGATTCCAAATAATTTCAGACCTATATCCTTACTATCAATTATATCCAAAGCCCTCGAGACACATACACGCACATGCATTTCAGTTCATGGAGGGAAACAATATTCAGTCATGAGGAAAACAAACTATTTCACTCACTCCAATCTGGATTCCGATGTAATCACTCCTGGCACACAGTATTATCACGAATGTGTGTCTCATGGCTTTCAAATATGAACGAATCATAAATGACAGGGATTGTCTTTCTTGACCAAAAAAGGCGATTGGTCTTGTTGAACATTTAATTCTTTTAAAGAAACTATCTATATACTTGAACCATTCCTCGACCGTCTCATTATTTCATTCATACTTGAACGATAGGACTCACTATGTGGTGCTTAGTGGCAAAAGCTCCACTTCAGACTTTGTCAGACTGGAGTCCCACAAGGCTCAGTACTAGGCCCCTCCTATTCTGCATCTTCATCAATGATTTACCATTTTCCATAGATGAAAAAGTCATGACAGATTTATTTGCTGACGACTCGTCACTCCAAACAAATGGTAATAATCTACAGACAATAGAAACATCTCTCAGGAAGGTCTAAATGATGTGTCAGACTGGTGTCATTCAAACTCAATAGTCATACACCCAACCAAAACCAAATCTATGCTTACAGCTAACCACCAAAAGCGCCAATTGACTCCTCTTTGCCTAAAACTTCAGTTGAATGGCACTTCTTTCGAACAGGTAGATGAGCATCGTGTTTTAGGGGTAACGATAGATGAAGATATGAAATGGCAATCTTATTTCAATAACGTATGCAAGGTAGTCTCAAAAATCCTTTTCCTGTTATCTCAATTAAAGCGCTACGTCTATAGTACTGTGCTTTAACTTTTCTTCAATACACACACCATGTCACGCATCAATTACGCTTCAACAGTGTGGGACGGGAGTAGTGATGTCCACAAAAAGGCTGAATTCTCGACCATAGACGTGCAGCAAAGCTACTCCATCGAGCCGTACCTCAAACAACAGATGAAAAACTAAAAGCGCTGAACATGTTTCCTCTGAGTAAGCAACTGGAATTCAACAAGACATCATTTATGTTTACAATGTCCACAGATACTATGCCATGTTAATCAATGCCCTTTTTACAAGTTTGAACACCTCTTTGACTCGAAAAAATTAGTTCTCCCCTACCCACGTATTGATCAATACAAAACAAGCCTGGCTTACTCTGGACTATATATCTGGAACTCACTTCCACCGAGTCTACAAAATACGAATACGTTAAAAACTTTTCAAGAAACGTTTACATAAACATTTCATGTCTCAATATTTGATTTTGGATTAAAATAATTAGCGTCCATTCACCAAGTCTTCTGCAAATCATACATTGAATACACCGTCTACACATATAACCTTACTCCATGAAATCGCTTATTCCCACTCCCACTCTGCCTACCATCCCTCTTCTCCTCCCCCTACCTACCATTTCTTCCCCCCTTATCATTGTAGAATTAGATTACATTTTCGCTGTGTTGAATTGTTTCAGTATGAATGATAAAATGTGCTGAAGTAATGTAGGCATGACAAGGACAGATTGTAAGAAATAGGTTTGGGCCTAAAATCTTCATCCTTGCGTATTAAAGATCAATCAATCAATCAATCAATCTCTCTCTCTCTCTCTCTCTCTCTCTCTCTCTCTCTCTCTCTCTCTCTCTCTCATTTACATCCCTCGATTTTTGTTGAGGTTTGTCATTGTGATGGTAGTTTTTTATGCTACTCTGCCAAAGGAGTTTCAGCTTTACTCTTGTCTTTTGATGAATCTGTCGACAAGATTATCTGGAGAGAGAAAAAACTATTGAACCGATTCTAACGAAAGTTTTGCAAAGACGGAATGTGAACTAAGGACAAATCCATGACAATTTTGGCACGGATCTGTACTACCGATCCACTGTAAAGGGCCGATCCACTGTAAAGGGCCGATCCGCTGTAAAGGGCCGATCCAGGATGCCTGGTGTAGGGATCTGCGCTCACCTTACGGTATCTATAGTTTAATTTGTTTCTTGCTTTTGCTTCTTTTTTTTTTTTTTTCTTTTTTTTTTTTTTTTGGGGGGGGGGGGGGGGTCACTTAATCTTTTTTATTTGACTTCGTTTGTTTTGTGTTTTGAGAGGGTGAAAGGCCCAATGCGATCGACCGGAAAATACAGATCTGGGAAAACGAAAAGATATTAGAACTACAAGATGCATTCTTAGGCCCTGGTATGATGCTGCATAGTTTGTTTGTTTTTGTAACAAGCTATACACTTGTTACCAGCTATTTCATAAAACTAGAAATAGGCCTGTGCTTCACAGTAATTTTCATGCTCACCTGAGGAGACATCACGTGAAAAAGTAAGGCTGGCTACTCTGTGCTATGTGCCTGGTGTCTCATTGCGTTCTAGGAGACTGCAATAGAAACCAGGGTCACTACAAGCAAGTCTAACTACAAGTAAGCGTCCAAACCAAGGCATCAAGTTACAGTTAGTTAATACACAACACAAAACAGATGAATGCATTTGTCAATAGATGTATCTTCCCAGTGCCGTGAGCTCCAGGAGGGCCAGGGTCACCCACACTGCCCTATTCCACCCTTAATACTGGGGAGGGGGTGAATACCTTTTGCCCTCCAGCCCATTCCAACCCCTCGCCATATTTGAAGCCTTTCTTTCTTTTCTTTCTGCGTACGTAGGCTGATACTCTGCGGACACTGCCTGTATAGGCAGGCAGTGGAGTTTTGTGTGTATGACCGTTTTTGTTTTGTTTTGTTTTGTTTTTGTTTGTTTGTTGTTGTTTTTGTTGTTGTTTTTTTTTTTTTCGCCATTAAGGCGACGTACTCCATCTTCGGGGAAGGTGCATGCAATGTGTAACGTGTCATCCATACCAACGGCCAAACTGGCCTTCTCTTCCGAAAGTTGGTGATGGGATTTTACATGTGTGCAAGATGATGTGCGTGCGTTCACACACGGAACCTCGGTTTATAGTCTCATTCGAAGGACTGTATGGGGAATGGAGTCAGAACCAATGTTAACTCCGAGGGAAAAATCCCCCTGTACCGAAATTCGAACCCGCAACCCCAAGATCACGAGTCCGGCGCTCTACCAACTGAGCTATTCCGGCCCCTATTTGAAGCCTAGTGAGCAGTGAAAAACCAAGAATACAAGAGGCGAAGAAGGAAGGAAAGGCTTCAACACACTCCAAGTGATGACATTGTTTCGATCTTCTTGAATGATATTGTTTTGGTAAGATATATTAGACCAGCCAACCCCCACTCCCATCCCCTTCCGTCTTCCTGTTCCTTGCTTTTACCAGAATGTGAACAATGTGAGAGTCGTTCAACAACCCCCCCCCCCCCACACACACACACACACACAACCCATCCACCCCATCCATCCTACTCTCGCCCCCTTCGCCCACCGCTTGAAATTAAAAGAAATTTGGTGGATGAGAGGTCCCCTCAGCTTCTATGAAAATTTGGGAGATTGGTTTCTCCCTCCTCCTCCCCCCCCCTCCCCCCGCTTTTCCTCTGCTTTTTCAAGAATGTGGAAGGTGAGAGCTATTCTCCCCCCCCCCCCCACCCCCTCCTCCCTCATCCCCCGCCCACCCACTTTGATGACAATTTGGAAGAGGTGAGTCACGTCCCGTCCCCAGATCCGCTTGAGTAAAGATTGGATTGACTTGTATTTTTCAAAATGCTTGACAGCTCAGGCTGACCACCTGCTCCTCCCCTCCTCCCCCCCCCCCCCCCCCCTCCTGCAAAATCTCTTTCGATGCCACTGCTTGTTCAAATAAGAGTGGAGGCACTAACTGACCCAGCCTGCGCTAAGTGGAACTAGACACTAAATCACTGGAGCGGGGGCCGGAATAGCTCAGTTGGTAGAGCGCCGGACTCGTGATCTTGGGGTTGCGGGTTCGAATTTCGGTACAGGGGGATTTTTCCCTCGGAGTTAACATTGGTTCTGACTCCATTCCCCATACAGTCCTTCGAATGAGACTCTAAACCGAGGTTCCGTGTGTGAACGCTCGCACAACATCTTGCACACACACGTAAAATCCCATCACCAACTTTCGGAAGAGGTCAGTCTGGCCGTTGGTATGGATGGCACATTACACGTACCATACACCTTCCCCGAAGATGGAGTATGGCTGCCTTAATGGCGGGATAAAAAAAAAAAAACGGTCATACGCACAAACCTCCACTGCCTGTCTATACAGGCAGTGTCTGCAGGAGTATCAGCCTGCGTACGCAGAGAGAGAGAGAGAGAGAGAGAGAGGAGAGAATCACTAGAACTGGGTTTTCTTTTGTACATTATTGATATGCAATGTTAAGTATGACATGTATATTTTTGTTTGAACGGAACTGAAACAAATGAGCAGTACTTTAATTTTGTTATATACTGGTTGAGCGGACGTTTGCACATGCTTTATTAACAGGTTTTGTATTCGTTCACTTTCCACTGATTTTTCATTCCTGCGTCACAGACACCACAAAGATATAACACACACATGCCACACACACACACACACACACACACACACACACACACACACACACACACACACACACACACACGCACGCACGCACGCACGCACGCACGCACGCACGCACACCAAACACACACACACACACACACACACACACACACACACACACATTATACACAGACACAGGCACGTACACACGCACAGACACACACTTCCACATGTCGGCACTCCCACAGACACTTTTTCACATACACAATTCCTAAGGTGTATCAGGATGATGTGTTAGGTGAGAGTGACTCATTGGCACAATTCACTAGAGCGGGAAAAACATCCAGTCGTGTGTGAACACCTCCCTTTTACATTAATCCTCTCAAATGTTGGTGTCCATTCTAGCCTGACACACTCATCAAGAAGTATGTATGAATGCATTTTTAAAGTGAAGACTCTCTCTCTCTCTCTCTCTCTCTCTCTCTCTCTCTCTCTCTCCTCTCTCTCTCTCTCTCTCTCTCTCTGACAATTGACAGATTTCCAAAGCAAGCACACTCGATGATTCTGAATAAGATTCCCGAGTTTACCCGTGGTCATTTCAATTATCATAACTGGTCATATCATATTAAAAGGTGTTTTGATATTTTTGGTTTTTCTGAGATTTGGATAAATGGAGGTGTTGGAAATAAAGCAATGTTGTTGAAGGAACAAAAACAACGAATGTTGGATTGCTATTTGCAAGATTGCAATGCAAAAAGTTTTCAGAGCGACCGTTTTTCAACATACAGATCATTCAAATCTATATTCCACACAGAAAAATATTTGTCAGTTATCGCAATTAGTAAATTTGGGTATGCTCTTTCGAGATTTCGTCTGGGTTTATGCGATTTAAAAATCAATAGCAGATATGACGAACAACCAAAAAACTGTCCATTCTGTAATGAAATTGAAAACGAATTCCATTTCTTGTTTGAATGTTTAAAGTACTCATATTTGCGAGAAAAATATTTATCAAGATTCTATTCCTATCCAAATGGCGATTGTTTAGCTTATTTGATGCAATCTGGAAACATGGTGATTCTTAGAAAATTGGCAATGTATATATTTTATGCACTGAAAACTAGACATGAACTTAGGAACGGAAACTAGATGTATGAATATGTGTTGTGATTGGCTTCAAACGCAAGTGAAAATAAATTTGTTTATCTTGGTTTGTTTCATTGAATTAGTTCCCCTTGTAATTGATTGCTTATGTGTTTCTGGAAAGAAATTCCTTCCTTTTGCTGATGACCCGTACCCATTTTCATTTCATTCTCAGCGAACGTGTTCCCATTGCATACAGGTCGGTGGCCTTACAATTAAAAAATTTCAGAGTACGAAAGACTGTTCAATACTCTGGAGGAATTTGAAGAATTCTCAGGCCTAAAGTTGAATTTTGAAAAAACTATCAACGTATGGTTAGGTAAAAATAAGAAATCAGATATTAGATACTTAGCTGATAAGCGCATGATATGGAATCCCCCCAAATTTAAAATACTTGGGCTCTGGTTTACTACCGACCTATCGCATTTAACAGAAATCAATACAGCAAGCAAATTTGTCGAAGTACAAACCTTGTTTAAGATCTGGTCTAGAAGGAGCTGTACACCACTGGGAAGAGTAGCCATCTTAAAATCGCTTATATTATCAAAATTAGTATACTTATGGATATTATTGCCAAATCCACCAGATGATTATATTAAACAATTACAGAAAATGTGTTTTGATTTTGTGTGGGATAAAAAACCAGATAAAATAAAACGAATTTATTCAGTTCATAATGTCGAAAATGGAGGCATTGGAATTCCAAATATACAAGCTTTTATTCAGGGTCTGAAATTGTCTTGGATAAGAAAACTGATCATAGGCAATTCAAAATGGAAGAAATTAATGAAAATCTCATATCCAGAAAGTGATCAGTTAAACTGCTATGGTTCTAGGAGATTTACAAATAATAAATATAATCAGTTTTGGAA
The DNA here is from genome assembly GCA_033310375.1 of Conus canariensis. Lineage (NCBI taxonomy): Eukaryota > Metazoa > Mollusca > Gastropoda > Neogastropoda > Conidae > Conus > Conus canariensis. The sequence goes on from CM065722.1 coordinate 21,081,420, forward strand.
AGACGTATTTAATGCTTATGATAAATTCAACACTCACGTTGAATTAGATAACAACAAAGAGATGACTGCTGAACCCATATTTTTCAACAACAAATTCAAAATAAATAACAGTCATTTCTTTTTTAAAACTTGGAACCTAAAAAATGTATACCTTGTGAAAGATGTTTTGAAAGAAAATGGAGAGTTTTTAAAACATGATGAATTTTCAGAAAAGTGGGGTCTAACAGTAAATTATCTTAACTACTTTGGTTGCATTCAAGCAATCAAAGAATATGCCAGAAAAAGAAATATAATCTTCGAAAATAACTGTAGTAACGAAAATAATAAATCAGTACAAATAATATCTGGAGTACATAAAGGAACAAAGATTTTTTACAATTTACTCTTAGAGGAACATGTAATATTTGACATAAAAGCCTTTATGAAGTGGGAAACTCGATTAGCCATGTATATTGATTGGGAGACTGTTTTAAAAAAGATTAATAAAATAAAAGAAATAAAGCTTAAATGGTTTCAGCTGAAACTGTGTCATGGAATTTTAGTGTCAAATATCCTATTACAAAAAATTGGAGTAACTGATAATGATAAATGCAACTTTTGTTGCAATGAAAGAGATACTGTGCAACATTATTTATGGTACTGCCCATTCTCACAGATGTTTTGGAAAGATTTTGAAAAAAAAATAAGAGAGAAGTGCAGTAACTGTGAAAGATTATCATTTAATGTTGAATTAATTTTATTTGGCACAGACGATAAAACACTAACTGAAGATACTTTTGATCTAATTATTCTATGGGCAAAATTCTTTGTTTATAAGTGCAGGATAACTCGCATTAAACCAAAACTGGAAATATTTTTGACTGAGTTAAGCCGTAGGTATACGTTGGAAAAATATGTACATGTATTAAATATGTGTTACTATGATTTTAAAAAAAAGTGGCTACCATACTCAGGATTATTGTTGGAGGGATAGCAATCAATATGGATGATCCCTCAACACACTGTATAGATGCTGTGTTTAAAAAAAAAAAAAGGGGGGGGGGTTCTATACATATTGAATAGTACTGACATATGCTATGAACAAAGAATTCAAAACATAATTTTGTGTTGCTGTATGAGGACCTTGTAGAAAACACCCTTTGCATTAACATTATAATTTTTGTATTGGTACATATATGGTATTTATGAAAAAAGTACTCTTTTTGTTCTGTGGAACACTGTAATGTTATTACTGAATATTTATTTTGGAAAGAAAAGAACCTTCATTGCAAGGGGGAAAAAAAAAAAAAAAAAAAAAAAAAATTTCAGAGTTCTCTCTCTTTCTCTCTCTCTCTCTCCACCCTCAACAACAACATTCACTGCTGTTCCTCGCTGCCTTGAAAACCAGCCTGGCTTTATGAATAAGAATGCTGAATGTGACTATATGCTGGTGTACCTGAACATGACTGCCTCATGACCCAAAGTTCATTCCTCCTCGGGCTATCTTGATGATACTGATTTGGTGACAGATGCTTCTAAATCTGTTCGTGTAGGAATATCATATGCTACGTAGTTGAGTGTGTGTGTGTGTGTGTGTGTGTGTGTGTGTGTGTGTGTGTGTGTGTGTGTGTGTGAGAGAGAGAGAGAGAGAGAGAGAGACAGACAGACACGTCTAGTGAAAACTTTTTTTCATCAATACCAATATGAATCATCACTGTTGTAATTATGATTAGTTTTATATTGTGTAACAATGGTCTGTGTTAATAACCTTAGTCCTTAAAATGGGACATTAACTAGATGAAAAACCTATCTTCTTGTTTATCTGTTACCCTTGGGAATAAATAAATATCAATCAATCAATTACTCAATCAATCAATCACTCTCTCTCTCTCTCTCTCTCTCTCTCTCTCTCTCTCTCTCTCTCTCTCTCTCTCTCTCCTCTCTGTTAATGAGGAGAGCCTTACAGAGGTGTCCATGCCCGCTATTTTTGGCTTTTTCCTTAGGGTCAAGCCGTGGTTGGCCTCTGCAGGCGAACGACCCCTTTCCCTCTTCCTTTCAACAGCCATTTAATTTCATTCTGGGTAGGGAATGCTGCTGCCACACGCCAATAATTCGCCGTGCATTACCTGTGATGGAAGAAAAGACCCAGTGAACCTTTTAAGGCCCCCTCCCTACTCCCTCCCTTCTGCCCCCAGTCCCTTAGCTCTCTTCTACTTCCCCTTTCTATTCTCCGTGTCTGAACGGTCACTTCACTTAACGTATTTCTACGCTACCAGTCTTCCATTGACGACCATCCAGGGAGTATTGTGTTTTCGCATTTTTTAACGTCTGCTATTTGAAACACGATCTGAGCCCTGGTGGAAGAAATCAAACTAATAACAAGTCCCAGACGACCTTGACCGAATAACTCTCTTGGTTTTGGTGTCATTTGCCCCTTGCACGTAGCAAATCATACCCAGGAGCATAAACGCAAATTGAAGCTTCTCCATGATTTCCGTGCTAAGTAGAAGCAAACTGACCAGTCTCACGAGAATAGTAGGGATCCGTCATTTTAAAACGACATTCATCCGAAAAGTGAAAGACAGGACGGCCAGAAGAAGATAAGTGAAAACAAGATGCAAAGCGTATAAACGTACTCCCAGTTTATCTAAACTATCGCTCCAAAGGGGGGGGGGGGGGGGGGAGGGGGAGCTGAAAAACGTCACAATCAAACATGCGTCATAATGCATTTCGTCACTCAGATATTCCTTAAAGAAGAAAAACCGTTTGGGCCGTTATAGCCGTTAGTAACGGCTATTCTGGTAAATAAAACATCGGGCATCATCCGTGACCCATAATGAACATACCTACAAAATTTCAGAAAGATCGGCCCCGAGGTTTTGTCTGGAGCGAGTGGAACACATTTTGACCACGGACAGACAGACACACAGACACACACACAGACAGCATTTCTTCGTTCCCTTTATAAAGTACTCTCTGTTCTATAAGAACCTGGAGTACAAAAACCAACAAGACTACAAGGAGGAGGCGGCAGGTGAGGAAAGGAGGTAGTGAGGAGAAGGGGGAAGAGGGCGGAAGAGAGAGTATTTGATATTTTTTACAGATATTCAATTCAGCTAACTTTGTCTGGATCCACTATAGTCCATCTCTATGTACATGCCACAGAACAAGATGTTCATGTTGTACATGCAAAACGTTTTCTCTCGCCTGGAATTTTTTTTTCTCAGTTCCTGGATGTGGATGACGGTCAGAGAGTGTCAGTTTGGATTTGATGTTCTGTTTCACACGATCTTGTCATTTTTCACTGGAAGTGTGACGTGGGTGGGGGAGTTCTCCTAGACGATGATGGTAGCAGTGTCGCTGTTGTGGATATTGCATACGGCAAAGTAAACAACACTGGCTTTATCATGTCTAATGTGATACTGAAGTCACCATTTTCTCCATTCCCAGAGAGAGGTCAAATTTTCGGTCATTCTGCTGTATTTGCACAGGTCATACCTTCGGTTCATTCTGCTGTATTTGCACAGGTCACACTTCGGTTCATTCTGCTGTATTTGCACAGGTCACACCTTCGGTTCGTTCTGCTGTATTTGCACAGGTCACACCTTCGGTTCATTCTGCTGTATTTGCACAGGTCACACCTTCGGTTCATTCTGCTGTATTTGCACAGGTCACACCTTCGGTTCATTCTGCTGTCTTTGCACAGGTCACACCTTCGGTTCATTCTGCTGTCTTTGCACAGGTCACACCTTCGGTTCATTCTGCTGTATTTGCACAGGTCACACCTTCGGTTCATTCTGCTGTATTTGCACAGGTCACACCTTCGGTTCATTCTGCTGTATTTGCACAGGTCACACCTTCGGTTCATTCTGCTGTATTTGCACAGGTCACACCTTCGGTTCATTCTGCTGTATTTGCACAGGTCTCACCTTCGGTTCATTCTGCTGTATTTGCACAGGTCACACCTTCGGTTCATGCTGCTGTCTTTGCACAGGTCTCACCTTCGTTTGCATGGAGAGAAACCGATTCAAGTTTTGGCCCATGTTCCATCCGTCTCTTTGGGACTGCAGAGTGATCAAACTGTGCCAGGCTTGTTGTGTGTGTGTGTGTGTGTGTGTGTGTGTGTGTGTGTGTGTGTGTGTGTGTGCGTGTGTGTGTTTTTCTTTGGTTGTTTTTGTTGGGGGGGGGGGGGGGGTTGGTTGTTGTTTTTTGTTTGTTTGTTGGGGGGGGGGTTGTTTTTGTTTTTGTTTGTTTGTTTGTTGTTTTGTTTTTTGTTTGTTTTTGTTTTTTGTTGTTGTTTTGTTTTTTGTTGTTTTTTTTTGGGGGGGGTTCTTCTCTTTTTTTATTGTTTGCTTGCTTGCTTGTTGAATACAAGAGCGAAGTACAGTTACTGGGTCGCCAAACGAAGAACGATCGAATGACAAAACAGACATAACGCGTTGTGACCTGTTGGCCTTCTTCAGACTGGACACATAATATTCAAAAACAATGGAAACAAAGAACGAACAAGCATCACCTCTTAGATCGGGGTGCAAACTTTTCAACAGTCTAAATTTGTTAAAAATTGGGGGGGGGGGGGGGGGATAGATTCAAATTATCAGGATTTTCTTTTCCGTTCTGTCGGTAGCAGTGTTTTATCTTAGATCAGTCCAGTATGCATCAAGAGCTTTGTCCCTAACACCATCTTGACCGGTTGATAAAGCTTAACGATGAACTCGTGTTTCTCTATTGAGTAGTTGAAAGTGAAGCTGCGGCTCTCTCTTCCGCCATATCCGTGATGATCTGCTTATAGTTCAAGGTCATAGGAGTCGGGTGGAATTATTCCCCTTGGCTAGTGGCTGTTTTTACCTGAGTTACTGGGCAGATTCTTGGCGTCATCTTTCGAATGATCTCCTGGTTTTAGTTTACTTTTCATTTCCTTGTACTCTCCCCTTCGACGCTGAGTTGATATCTGTGAGCTGGATGGATCTTTAAGAAATTTATGACGTTCTATATAAGGCTTGTAGTTTTCTGTTCTCGTGTATGCACGTGCTCACTCACACACACACACACACACACACACACACACACACACACACACACACACACACACACACACACACATACGCACGCACGCACGTACGCACACACTCACACACACCACACACACACACACACACACACACACACACACACACACACACACACACACACACACACACACAAAACCCGCCGACCTCCTCTCACTCCCTCAAGTCTTCCATCCTGTCCACTTCGCTCACAACGCCAGAGGAAGGAGGAAGTGGCGAAAGGCAAAGACAGTCAGACAGAGAGCATGGAAGAGGTTTGAAGAGCTGGGAGTTTCTCCAGTGTTGATGCCAGCGATTTATTAGTCAGCTTCCCCCCCCCCCCCCCCCACACACACACACTCCCTCCTCCTCCTCCATCCACCCTTCATGGTGAAGACGGCTCACTGAAAACTGGCGCCGCCCCGGACATTGGACAGCACTCTGTCTCCTCCTCTGTCTGTCCTCGAGTCTTCATCCGTCTTCTCTTCTGCCTACAAGACTTCTTCCAGACTTCTTCCAGACTTCTTCCAGACTTCTTTGTCATTCTTATTCACCTCAGGCTGACTGAGCCGGAAGATGTGGGTGGAGGAACTGAAAGGGGAGGGGGGGGGGGGCGTTGGGGGTTAGAGGCGGGTGGTGGGGGTGGTCATGAATAATGTTTAACGCTGAGGAAAAAAAAAGTGCAGAACCCTGCATAAACAGAAAAGCGTAGAGTTTTTTTTCTGCGAGGGGATTATTATGTGTATGTTACATTACACAAATTACATTATTGTTCTCGTAATTATTACCGTCATTTCTGTTTTCTTTCTAACTGTCAGCATTACATAAGCAATAAATGTTGCCGATGCTCATCTAGCATTATCATTTTTTTTTAAGCTGATAAACTGTTTTCATTAGAAACGCCGCAGAGCGAATCTAGCTGAAAACACTTTCCCCCGGATATCCTTACTGGCTTTGTAATAAAATAAAAGGTGAACTTTCTCTTCTTGTCTGCAGCCACAGTAGTAAGAAACTCTAGGGAAAGCTTGACAGCAGACGATCTTCAGAGAAGAAACCCCCCGGCAGACAAGTGTTTCAGCCCTGAACTCCTTACACTCTAAGGGGGCCGGGCCGCATCCAGGTCATGGCTCCCAGATGCCATTCTACTACCGATTTCTTTTTTTCTAGTACTGCCGGGATTCAACCCGCAACTTTTGGATGGGTGGGCATCTAAAGGGCGTGCCTTTTTAGATGGATGTCTTACCCCACTGCTAACGGGACACCTGTTCTAAGTTGGAAAATTTAAGTCTTATCAAGTTCACTTTTGTTCTTCCTCGACCAGATCCACCTGGAAATCTTTTCGGCTGCCTTTCCCATTGCCTTCAGGGTTCTGGTCCTCTTCTTACCTGAAATCCCACGCTGTTTCATGAGGTCATAGGCTGATGAGCCTACAAATCCCCTTGCTCCAACTTCTACGGCGAGGATTCGGGCCTGGAAGCCGGATTCCCTCAAGCTGCTCGTTAGACTGGCATACTTCTCAGTCTTGTGGAGGTGCACTCGCTCCATTCTGCTTTCGAATGGCACAGTGAGTTCGATCAGAATCATTTGTTTTGATGAACCTGAGTGGAGAACAATATCCGGTCTCATGCCATTTTTCTGATGATCGCCGGATGGTTCTTCTATTCTAGGGGGGTCTATTGTGCATTCCCAGTCATCTGCTCCATCCAGTAAACTCTGCTTCCGTGCTCTTGATATCACAGCTGTCCCAGACCAAGATTTGTGGCCTCCTGCCTTGTAGAGCTTTGTTGCTGGAGCTACTGGTGGCGTAGATCTTCCTCCAGCAGTACGAACCGCATGCGCGATCTCCTTGAGCACTTGCTTGTGCCTCCATATGTACTTTCCCTGGGTTAGTGATGCTTTGCATGAACTCAGGACATGTTCCACTGTTTGTTTGCCACGACAGAGTGGACACATGGGGTCATCTGATTTCCCCATTTGGCCAGGTTAGAATAGGAGGGCAGGAGGTCATATACAGATCTGAGGATGAAACTGACTCTAAGAAGTGCCATGCGCCATATATCATTCCAGGGGAGACTTCTTTGCGGTGCGTTTTCCCATGTAGTCCACTGTCCTCGTTGGCCTTGCTGGACTGTTTTCTGGATTCTCTTGGCGTCCTCTTCTTTCTTCAGCTCCTCTATTATCACATCTCTCTTACTTTCCCTTTTCGTTCTCTTTGCCACAAGACAGGCAGCAACATCTTCCTGATCATTTGGAACATCTTTTTCAAAGCCATTTCACAATGTTTAAAACCAATTACTCTTCGA
>CM065722.1:21096249-21098749 GCA_033310375.1 Conus canariensis
ACAGAGTAAATAGAGGGGGGGTGGGGGTGGTAGACATGGGGAGGTGAGAGGGCGGAACGTTCGGTGTGAGAGGAATGCTGAGGAGGGTGGGGGGAAGGGGTAGGTGAGGACAGCGAAAGAAAAAGAAGATGGGGTGGAGGGAGTGGGGGGGGGGAGAGAAGAAAGACAGGAAGGAAGGGAAAGTGGGAGAGCGGAAGAGAAATAATGGTTTCGGGGATCATAGAGGCAACTTGTCTGCAATCATGTGTCAGTATGGAGTGTGTGTGTGTGCCAGTTTAGCGGTGATTGTAGACAGCGTGTGTGCGTGCGTGCGTGCGTGCGTGCGTGCGTGCGTGCGTGCGTGCGTACGTGCGTGCGTGCGTGTGTGTGTGTGTGTGTGCGTGTTGTGTGTGTGTGTGTGTGTGTGTGTGTTGTGTGTGGTGTGTGTGTGTGTTTGTGTGCTTGGATACGACGTACGTGCACTTGTGTATGTGCCTGAGTGTATCTGAGTATGTATATTTTCGTTTATGAATTTGTGCATCCGCCCTCGTATGTGTGTGTGTGTGTGTGTGTGTGTGTGTGTGTGTGTGTGTGCGTGCGTGCGTGCGTGCGTGCGTGCGTGCGTGCGTGCGTGCGTGCGTGCGTGCGTGCGTGCGTGCGTGCGTGTGCGTGCGTGCGTGCGTGGTGTGTGGTGTGTGTGTGTGTGTGTGTGTGTGTGGTGTGCGCGCGCGTCTACGCGCAAACGCGTATGTGGGTGTGTACGTGGCCGTTTTGCCTTATTTTGCTTTGCTCCATTTAACGTCTTTTCACAAAAAGTGTTTTCAGACGGATCTTAAAGCTCTTTAACATCGTTGGTCATATGAAAGCGTCATTACACAATGAGCATGTCCCCGTCCTCCTCTCCCTTCCCACCAGCACAAATCCAACGCAAAATAAATGTCCTGCTCCTGGGGGCCGGAATAGTTCAGTTGGTAGAGCGCCGGACTCGTAATCCAAGGGTTGCGGGTTCGAATCTCCGCCGGGCCGTTTCGGTACAGGGGGATTTTTCTCTCTCGGAGTTAACATTAGTTCTGACTCCATTTCCCATACAGTCCTTCGAATGAGACTATAAACCGAAGTTCCGTGGGTGAACGCACGCACAACATCTTGCACACACGTAAAATCCCATCACCAACTTTCGGAAGAGAAGGCCAGTTTGGCCGTTGGTATGGATGACACATTACACATAGCATGCACCTTCCCGAAGATGGAGTATGGCTGCCTTAATGGCGGGATAAAAAAAACGGGTCATACACACAAAACTCCACTCCCTTTGTTGGGTAGATGGGATTAATACTTTCCTGTCCATATAGGAAGTGTCCGTAGGAGTATCAGCCTGCGTACGCAGAAGAAGAAACCGTCAGTAAATGAATGGTTAACAGAATCGTCCCAATCGGACTTCGAAGAACAAATTTAGCTGAAGGGAAAAGAAGTGGATGGTTATCCGCTATGGCTTTGAAATCGTTTTCAGAATGATAGTTGACTGCCAGTCAATCAGGCAAAAACTTTGAAATCGTTTTCAGAATGATAGTTGACTGCCAGTCAATCAGGCAAAAACTTTGAAATCGTTTTCAGAATGATAGTTGACTGCCAGTCAATCAGGCAAAAACTTTGAAATCGTTTTCAGAATGATAGTTGACTGCCAGTCAATCAGGCAAAAACTGCTTTGTGAAAGTTCATTCAACGCCTATCTTGCGTCGAAGTGGATGAAGATAAGTGATTGCTCATTCATTTTCTTTGTCCTGAGTGTTTTGTATCTTGCCTGAAGAAGACTTAAGAGGTCGAAACGCGTCGTGTTTTCTCATGTGATTCGTTTGTTTACGGGTTGTTGTTTTTTTTCGGTACGCTATCACTAACATTTAAATTTGCTTTGTGAAAGGACAACGGAACAAAATATGATGTGTTAACATTCTTCCTCCACATGGGTACTTAATTATCTTAATGTGTCAACAGAAAAACAACACATGTGTGCCAATTTTCCCTCCATAAGAGCACTTAATGATCTTAATGTGTCAACATAAAAACAAAATACGATGTGTTAACATTCTCCCTCCTCAAGGACACTTAATGATCTTAATGTGTTAACATAAGAACAAAATATGTGTTACAATTCTCCCTCCATAAGGGCACTTATGAACTTAATGTGTCGACAGAAGAACAAAATATGATGTGTTAACATTCTCCCTCCACAAGGGCCCTTAATAATCTTAATGTGTCAACATAAGAACAGAATATGTGTTACAATTCTCCCTGTATAAAGGCACTTATTAACTTAATGTGTCAACAGAAGAACAAAATATGATGTGTTAACATTCTCCCTCCTAAAGGGCCCTTAATGATCTTAATGTGTCACCATAAGAACAAAATATGATGTGTTAACATTCTCCGTCCACAAGGACACTTAATGATCTTAAGGTGTCAACATACGAACAAAATATATGTTACAATTCTCCTTCCATAAGGGCACTTAATGATCTTAATG
>CM065722.1:21103749-21111249 GCA_033310375.1 Conus canariensis
CATGTGAAAAACTTTATGAAGTGTTCTCACAGGATGTGGGTTTCAAGCAGCTTTCCTAAATCATGTTCAACATTGCTACATACACCTGTTTGATATAATTTTTTTTTTCCAATACATAGTTCTTTTAACGGAATCAAAATTGATAAACGTACAAAGCGTTTCTTACATGAAATAGAGCCATCTACAGAAGTTAGGAGGAATGTGAATGATTTTTTTGGGATTCTTTATCAGTTGTTTTCTCTTGTCACTAAGACTAATGTTTTACAAAGACCATCAAGTAATATGCTTTCATTGTACTTTAGATTACTGTAGATGTTTATCATGTATGATCCCTTCCTCTGGACTTCTTTTTTTTCATTCACTTGTTCTTCCCCTCCTTCCCTCCCCTCCCCCCCCCCCCCCCCCCCCCCCCCCCCCCCCCCCCCCCCCCCCCTCCCCCTTATGATTACATGTACGGTTGGTGAATATTAGGGTAGATGCCAACAATAACTTAAAGTGTAACAACACATTAAACAGAATTTGTTCCTTCGTTCCGTATAAAGCATTTGCTTGCTTTGATGTAAATACTGATCACTCATAAAACACGATCCAAAGTGGCACAAGCAAAGAAGAAATGAATGATTGGAAAGATTGGCACAAAAAGTCAAAACACTTGAGGCTGAGAATTTTTTTTAAAGGAAAGAAAGACAGACAGGAAAACAGAGGAAAGGCGAAAAACAACAGAAACAGTCAAAGAATGACAGAAGAAAAGAACGACGGACACAAAACGTATACACCAAGGGACGTGCCTTGGGGTCCGTTTCACAAACAATGGGACGCAACCACGTATACATTAGGCAAAAATTAGTCAATCACTTCTGGCCTCCCTTTAAAGCCAATAGCGATCGGAAAGCTGTCGTAAATGAACCAAACATGCCTGACATTAAGTTTGTGTCTACGTTGTCAGTCTGCGTTTTTAACCTGCTTTGTCCGCGAGAACGTGCATGCGCGCACGCGCGCATGTGTGCGTGCGTGTGTGTATGTGTTGGTGTGGTGTGTGTGTGTGTGGTGTGTGTGTGTTGTGTGTTGTGTGTTGTTCTGTGTCTGTGTCTGTGTCTGTGTGTCTGTGTATTTTTGTGTCTGTGTCTGCTGTCTCTGTCTGTCTGTGTGTATGTGTGTATGCGAGCGTGTGTGTTTGTGTGTATGTTTCTGTGTATGTCAGTCGTAAGTTCAGCTTTGGTACTGTCTCAGCAACCGCAAAGACAAATGGTATAAAAACAGAACTGGCAATGGTATATATCCATAATGCTTTTTTGTGAAACTGGACGCAGAGTTCCAAGCTCTTTCACAGAAAAATATCGGTGTTACAAATACAGAGAGCTCGCATCTTGTTTGTAAGGCTCTTTATCATTCATGACATTCCGGGCATGGTAGGTATACTTAGTCTGATTAACGTCTCAGCAATAACAACAACAAAAAGATTACATTAACCTGGCCTTTTGTCTACTTATGGTGCTGCAACACTGCAGACTGATACTGATCACTCGAACACATTGACTGACGACTTGCAGATCAAACTTAATCGTGTCACAATTCCAGATCCTGGCTGTAGGAAACTCCAACCATGTCTGTTCATACACATTGCCTGGGAATTCTTCAGAGACTATCAGCAGAGACAGTCTTGGTCATAGTAGGCCTAACTAATGGTAGACGTGAATCAACTTTGTGTTTAAAAAAAAAAAAAAAAAGAAGATATTTTGACTGCTGATATTCTTTCTCACAAATAACAGCTATCTTTGTGGATGTTCTGAAGATTTACGATAGAAAAAAAAAAAAAAAACGGAACAGAAATCGTCAACGTTTCGGTCGTAGATCGTCTTCGGTACAAGCGCTTTCTTTTGTTTGTGTAACGTATCAGTAAATTGACAAGCTGAAAAGGCTAGCTGGCATGAATTTCACTGCAGACCCCAAATGGGTGTGAATGTTTTTTTAAATGCACCCTGGTAAAATCCTGTTTCAGAGTAACATGAAAAGTTAAGTCCTGGGCCGCTCTTTAGGCCAAGAAAGCATAAAAATCGTTTTGAAATCCGTTTTAGAATGACATAAGTATTTAAGTCCTAGGGCGCTCTTTACGCCCAAAAAGCATATAAATCGTTTTACAAATGCCCAAGCTGATGATATCAATATGACAGGCCTTAACTTAAGCAAGACGCATAAGCCTTATGAGGGCTGCAGAAAACTGGTAGAGATCTTGTTTCATGTCTACTGTGATTGAAACAATACATGCATTTTTCTAAACCTAAACGCTCTTCCCCTGTATCCTAAGAAGTCTCTCCTTAATTAAAGTAACTTTTGCGAAGTATTAGACAATAATTAAGCCACAACGCTATACATTAGACGCTGCAATCCAAATTGAATGAACTGTTTTGTTCTACAAACAGACTGGGACAATATGTTGGCCCTGTTCCTTAAACCGGAGGCACAGCCCCTACACTTACGTGTGACAGACTACACAGAGACAGATAACTACGTCCGGGAGAGGGGGCACCTGCAGGTCTATGGTGGCCAAAGCGTTTTTCAGGGGAGGTAATTCTGCATCTACTCTGCCTCTCTACAGGAAGATTTATGTTCCATGCGTCATGACCGTTTACTTCTGATCTTTTATATTGTTCATAACGGTTTGCATTTAAAGGGTTTGCTTCGGCTTAACGTTTTAAAATTTTGTTTTTAACTTCCTTGTAGAAAAATATTTTTAAAATGAAAATACAAAACAAGAAAAATATCCAACATTGATTTTTTTTTTCCCAATAACTTTAGCTACACACTTGTGGCCTGCGCCGTTGCGTGATTATCTTTTACTTTGATTTAGTAATGACCTATGTTTCGTCTGTGATGCATCAAGCTAGATTATTTTCACTGGAGAAAAGACTCGATGTAGTGCAATTTCCTTTTTGATCCGTTTCTTTCTTGTGTGTGTGTGTGTGTGTGTGTGTGTGTGTGTGTGTGTGTGTGTGTGTGTGTGTGTGTGTGTGTGTGTGTGTGTGTTGTATTCTTATGAGCCATTGGCAAGAACACTGATAATTGCCCCTCTTGGCATGAAGGCCACGTAGGCTATTGTCAATAAAACTGCCAAATTGTAAAAATTCTCTCTCTCCTCTCTCTCTTCTCTCTCTCTCTCTCTCTCTCTCTCTCTCTCTCTCTCTCAGGATGTCCGTTGTAAACTGTTCTAAATACTTCAGTATATACTTTACCACTCGTCTTAGCTTGGTAGTTGCCTGTGAAGACCTGGCAAGCAGAGCAAAGAAGGCTCTATTGTGTATTACCCATAGGTTATTCTCGCTTAACAGTCATTCTTTAAATGTGTTTCTTAACATCGGACTCCCCAGTTCTACCTATTACTATGCATGGCGCAGAATTGCGGGGCTGGATGAAGCTGTATCACATGTCGAAAAGATTCACTCGTATGCACTTAAGAAATTCCTTGGTGTTCACACCAAAACCTCAAATGAGTTAGTTTATGGAGAGACAGGACGCCATTCTATATGTATTTATATTGAGTCAAGTATTCATTGCGTTAGGTACTGGCTAAAAAAATATTACGTATGGACTAAACTGGATTGCTGCTGAAAGCTTTCAAGATGTTAAATTTAGATTCCAACAGCAAACAAACATAGGATATGAATGTTCGCGAAATGTTATATCAAAATGGATTTGGGAGTGGAAGATGTGAAGGGATTTTTCAGTGAATTTCGTCAAAGGTTGGTTGATTGCAGATGGCAAAAGTGGGAAGATCTTATTCAGCAAAGTGAAAGATTCTCTTGGTACAGTACGTTTAAATGTTCAAGAAACTGTGACAGCTATCTTCTGCTGGATGTAGACAGACACGTTAAACAGTATTTGTCGAAGTTTAGACTAGGGGTCACTGATATAACAATACGTCGCAATCCATATGAAAAATGATCAGACAACTGTTTTAGATGTCCAATGTGTAAAAGGAAGACGAATAATATACTTCACTTTGTTGTCCTGCCGTCTGTGACCTGAGAAAAAAATATATTCCTCGTAAGTTTTGTGCACATCCATGTCTGTTCCGCGCATCTCTGCTCATGTCCAGTCAGAATGAACACGTTATGAAGAACCTGTGATTATATCTCCACAAAGTTTTTAAAAGACGCTCCAGTTTGACGAAGGAATCTGAAAACCCTTGTTCATCTGTAAAATTACTCCACTGACCTACTGAAAACAAAATGTCAGCATGTTGGTATCTGTAATTTACTTTGGTCTTGTTTAGCTGTGCTTCGTTCATTGTCGTATACTTTGTAAACCCCCCCCCCCCCCCCCCCCCCCCCCCCCCCCCCCCCCCCCCCCCCCCCCCTGTTCAAATGGGGCGATGGCCGTTAATGACTTAAATTCCGTTTTCTCTCTCTCTCTCTCTCTCTCTCTCTCTCTCTCTCTCTCTCTCTCGCTCTCTCTCTCTCCTCTCTCTCTCTCTCTCTCTCTCTCTCTCTCTCTCCTCTCTCTCTCTCTCTCTCTCTCTCTCTCTCTCTGTCAGGGACTAGGATAAATTGGCACGGTTTATAACTGGGGCTAATTTTACTTACGACTTCTACACATAAACCTGAAAGACAAGGTCAGGCCTTCCCTCCTGACCACAAGCTAAGGCACTATGCGATCGCAGGTCCAGTCAACGCCTATATCCAAAACGTTTTGGCATACACACACATCAAAGGGTGGATGTGAGTGGTGCCACATCTGAGGCCATCTCCGTGAAGTAAGGAGTTCCCCACGGCTTAGTTCTGGGACCTGCTCATATTACGCCCAAGCAGCTCTTCTCGATCACTCGTCTCTTTGCAGATGACACACACACACACATCTCCACAGGACAGCTGACTACACCAAAGACCTATTGGAACAAGACCTCAACTACACGGTGAGCTGGGAGACGAGATGGAGGATGACGTGGTTCCACCCTAAGAAGTGTCAGACTCTTCCTGTCACAGGGAAAAGAAAGCGCTTTACACTGAGATGCACCAACTCTGTGGGCAAAACCTGCAAGCAGAGAAGACAAAGTAGGTGGAAGTGAGCATTTCCAGTTATCTTCGCTGGAACACCCTCTGAGGCAACTTCACATACAGTGCCAGCAAGACCTTTGGCTTTCTCTGCCAACATTCTTCTTCTCTTCTTCCACAATTGTCCAGCTGTTGACGTTGAGAGTAACTGACATATAGGGGTTCAGAAATTACGCAGCGCTTGGGGGGGGGGGGGGGGGGGGGAGGCGAAGGGCGGGCGGGAAGTTCGGGGGGAGCGGGGTGGATAGTTGCATTTATTAGTCTTGTTTGAGCACTCTCAAGCTGCCAGTTCTAAGGTAGGGGAGGTGTAGCAGTCTCTGGGGACAGGGTGATTCTGACGGGGGGGGGGGGGGGGGGGACAGTTTTTGCTGTAGTCTGGTGCTGCTACTGGTGAGTAGAGGTCTGTGGTCTTGAAAGGAGGCTTTGTCAAACACCAAACGCAAAGCATACAAAGACTTGATACGGGTCACAATGGACTCGGACTATGTGTCGCTTGTCTGGGATCTCTTCACCGCCCCAGACATCAGCAGAGTGAAGATGTAGCCTGCAGTATCGTGCTGCCCACTGCAGGTTGGTCAGCTGGCACCATAAAACATCCAGCGGGGAAGACACGTTCAGCCAGCTGCACTGGACGTCGTCACCCATACAGAGACGGCGCTTAGTCAAGACTTGTAATCTTTTTTCAAGTACCGCAATGGAGAGGTTGTTTTCAGCCCCTACCCTCCCACCATCCCTCCCCCTTCCCCCCCTCCCCCACCCCGGCCCCCCACCTTCTCAGCCTAGCTCCGACCCTCCAACAAGATCATCTCAACGATCCCACCAGTTCCTACCTCCTTTCTGCACGTAGAACCAGCAACAGGACTGTCAGAGCAAAACTAGAATTACCGGGCCGTCAACAAAGTACAAAACAGACACAATGCGTTTCGACCTTTTGGTCTTCTTCAAAACAATTAAAAGAGAGGACGGACAATTTAGGTGAAAAAATAAAAATATACGCACGAAACTGAAGAGGGAACAGGTTGTAGGAAATGATGATGATGATGATGATGATGATGATGATGATGATGATGATGATGATGATAATGATACTGATTATTATTATAATCATTATTGTTGTAGTAGTAGTAGTAGTAGTAGTAGTAGTAGTAGTAGTAGTAGTAGTAGTAGTAGTAGTAGTATCATATTATAATGATACTAACAATAATGGTAATAAAAACATCATTAATGATAGTGATAATGGTACAAGATGAACAGGAAGAATCCCTTCTTTCCACGGACCATCAGTGAGTGGAAATGCCTTCCATCAGAAGACAACGTGGTTCTCTGTGGACGGCTTCCAATCCCAGATCCAGTGCCACTCTTCCCTGTTTCTCCATAGAGCAAACACAGAATCACTGTACCGCCAGACGAAGGAACAAACAAATGATACAACAAATACAATGCGTTTGGACCTATTGGGTCTCCTCCTGGCAAGACAAGTAACATCGAAGGCAACGAAAACGAACGACGAACAAACAGGAATTCATCTCTTCAATCTGGGTGCAAAAGTTGGTCTTAGTGAACGATTGAAAGTACGGAATGGAATTGAGGTTGAAGGGGAGACAATACGGGTTCATACAACAACGATAATGATAATGAAATAATAATGATAATGATAATAATAATAATAATAATCAAGAAGAAGAAGAAGAGCAAGAAGAAGAAGAACGAGAGCAAGAAGAAGAACAACAACAACAATGAGAACAAGAAGAATAAGACCAAGAACAAGAAGAACAAGAGGAAGAAGAGGAAAAATGGTAATGCAACCATACAATGATGATACCAACAATAATGATTTTAGTGATTGTAACAGCTACGATAATAACAGTAATAAAGGAGAAGAAGAGGAAGGAGAAGAATGAGAGATTAAGCACAATAATATGGTCATGGTAGCAAGAAGAAGGGAGAAGAGGAGAAGGAGATGAAGAAAAAGATAGAGAAGAAGAACATAGAAAGTGGGACAGATAGCAAGACAGAATCTAAGAAATATTCTTGTCATGATTACGATAATGATCATCATACTCATGAAAATAAGAATAATATTGAGTACAGAAAATGGGAAAGATAAATAAAATATAAACAAATATGTAAATGCATAGAAATTTTGAAACTACAAATGGAGTAAAGTTCACCATCTTGTCAAATTGATGAAAGTGTTAAAGCTAATAATAACAACAACAACAACAACAACAACAACAACAACAACAATCATCATCATCGTCATCATAATCAATGATAATGATGATGATGATAATGATGATAATAACAATAATGATGATGGTGATGATGATGATGATGATGATGATGATGATGATGATGATGGTAGTAATAATAATAATGATAATAATGATAGTAATAATAATAATAATAATAACAGCAACAATAATAATGATGATAATGTTAACGTTAGCAA
>CM065722.1:21116249-21118749 GCA_033310375.1 Conus canariensis
TGCGCTATGTGCATTCCTACTTCATATACAGCAAGAAGGGGAATTTTGATTGAGTTTACTGGATCCAAGTTTTTGTTTGCAAAATGATATTAGGGAAGTCGGGCATGTATATTCATTTGGTGCTCTTATAGTCTGTGAAGCTTCTGGATCTGGATCTGGATCTGGATACATACGTCGCTGGAACCAACTTGATTATAATGCGACGGAAGACAGGGAGAGCGCAAAAAAAAAAAAAAAAAAAAAAAAAGTACTTCATTTCTCTTTCCTTCTCTTTTTCTCTTAAAGACTAGCTAGGTGTGGAGCTGCCGGATCACTACTACTTTTCGCTTTGCACATACAGGCAAGCATGTACATTACCGGCCCTGACCCTACAGTGCCAAGCCCCCCCCCCCACCCCCCCCCACCCCCCCACCCCAAAAAGGGGGGGGGGGGCCAACCCCCACCCTTTCCCCACCTACCTAACCTAACTAACTAATGTACAGTATAGGTTTAGTGGAGGGCTGCAGAACTGCCCACCGCTGCTGTGAATGCGGCGACAGTACTGGCCTGGACTATTGTTTCTTCCAGGTGGTTCCACTCCACGATGGTCTTAACACAAAAAAAGGAGCATTTGTACTGCTCTGAAGTGCCATCTGGAATCTTGTAGCCCTTGGTGTTGAGAGAGGAGAGAGAGAGAGAGGAGAGAGAGAGAGAGAGAGAGAGAGAGAGAGAAATATGTGCACGTACTTTACTTGCCACGCATTCCTGTCACCGTACTCGCTTTCGGTTTCTATAAACACGTGGATGTTCACCCGGAAGTAAACACAACCAAGTCGGCCAACCACAAAATTTCTTTCTCGTCAGTCCGAAGACGAGGAAGAAAAACAACATGGCCCATGACGAGGGTGACAGACACTTCCTCGCGGTACCACTTTCTCCCATAGCAACTTGAGCTGTGCGGTTACACAAATCGAAGGTACGACATGAGTTTTTGGTATGGAAGATGAAGATGAATGATTTCCTGTTCGGGTTATGTTTACCTACCTACACCCCTGGAAAGCTGGTTGAGGTCAGTCTGCGAAAGAGCAGACGGAAAGTAGGCTAAGCCGCTAAGCGCTTAAACGCTAGGCTTCTTTGTCGCTGACGTGCTCCGTGTTAAAATCGATTATACTGTGGGTTATTGGGGTCATTGAGAATGGTACAGTTATCATTACTTACATTGCCCATCCAGCATCATAAGCTCGCTACATGTGTGAAATGAAGGGTCGTGCGGTTGTTACCGTCATGGCTGTGAATCTGTTCTGACCGGCGATGTTGATTATTGTCACGAGGTAGTGAAAAGCTAATCAAACGTATGCGATCACTATCAATCATCATGGTCAGGATAGTTTTCTCCATTAACTGGCGGGAATGCTTTTTTTAAATCAGACCCGGACACGCTTGTCACTGCCAGCAGTACGATTTACGTGTAGAACCAGTTTACGGCGTGTGATCATTTTGTGGATTACTGCAGATGAACCAAACATAATTATGACTATTACTTCTGTGTATTAGTACGTTGATAAAGAGATACAGTCCAATAGTTACTGCCTCTGAAGTTAAGAGTATTAGTATCACTGTTAGTGGAATTACTGCAAGTAGCGCTACTGCTTTTCCACATGATTTAGACAAAAATGGGAACTTCACAGTCTTACACTTTAGTTGGAATTAATCATTCACTTCATAAACCTCAGACTCGAGTTCACACCAGAACTAACCTTACGTCATTGTCCGATGGACAAAACGTTTGGCACACAAGAGCACCAAGGAAAAAGAAAAGCAGATGTCAAAGGAAAATTTATGCCACTATCAGATCAGTTTCAAAGGAGGAAGTTTTACGTAAATCAGTCACGCAGAGCTGTGGAATAAACAGCAGTCTAACGTCAGAGTTAAAGGGTCTTGTGAACAGCCAACAAGGATGTTCAAATTTGACAGACAAAGACTACAAAGGCAGAAATAAATCTGACCAGGTATGGACTATTGCAGAGTGTTCCTGTGTTAAAACTTTTTCTGTGTTTACTTTGGCTGTTGTATTAGTGTATGCATAATGTATCTACCTTGCTAAATATTATATTTCTTATCTTCTGGTATCATACTTTTGCTAACACCTAAATTTTTTTACGCGGTATGTTTTGGATAATATAAAGAACAATATGCAATTTTTATCATTCTAGCAAGATAGTCCTTCCTTTTCATTTTTTTTTTCTCTCTTTTGCTGTTGTTGTTATTTGTTTTTGTAATTCTCTGACCATTATTTTCAAGCCATTTATGAACTTAATATTTTTTAGATGAAGACAATGTAAACAGCACATGAAATCTCACATGTAGGAAGAATGACATGACAGTATTAGTACTGCATTTATTACTTCTTCTTAGTTTCATATTATTTACTGTTTTGTCTTTCATAAATATATCTGCCTAACTACATACATCTCTGTTTTTGGGGGGAGGGGGGAGATAGACATAATACACACAAATTTAA
>CM065722.1:21123749-21128749 GCA_033310375.1 Conus canariensis
TTGTGGCTGTGGCAGGTTTTCTACAATGAGGATTTCTTCATCATAACACATGAATGTCCAAACGTTATTTAGAAAAGAAGTGTTTTAGGTGAAACTCCACATACCTAGCCAGGCTGATTTTCTCTCTAGAATTGTTGGTACTTTGTAGATTATTTTTTCATTGCACAGTCAGATACGTCCTTAATTGTCAGAACATAGCCAGCAAAGAAATTGTGGATGTCAAAAATGTTAAGTCTTGGTCTGCTTATCGCGGTATTCATGCGACAGACTAGTGCATCTATTGACATGTGAGGATGGAAGATGAATTGTGTCACTGCTGATAGGATTTTGTGCCTCCCAGCATGTTTTTTGGTTTGTTGTTGTTACCATTGTTTTTATTATTTTGTTTTGGTTTTGTTTTGTGTTGTTTTTAGATACATCATGAGATTTTTCAGGCTTAATTAAGTGAAGACTCAGAAATTCAAGCGCACAGCAATAGTGAAACAGAGACCGTGATTACCAGCAGCTTATTACGCTTTTTTTTTATAGTTGAATGCTAAACACTTATAGTTTTAATGCTGAACTGATTCTTTATTAAAGGCAAATCATCACATACACAGATAACACAGGGCGAGGTACAATTTCAGTGTTACACCGCTGTAGAATGAAACAGAGTGCTGAAAGATGTATTGCCCACAGTTATGCAATATGGGCTAATCGGGCACAAAGGCACACTACACATAAAAGCTGGACCCTTACTGCTGCAAACAAAGAAACTGAGGTAATGTGACGAGAAGGGCTCAACATAACCTTGTTGTCCGTGACATCCTAAACGTGACATCCTAAACGTGGTGATATTTGAAGGGTCGACATCCTAAACGTAGTGATATTTGAAGGGTCGTAAGTAATAAGTGTTACAGCTGTCAGCAATTATCCTTAACTTATGAAATCAAAAATGTTTGTGCTGTAAGAATCTCTGTCTGTCTGTCTGTCTCTCTCTCTCTCTCTCTCTCTCTGTCTGTCTCTGTCAGTTTCTTTGTCTCTGTCTCTCTGTGTCCTCTGTCTCTGTCTCTGTCTCTTTCTCTCTCTCTCTCTCTCTCTCTCTCTCTCTCTCTCTCTCTCTCTCTCTCTCTCTCTCTCTCTGCCCTCAGTAGCAGCATTACCTCATATCCCTCACTGCCTTGAAAATCAGTCTTGCTTTATGAACAAGAATATGGAATATGAATACATGCCGATGTACTTGAAAATGAGTGCCTCACTGTTCATTTCTCCTAGGGCTATGCTGATGATCCTGTTTTAGTGACTGATGCATCTTATATCGTCTTTCTGCTGAGGAATCTTATATACTACGTAGTTGTGTGTATGTGTGTGTGTGTGGCAGATGCTTTTATTGTGTATATATGTTTTCTTTAATGCTAATATGAATCATCTCTGTTTTTGTTACTATCAGTTCTATAGTGTGAAAGTGTTAATGTGTTAGTATCATTAAACAAAGGGACATGATCAATCTCTCTCCCCTTATGACTTTCACCCCTCCTTTCTCCCCCTTCTTCCCTCCGTTTTCCCTTTGGTTTATCATTACCGGGTATAATGTGATACTAACTGCTAGATATCCAGTGGCTAGTCACAAAAACAAAAATAGCAGACTGAATATGAGTTGCATGAAAAATATTAACTTTGGGGGGGGCCGGAACAGCTCAGTTGGTAGAGTGCCGGACTCGTGATCCTGGGTTGCGAGTTCGAATTTCGGTGCAGGAGGATTTTTCCCTCAGAGTTAACATTGGTTCTGACTCCATTCCCCATACAGTCCTTCGAATGAGACTATAAACTGAGGTTCCGTGTGTGAACACACGCACAACATCTTGCACACACGTAAAATCCCATCACCAACTTTCGGAAGAGTAGGCCAGTTTGGCCGTTGGTATGGATGACACGTTACACATAGCATGCACCTTCCCGAAGATGGAGTATGGCTGCCTTAACGGCGGGATGAAAAACGGTCATACACACAAAACTCCACTGCCTGTCTATACAGGCAGTGTCCGCAGGAGTATCAGCCTGCATATGCAGAAAGAAAGAAAGATAGAAAGAAAGAATATTAACATTGTAGATAAGTTAGTTTCAAAGTGAGGTGACTGCAGACAGAAACTGAAACAAATTGTGAAAGAAAATTAAAGTGAATCCACCAGATACAGGGAACAAAACCTTTCCTTTTAAAAATTGTAGATAGATGAGTTTCCAGTGGCCTAATTTTAAGTGCTTTTATAACTGCTTGTGTTATGTTAGAGAGAAGATCACAAAACAGCGTTTCAAATTTTGCAAGGAAAGGAGTAAGTTCACATGGGGAAAAAAGGTATGAAATCTATTAGAGTGAAAGATCATCACTGTCACTTCAAATGCGATGGACCCAGAGGTCATGATGATGAAGAAGGCAGTGACTCAGAACGAAAAAGACAGCTGGGGGAGATGTTGAAGGAAATGGAAACGGACGACCTTTGACATAACGAATGTTGACCCTCTCTGTCAGGCTCATCCACACCTGGTCATGCAGGTCACGGACATTACTCGAGGAAATTCCCAGGTCACTGTGGTCTGATCATGATGCATAGTCCTCCTGACAAACAAAGTAGATGAGGGCAGAGTTTTTTCATCTTTTGACTGAAATGATACGGCGTCCATCACCCAAATGACCAGGATGTATGGTATGGCAGGCTTAGGTGACCTAGTAACCTAGTTCTTTGATCTTTAATTAAAGTGTGCTGGTGACTGATTGACTTGTGGTCATCTTCAGCTGTCCCTTCTTCCCTTATAAACTCAGCCACATATTGAGGAATATATTTAGTAAGCTTGATTTATGCTGCTTTTCTCTATCATTTTGTGTTTGAGTGTTCGTGTGTGTGCTTGTGTGTGTGCGCGCACACATGCATGTACCCGTACGTGTGTGTGCATGTGTGTTAAAATGAGGTTTATTCGAAACAAAGTGTGTACACTGCAAGTCACAGACATGGGCCTCTTCAGCTGCTCTTTCTGAGTGCTCATGGTGTTTCAGTGATCCTCTTTTTCCTGATTTATGGTCCTCCTATTCTCGGTCAACAGTCCTCATTTTTTCTTCTTTTTTTTTTTTAAGGCTGCCTAAGTGTATGTGGATTATCCATCGTAATGGGGGGTGGGGCATGGGGCTTTACGCTGGAGCGGGGGGAGGAGGGTACGTGAGTGAGACATTTAGATAAGATCATAATGTGTCTTATTGTTAATGATTTTAAACTTTTGCATATGGGCAAAAGTCATACATTGACAGACGTACACACACATGCACGCTCACTCACTCACACCCACACACACACACACACACACACACATACACACACACACACACACACACATGTGCATGTGTGCACACATACAGTCTCTCTCTCTCTTTCTCTCTCTATCTCACATGTAAACACACATACACACAC
This sequence comes from Conus canariensis, assembly GCA_033310375.1. Lineage (NCBI taxonomy): Eukaryota > Metazoa > Mollusca > Gastropoda > Neogastropoda > Conidae > Conus > Conus canariensis. The sequence continues at coordinate 21,127,187 of CM065722.1, forward strand.
ATGCATGCATGCGTGCACACACATGGACACATCTACTCATTTAACATACAGACTTGTGCACACACATGTGCACGCACATACACATGCCATGCACATGCATACACGCACACACATGCACGCATGCGCGCACGCACACATACACACACACACACACACACACACACACACACACACACACACACACACACACACACACACACATCCGTCTAATATCACTATGTGGATGGACGTTTAATTGAAGACAACAACAACACACACAGACACACACACACACATACACACACACACATACACACACACACACACACACACACACACACACACACACACACACACACACACACACACACGCTGTTGCACACTGTTGCTAGCAGTGCACACGGCAAGCAGTGCTTGGGAGTTGTATACCTGTATTGATTAGTGTTTGCACACAGATGATTTATGAGAGCAAACAGAAAAGTACTGTGATGAACACAACACACACATACACAATGCACTCACAGACACAAACACAAACCCTCTGTCTCTATCTCTGTCTTTCTTTCTCTCTCTCTCTCTCTCTCTCTCTCTCTCTCTCTCTCTCTCTCTCTCTCCTCTGTAAGTCTCAGTCTGTCTCTCTAAGTCTGTCCGTCTCTATCTTCCTGTCTCACCCCTCCACTCCTCTCTCTCCCTCTCTTTCTGCCTGTCTTTCTGTCTCTCTCCTCTCTCTCTCTCTCTCTCTCTCACACACACACACACACACACACACACACACACACACACACACACACACACACACACACACACACACACCAGAGTGGCCACAAGAAGGGAGTTAATTTTTGGAGTGAATCTTGTTTACCGCTTAATGAAAGGGGGTGGAGGGAGAAGGGGGAAGTTCACTAGTCTTTCAGGCAGTGCAGAAAGTGAGATGCATGGATTATTCCCAACCTCCATAATATGGCCCCTGTGACAGGCTGGACTATTCATTGCAATACAACTTGATCAGCCCACTGATCAAGAATACTCTAATCATTTCAGTGGGAACTCATGATTTGATTAACATATAAACCTATAAATGAATGCTTAACTGCACAAAAAATAGTCATGAGAAATAGGGGGCCATAAGTGTTCTGCTGTGAATCTGATGGTCGCGTGTTCAATCCACTTGCGGAGGACTGGATTTTTACAGTTTCAACACACACACCACACACACACACACACACACACACACACACACACACACACCTCAAAACCCAGCAGTCAAATGGGTTCCTGATTCAGCTCAGGAAAGGTCAGGGCTGTAGAAGGAGAGGGACGAGCTTCATACGCCATAATGCATGCCCTGGAAACGGTGAATCTTTCACTTTTCATTGCCCTTACTCCCCTAACCTGAAGAACTGTACCTTCTTCTTCTTCTTCTCCTTCTTCTTCTTCTTCTTCTTCTTCTTCTTCTTCTTCTTCCTCTTCATCCTCTTCTTCTTCTTCTTCTTCTTCTTCTTCTTCTTCTTCTTCTTCTTCCTCTTCTTCATCCTCTTCTTCTTCTTCTTCTTCTTCTTTTCTTCTTTTTCTTCTCCTTCTTCC
>CM065722.1:21133749-21173749 GCA_033310375.1 Conus canariensis
ACCCCCTGCCTCCTCTCACTCTGCCCTCTCTTGCCCATCCTCTCCCTCCCCCCACCCTTCACCTTGCCCCCACCTCCATCTCCAGTCCCTCCTACCAAATTGCCTAGCACAAATGCCAACGCAGAGAACGCAGAAGAAACAAAAAGACATCCCCAGAAAGGGAGGTTTTATTAACATTTGTTTAGGACTGGCAGAGCCTTTCCGCCGACCTTCAATAAAGTCAAACAGAACACACAGACGAATAGCAACAAACATGGGTAACCTCAGTTTCATTGGTGTGAGAGGAAATCTTAAATGAGGCAGGGAACAGTAAACAGTAAACAATGAACAAATGGGGAAACTCTTGCTCCTATGATTAAAAAAAAAAAAATTACTTGCCCATTACTCAAAACAAATGCTGCTTACAGCACCAAATCACCTAGCACAAACGCCAACACAGAGCACACAGAACAAACATGAAGACACCCCCAAAAAAGATGTTCCAAGCTTGCCCTGCAGAAACACAAAATTTGGCTCAGCCCCCAAAATAAGATTCTATTCTCATCAGTTTCAGGTAAAATTTGCTCAGCTGTGGTTGTTGAGTGAACGCTGCCTGTATTTATAACATGATTATTCATTGGATGGCATGAAGAAAGTGACTTTCATTCAATTCTGTGGGTGGGTTTGTTTTTTTTTCTTTTGCATTCAATGAAGATCTGACAGATTTGTACAGTGCTGATGATACAGATATGCCTTCTGCCACACTCTGCAGGCTTGTATAGTCACAGTTGCGGGACATGATTATGTAGTCAGTCAGTCAATTTTGCCCGTCACTCCTCCCGAAGCATAGGCCGCCGACAACAGTCCGCCAGAGTCCTCGGTCCTGGGCTGCCCTCTCTAGTTGTTTCCAGGTGTGTCCCATCTTCTTGCTGTCTGCCTCAAGGTCCCGTCGCCAGGTTTTTCTTGGCCGTCCTCTTTTCCGTTTTCCCTGGGGGTTCCATGATAATGCCTGTCTGGTAATGTTACTGGCTGGCTTCCTCAGGATGTGCCCAATCCATCCCCATCTTCTGCGCCGGATCTCATCTTCGGATGGCAGTTGGTTGGTACGCTGCCACAGGTCTGAGTTGCTGATGGTGTTGGGCCAGTGGATCTGGAGGATTCTTCTCAGGCATCTGTTGATGAAAGTCTGCACTTTCCTGGTGGTGGTCTTTGTTGTCCTCCATGTCTCGGCTCCATACAGTAGCACTGACCTGACGTTGGAGTTGAACAGTCTGATCTTCGTGCGAGTCGATACCACTTTGGAGCTCCATATGTTCTTCAGCTGCAAGGATGCTGCCCTCGCCTTGCCGATTCTTGCTCTGACGTCTGCGTCTGTGCCACCCTGCTTGTCCATGATGCTGCCCAGATATGTAAAGGCCTCCACTTCTTCCAGCTCGCTTCCATGCAGTGTGACTGGGTCCTCACTTTCCGTGTTGATCTTGAGGATCTTGGTCTTGCCCTCATGGATCTTGAGACCAAACTTGTGAGGAGGTGGCTTCTAGCTCTGTTGTCTTGTCTTGCATCTGTTGGTGGCTGTGGGAAAGCAAGGCTAGGTCGTCAGCGAAGTCCAAGTCATCAAGTTGGTCCCATAGTGTCCACTGGATTCCATTTCTTCTGTGTGCTGTTGACCTCTTCATGGTCCAGTCGATCACCAGGAGGAAAAGAAAAGGCGACAGTAGGCAGCCTTGTCGGACTCCAGTCCTCACCCTAAAGCTATCTGTGAGCTGTCCACCATGGACCACCCGGCAAGTCATTCCATTGTAGGAGTTCATGATCAAGGTGACCAGTTTAGCTGGCACTCCATAATGGCGTAGCAGCTTCCAGAAGGTTTCGCGGTCAACGCTGTCAAATGCTTTCTCATAGTCGATGAAGTTAATGTACAGTGGTGAGTTCCACTCTAAAGACTGCTCAACGATGATGCGCAAGGTGGCAATCTGGTCATGCATGATCTGTTCTGGCGGAAGCCGGCCTGCTGGTCTCAGAGGAGGGGGTCAACTGCACATTTCATTCTCTCGAGAAGGATCCTGTTGAAGACTTTTCCTGGCATTGACAGAAGCATTATTCCTCTGTAGTTTGCGCAGTTGCTGAGGTCTCCTTTCTTTGGTAGTTTGATGAGGTAGCCCTCCTTCCAGTCTGCTGGTACCTCTTCTTCTTCCCAAATCTTCACAAAATGAGGGTAGAGCATCTCTACGGTTGCTTCCAGGTCTACCTTGAGTGCTTCTGCAGGGATGTTGTCTGGTCCTGCCGCCTTGCCGTTCCTCAGTAGCTTGATGGCTTTCCTGATCTCCTCTCGCGTTGGTTGCTCGCAGTTGATGTCAAGATCTCTGTTGGCTGGATCGATGTCAGGGGGGTTTGGTGGGACGGGTCTGTTCAGAAGCTCTTCAAAGTGCTCTGCCCATCTGCTCAATTGTTGCTCCATTCCCTGGACAGTGTTTCCTACCTTGTCCTTGATTGGTCACTCGGGTCTGCTGTACTTCCCTGACAGTTTCTTGGTGGTGTCGTACAGCTGCTTCATGTTGTTACTGGCTGCTGCTTCCTCTGCTTCTTCCGCCAGGCTGTCAACATACTTCCGCTTATCTGCTCTTGGCTATTCTTCACTTCTCTGTTGGCTTTTGTGTAGTCTTCTTGTGCTTTGGCCTTTGCCGCCCTTGTTCGGCTGTTGTTTACTGCTGCCTTCTTCTGCTTTCTCTCCTGTATTTTGCGCAGTGTGTCTGCAGATATCCATTCCTTCTGTTGGTGTCTCTTGGGGCCCACTACTTCCTGACAGGTTGATGTGAGTGTTTCCTTCACTTTTTGCAAGTGGGTCTCCAGATCAGCCTCATCCTCAAGTAGTTCTTGCAGCATTTGGTATTTGTTGGTGAGGGACAGCTTGAAATCTTCTCTAGTCATTGGATCTTTCAGTAGGCTGAGGTTGTACTTCTGCCTCTTTATAGTTGGTTTCATCCAGTTCTTCAGTTTCAGCTTCAGCCTGGCGACCAGTAGGTGGTGGTCAGATGCAACGTCTGCTCCTCTTCTCACCCTTACATCCTGTAGGGACCTCCTGAATTTCTTGGCCATACAGATGTGGTCAATTTGATTTTCTGTCGCTAGATCTGGTGATACCCAGGTGGCCTTGTGTACTCTTCTGTGCGGGAAAATGCTGCCACCGATGACCAGGTTGTTCATAGCACAGAAGTCTGCAAATCTCTCGCCATTCTCGTTTATCTCTCCCAGTCCGTGTCTTCCCATCACTTCCTCATACCCGGTGTTGTCTTGTCCGATTTTGGCATTGAAATTGCCCATGAGGATGTTGACATCTCTCTCTGGATACTTGGCTATGACGTCATGAAGTCTGTCATAGAAGCGGTCTTTTGCTTCTTCATCACTGTCATTGGTTGGGGCATAGCAATGGATGACATTCATCTTTATCTTCTTCTTCTTAGTTCTGAAGGATGCTGCAATGATTCTTGGTCTGTGTGCTTCCCATGCTATCAGAGCTTGCTGAGCAGGTCCAGACAGCATGAGTGCTACACCTTCCATGTATGGAGCGTTGTCTTCTTCATGTCCGGAATACAGCAACATCTCTCCGCTGAGCAGTCTCTTTTGTCCTGACTGTGTCCAACGGGTCTCACTGATTCCAAGCAGAGTGAGGTGGTAGCTTTTCATTTCTGCCGCTACTTGTGATGTTTTTCCCGTCTCATACATGGTCCTCACATTCCATGTTCCGACGTTGATGGTCCTAGTCCATAGAAGGGGGGTCGGCCTTGTAGCTTCCGTTGACTCACGGCTTTCACTACACAGCGTCATACGTCCTCCTGAGGAGGACCCTTCCTCTCCCAGGGTAGAAGATCCTTGGTCTGCTGTTGGCGTTTCTGTAACAAGTTGGTTTTTACGGGATGGGAGTGTTAACCCCATGCCCAACCCTCCTCCTTTATCCGGGCTTGGGACCGGCTGGATATTCCCCAAAGGTTACAACCAGGCGGAGTTATGATTATGTAGTACAACTCTGAAATGAAAATTTCGTGTTGGAGTTTCGAGATCAGTATGAACGATGATAAGGTGCAAAGTTCTATAGACATCATTATCAAAGATTATATCATTAGACTTATGATATGATTAGTATTTAGAGTTTATATAACATTGATTAAGGTGATTGCATTTGATGTGAAACTGTTGGTGGGATAAGGTTGATAATTCAGAATGATGAACAACTTATGGTTCAACTACAAAGGGAGTGTGAGACAGAGAGATGGGGGATGATTGCCCGGAAAATGAGTGGATGGAGCGATGAATGGGAACTGCCTTTTAGTTACAATACAGCATCACACAGCACGTACCTGCTGGACGATTTTCTTTCACTTGGTGGTTACAATACAGCGTCACACAGCACGTACCTGCTGGACGATTTTCTTTCACTTGGTGGTTACAATACAGCGTCACACAGCACGTACCTGCTGGACGATTTTCTTTCACTTGGTGGTTACAATGGGTGTTTTACCTGACGTGAATGTGTAGCTGGGAATTTTTCCTTTGAGAAGATTGAAGGCAACATGATTCCATGCACATAGAATCTAAGCAGAGGGCTGCAGAGTGTTTTCCCCCCTTTAATGGACATGCACTTGTGCTTACTCATAAGTACATGGGCTCTGCCAGTGCAAGAATCACTAATGTATGCACACATCATTGTATTCACACAACACATGCAAGCACGCATGCACACACACACACAGCACACACACACACACACACACACACACACACACACACACACACACACACACACACTAAAACACACAAATACATGAACGCACACGCACACACACACACACCCCACACACACACACACACACACACACACACGTGTGTGTGCGCGCGCACATGTGCACACACATACATACTCAAACACACAAACACATGCACGCACATGCACAAACACTCTCTCTCTCTCTCTCTCTCTCTCTCTCTCTCTCTCTCTCTCTCTCTCTCTCTCTCTCTCTGTGCTGAACAGATGAAGTGGTCTTCAAGTCTCCAGCAAAACCTGTATTAGCACTGGAAGAACACAGGAACAGGTGAGTAAGGAAGAAATTGTCTCCCTCTCATCATAACGATGATTATTTCTTAACAGCCAATGGATGACTATGTTGAACCCAAGAACTCCCAAGAAGTTCCAGTGGGGTATCCTCAAGTAACGTTGATTATTTTTTCGCAGCCAATGGACGACTACATTGAGCCCAAGGACTCCAAGTTTCAGTGGGGCATCCTCAAGTCCCCTCTGAGTACCCACCACTACAGTGATGAGGAGGACGATGACGACAATGATCGATACAGCCAGCCGTACAACCGGGTCCCAGGTACATGTCGTTCTTATTAGTAATCATGCAGAATTCTTTATGTTGTTTTTAGAAATTAATTTTGCGCTTTTTTTGTGTGTTCACCCTGCATGTGCATTTGTGTTTAGCTGAAAGAGAAGGAGAGTGCTGGGTATGTGTGTGTGTGCTTACGCCACTCATGTATAGCAGTCGTTGTGTAAAGTGTAATATGCTGTACGTGTGTGCGCATGCCACTCAGATGTTGCAATCATGTAATGTAAAATGTGATTTACATATTATATATATATATATATATACACACACTCATGCATGCACATCCAGACTCGCACGTACACACATGAACACACATGTTTGCACTCTCTCTCTCTCTTTCACTCTCTTTCTGTCTGTCTGTCTGTCTGTCTGTCTCTCTATCTCTCTCTCTCTCTCTCTCTCTCTCTCTCTCTCTCCCTCTCTCTCTCTCTCTGTCTGTCTCTCTTGTCTCTCTCTCACATGCACTTACACACACAAACATGGACACAACACCAACACACACACACACACCGCACACACACACACGCACGCACGCACACGCACACACACACACACACACACACACACACACACACACACACACACACACACACACACCAATACACACACTACCCTCGCTTTTGCTAGATGGTCAGATTCTACAATGCAAACAAAAAGTTACATTCCAGGGGATATTTTTAATTCCTAAGCTGAACTGGAAAACACACATTGAAAATTTGATAGATAAAACAAGAAAAAGATTAAACCTTCTTAAAATTATATTGTCAACCATGGGGTCAGGACTGTCATACCCTTTTACATCTATACATCTCTTTAGTATGATCGAAATTGACATACGGGCAGGAAGTGTATTTCTCAGCACCTAATTCTCTTTCAAAGAGATTGCAAAGCTTGGATAGTAAGGCCATGAAAATAGCTCTGGGAGTTCCAGTTGATACAAACACTCATAGATGTTACAAAGAAACAAATATATTGCCCCTAAATGAGAAGCGAATATTGGATGTATCCAGTTATATTGTCAGAAGTCTTTCTGTTGAAAATTCAGTTACTGGAAGATGGATTCCAGTAAAGATTTTCCTAAGAGGTCTAAAAAGTTGTCATATATTCAACCAGTTATGTCACAATGTAATACTGATATTACTGTTATACCAGAATGTCCTGCAGTACCGCCAGTGCCTCCTTGGGAGCACCTAAACGCTTCTTTTGATTACAAATACACTGTGGTAAAGAAAAGGGATAATGTAAATATTTTAACAACTGAAGTTCATTAACATTTAGAAAACAGCTATCCAAATCATTGAAAAGTGTTTACAGATGGGTCGGTAATGGAATCCTCTGACAGTGGTTCTGGCTTTATAATTCCAACTTTGATTGTCAGGAAGTCATATTATTTAGGAAAGGGGTTTTCAATCTATACCTCAGAATTATATGCAGTCCTGAAGGCTTTGACTTACGTTTATCATACCCCAATTGCTTTCTATAAGATTTTACTGTGTGTTGATTCCAAATCTGTTTTACGATCACTAGAGCATGGGGACTGCAAAGCTAGAAAAGATTTGCTTTTTGAAACAAAACGTTTTCTGCATTGTTTAATAACTCTAGGCATAAGAATTGATTTTTGGGGGTCCCATCTCACTATGGTATAAAGTGAAATGACAGTCTTGCAAAAGAAGGAGCAAATAGAAGTGCTGAAAATTTATGAAACAATCCCTTAGATTTGTCATCATGTGAATTAATTCAAATTATGGACAAGTATATACATAAGCAGAAGTTTAGTCAAAAAATGGCCACTTTACCATCGTGCCAAAGGCACATTGTTAGATTAATTCATGAATTAAGGCTGAATACCTGGAACACTAAATATTCTCATGGTATTACTTGTGTGTGCAGAGAAGACATTTCTGTGCATCATCTTTTGTTCGAATGCTCAGTGTTGACCTCACTGTATCAGGAGAAAGGTAGTGAGATGAACAACTTTGATAGTGTCAGTACTGCCTTATATGGTTCATAAGTTTCTGAAATTGCCATGGTTATTTTCCAGTCACAGGTTGCGAATTTTTTTTTAAAGATCAACAATTTTGTGTACCACTAGGGTATTTCCTTTATGTAAATATGCATATATCAGATGTGGGTTTGAAAGTACTAACATGGATGATAAGTTGAGTGTGGAAATTTTTTGCTTTGTGTGTGTGTGTGTGTGTGTGTGTGTGTGTGTGTGTGTGTGTTTTATTTTTTTTGAATAAAAATCTGAAATCATCTGGCGATAAAAAGACATTAAATATACCACTGAACTGAACTGAATACACACACACACACACACACACACACACACACACTCTCTCTCTCTCTCTCTCTCTCTCTCTCTCTCACACACCACACACACACACACACACACACACACACACACACACACACACAACGCACGCACGCACACATGCACACACACACATGCACACACACATGCACACACACACACACACACACACACACACACACACACACACACGCACACACACACACAACACACACACACACACACACACACACACACACACACAAAGTGTATCTGTGCTGTGGGTTCAGGGCCAGGTCAACCTATGTGGAAGAACTCGACCAGCCCAGCTCGCGACCCGGACAACATCTATGAGATATCTCCTGGTCCACCCAGGAAGACTAACTCTAATTTTGACGTCCCTCCGCCTCACCACAGATCAACTGCTGGCCCTGACTGTTGTGCCCCTCCAACTTACAAGCCCATGGTCAGTTCCAAGGGCTCCTTCCCTCTTCCTGATGCTGATGACTACTGCCACTTGAGGCACAACGGAGGCACGACCCAAACTGCAGCCGCAGGTGGAGTGAGGAGTGTGTCAGCAGACAGCGACGATGACAGTGACACTGAGGATTCCTACAACCACACAGCGTCCTGGTTGGCTCAGAAGACAGAGCGTCAAAACAGCAACGCCTCCAATCCCCCACCCACTCCCAGCAGAACTGAGCCCGGAATACCCACAACCATGAAAAACGCTAGCCGCCAGAACAGTAACAGCTCTCTGTCTGGTACCAGCCCAGTGTTGAGGAATTCTTCGTCAAAGTCCACGCCTCAAGAAACCTCCAAGACCTTTTCCCGTCAGCGAGTGATTTACCCCAGGAAAAGCAGCAGCAGCAGCGTTGGTGGTGTGATGACGGAGTCCGAGGGAGGTTCCCATCGAAACTCGGGTCCTGTCATCTACGAGGAAGCTTGGGATACGGCCCAGCAGCAGAGAAAGCTGGCGGAGAACCTGAGACTGGCCCGCAGCATCTCGTCCTGTTCAGACACCTTTGAAGACGCCCTGGAGTACCTCCCTGAAGACTGGGCCCCGGCGAGGCAGAGAAACAACCACAGGAAAACAGACAGCAGTCTGCCTGCAGGGAAGACAACAGATCCAGTCACCGGAGGAGAGTATGAACCAGCATGGGATTTGAACCGCGGCTTGGAAAAAAAGCTGCGCAGTCTGCAGGTCCCACATGGCACCTCGGAACCTGGTCGTGGTGGTGGAGGAGGGGGAGGGGGAGGAGGGGACAGCAACTACCAGGAGCCCTGGGACCTGGCACAGAAGCAGCGAGAGCTGGAAGAGAGGATCCAGATGGCGAGGGCTGGAGGAGTTCGTGGGGGGAACGCCCGCTCTGCTCAACATCTCCACCACCACCACCAGCAGCATGGGTCTGGTGGTCAGCAGAGAGGAGGGGGGGAGCTGTATGAAACGCCCTGGGACACCAAGAAAGGCCTGGCACACATGCTGCAGTGTAAGTGACCATAGCATTAGACTCTGGTCAGGGGAAGAAAATACATCCTACCTGTGTTTATACATTCATGGATACATATGTACACCTGTTACGCATATATATTGACACTGTCATGCAGCAGTACTGCACATGTTTTTACTACCTGCCTGCAGGTGGACAGGTTTAATCTATGCACTCTTACAATCACATGTTTCACCCTCGCATATAAGGACGTATCTCTTGCACGAATGCACACGCATGCATATCCAATTATTTCAGCATGACCAGACATCAGTGGATGCAACATTTGGCCACAAATAGCTGTTGTGTAGACAGTTCTTGAATTGTTCAGAATGATTCAGTTACCCTTATGGTAGTATTAACACCAGCTAAGCAGGTTGTTGAGAGACTGTAGTGAGAAAAAGGGCATCAAATGTTTATCAGTGAACCAGCCACGTGGCGAAATGGTTAGCGTCGCGGACTCCCGGCTGGGAGGTTGTGGGTTCGAATCCCATCAGAGTCATGTGGGTTTTTCTGCCCGACCGGCTCCTACCCAGAATTGAGTTTGCTGCGGACTCAGTTGGGAAGACTGGGACCACACAGTCGAGTTTCATCCACTTAATGGATGCGTTTCTGAGTGTTGCTCAAATTTCCTGACCAACACTGCAGGTGCCTGTATCTCTCGGGCCTGGTTGACGCCAGGATATATTATGAAAGGAAGTGTAGAGTACAGCCCTGTCATGTAGTCTCAGACCGAAATGGAAATCCAGCATCATCTTAAATATCCTCATTCTCATCAATCAGCATAATAAAAAAAAATGTCTCAAATTCTGTGGCCGTTAATGCCCTGCTCTCATGATGACCTCAGTTTCAATGTCCTCTCCACGTCTGTGGCCTTGGTTTGGTTCCGTCGGGTTCACCGGTATCAGTGAGTCCATGGGGGCTGTCGTTGGACAGACGTGGTGGCACCCTCTGCAGGGAGAGCTCACTCACGCTGGCTCCGCGACTAAGCAATTATTGTCATCAGTAGGGGGCTTAGTAGGTGGTGTCCTGCGTATGTTAGATCAGAACAGGTGCCACTGAACACCACCGTGCAGTGCAGTGTCTCCTCCAGTGGGTTGCCTCTTGATGACTTGACATTGACTGCTCCCCTGTGGATTGCCAGTGCCGGGGCTGCGGCAGAGCCGACCGGGCTGTGGCTGTGGACGGGGTGTCGGAATGGGTGGCGTGGGTGCACTACCTCTGAGGTGGCACAGAGGTTGGGACAGCAAAAAAAAAAAAAAAAAATATTTATCAGTGTGGTGTGACTGGTATCTTCATTGAATATTCTCCAGTCACCCTCCATTTTGAGAGAACATGGAGTGTTTTGTTAAACCTGGAAATTTCTGCCTGTCTGGATTTTTTTTTTTCCTCATCAATAGGTATTTCCCTATAATTTGCATTTGCTACACTGCAGTTGGTGTGAGAGTTGTCTTGTTGGCACATGCATTTGATCACAAGGAGTCAGTGTAACCGTCCAGATTCATCAGTCTGTGTATGTGTGTGAATGGTGAACCTAACATTGCTGTTTCCTGTGGTAGTACTCTCCCCCTTGACGGGAAACTCAGTGTGACATAGGTATTCACTGGTGGAATGATCAAGCACAAATAGCCATAGCCACGAAAATGTGAGAAACTTTCAGTGAAGTTAATACATCATCATGTATCAAATTATTGAATATTTCCCACATGGGCATTTTGACATTACCTGTTAAGACTGATATGATGTATGAAGTCATATTTTTTAAATGGAATTTCAGTTCTTATAAATACGAAAATGCCATCCATTCATGTACACCATGAACTTGTTGGTATATATTTTGGGGGTTCACAATTGTTATTTCTTGAGCATTGACAATATTTATGATGTCAGTGTTGACCTTATTTGATGTTAGAAGATGCTTTTTAATGGGAGCAATTCAGGAGGGTTTTTTTTTTCACCTCCAACAGTGAAAACTTGATGACTGTGTCTCTTGTTGTTATTGTGATTGGCTGTTTATCACTGTCAGCCCCACACAGCATGGAGGGTCTGAGAAGTTCCCTGGGGTCGGGCGGCTCCCCTCTCTCCACCAGATCCTGCCAGTCTGTCTCCGGCACCGTGGGCGAGCCCATCAACGCCATGATCCCTCTCAACAACCAAGAGTTAGTAGGCTGTGGTTGCTGTGTCTCGCTGGTTCAAAAGGAGGGGAAAAGGGGGGGGGGGGGGGGGGGTTGTGTGTGTGTGTGTGAGGGGGTGCATACAGGTTTGACAACCTGCTATTTGTAGCTCCCCATGGATGCTGGGGAAAGGATGTGGGGTGTGGCTCTGGCTGTGTATAGGATGATCAGAATGTGTAGTCGTGATGCTAAAGACACTGGCCGTAAGATGAGTAAGCAAAAAAGAAAAAAGAAAAAAAGATCGGTAGCAGCTAGGCATTGCTCAAAGGACATTAGACAAGGTACTCTAATTAGTTTCAAAACGAGGTGACTGAGGGTGGAAAATGAAGCAAAATTTCAAAAAGAAACGGTGTTAGTTACCACCACAGATACAGACAAACAGATTACAGGACAGAACACAATACATTTCAACCTCTTGGGTCTTCTTCAGGCAAAAACAACAACAACAAAAAATCACTTCTCATATTCGGCACAAATTGCTAAAATCCGCCGAATATGAGAAGATAAGTGGTTTCTCGTTCATTTTCATTGTCCTAAAGGTTGTTTGTTTTTGCCTGAAGAAGACCCAAGAGGTTGAAATGCGTTGTGTTTTGTCCTGTAATCTGTTTATATCTGTGGCGGTAACTAACACCGTTTCTTTTTCACTCTGGATCAAACCAGGATTGCCATAATGATCACAGTAGCAATGGTGTAGTTGCACTAACAGAAATAACGGTATTGTTTTTACCATTGCTTTAATCATGTTTTTCCTGATTTCAGGTGGTATCATGGCAACATATCTCGGGACGATGCAGAGAGGATGCTGAGGGTGTGCAAAGACGGCAGTTATTTGGTGCGGGATAGCTCTGATCGCTGTCATTACACGCTGTCCATCAAGTGAGTTGCTAAAGGGAAAGAGAAGTTTGCGACTGATGCTGTACACGGTCATGGGACAAGAGGGTGCAGGGGGGAGGTGTGGTGGGGGGAGGTATGTTTGTTGTTCTTGGGGAGGGGGAAGAGGTTCAGATTGTTTGAAGTGAAATAAAAGTTTGGAGAAAAGATTAAGATTGTCTGTTGAAAGTTTCTGATTTTGTGGTTCAAAATGTAATGCTAAACTAAGCATGTGCTAAATGAGTGTCATGTTTCTGCTTAGTTCGTCTGTCAATGACAGTTTCCTTTTTTTATTGCATAAAATTAAGCTATCTACACATATTTCAAGAAACTCTGTATCATGAAATCCATTGCAATCTCCCTTTGATATTCCATCCAACTAATCAATGTGTATTGCAGCTTTTTTTTTTCTTTCCTTTGTGTCCTTTGCATTTTCATTTTGATATCTCTTCTATAACATATTCCTTTCTTTCATCAAAGTATTCTCTGTCCACACTTGAAATTTAGTATAATGTTTCTTACAATGTTTTTCAAACTGTTATGGATCTTTCAAAACATTCTTTCCTATTCTGAAATGAATTTCAGCCTTTCTTTCAAATTCTTTTAAAGCAGTCCTCAAATGTTTCATAGTACTGATTTCCTGACATGAAATCCAGTCAAATCTTCCTTTTTTTAAGGTAGTAGTGTAAAAAAAAAAATTTTTTTTTTTGTCTTGATTTAAATCCAGAGCTATGACTCAGTGAATTTTTTTGGCCTGCAGCTTTTGTATATGTTGGCGTTCCCTGATCCTCTTGAAGTTCCGTAATCCAGGGTCCACTGTTTTTCAGATCACCATTGTGTTACAGATGGCAGTAGATGATCAGTTACTTGTCCGTTCCTACAGATTTACTTTTCCACCACCGCTTGAATTGTTGATGATCACCATCAGGCCATGGTAAAGCAGAAATCATAGAAATGTTATAAACTACAAACAAAATATTTCTTTTCGCCTGAAACTGTCACAACTTTTTGCAAGATTTAGGAATCGCTGTGGAAATACTTACAGTTCAGGCTGCATCACAATGAGAAGCTTTCTTCCATCAAATATAAAAGTTGCTGTACTAAAAGTCCACATTCTATGATGTGTGACGCATTAATATATTAAGAGTAATCTCAATTTAACGTCACCATGGTAGTCTATATTAAGAGTATTCTCAATTAAGCGTAACCATGGTACCCTTAAACGATAAAAAGCTCCTACGTGGAGAGTTGGGGGGGAAGAGGCTCAGGAAAGGAAGATGGAGGGAATTCTGAAACTTTCTCTCAGATGTAAGCCATGATGGGTTTTGCCTGTTGTTCACAGGAGCGCCGTCCAGACGATCCACATCCAGATCGACCAATGCCAGAAAGCCGATGGCAGCATGCGCTACATCCTGGGCAAGAACAGCAAGGCCTTCCCCACCATCCCCAGCATGATCGACTACTACACCCACAACGTCGTGCCCATCAAGGGCGCTGAGCACATGACGCTCCTCTACCCTGTCCACTGCAAGTACTCTGGCGGTGACGAGTCGTCAGCCTGAAACCTTTGGAAGTGCCGCAAACATCAGTTTGAACTGAACGAGCATACAAACTTTCACAGGAAAGATGCACGTTATGAATAACAGAAAAATGGGTGGAATATATTCAGTTTAAGCACATGTCTATGAAAGATATACATATAAACGAAAACAGAATTAATAAAAAGATGGATATGGTACCTATTTTTTTAACGCTGATTTTCTTTTTTCTTTTTTTTTTTCATGATTGGCTGCCAGTATTTCTTAAACAAGCAGTCCCTGAAATTTGTTATGAAACGCTTATTTCTGATTGCCTGCCTGTATTCCTCCTACAAGCAGTCCCTAAACTTTACTGTGAAAGGCTCATTTCTGACTGGCTGCCTGTATCCCTCAAGCATCCCTAATTACTGTAAGCTCATTGACTGCAGCTGTATTCCTAGTAACATTTTGAACTTTTATGAAATGCTCAGACATACTGTAAAGTTCGGACTATAAGCCGCGACTTTTTTCCCCAGCTTTAAACCCTGCGGCTTAAACAACGATGCGGTTTATTTGCAGATTTTTCCGATTTCAGAAGCATCACACCCTCGTCTATTCTTAGCTTCTCTGTAACTCACCATATCGTGTTTACTGTTCATGAATTTTTATGATGCTTTTAACTACGATTTTCTCTGTAATCGTGTAATGGAATCAGTAACCCGTTCAGAAATACAGGATTCGACATAAGTAAAGCCCATTACTGATATCTTTTTTCATCAGTTTGTCTTCTACAAAAATACGATCGCTTCGAACGGCGCAATGTGTGGGCCGTTTCCGACCTGTTTAATCTTGACTAACACTAGCTGAATTACGAACAAAATAACTAAGCATTGGCACGGTATTAAGCGAAATAAAACAATCGAATCGTTTCATTAATGTTCTGGTTTGTTATTATATGCGTTATCTTACCAAGTGCGTCTTGCAATTCAAAAACGATTAGCGCATTTGACTCGGTCATTGTCAGACCTTGGCTTCGATCCGCCATTGTTGAAATCGTGGACAGGGAGTGAAGGTTTGCATTTGATACCTTCGCATTGATTGGCTTGCGCTTTCAAGTACTCAACCAATCGCTTAGCTTGATACACCAATGAATGCAGGAGAGAACTGCCTTTCTAGTGCATTGTTAATGTGTTGGTTTTTTTCGTTTTTTTTTTTTAAAGCAATGATGTTGGAAAGACAACACTTGTAAGAAGCCTCATAAAAACTTCGATTCTAATTGATTTAAAACACATCGTACTAAAAAAAAAAAAAGACTGAAGTAAAGCTGGAAACATGCTCTTGTATTCTGACCTATTTAAACGCCAATGAATGCAATGAACACATTGTATGTGTTGATTTTCGACACTATGTTAACTCAACGCTCGGCCAGCTACTGCCTGCGGCACATCGGACTGTGCAGCATATAAACCAGTGCGGCTTATTTGTGAAAAAAGTTCAGATTTTAAACAAAATTTAGTGGGTGCGGCTTATATACAGGTGCGCTCAATAGACCGAACTTTACGGTACATAGAGATTTTATTCAGAAAAAAAAATTGTTGAACGATTACCTTTAGTTGCACTTTGTTGATCGTAAATTTTCATTTGATACGGTTTGGATCACTCACCTGAGATAGGAACAGGACATAACAGAGATGTTCGGCAGCAGATGAAGGTAAGCTGGTAGGCTGAATAAGTCAGGTGTACTTGTTAGTCAGCAAAGTGGTGAACCTGAAGCTGCAGAGCAAGTGGGATCCTTGGTAGGAGGTTGGGTCCGAGTGTGGCTTGGTTTGGCATCCTCTTGAACTGCAAGTCCACAGAGCAGTTGAACATGTGACTGACTGAAAATGTGGGAAAGGAAAGCCGCTGATCGTATGAATCATTGAAAGTGTTGGAAGAGAGAAAAGTTGACCACATGGTCAATTGGAATTGTGGGAAAGGAGAGCAGCTGACCACCTGATTGATTGGAAATGTGGGAAAAGGAGAACAGTTTGTCATATGATTGATTGGAAGTATGGGAAAGGAGAGCAGTTCATCATATGATTGATTGGAAGTGTAAGAAAGGAGAGCAGTTCGTCATATGATTGATTGGAAGTATGGGAAAGGAGAGCAGTTCATCATATGATTGATTGGAAGTGTAAGAAAGGAGAGCAGTTCGTCATATGATTGATTGGAAGTGTGAGAAAGGAGAGCAGTTCATCATATGATTGATTGGAAGTGTGAGAAAGGAGAGCAGTCGATCATGTGACTGACATAAAAGTGTGAGAAAGGAGAGCAGTTCATCATATGATTGATTGGAAGTGTGAGAAAGGAGAGCAGTTCATCATATGATTGATTGGAAGTGTGAGAAAGGAGAGCAGTTCATCATATGATTGATTGGAAGTGTGAGAAAGGAGAGTAGTTCATAATATGATTGATTGGAAGTGTGAGAAAGGAGAGCAGTCAGTCATGTGACTGACACAAAGTGTGGGAAAGGGGAGTAGTTCATCATGTGACTGACATAAAAGTGTGGGAAAGGAGAGCAGTCGATCATGTGACAGACATTAAAGCGTGGGAAAGGAGAGCAGTTCATCATGTGACTGAAATAAAGCATGGGAAAGGAGAGCAGTCGATCATGTGACAGACATTAAAGCGTGGGAAAGCAGAGCAGTCGATCATGTGACTGACATAAAGCATGGGAAAGGGGAGTCATCAGCATTATGTTGCTTCAGTCCCCATCCTCTAAAATGGCGTCAGTTTTGGAGTGGTAAAGCTGAGCTTTTGTGGTTTCCTACAAAGCTTCAGTGGTGAAACACGAAACCTTTGAAAATAATATTTCATGTGTGAGAGTATGTGTTTTTGCTGTGTTGACATTTGTTTCTTCTGGATGAAGTGAACTGTATAAAGTGGAATACATTTATCATTGTTTGTTTCATTTTCCAACGAGATCAAGCCATTCTCTCAACAATTCCATTGAGCATGTGATTTTGTTTATCATGATTTTTATGTTGATGTTTACACTTATGGCTTTTGTATGGCCCTTTTGAGGAAAATGATGTTTTAACGGGGAAGCAACTCATTAAAGTATCAGCCATGTTTCTTTGCTTCAGGTTTTTTGTTTATTTGGGTTTTTATAGGGTGTTTTTCTGTTTGTTTAGGGGGGAAGGTTTGTTTTGTTTTTTGTTTTTTTTCTTTTCTGCCATCTTATCCTGCATACCTACCATAGTGATTTTATTCCTGAGTCGCTCATCCCAGTTCCCCAAACATAGCCTGACCTAGGTTTGTCTCATTTCAACCCTTGCACTGTAGTCACAGGGAAAGATCAGTATCATGTCTTCATACCGAAATCAAACACAGGAGACACTGCATTGCTGCCTGGTCACTTTGGTGATGTCCAGTTGCGCCTGTTCTGATCAGATGTGTGCATGGCACCACCTTCAGAGCCCCCTACCAGTGACAGTAATTACTTGGTCAAGGAGCCTGGGTAAGGGAGAATCTCTCTCATGAGCACTTCACAGCAACCATCCAACGACACATGAACGTTCTGATAACTTTGACTCAAACTCATGACAAGCATGGTCATGAAGAGCACATCAGAACTCGGGTCACCGCGAGAGCAGTGCTCTAACATTTCTAACAAAGGTAAAGGATGATAATTATACAACTTTGCACCTAGGTGTCTCAGTACACAGTCTTTGTCTGCAGTAGGATCAGAAACACAGTGTGACTGTCCGACATCCCTGATGCTAAAAAGTAGAAATTGAACGCAAAGTCTCACTGGCTTGGGTGAGCTCCTGACCTTGTGTTTACATTATGATGTGGGTTCCTCTGACAATTGATGAAAGAGATAGATCTTCACTTCTTAGACAATTGCAGTGAAGCCCAAGGTTGTTTGTTTTGTTTGTTTTTTTAGTATATGCTGACTCTGGTTGGGCATGTGATGGGGGTTGAGGGGCTATGTTTAATCAGTGCAGGAAATGCACGTGATATCCAGTAACATACTGGTGGGTTGTCTCCTGTCATGAGTCATCAGCTATCACCGTCGAAACATTGTTTCTCAAATATAGTCCACAGTTTCAGCCTGTGTGACAGAAACCTCGTCTGTGCCACCCAGCCACCCCTACCCCAACCCTAACATCTTTCCATCGGGATCCTTGGCTTTACCTGTTCTGCTGTTTGCTTCCCATAACCTAACTTCAGCCCCTTCCCCTACCGTGGTCAGACAGAGCTGGTGACAGCCAGCACTGCTTTGGTCAGTGTAATGCCCGCACAGCCCAGACCGTCAGGCACTGACCAGAACCTGTCTTTAAGCCTCTGTTGTTGTTGGCTGATCATGTGATGTCCTGCAGGCCCAAAACTGGGACACTTCTGCTCCATTCCATTATCCAACAAGACGGTGACTTTAGGAGTAAAATGTCCTGTTATGTTTGGTATTCTTCTTCTGTGGTCGATAATCATTGATGCTTGTGTGTCCTAATTTATCCCCGAAACCTGCGCCATAGCTGACACATTCTGTCTTGGACAGATCAGGTCAAGTTTTCTGTAGGGGGGGGGGGGGGGGGGCCTCTCCCTTAGCTCAAGACTAAAGCGTCCTACCCTGTGAGCACAGGGGGGTGGTTTGTTCACTGTGGTGTCCTTCCCCAGGGCTACAGCACGGCTCTTGATCGCATGATGTTCCTATCATTGGACTTATGGGGTATTTCAGTGCAGATAACAATGCAACCCCTTATCCCGCCCCATCCTGCTAGGAACATCACCATTTGGTCCAGGGCTGCTTATTCGACGAGGCAAGCCACTCTGTATCGCAGCTAACCCACCTATCTGGGGGCCTCCCCCTATCCGCCACCCAGGGATCCGCCTGGTTGGGGGGGGGGATGACCCCAGCTGCAGGGTTATGTTTGGTATGACTGCACTGTTGGTGGAGGAGAAGAGGGCCTGAGCTGTCTGCTTTAGATTCCATGCTGTGAGTCGGTGCAGTGACAGAGCAAAAGGAGACTCATCAGTGACCCGTAGCAGAAGGTCAAGACCTGTCTGTCATGTGAGCCTCGGTGACAAATGAAAGCAGGACTTTAATTAAAAACATGACATGGGCACAGTGACAATGACAACATCGCCAACTTTTTTTTTTTTGACCTTGCAGGTCACAGGCACTGAGTGGTCTTTTCTTACAACATTTCCCTTTTCTGTGTTCTTTTTCTGTTAAAGTTAGCTGTTTGGGGTTAATTGTTTGGTTCTTTCCCTTTCCAACTTTTTTTTTTTTTTGCCAGGGTATTCCTTTGTTCTTTTCTTATCCACTTTTTCTTCTGAGGATAGCAGGTTTGTCTCTGTTTTCTTTAGAAACTGGGAAATACTGATGTGCAGTGGCTGATGTCAGTCACTACTATGACATTCTAAATGTTATGCCAAGCTTCAACCTGAACATGCAATAATAGTGGTAAATTAGTTTGTTTTCATGGAATACTCATACAGTCAGTGTAGATTAACATGTGGTGTAATTGGCTGGTATATATGTGACTTATCAGGTTTCCCATGGGTCCTATATCTTCATCAGTTTTGTTAGATTTCATGGAAAATGAAAAAAATGGATGAATTTGAGTTAATTAAAACAGGTGATGTTAAATGATGGAAGGGAGTGGGGGGGGGGGGGGGCTATGCAATCAAGTTCTGAAGTTAGGGAAATGGTCAGTTGAAAGGCCATTGTTTCAGAACCTTCAACAAAATTCGGATTCTAAAAAGCATCACAAATTGCCATTAGGTTGGTCACTGATTGGAGTAGGGAGTAGAAAGAATCGATTCTAAATAGATTGAAAATGGTGTGTGTAAGGTAAACATGTGATCTGTCTGTCACACAAAATTTGGAATTATGGTGAGGAATGAGTTATTACACAAAGAAGCTCTTATTCATTACACAAAGAAGCTCTTATTCCTCTGTGCCGGTAGTACATGTGCACACTTGCACACACATGCTCGCATGCAGTCAAGTACGCATGCATGCATACATGTGTATTCATGCACACACACACTTACACACAACACAAACTCACACACACTCATGATGTCCAAGCTGTAACAACATGAGCATGATACAGGATGGCAATATACAAAAAAAACGGGCTTTCAGCACAGGTTTAGTAAGCCAAAACTGATGCAGCCATTAGTAGGTTGTTTCACACTGTGAAGCAGCCTAATCAGAATTTCAGAAGAAAAGTCACCTCTTGGTGCTTCATTCTTTACCCCAGCAATACAGTCGGACATTCTGTTCCATGTAAATCCAGCCTGGTATTCCAGTTCTGTCGTATCTTATCTCAAGTCACCTAATGTTTTCTTTGCAGGGGTGATACCAAACCCCCAGCTTGGTGACAGAAGGTTAAGTTTTTGCCGTGGGAATGGAAGCAAGTGGATTGGAAGTGAGTAACGGAGGCAGACACAGGATTAGCCAGTCTGTGCTGTGCATAGAACTTTCATGGACTTTTCTTCTCTGACAAGGTGCCATTTCGTAGGGGCGGGTGAATGCTGTGCCTTAGATGTCTCATGCCACTGGCACAGTTTGTCCAGACCTTCGCTCACTGCCGTGTTTGAATGGTGAACAAGTGAACAAGTTTCTGTGAGATTTGGGCTTTTGGTATGTTTTTACCGTTTTATGGGATAGTCATATGTCTTCCGCGAGATGATATTAGTTTATAGGCTGAAAACACCGCAGGCAATACCGCATAATTAATTCTTAATGAACTGTGTATTATTCAGTGGTGTGATCTTCTCTCTCTTCTCTCTCTCTCTCTCTCTCTCTCTCTCTCTCTCTCACTCACATACACATACATACACACACACACCACACACACACACCACACACTCTCTCTCTCTCTCTCTCTCTCTCTCTCTCTCTCTCTCTCAAGCATACACAATACACACACGCTCCTCTTGGCCTTTGTCCTTTTGTATGAAACATTGTATAAAAATCATAAAATCCATACAACATGTACAGCAAACAGTCGTGTCATTGAGCATCATGTGATGTTTACTTTGTGTATGGATAAATTGTGATTATTTGTCCAGTTGATAAAAGTAGAAGGCAATATCAAGAGAGAATCTATGTGAATAGTGTGTATACCATGTATCTTTCTCTCATGTTCCTTGAATGGTGACGAGAGACAGCAGCAGCCATTGTTTGCTGTCTCAAAATGGCAGGTTTGTAGTTATCGCCCTTTCAAGTCATGTTCTGTCATGATTTTGAACCTTTTCCAAATGATGTTGAGAAAAATTCTTTTCTTGTTTTCTTTTTTTAGCACAATTTATTTGTATTCTTTTGTTGATTTTAACTTTTTCCAAACATGTTAAGAAAGACTCTTGTCTAGTTCCTTTTTTTTTAAACTAATTTCATGCATATATAGTAAAATTTATGTTGCATATCAAAGCATTGCTTTTATTACTTGTTCCTTCTGCACAGAAAGTTTGAGTGGGTGTGGAGGTAGATTTCGCTTTTTTGAATATTTTCAAAACATTTTCACATCACATTTTCTCATCTCTCTTTATGTGACATTTTCATGGGGAATGTTTGAAGTGCGAACAGTTTAATGAGTGTTTAATGGTCCTAAACGCTGTCACCTAAATTTTGAGAATGTTTTAAATGTGATCTGTCTCCTGCATAACATTTTTTTTTCTTTGAGATGAGTCAGTTGGCTTCCCTGGGTGTGCCAAAGGCCGTGTGCAACGTCCTTGCTACCCATAAACCCTGAAATCCTTAATCCATTCCAGCTGTCTGTATTATACACAAACTGAATGATATTCAAATGTTGTTCTGTTGATGAAATGAGCAACTTGTTTGATGAGCTTTTTACTGAACCCTGTTTGGCATCAGAGCCGATTCCATTGTCTGTCCATGTGGCATAAACATTGCTTGTCGTTTTCACCTTATTCCAGCATCAGAGCCGATTCCATTGTCTGTCCATGTGGCATAAACATTGCTTGTTGTTTTCACCTTATTCCAGCTTCAGATCAAAATGATATTGTTACAAAGTTGATTGCTTTAATACTCCATTGTTTGTGCTGGTTCCGCATTCACACACGTTGGTATTGTGTGTGTGATTCACATTGTGTACATTCTTTTTAAACATCTGTTGAGGAGTGGGGCCTATGAGGGGAAGGGGGTTAGATGGGGAGGGAAAGATGGAAGATATGTGTGTAGCAGAGAGAGAACAATGTGATATGTGATCAGCATGCTTCTTGTTTTGCATGTTTTTTATTAAAAAAAAAAAATCCATGTGTGCATCTGTTCATAACAGTATCTGTGGAATTGTGATGAAGTTGTATTTCACCACATCTTAAATAAAAATTATATAAAGCTTATAAATTAAAAAAGTTAGCCTTGAATGGCAAGAAGCATGGTTATATGCCTATGATCTGCAGATGTTTGATCTGCTTATTGGTTACCAATGCCCACAAGATATTTACATGGTTCGTTACTCTGATACACATGAGTATTATGTCGTCTTTGTTGTTCTTTCAGGGCAGGGATTTTTTTGTTTGTTTTACATACAGGGCCCATTGTGGTCAGCTGGGTGATGTCAGAACTGCAACCTGTGTGTGATTGTGCATTGTGGACAACTATCAAAGTTAAACTGATTTTCTTTTTTTTAGGTCCTTCATGTTAGTGCAAGTGCTTTTTCACAGTTGGTGCAGAGCATGTCCCATGCCTCATCCAGCACAAATGGGGTCATGAACCTGTCCATGCGCTCAGATTTACGCCGTCTGGAAATTCACTGAACGTCAGCGCTGTTCATTCAATAGCTGAGAAAAGTTACCTTGGCTAGCTAAGTGTTGCAAGTGCCATGCCATCGCTCTCAGCCACAAGTCACTGGAGATGATGGGGGTCATTCCTTGATTTTTGATTTGCCAAAAATGTGGACAGTTATTGTCCCGTTCATTTTTAGTGAACGAACTGAAATGGTCTGATTTCCCTTGAAAAGAGAAAAAAAAATTGCCAAAAATGTTTTTGTTAATATATTGGGTGCTCTGGATTGATCAAAAAGCAGCCTGGTTTGAATGAATACAGTATCATTGTCTTCTAACCAGAAAATTATACCACTCGATCGTAGCCAGTGATCGCGCTAGGAATTTCGCGAACCAATGATCACCCTGCATTGTCACTCAACAACCAGTATTAGAACCGATTCCAGAGAAACTAGAATCAGTAACAACATGTGATGTAGGTAAACAGAAACGGATTCAAGGCTAGGCGTAAATTTTATTTCTGAAGTTAGTTTCAGTGTAAAGTGTCTGCAGGCAGACACTGAAACAAATTCAAAAGAAAATGTACAATGTGGCCAAATGGAAAAACAAATTACAAGACAAACAGGACACGTTTCGACCTCTTTGGTCTTCATCAGGTTAGACAAGCAACGTTTAAGACAATTAAAACAAAGAGCGAACAGACAGTCAGTTACCTCCTTTGCACCCAATTTGAGGAGATAAGAGACTTCATTCTTTGATTAAACACAGTCTTTTACCTTTTCACTCAGGAATAGTTTGCCAGAGCGAAGCTTTCGGCCTCCATCCAGAGGCCTTTGTCAGCGCTGAAGGTCTCGCTGAGTGAGTTGGGTTCAGTGCATGTGATCTCGCAATGAACTCGAGTCACGCGACCGAACGATTCTTTCTTTGTTTTCATTGTCTTGAATGTTATTTGTGTAGCCTGAATAAGACCAAAGAGGTTGAAATGCATTGTGTTTGTCTTGTAATGTGTTTGTTTCTTTCGTTTGGCAGGACAGGAATTTTTTTTTAAGTTTATTTAGATCTATTAAAATTGATGGAGACTTGATCCTCGTACAGTTTCCACATTGTCAGTCAGGTTTTGCTCATTTGCTGAGGAGGAAACTATTGATTTTTGTCAGGTTTCCCGTGGCAGCCGGCTCAGATCTAAGAGCATGAAAGATTCAGTGATGGCTGACCAAAGTGTTGTCTTCATAGAGAATGAAAAGCAGGTGTCTGTGAATCAGAGTGGGAACCAAAAGAGTGTAATGAGGCTTAATGTGACATAACGTAGTGAAAAGCTGCCCTTATACACAAAGCTGTGGATTTGATATTTGATTAAACTGTAATGAACATACGTCATGAAAATTACTGTTTAGATTTCTTCATTCCAGTGCAACCTCTTTTTCTGTTAATGTGCCAGTCCCAGCAAAAATACACCAATCCATGAGAACAGCAGCTCCCCAAAAAAAAGATTTGGTATTCTACTTTCGCCGACTGTATTCTACCAGCAATTACAGGTTAATGCGATCATTGATATTATTATTATATTATATTGGGTATTTATATAGCACCTATCCGTGGTCACAGACCAAGCTCTAAGCGCTTTACAGTAAGCACATTACCTCACTCACTCAACGGGCTGCCTACCCAGGTAGAGCCGGCCGAAGAGCAGCCTACTGGCGCTCATTCAGTTGTTTCACGTACCATTCAAATATCAGTCACTCATTTTCATTTCGCTCATTCAGTTGTTTCCCGTACCATTCAAATATCAGTCACTCATTTTCATTTGTCTCTTATATTCCTCCAGTTTCTCACATAGGATGCATACGATGTTTTATATGTGTCCTCCATTTCCACCAGTACACGATGGTACACGATAACAGTAAGTAACAATTTTTGTGGCTTGGTAAGAAATACCAGGCGGCTATCTTCAATTTACATCAATTTTGCCAGGGCAGCGGGGAACCCCCTGCTCTTTTCGATTTTCAACTGCCGTGGGTTATTTAATGTGTGCAGGGGGCCAGGAAGGCACACGGGTCCGACTCGCTTATAGTCCCCATCTGATGGACTTGACGTTCAGTTCAATTTGTCATTCAAACTGGGAAAGAAAGGGCGAGAAAGGCAGGGCTCGAACCCACGCACTTCTCACATGTTGGATTGGCAGGCAAACGTCTTAACCACTCTGCCACCTTTCTTCAGGTAGTCACTAAAGCCTTTTTTTTTTATCACTGGTAGAGTGATATGGCATATTTAAAGGTACACCCTCCCTTCCCTCCTATCCACCCCCTGTCCCTCATTCCACCCCTCTGCTGCTGCTGGGGCCATTGCGGTTCCGGTCCAAAGGTATGCTGATGTGAATACTTACAGCCGACAGACATGCTACAGTTCAAGATGGAAATTGTGAAGAGTTACCACCCTCATCTTGTTCACCAACTTGTTTGATACTTTTGTTGTACAGTATTCAGAGAAATGAATGAATATGATGGATTCTATGGCTGTTGTTTCTTTTCGTCCATTTTTTTTTTTTTTTTTTAGTTTCACAGTGTGAGGTTCATGTCATTGCTGTGTGGTTGAACTGAGGCTGTCTTGCGTTGTGTGTGATCTGTTGTCTTCATTGGCTGTTGCATTTTGCCCCAAATTCATGTGGACTTGCTTTCAGCTCATGAACGCTTATATGGATGTATTGTTCTGCTTTACCATGCATTCAGAGTGCAACTTGAAGAATACCTGCTTTATGTGTTGTGTTAAACCTTGAATGGGGACATGACAACCAGACAGTCCTTGTGATTGCGTCTGACACTTTAATCATTTGATGCTACATGTGTAGTCTTTGAAAATCACAGCTAGACCTAGTTTTTACGCATGCTTTTTTTTTTTCCCACGTCCTGCTATGTTTTGAGGACAAAATGAGCTGATAATTATTAGCTCAGAAGAAACTGGACTGTTTCAAAGCTGTGATAATGGCTGTGTGGATGTATCAGCTGTTTTTTTTTTTTTTTTTTTTCAAGACATATATCTTATCACA
Organism: Conus canariensis; assembly: GCA_033310375.1. Lineage (NCBI taxonomy): Eukaryota > Metazoa > Mollusca > Gastropoda > Neogastropoda > Conidae > Conus > Conus canariensis. The sequence goes on from CM065722.1 coordinate 21,159,239, forward strand.
TAACTTTTTTTCTAAGTTCAGGAACAGAGAATAATAATAATTCACCGGCATTTCATACCTCAAGTAAGGCAAAATATCCCAATGTAAGCTCCTTCTTTAAAGCCTCACATTTCTGAAACATTTCTCTCTCTCTCTCTCTCTCTCTCTCTCTCTCTCTCTCTCTCTTTTGCCATGGGGATGCTGGGTAGGGAAGTGGGGTAATGGGGTCTTTTAGAATAGATATCATCATTATCTTGTAGACATTGTGTACTAGTAGTTTCCTCTCTTTGTTACTCTCCTAAGCTCCCATTTTAATTTTTATTTTATATCTTTATCTTGCCTTACCTTTGGAGGGGGGGGGGGGGGGAGGGTTCGGCCTTTGGGGTGTCTTTGATGTAGATATATTTTGTTTTAACCCAACAGCGATTAAATCTGAACAAAATGTTTCTTAGCTTTGTCTTATCTGCTTTGACTACACATTAGCGTGGGTGCCAACTTTCTGGAATCAAATTTGGGGGGCCAGGAGATGGAGAGAGCATTTAGACTCCATGCTGCTATACATGTGAGGTTAAAAACAAGATGTGTCTTCTGCTACATTTAGTTGGTGACACTTGCTGACAGTCGTTAGGGCTTCACTATCAGTACGTTATCAGCCTCTTCTGAATTTTTTTTTCTCTTCAAATTTAGGATTTCAGGAATTACTTTTTGAAATTAAAAAAAAATAAATACCTTTAAAAAAAAAAAAAAAAGAGAAAGGAAAAAATAAGAAAATTCAAGAGAGTTGGCAGCTAGGAATTCCGATCATGTTTTGATTTTTTTTCAGTTACATTTGTTTTATGGGAAATGACTTTTTTCTCTTTCTGTGCCGACAGCCGTATAATGGCCCTGATTGGCTGGGCTCTAAATGAGACTGAGACTGGCATTTCTCTCTGCCTATTCAGGACTTACTGCCCACACAAGATCCCTCGCCCCCCCCCCCCCCCCCTCCCACTCCCTTTAGGGACCCAGATGTTGAGAACCAGTGCTAGCAAGTCAGAGAAGCAGAAAAATTCACTGCCAGGGTAATTAATGACTATCACTGTTAATAATTTGTCTTCCTGTTTGTTCATCATAAGGAAACAAGATGGAGTAAACTACACGTCTTCCATGGAGGCATTTATCCTTTTTACTTTGCTGCGACTGAATGGTGCTTTTATCGGTCATCAATCGTTTGAAATTGGGCTTGCTGATTCTTTCTTGGTATTGTGTTCATGTAGGTGTTTGTTGTGTTCAGTAACTGTGATCTCTTATGATTAGAGTTGTTTTGTGCGCATTTCATTGCTTCTGAACCTAAATCAAAAATTGTTACTTTCTGTACGATTTTTTGTTTGTTTCACAGTTAGTTTAGAATGTTTGAAGTCATCACAAAGCAGTAACAACAACAAAATGAAAAGAGGTACAAATATGACCATGACAGTTTTGATGTCAACCACATCAGTACTAGTCATCCAAAGAGCTTAAAAATCGTCTACATGTGATGTATAAATCTAGCTCAATTGTTCCAAGGTGTGGGAGAACTGTCTTGGGAATATGTATGCGCAAATAAATAAAAGGACCATGGGGTATGAAAAAAATATTGAATCTCAGTTATCAGAATTTCCTTGGGGAAAAAAAATGCTCCCAAAAAAACAAAGAAAGAAAGAATGATGTCTGGTGAGAAAGAGAATGCCATTATTCGCAGTGCTCAAAAAGGCACCTCAACAACGAAAAATCTTTTGAAACTACATTTTGTCACCCACCTGGATCCCAAATGACAGTAGCAGACATTCTTTTTGTCTGTTTAATAACCGCCTTTACTTCTCTTTGTTGTGAGACAGTGTGTTTGATTCCATCAATTTTGTGCTCTGAATTTGAAGTATTTGGAATCTATTTTCATTTTCTTTCTGCGCTGTACCTGAATAACTCCGCATTGACTGTTTGGAATATACCAAACTTGTTATAATAGTACATCTTGTCAGTCATATTTTCTTTCACTAGGTTGAGGCCAAATCATTGTGTGCAACCAAAAAAAAAAAAAAAAATCTGCATTCTGTATCTGTGGTTGCTGCTGTGTCCCATACCCGCGCTCTTGTGTCTTAAACTCCTTGTTGAGAGTATTTCATATACCACCTAACCTCAGTAAGAGGCCAAGCACTTTGTGGTCCATACTTGCTCTTACGCAACAGGCTGCATACCTGGGTAGAGCCAACAAAAGAGCTACCTGATGGCACCAATTTGTTTCCCCGTGTCATCCAGTCGAATATCAATTGCTCAGTTTTTGACTCATTCATTTTTTCCAGAAAGATCCATGTTATTTGTTTCATCTGCAACAGTCCTCTAAGTGTGCTTCTGTCAAGTGAAGTTTTAGGACAGGTCAAGCACACATTTGAAGGACTTGTCAACACCCTTATAAAACTGGTGAAACTAAGAGCACGATCTAGTTGCAAAGTGAGACGACTGCAGGCGGAAATCAAGACAAAAATCTTAAATAAATGTTAGCGAACTGCCAAGAGAAATGTGGACAAACGAGTCACAAGACAAAACATGACGCATTTCGACCTCGTAGGTCTTCTTCAGGCAAGACACAAACAAATAGGACAATGAAAATGAAAATGAAAAAATTTGTCACTTAGCTTAGATCTCTTCAGCGCAAGGTAGGCAGGCGTTGAATGAAAAATCAACGTCCTATTTGTTTGTGTCTTGCCTGAAGAAGACGTAAGAGGTCGGAACGCGACGTGTTTTGTTTTGTGACTCGTTTGTCCACGTTTCTCTTGGCGGTTCGCTAATATTTATTCAAGATTTGTTTAAGAGCACGATGTTCTACAAATCTCAAATTAAAGAAGGAAACAGAATAGTATATTGAAGATGTACAGCATTGGTGTGGAACACGTTTAGTAATGAAGTGTGCAAAGTGAAAGCTAAATTGAATTTATTTGCTGTGTAGTATTCAGGTTAACAGGCTGAAGGCAATGGATGAAAGCAATTTGGTATTTAATTGTGTGATGTTGAAATGGAAAATTTAGTTCCAGGCATCAATGTGTAAGTTGGTGTTGGTGAGACGTTTATTGTTGGTGAAAGCTGTGTTGTATTGCATCGTTCACTTGGTGTGCAGCTGTTAAGTAGGTGAAAGCTTTAGTGTATTATGTTAAGTGTTTTGTACTCAGTACAATGGGTAAAAGCTATATTGTAATGAATGGTGTACATAAATTGGGTGCAGTATTGAAAACTTATTAAAAAAAAATTTTAAATTTAAAAAAAATAAACAGATGAGAGAAAAGAAATGAAATTTGAGAACAGTTTGTCACTGCTTTGCCAAAGGTCAGTTGTGCTGAATGGAAGACTCAAAGAAGGATTTTTTTTTTTTTTTGATAAATGAAAATTAAAAAAGAAAGAAAGAGACAAACATAATGTTCATTTGTCTGCATTATGGCGCAAACCTTGGTCATCTGGGATGCTGTGGCGTCCATATGTGATTTGGCCTGTCGGTTATATGTGTGTACATCTATTGGTCAAAATAATTTTCAGCAGTTTTGTCTCTCTTCCCCCCCCCCCCCCCCCCCCCCCCCCACCCCTAGCGGACCTCAAAATGATTTTTGTACACAGAGATGTCAACAAGTATACTTGGTGACTCTGTTAAAAAGTTGACCAGCATTCGATTGTCCCATGTATTATCTTTCAATAAGACTTTCAGCGAACGGTACAGGGGTGCACTACCTATATCAGCGTGCAGATAAGCAAGAGTGAAGTATACGATCTTCGAGATTATTTTGTACTTTATCACAACTTATCAGACTTTTGTGATAATAAAGGAGTTTCACCTTTTGTGTTGTCTCGGTGTGTGACCTGCTGTCTCTCTCTCTCTCTCTCTCACTTTCTCTCTCTCTCTCTCACGGTAGTTTAACTGTGGAGAGAAACTCCTGATGGCTGTTCTCCAGGCATTCCATTTTCTCCCTACTTCAATATTTCACTCTCCTCATAAATAAATCTCCATGCTCTCCCTTTTTCAAACATGAAAGGCCTTTATTACATGTAAAAATTCCACAAACAGGAGTATGAACAACAAAGCAAGCAGGTAAAAAAAGAGAAGACAATCAATGTCAGACAAGATGGTCATGATACCCTGTAAGTGTAACTGCCTCCTATCTAACCTGTTTAGACATTTGAAGAATAACATTCTGAACTTGGGCAGTCAGTGTTGCACATTCACAACTCTTTGTAGCTGCATGCGTGACCTGACATTCACCTCACTTGGGTAAATACACACATATGGAAAAAAACAAAAAAAGCGAAAGTGAATATTCCATGTTGGAACTGTTCTTTGAAATTCTTTCTTCATTTTAATAAATTTTTTTAAAATCATGCTTGACAAGCTTATTTTCCACAAACTTTTCAAAAACTTCACAAGGTGAAAACTCTAAACAATGTACTTCCAAAACTATTACCAAGGTTTTTCTCCCTAAACAATTAAAAAAAATTAATCTCAGAGGTTCTAGTTGCATGAATTTAAAACGGAGTAAAGTGCTCTGACAAATTACAAACCTAACGGTTTTCTTAAGAAAAAGAATTACCCTCATTTCTTAATAACACAATCAAAAAGTTAATCTCTTACAAGTGTTTGCTGCATGAATTTAAAGAACGTTCAAGTGCTCTTTTACAAGTGGTAGTTGACAAGTTACAAATCTGAAAACCTTAACAAATGCCCCAAGTTCCTCCAAAACAATTAAGAAAAATAACCTCTAATAGGTTCTTGCTGCATAAATTCAAAACACGTTGAAGCGCTTGTTCACGAGTGGTACTGGGCAAGTTAAAATTCTGGAAACGTTCTAACATAACAATTACCAATTTCTTCCCAAAACAATTAAAAATGCCATCATTTCCAGATTTGGGATCAGTTACATATTTTAGCTGCACAAATTCAAAAGATGTTAAAGTGCTCTTCAAAAAAAAACATGGTCCAACAACAGTTTTTGCTGCAAATCCTGCTTGCCTGTTTCACGAGTATTATTTGTATGATAATTCATCCAAAAAGAGCCAAACTGGAGAACAACACTTACACATGCTCCCAGCTCACATTATTCACATAAGGAATGGCGAAAATAGCAAACCTATTATACCATCTTATTTTTCAACATCAAAAGGAAGCAACAAGATAACATAAACAATCAGCAACAGGTAACAGATTGATGTGAGAAAAAAACTACAGCTTGAATTTCCTGTTTCCTAACACCCTTCAGCAGCAGCGGAATAAAATGTACACTAGTGTAGAGCACAAAGGCTACAGATCACCTACAGTAGTACATGTAAAACCAAAAATTAGGTATGGTTTCACCACCATACAACAATGAACACGCACACTTATACACAAAATACATTCATTGGTAAGTACTAGAATTGTATAATTGTATACATAAGCAAGTCGCTGAGCCATTTCGTTAAAAAAAATTTTTTTTTTCAATCTTAAACTAAGTTGTAACTAAGTACCAGACTAGTATGTACAAAAACAATGCCTCATAGTGAAAACAAGTTATAAAAAAATGGTGTTGTCCCTTCTTTTCCTTTCCATTTAACAATCTCAGTTGAATGTAAAATTTGCCAAACCACTCTACTCTCAATATGTTAAGCACTGCACTAGCGGATGGCGTATTGACTGTGTAAATACATCAAGCTTTCAGAAGATGGTCTTTCAAGTATTTTTGGCACATGACAGCAAGATTTTGCTCAACATCAAAAACATGCAAAATCACATTCCTGATCAAATAGTAACAGTCTCTGTAATAAAATAAACAAATAAATAAATAAACAAATAATGGCAACATCAATCAAATGTACTTCCAGTCATGATATGATTAAGTAGCAAATGCAGTACAAGGAAGTGACTAAATATTGACAGTATTGAAGGCAGTGACACAAAAGTGGTTTTTTTTTTGTTTTTTTTTGCAAGTTTCCTCTGACAACAATTAACTGTAGGCTTTAAATAAAAGACCACTTAAAATTTTCAATAGTATGATATCTTTAATCATAATGAAAAAGTGCATCGATGGTTCTCTTTTTCACATACTGCTTTCAAATTTAGTGATAACATGTGAAAATGATGGCTGTACAGAGTTGTTTTGATTTTTTTTTTATCTGGACAGTGGGTTGGGGAGGTCGTCAGGGAATCGTTTCTTGGATGGCAAGATTTCAACGAGCATAATACCTTTATAAATCCAAAGTCACACTGTGCCTTTCTGCTCAGGGAAAAACCAGTAATACAAGGCCTAAATAGGCTTGCACAAAAATTCATGAGCACAAGTAAACAGTAAAAGACAAACAAAAAAAAAGTATGATTTACACTGAGATGCAAAAATACAAAGGCTTGCACAAAAATTCATGAGCACAACAATTTACAAATTAACAGTAAAAGACAAAAAAGTACAACTGACACCGAGATATAAAATATGAAAACCATGCAAGAGAAGCAATTTACAGACTCATCGAAGACAATAAACAGAGGAGGAAAAAACGGTCACTCCTAGAAAGCAGATAAAAGTACAATTTTCTTGTTCGCCGGTTGGTGTCACCAACATGTACTTCAGAAAGACTCCATAGCATACAGACTAAAGGAAGCAAAGGAACAAAAAAAGTGGTAGTTATTTTTCATCACCAGGCAGACCATTCATCTGCTTCAGTGAATGATTAACTGATAATCGGCGACAATGCTGTTCGTTTCACCTCCAGCGGGTTGATGTATACTGCCAGTATAAAACGTGGGTAATACACACAACCCAGTAAGTGAATGGTGACCAGTTCTGGGTAGTTCTTCAAGACTGCAAAAGCAAAACTACACATTTCATGCCGTTTCCACAGCAGTTGCACAATAATGCAAAGACATGCAGCCAAATTACCATTTTCTTTCAAATACACAAAGGGGGGCCACGACAGGGCACTCCCAAGACAGGAGGTGGGAGGACAGTATCAAGGTAGGGTCCAGACTGCCCTTCCTCAGCTCTCGGGGGCCTGCAGGGAATCATGGTACATGCAGAAGCGTTGCCATGAAGACCTCAGAGGTGCCCTGTGAACCCTAACAGCAGTTATCAGACGGGCAAAAGCTTTATGTCGCATTTTACCTTGTGAACCCCTAACAGCAGTTATCAGACGGGCAAAAGCTTTATGTCGCATTTTACCTTGTGAACCCCTAACAGCAATTATCAGACGGGCAAAAGCTTTATGTCGCATTTTACCTTGTGAACCCCTAACAGCAGTTATCAGACAGGCAAAAGCTTTATGTCGCATTTTACCTCGTGAACCCCTAACAGCAGTTATCAGACGGGCAAAAGCATTCTGTCATATTTTACCTTGTGAACCCCTAACAGCAGTTATCAGACGGGCAAAACCTTTCTGTCACATTTTACAAAGCCTAAACCACATGCTATTTTATACCTCAAAAATCCTGCCTATCAGGTTCACGTGATTAGAACTAGTGTCACTTTACTTCATATTGGTAACATGCAAGCCAACCGCAAAGAGCCATATTAGGGCTGTTGCTTCACTGAAGTCAACTCTCCAAATAGATTCAAAGAACAACACCACCACTTACACGTACAACACAGCACTGGAATTTTGTTAAAATCTTTCTTCCATAAAACCTTCCATCAGATGAAAAATGTGTATCTCTTTCAAGACTCAAAAAGTCACATCAATTTACATCTCTGAGTAGGGTTTTCATGGAGTCTGCTGTAGACTCTTTCTATCTGACATCATTTTTGAGTCCCAACACTATATAAGAACATGTTTTACAGTGAGCGGTACATCACATGGAATGCACCACAGAGCTTTACCTTTTAAAAGATACCAGTGGTATTTCTATCAGCAGCACTTTGCATTTTTTTAATTTCTCCTGAAAACTGATGTTTGGGGGGATGGGGATAGCTTGAGGTCACTTCATTCAGATCAGGTTCAATCTCTTTTGATCTTTTCTCCAGGAACGAAAGTTTGTTTCTTTGACCGTTTTTGCTTCTGTTCGTCATTTTTCTTACATGTCTTAGAACATACACAACCTTACATATCGTTGGAATGAGAATTTTTTTCAAAGCTGGGGAGAGGGGGGAGTGTTGTTTTACAGTAAGAACTGCCCTATAGTCTGTAAAATATGGTACTTATCAATAGTGATGTGCTTATCCTTTATATGTTGGCCACACACAAAAAACCGAAGCAGAATACCCAAATACATGCAATCATCAGTTCAGGAACAGTGCATCAGGTCTGTCAGCAGAAACTGCTGTTACATGGAAATCCTTTTCCATGGTCTAGACCTGTGAACATGCTATTTTCAGCTAGAGTATTGTTTCTTAAGAGCTAATGCACTTGGTGGAAAATACTCTTTGGATAATCCTGAAGTATCATGTAGGCGCATCATTTAAAAATCAGGCGATTTTAATCCGTCACAATGTTAAAGCCAGGATGGCGAACATCCAGATCCAAGTGACATTTCAAATCAAGAGACTACACTATACATCCAATATTCAAACAGCTGACAGCACAGATGGCACACTTTCCTGTGTGTGATAACAAGGTTCTTTTCTTCTTTTTTTTTTCTCTGTCTATTGCCTCTGGTAACATAAGAGTTCTCCACTTCACACTCCCCATCAAGGCTGCTTCCATCTATGTTCCCAAACTGGTCTGACCACATCTATCCTGCACAGCAGCAGCGAAGTCAACAGTTTCAAACTGTTCTCCTGATAAACCCGGTTATACTAAGACTGGCACTGTCACTGCCTGCAGCATCACTAAGGACCCGTCTGGATTTAGCTCCTTGATTTCAAATTTTTTATAAAAAAAAAAAAAAGGGAAAAAAAGCATGTGTAAGTCCTGCTGAAGAAGACATGCAAAAAAAACAAGACAAAAAAAAAACCTTGTCAATGAATTTCAGCATCATGGAGTCTATCTCATCATTTCCATTTTCAGCTAAGGTGTTAGTCTGGCGTTGGTCTGACTAATTTCCATGCATCCAAACAACCAGTTTTGTCTTTATTGTTTATTTATTTACAACTACATGCTTTAAACATTTGTGCTTTGATCTCTATATGGCTCTGACATCCCGTCAAAAAAGATGGATTACTGACACCACCAAAAAAAAAATAAAATGACTATATAATTTTTCCACAACATGCAAAACCAAAACACACGGGAATCCATTGTAAACAAAACAATTAAGAAACAAGAGCAAAAAATTCCAGAAAGCACATTATGCATCAGCAGCTAAACATCCTAATAGGGTCGAACCTAAGACAACAAATACAACTATTTACACCACATTTTAACTCACCCATGTAAACTCGGTATACAGAGGTCTACTATATCCAAGTCTACAGTTCGTCGGTCAAATGGGAATAAAAACAGAGGCTGCCTGTGGAGGGGAGCTAACCATCAAGGTGTATGACAGCGCCTTTTACTAACCAATCAAAAATCACAAATGACATACACGTATGTCCAAAGGTTTTAAAGACATTATGAAAAACGAATTGCAAAGATTTCAAAGGTCTCTCAAAAAAGATCTGACTTTGATCAATAGGTCATGGATGACGAGTATTTGAGTACGACAGGTGCATGACACCCCAGCCAGCTGATGTTAATGGCGTCGATTCAAGACAGCTATCAAATTTCCTTGCTCAGAGTGGTACCTAACCCCAAAATTGAACCGGAAGTTCTCTCTTTGTGAACATCTACAAAACATGGCGGTTTTCTCTTTGTCGCGCCAAACCCATTCATTGTCAACAGACTTTTGAGATCATAGCACAGAACCGTCACCTCACTGTACATCATGGTGTCTGGTTCAAGTCACCATTTCCATCCTGTATCTCTGTGACCTGGCTAAATGCTATCCCTTTCACAGTGTTACAGTACATACAGAAATACTTACTTGCATTACTTTTCCTTTAAGAACAACGATGGTCTCTCTTTCCTTTTTTTTTTTTTTCAGTTCTTTCAGATACCATTCTGAATATCAATACCAGTTTTAAAAAACATCCATAGTTGGAATGGCTGCAAAGAGACGATCAAAGTGAAATAATGAAATTTCATTTTACTGCCTTTAAATGGTGATTACATTTCAAACTACACCAAATATTTCACACCTGGTTCTATGAATAACTAACAAATGCGAAAAATATGCTCCTCAGATACACCAAGTGAAATCCAGTAGGAATTTAACTTAAAAGAAGAATTACTGTGCTGCCAAGCAAAACAAACAAATAAATTACAAGACAAACACTCATCTCATAATTTGTTATTTCTTTCGTTTGGCGGCATAGTAACTTTTCTCTAAAGTTTGTTTCCATTTCTGCCAGCAGTCATCTCACTTTAAAACTAATGGTAAGAATTTGTTAAATTGCTGCCTCTTGAAATCTGATCATCAGTGTTCATAACCAGCACAGCAAACTTTATCATTCAATGAAACAAAATCCCTTGACTCATTTTGTCCTAATGTAAGATAAATAATAAAAATCAAGACAAATGAAATACGACAATTTCAGACTTCTGCACCACAAATATGCAGTAAATTGAACCCTCAAACCTCATACATGAGATGATCAAGAATAAGTCCTGATTCCTATTCCCAACAGATTTCTTTTCATTCTCAATTAAGCATTTTGGCAACCTTCTGTTTTCTGGACCTGTGCCACACACGACTTTGACATGGCAAGTTAAAACATTCATTCCCAGAAAGAAACAAAAGCTCTCTCCGGAAACCCTCCTCCACTCCTACAAAATCACTCGCCCTTTTTGGGAGCACGGTAGGAGTGACGTGTGGGGGCCTGGCCGATTGGCCTGGCCACATCGGTGGTGTAGGTGCGGCCACAGTTGTCTGGGTCCCTCCAGCAGCGCCAGGCAAATATGTGGGGCACCACCAGAAGAGTGATGTTGAGGCACCAGTACACGAGTGCTTCGGCGCTTCCTTGAGGAGCACGGTACTTGGGTAGCGTGCGATGGTGAATGGACGCCGTCATGTGCACAAACTGGGACTGTCAACACATTTAGCAGCAATGAAGACAGCAAAACAAACAATGAGTTTCACCTTCATTACCAGGATAATTCACAGCATACAATAGAAAGCAATACCTTTCTTTCCAATATTTTCACTATCATTACTGATAAAAATTAGCAGCGGACAGCAAGGATAGTGAGCTTCAACTTCATTTCAAGGTCAGCTACAATTGTGCCGGACAAAATATTCTGTTTCTTTTACAGCAACCAATCCATGGCACTGTTTTGTAATATGATATTGAAAGTTCTTTAACCTTTCAGGATTTGTAAATCTGTCCTCCATACTAGCCTTCTCCTTACCCACCCCCTTAACACCTGTGACTGCACACCACATAAACAGAGCTGCCAAGGCCCCAAAAGCACAAAGGTAGCATTTTGACATGTCAACTGAAGCATTCCAAATTTAAGTGTGGCACTCACATGTGATATCTCAAGTCAGAGTTAACTGCCCTTTCAGACGCACTTCGCTTTGTAAACACGATGATGGACCGAGACGATGGATATCTTGCAAATTATCGCTTGGTTTTGACTAGACCTACAAGAAAATTACAATGGCCGACAAAAAAAAAACAATCCATATGGTGGCAAAATGACAGTCATCTTCAGCGATTTTGTTTTCCACTATTTCTTCTCTCCTTACTGAACATGGCAATTTCTTTTACAAAACAAGTCTACAGTCTAAAGGTCTGCGTTCCGTTCCATTAAGCTACCACTAGGCCTGAGAGCTAGGGTTTTTTGCTTCGTTTTGTTTTGGGTTTTTTCTTCTGGTGCACAGTTTTGTTACAAAGTAACAATGCCAACAAAGTTGTAGCATGCCATGTCAAAAGTGTAGCACTTGGCAGCTCTGCACAAAACCTCGAAAACAGCAAACCACAATGTTGCATTCCTGCTTTGGACTGACCTGAGCAGCAGCACCGGCGTGGATGATGGACCAATCAGCCATCCACAGCTGGCCTGGGTTCAGCAGGCCATCGATCACACACAGGTAGTAGAACGAGAAGTAGAACAGGTAGACCAGGATCTGAGACAGCCATTACGTCATATCAAACGTTTAACTAGTAGGTAGGAGAACGAGAAGTGAAACAGGTGGACCAGTATCTGAGACAGCCACTAATCCATATTAACCTGTTAACTACTGTTCCACACTGTATCAGCTGTCAACCATTCTCCACTACACTACCAATTCACTCTATCCCTCCCATCAAGAAGAAACCCTTCACTTTGATCCTGTATAGGCACTGGGGAAAGCCCTAAGCATGAAGATGTGATGTTTGAGGACAGCTGCTCCTGCATAAGTGGCCGCTGTTTGCAAAGTGTTTCTATTAGGTTGTTGATAGTTTTCACCTTGTACTGAGTCAGGTGTGACGATGAATGACGGCGACAGGTGACTGGACAATTTCGCCACCCTGACACTGTTGAATTGCTAAAGGGCTCAAAAAGCTTTGTGGACTGCATGGACACATTTCCACTCACTTCAAACTTCTCTAGCAGTGCACACAGATAACTGGAAGAATAGTTCAAGATCACAGATCTTTTTTGGATTAACAGAACTCAGGTGAATGACCATAGCAGTCATTTATAAACATTACCAGCGTAAGTAACACAATGGCAGCAAACTATATGCAAAACATATTTTTATACAAAATTTGATGTGATTAAAATAATATTTTGGTGATTCTTTTTAAAGCACTTGAGTTTGGTGCTTCACAAAACAAGCTGGTAACAAGTTTATTCAATGCTTCAAAAAATAAGTTGGTAACTGCTTTGACGTCGTGTAAAAGAAAATCTGGCATTCAAAGGTTTCATTCTTTGCTGCAGTTAGAATGTTCTGACCTCCCACCTGAACCTGTGAAGTCTGATCCTGATTGCTTGAGCTGTACTGTAACAAGCATTCCAAAACTCATTTATCATATAAATTGTCATCTGCTCTCCTTGTTTTTGTACTCCCAGTTCTTATAGAACACGGAGTACTTTACAATGGGAACGAAGAAATGCTGTGTGTGTGTGTCTGCCTGTCCATGGTCAAAATGTGTTCCACTCCAGACAAAACTGCTGGACTGATCTTTCTGAAAATTTGTAGATATGTTAATTATGGGTCACGGATGATGCCCGATATTTTATTTTACCTGAATAGCCATTACTAACGGTTATAAATGATAATTTTGTGATGTACAGTTTAAGCAATAAGGGTTTATAAGCTTAATATGTAAGCGCCTCGGTAGTATAGTGGATAGTGTCCCCGCCTGTCGCGCGGGAGACCCTAGTTCATTTCCCTGCCGGGGAGAGCAGGGTTTTTTTTTTCTTTTCTCTTACATACAAAATTTCTACCACCAAAAGGAGAGAAAGTGCTATAGTGACTGATCTATAATATATATATATATATATATATATATATGTGTGTGTGTGTGGTGTGTGTGTGTTTGGTTTTTTTTTTCTTTTTTTTTTTTTTGTTGTTGTATTACTACTTACTGGGAGTACGTTTATATATGCTTTGCAGCTTGTTCTAAACTTACACTGTGACCTTGCAGTCGCACTGCTCTCCTTCTCTCATACTTACTCCACTAAACCTATAAGCGATAAAGAAGCACGAAAAGACAAGCACCCCTGCTGTTGCCTGCTGCCTCATTTTCAGGTGACTCCCAGGAGTTATCTTCCACCATGTCTATTTTGAGTCCGAGCTTGCTGGGGTCTCTTATTATAGAATTATTAACCCTGGTAGCATTTGATGCGAGATTTAGATGGAAGTCCCGAGTTCAGTTTCAGTTTCGGTCAAGGGCGTCACTGAGAGCAGACTTGTCCATAAACGCCACACCCACATCTGCTGAGTTTCAAGACCACACTGTGTGCGGTTTATTGCTGATGGATATATGGATTAATGACTAAGATGAGAGTGATTAAAACAAGGGTCTCATGGATACAATTTAGCAGGTGTCTGACCTTCGCATTAGCCCAACGCACCGGTCAGAACTTGGGTAGTCTGAACTTCAAATAACAAATCACAACAGCAGGAAAGAACTGCTCAACAGCTTGACTTCAAAGAGCACCTTGATATGCAAAATTATCAACATCTCTCAGTGCATGGATGCAGCTGACAAAAAGAATAAGTCATCAGCTTCTTCATACTTTCAGCATTCTCAGAAGTCACAAGAATTTCAGCTTTCATGAAACCACCAAAAAAAAATAAGCTTGCTCTAGGTCACAGGGGCTATCCAACATGCCACCAGGACCATAACTTTCTAACAACAAATGTTGACAGGAATAAAGTGGACTGATTGCTTTCCTATCTTTATAGTGGCTTGTGCCATGACCCTTTTAGACATGCAGGATAATCTTGCTGCCAGTCCTGTTCCCGCCATCTGTGAGGAGCTATGACTGTCAGACTGCTGTGAGGCTCCCAAGCAGAGAAACTCTGCCCACATCTGGTTACCCTGAAACCTCCGCTGGTGTACTTTTCAACTAAAATGAGCGTATTTTCTACAAAACGTGGGTACA
>CM065722.1:21178749-21183749 GCA_033310375.1 Conus canariensis
AAAGTGAGTGACTGCTGAAACAAACTTAACAGAAAAATTACTATTCCACCAAACAAAAGAAACAAACAAATTACTTCTTCTTCGGCGTACACAGGCTGATACACCTGCAGACACTCCCCATATAGACAGGCAAGGATTAATCCCATCTACCTAACAAAGGGAGTGGAGTTTTGTATGTATGACGGATCTTTGGTTTATAGTCTCATTCGAAGGACTGTATGGGAAATGGAGTCAGAACCAATGCTAACTCCGAGGGAAAAATCCCCCTGTACCGAAACGGCCTGGCGGAGATTCGAACCCGCAACCCCAGGATCATCAAGATTACGAGTCAGGCGCTCTACCACTGAGCCATTATGGCCCCATAAACAAATTACAAGATGAGACAAATTTCAAACTTAAAAGTTTTAAACGAATTCTCCTTTCACCAACAACAGCGACATTACTCTGAATTAACCCTTATGCTGCCGACGTCGCATTTCTGCAACTATGTGGCTCACCGCCGACGTCGCCAAAATGCAACCAAGTAGGGTTACCCAACTCCCGATACTCTCATTCTCCAATCTGATGAGACAGAAAGCCAGCAATAAATGTCATAGTTGGGTGATTCCCTGACCTGTGTTCACAGCCATTTGCCTCATCAGAGCGCTGTTCAGTTAAGTGTTTTTTTTGTTGATTTATACCGATTGCTTTTCGATTCACTATGACGTCACAAACAAGCACTTCAGGTACTCAGCCTCGCCATACAATTAAGTGCTGGAAAAATTGAATAGATGGTCACTTGATCCTGATTCAGATGAAGAAAACCCAGAGTGTGACCAAGAAACATTATGTGATAAGGAGAGCTTGGCCAAATTACCACAAACAGAGATTGACTGTGTTGGACGCGTGCAAAGTTGCAGGCTAAGCCAGCGTGGGGCAGGCGTGATGTGTGCGAGTGTGGGGGCAAGTTGGTGTTGGCCCTGGGTCAACAAGCAGTGACTGACTTGAAGGCTGTGTGAGTGAGAGACTGATAGGGGGCGATGAACACTTCAATAACAATGAATTGGACGCAGAACTTGCTTGCAACTGATCGACGTTGAAGGGGGCGCAGCCGACTGACACGTGTTAGAGGTGTGCTGCAGAGATGAGTTTGAGTGGGAATTATATGACCAGCTGGACTCATAGGCCCCAGGAGAATTGCTCCCCAGGTTCTAGAGACCGACAGACAAGTGAAAGACTTTGTTTTCATTAAAAAAAAATATTGCTTTCAATAGTGACAGTGAAGGGAATGTGTGTGTGTGTGTGTGTGTGTGTGTGTGTGTGTGTGTGTGTGTGTGTGTGTGTTTGTGTGTGTGTGCATGTGTGTGTGTGTGTGTGTGTGTGTGTGTGTGTGTGTGTGTGTGTGTGTGTTGTGTTCCCTTTTTCTTTCTTTCTTGTGTGTACCAGTGGGGCATAAGAAAGTGTGTGTGTGTGTATGTGTGTGTGTGTGTGTGTGTGTGTGTGTATGTGTGTGTGTGTGTGTTGTGTGCGTGTGTGTGTTTTCCCTTCCGTTTCTCTTTCTTTCATGTGTGTGCCAATGGAGTGTAAGAAGTTTGTTATGTGTGTGTGGTGTGAGTGTGTGTATGTGTGTTTGTGTGTGGTGTGTGTGTGTGTGTGTGTGTGTGTGTGTGTGTAATTCATTTTCTGCATCGCCTCATTATGCATATCAATACTTATTCCTCTGACTGTTGTTTCAGGAGTGCTGGTGAACAAGGATGATATTCAGCCTGTGGACTACTTCCAGCTCTTCTTCTGCTGTTGGAGTATGTGCATTTATAGTTGTTTTCATCATTTTTGTTGGATATTACATACTTTCTGGTCTTCATTTGTTGAGTGGAGTATTTTTCCTTCCTTGTTCAGAGTTTGATGGCATGCTTTCTTCTTTATTATGTTGAGACTAAAGATAACATCCATTTTTTTAAACAGTAAACAAGTTGGGTATTTTTTGCTCCCATAAGAAAACCTAACACAGAGTAACTTTTATTCAAGACTGGCACAGCCTTTTAAACTTGAATAAAGTCAGACAAATACATAGACGAACAATCTAATAGTGGGGGAAAAAAACAAGCGCAGGCCAACAACTGAACTATCTTCATAGTAATGACTTGGCAAAGATTTGGACTTAAGGAGGGGGGGGGGGGGGGGGGGGGGTAATTTGAAGATGGAGAAACTGGGAACATGAAATTAAGAAAATATGTTACAGATATGAAAACTCTTCACTAGCTGCATAAGGGAACCATCGCAATCTCTTTTGAAGGCAGATATATTTGTATTGCCTGCTCCGAGGCCTTTCGTCGCTGGGTCGGACTCATCAGGGAGACACGTGTCCTTCGTCCGCTGGGTCGGACTCATCAGGGAGACACGTGTCTCCCTGATGAGTCCGACCCAGCGGACGAAAGGCCTCGGAGCAGGCAATACAAATATATCTGCCTTCAAAAGAGATTGCGATGGTTCCCTTATGCAGCTAGTGAAGAGTTTTCATATCTGTAACATATTTTCTTAATTTCATGTTCCCAGTTTCTCCATCTTCAAATTACCCCCCCCCCTCCTTAAGTCCAAATCTTTGCCAAGTCATTACTATGAAGATAGTTCAGTTGTTGGCCTGCGCTTGTTTTTTTCCCCCACTATTAGATTGTTCGTCTATGTATTTGTCTGACTTTATTCAAGTTTAAAAGGCTGTGCCAGTCTTGAATAAAAGTTACTCTGTGTTAGGTTTTCTTATGGGAGCAAAAAATACCCAACTTGTTTACTGTTTATCGTTTACTGTTCCCTGCCTCATTTCATTTCCGATCCATTTTTTTTGTTTTGCCTTTTTTTTGGGACTTGAAATTACCAAAAATTTTAAATTGTTGTTGACTAACCATTACTAACATTCTATGATTTAACAAAAGTACAGTTTATGTTCTCCGTTTCACAAAAAACAGGATGAGAACTGGTTGCTTAGTTCCACAGATATCCGCATTTCACACATGCTGGTATGAAAAAAGAGAGTTTTTGAAAAATGGCTGCAATGGGAATTTATGCAAAACAGAACATCTGGCGGTGAAAGGGTTAATGTCTTCAACAAAAGGAAATAGAGAATGTCAAATAATCAAAACTTACCCTCCGGTAGGAACGGGCCTGAAGAGGGCGCTCTCTGATGAACTTGTAAGCGGCATACAGCGGGAATCCTATGTAAGGCACATTCAGCCAGTAGGACCACTTCACTCCTGCATTTCCTGCAAACCAAATCATATGCTGTCGTTTCACTGCACAGTCTTTTCTTTCTTTTTTTTTCTTTTTCTCTTTCTGGTGCTGTCCCATCTTCTGTGCCACCCCAGTGGCATTGCACCCATGCTGCTCATTCCGAGCCCTCGTCCACAGCCACAGCCCTGCCCATCCTGCTGCAGCACCGGCACCAGCAATCCACTAGGAGCAGTCAATGTCAAGTCATCAAGAGGCATCCCACTAGAGGAGACACTGCACTGCTGCCAAATCACTTTGGTGGTGTTCAGTGATACCTGTTCTGATCTAACATACGCAGAACACCAACTACTACGGTACTACATCCCCTACTGATGACAATGATTGCTTAGTTGACAAACCAGCATGGGTGAGCTCTTCCTGTGGTGGGTGCCACCATGCGCATCCAGCGACAGCCCTATGGATTTGCTGATACCGGTGACACTGACGGAATCAAATCAAGGCCATAGACATGGAGAGGACATCGTGGTTGAGAGTGATGTCAGGTGAAGTTAAACAAACATTGAAACTGCTCTTTGTGAAACACAGAGTGCGTGTTCTTCAAAGGCAGTTTGCCACTGTTTTAACTTTGGGGACCAACCAACACACTGTGATGTGTTAAAACTACATCTTCAGGGGTATACTGATGTGCCATTTGCTTAATCATTTAACTGCAGACAGTTCTGCCATGTAGACTGAAAGCAGTGCATTTTCTCTTTCAAGAGCATTTCTTTTTTTTTCAGGCCACTCTTCACACTAAAACAAAATGGCAGAACAAAGCCAGTTCTCATTTCAGGAGGCAACAAACTACTTTTATGTCAAAGATCCAACACAGAACATCTAACATAATATATGACTATGGGGGTATGACTCTGAGGAAAAAAATCGTCTCCTTTTTCCTGTGCATTTGCTAATGGACAACATGAACATGTTCTGGTGAGTATAAATTGTACCTTTCACACTTTTTTCCATTTTCAGAATTCAGTGACATATCCTGGAAATGTCTATGAATTTACAAACAGCACTCATGAAAAATCTGCTTGGACTTTTTTTTTTAAATTTGTAAACTTTTGAATCGTTATAACTTTCATGCTTTGGATATTTCATGTATTACATGTCCACTGAATTCTATCTTCACATGACAACAATCCTCTTAGCAGTCTTACATGCAACACTACCGAATCACATAAGACATGATGCAAAAGATGGCAAAGTCTTCCAGGGAAACGGATATCTTACATCACAATGAATAAACTGGCTTTCCATTTGACTATTAAGATTTTGCACTGTAGCCACGTGCAAAATCTTAATAGTCAAATAGAAAGCCAGTCTTTTTCTGGCAATGCACAATATTCAACACGGAGTTGCTGATATTCTCAACATGCATACATTTGCTTTGAATTAACTGGGCTGAAAGAATCAATAACACTGACTGGATTACTTTCAACTTGGTTCTACTTCTATTCAATTTTTTACCCATTTGATTACTGCTGCTATGTCATATAATATTGAAAGGTCATAGTTACCTAGGTTAAACCAGCTCTGTTTAATATCACTTTAACACTGCAGTCCTTCTCTTCTTTACATCCAGCATAACAACTATAGCTTAAAAGGATACAGAAATGTTCACTAAATAACTACTATCAGTGTCAGTCACACATGCATGCACAGACACACGTGCACAGACATACACACACACACACACACACACACACACACACACACACTAATCACTCCACTCACCAATAATGGCACCACCC
>CM065722.1:21188749-21326249 GCA_033310375.1 Conus canariensis
TAATAGCTTGTGTTGGATGGCATTAAGATTCGGTTCTACTTTCAATTAATTTTGTTCAGCAAACTAATCGTAAATTGAGGTTGCTTTTAATTGTTTATTTGTTATATGTTGCTCGTATCAATCATATATAAACGTAATGGATAATTAACTTAAATGCGTATATTTGGTGACATTCTTTGTACTTCTTTCTGCTTTTATTATGTACTTTACGTCTGCAAAACGTCTTTCTGCCACCACAAACAAACAAACCTATGATTTAAAAAAAAAAAAAAAAAATCTATGAAACGAACAAAAGAAATAAACAAAAATGCTGACTCTGTATTACAACTGTTTGCAGCAACAACAATAATTTCTGTTGCTTGTGCCACTGTTACTACAGCCCACTGCTTCTACGACTACTTATACTACTACTACTACTGTTACTACAACTACTACTACTATTTCTGCTGCTACAACTACTACCATGTCGTTCTCAGTGTACACACCGTTTCATCGTTTTGACCTTTAGACTCTGTCAGTCGGTGACGAACCCAGAATACACCTGTGGGAACATAGGAAAATATATGGACGTCTGGTAGAAATGCTCGAGCAGCATCCATCTTCCAGTTCTATTGAACTTAGCACGCATTTTTTTTTTTTTTTTTTCGCTGCGTCTCTTTTTCTGCCGGAAAACAGTGCGATATTATGGAGGACCAGGATTTCATTAATCTGATTCCTTCTATTCATGCTGAGCTGGATTTGTGATGGGTATCTTTGCCCAACTATAGCAAGACAGACATGAGGAATGCAGGCAGTGAATGCATTTGCCACTCTTTCTCTAGGTGGGGTCGCTTTCAGAATGTGATGTCTTTTCATCTAATCAGTGGAGTCACCATCTCAAGGAGTTTGTTAAGAGGCATAATCCATACTCAGCCTGAAAATTAAACTGTCAGTATCCTCTTGTAGTCGAGAATGGTATGCATCAAGCGCCTCCCATCTGGCAATCCGAAGCCTGATTCGCCATCTTCTTTTCTTTTTGATTCAAACGTAAGCAACTGTTCTTACTTACTTAGGCCCATAGTTCAAGGGTGAGCATAGGCCATCGACAACACTCCGCCATTGCACTCGGTTCTGGGCTGCTCGCTGAATGCCTGTCCAGTTGGTCCCCTGCCTCTTTATCTCTGCCTCAGTGTCTCGCCTCCAACTGCAGTGAGGTCGGCCTCTCTTCCTTTTCCCCTGCGTGTTCCATGTCAAGGCTTGGCGTGTGGTGCTTGATGCTGGCTTCCTGAGAGTGTGTCCAATCCAGCCCCACTTCCTCCGCAGAATCTGCTTGGCCACTGGTTCCTGTCCTGCTTGCTTCCATAGATCTTCATTGTTGATTTTTTTCTGGCCATCTGATTTTGAAGATCCGTCTGAGACAAGTGTTGATGAAGGTCTGAATGTTTTGCTGTATTGCCTTGGTTATTCTCCAAGTCTCGCAGCCGTAGAGCAGAACCGACTTCACGTTTGAATTGAAGACACGCAATTTTGTTGTCCTGATGATCTCTCCTGAGGCCCAGATTTTCTTTAGCAACTGTTCAAGATAATCAAAACTAACACAAAGTAAAGTGTCTTTTTCGTAGCCCATATTGAAAGCGCAGAAGTGTACGCTGCGGTCTGTCCGGTAATAGACCCCGTCACCGCCGTATGAACAACCGTCTTCCCGTGTAGGAAAGGAAAAATGTGTACCGACCTTAAGAAATGTTTAACACACCACACACACACACACACACACACACACACACACACACACACACACAACACACACACACGAATCTTTTGAAATAAAAGTTTACAGATCAGCATGACCTTAGTGATATGTCTATGCATATAGACACCAAACACTTTCTGATGATCAACTTCCTCAATCTCCTCACCGTTTATAAAACAAGACATATGAAGACAGATCAGCATGACATCTGTGATGTGCCCGAAAATACAGATATACACCAAAACTTTCTGATGATCAACTTCCTCAGTATCCTCACCGTTTATAAAAAGAGACATATGAAAGACTCTGACGTTTTTGCCTGGTTGTGATGATCATGTAGGCCTACTATCATCGTCATCATCATCATCATCATCATCATCTCATCATCATCATCATCATCATTAATACTATTATTGGATGAAGACACACTGGATCGAGTTCAGACCACCTCATTTAATTAGATCACCTCAGTTTCAGTTTCATCGAGGAGGCGTCACTGCGTGCGAACTAGTCCATATACACTACACCACATCCGCTAAGTTTTGAGACCATACTGCCCATGATTTTAAGCTGACGGATGAATGAATTGATAACTAAGATGAGAGAATCTAAGAAGAGGGTTCTCGGGGCTACCACTTAGCAGATGTCTGACCAAAGCATTAGCTTAACGCGCTAGTCAGACCTTGAGTGCCTACCTAACATTGGTTGTGCCTTTTTTTCCATGTGTGTGTGTGTAGTAAATCTACACACGTGTGTATGGATGTGTGAGCACAGGCCCATGTGTGTGCGCAAGCGCATGTGTGCTTGCATGATGTGAGTGTATGCGTATGCATGAGTGTGTGCGGTGTGTGTGTGTGTGTGTGTGTGTGTGTGTGTGTGTGCGCGCGCGCGCGCGCGCGCATGCGTGTGTGCGCACTTGTGCGTGCGTGTATATGTGTGTATGTGCGCGTGTGTGCCTGCATGTGTGTGTGCATGCAGAAGTGCATGTGCATGTGTGTGAGCATGCACTTGTATCTGCATATGTGTGTACATATATGTGTGTATGTACGTGTGTCTTTGTATGTGGGCGTGTACACATGAGCGTCTGTGGATGCACATGTGCGTTCATGTGTATGTGTGTATGTGCCCACGCGTGATGGTGTGAATGTGTACATGCACACATGTGCATATGTGCATGCATGTGTGTATGTGTGTGTGCATATGCGCGTGTGCGTGTGTGCGCATGTGTGTGTGCGTGCACGTGCGCATATGTGTGTGTGTGTGTGTGTGTGTGTGTGTGTGTGTGTTGTGTGTGTGCGTGTGTGTGTGTAGTGACTGCATGCACCTTTTATTGTTTGTGAGAAACGAATGTTCAGAAGATGATTTAGTATCAAGAACAAGACCAAGAACATCAAATACAACATGTACATGCACGTGCTCTCTCTCACACACACACCACACACACACACACACACACACACACACACACACACACACACACACAATAACAATAAGAACAACAACTCCCCCTGCACACACCCACACCCACGCACTGCGCGCGCGCGCACACACACACACACCTCTCTCTCTCTCTCTCTCTCTCTCTCTCTCTCTCTCTTCCACACACACACACACACACACACACACACACACACACACACACACACACACACACACACACACACCAAGGCTTGCACACTCACGTCCGTGGACTCTCTAATGAACATGCCTGCATCACCGCACTGATAAACACATACCAGCGCACACATGTCTGAGAGATTAAAAGTCTTATTTCAGTTGACATGTGTTTATGTCTGTTATTGGAAAGGCCCAGTATGGGTTTACCCCAATCTCTAGGAGTCTTCGCAGTGTTGGCCTTGCTCTTCCCTCAAGTTTGGATGTGCGGCCACTTCCTCTCTTGATGTTCAGATCTGAAAGATGATCTATGGTGTAGTAGCTTTGCTCTTGTTTCCTTAAGTGATTCTTCAGATTTCTTATCACATCAAGTCGGCCAAGCTATAATCCAGTTCTTATTGTTGCCTTGCCAGCCAGTCTCTCGTTTCCTTTAACTGCAGCATGCCCAGGGCAGTACATCCATATGAGTCTCTCCAATGGAAGGCTGCGCATTAGTTCATTCTCAGCAGGGCTTCCCATTCCACTCTTCACTTTCTAAAGTATGTTCATGGAGTCAGTCAGTATCATGGCTTGTTGAGGTTTAAACTGGTAAACTGTGCACACCATTGTCTTCCTGGATAGTTCGACCATTATGCTTCACTCTGTATCCCCAGTCTGACTTACCTTTGGTGACAGAACCGTCAGTGTATATTACAATATCATCTTTCGTGCCAAGGTCTTCTACCTGCATCCGAATTACTGCGTTGGTTTTGCCTTCTTGCCATTCTCGACAATGTCTTCTAAGTTCAGGAGCGATGACAATTTGGTAGAGATGTTTCAAGTGGCCTGGATACTTTTCCCATTCCTTCGTTTCTTTGAGTTTTGCTAACTGGCACACAAGCTGTTTACAAACTTCTGCCTGTCCATCCATGATTTTCCATGTCCTAGTCGAATGCCTTTTGTTTCTTCGACCGCCGCATGAAGTGGGTTTGGGGGATTTTCAAGTGCCCTGAAATATGCCTTCACCTATTCTAGCTTGTGTCTTGCCTGCATTGCAGGAAGATCGAGCAGGTATCACAGAGTTTCAACTGGTGTGTCCTTCGTGGTTCCCAGGATCAATTTCATTGCTCCATTTTGAATTCTTTCTAATTCAAGAAAATTGCTTTTTGACAGTGTTGTAAGCCCTAATCATAATCAGTCACACTGAGTACAAGTGCGTGATACAGTCGGTAGAGATGGCGCCGTTCAATGCCTTTAGCTGGCCATTACTTTCATGGCAGATAGGCCTTCTTGCATTTAAGAACAATATTCTCAACATGCTTTCTAAAGTTTAGCATTCTGTCAAAGCCTACACCCAAATAGCGTAGGTTGTCAGTTGATTCAAGCGGTATTCCATTGAAGAAAACTGGTTAGAGTATTTGTACTGATGTCTTGTTGTTGAGAGTGTAGACTAATGTCTGGGCTTTTGTAGGGTTGATGGACGATCCTTTTTTTTTTTATTGTTGTTGTTTTTTGGGTTTTTTTTTTTACACCTCTGAGCATTGGTGTTTAACTGTTGCTGAACTGCTTTCGTTCTTTTTTTTTTTTTTTTTAGCATTCTTTGATTTTTCTGTAGATGAGACCGTCATCTGCTAGTGTCAACACTCGAGCAATTCCGTTTCTGTTGAGGTCTGCAAGGCGTTTAGTGTAAACATTGTATAAAACAGGGAGAGAGGAGAGCCTTGAGGTAATCCTATAGAAAGTTTATGAGGCTCAGACGTCCAATCTCCAAATCGTAGGATGACGGTTCGCTCCTGAAGCGCTGCTGCTATCCATCGTGTAAGTGTCAATAGCTGGCTCCATAGTCAAGGAGTAGTTTCATGAGAAGCGAGAACTGGACTTATGTTGTATGCGTATTCCAGGCCTATTGCAATAGCCAGTGTTTCTTCCTTTCCTTGGAATCCTTCGTATTAGATTACCTCAATTGATTACTCAGTTTACAGGCAATCCGACTTACAATTAGAAGAAGAAAAAAGACTAAAACAAGAGTCAAGGAAAATTAATAGCGTCAGTTGTTTTGGTCGCGCTTTTGGAGGTGGACGCGGAATTTACAGAGTTCATCAATCCTTAAATCGACCCTAATTATCGATGGCCTTGCTGAAAAGATCATCCGGGGAACCGGGCTGTTGAAGGAGAGAGACGGAAGGGGGTCAAGCAGAGGAGGGGGGGGGGGGGGGGGGACCCGATGGACTGACAACATTGCTGAAAGGACCAGGAAAACAGTCGCAGAGACCCAAGCCTTGACACACAAGATAACTGACTGCATTGGAGGAGCCTGCTGGTGAACTATTGTTTGGTATGGTGCCCATATGACTTCCCCACAGTTAAAGACAGGACTGCTTTGTCTTGGCTGCTTCATGTCAGTTCTCGTGTTGATTTGATGTTTGGGCTTAACAAATTAGTTTTGGTGTTCCAGCATGGTTAGCAGTACGTGTGATAATCATTTCCTCAAGGCCACCACGTAATAGAAATCGTTGGGGGAGGGGGGGGGGGGTAAGGCGGGGGGGGGGGGGGGGGGGGTGGCTAGTCCCCTGATACAATGTTTGAAATGGATGTGGAATGCGAGTGCAAAGGAGAGTATTTTGCATTTCCTGTTCAACAGAGTAACATCCCCTGGGTCGTGGTGCAGAAGGTGCGTACTGAAAACAAAAAGGGAAAACTGATGATGCATTTCTAATGCAAGCGCCGTTTGAATTAAGTGAAGATGCGACAAAGAAAATTTTGCATTTAAGCAGACTTTTTTGAAGCAGCTCGAGTTCACGCCATCTTAGTCGCTGGTGAAGTTCTTGAAGTTGGTTGCGGTCTCAGGGTGTAAGAAGAGAGGTACAGTAAACGGACCAATTCACCGTACTGTTCAATCTCGCTTGTATGAGAATAACGTGCACTTCGTATAGCTGCAGCGTGGAGGCGCGTTCCACCTTCTCTGCACGTATATAGGTCAAGCTCTTCTCGCATTTAAGTGGACTCCGTACGAAAAGATTTCTTTCTGTGAAAGTAGCTATACGTTTCTTCTTCTTCCAGGGAAGCGACCGCAATCAACCAGTTGCTTTTTCTGTCACTGTGGAGGAGGTTGGAAGCACACACTCTCTCTCTCACACCACACACCACACACACACACACACACAAGCCTATATAGTGAGTCTGGAGGCCCTTGAAACAAAGGTGTTGATGGTTGTGGCCTCCACGACGCTCTGAGGCAGGCTGTTCCAGTTACGGATTGCTCTTGATAAGAAAAACTGTTGCTGATATTTTTGTGTGGCATCTTGGTTCAGTGTATTGATGGTTGTAGCCTCTCCTCTGGCGGGCTACAGCAGGCTCCATCTTTTTGTTTCATGCTGTTCATGCATACTATGTCGTGCGGAATTTTGTACAGCATAGTGAGATGTTTGATTTGGCCCCTTATAAATATGGAAAATCTGAAGATCAAGATGACAAAATTGAAAGGAATTCATTTCTTTGAACAGTTAAGTTGATAAGTTCCAACCATGTGTGTGTGTGTGTGTGTGTTTAGCTAAACAGTATAGTGTGTAGAGCCCATTAGACATTCTCGACACATTACCCTCAGCTTGAGCAGGCTTGCTGTCTACAGCTATGTTTGTAATGTACACACACAACAGTATGCAGTGTACACGTGAACAGTCAGTATCACAGCTGTTTGATTCACAGCCATGTAAAAGAGAAATGTAGAAAGGTGATATTGATAGTAATATTATCAGTATCACCTTTTGATACTTATTGAATACTTTGGAATAGAGTCTACTGAAACCTTAAATCACAGTGACAAAATCTTTATAACAATATAAGCTGCTTATGTGTGTGTGTGTGTGTGTACAGTATAGAACTGAAATCAGCTCTACTGTTAGCATATCAGTGCTAATCTGCCATTGCTAGTGCATACACAGTGACACACGTTTATGCACACAGTCTCTCCCACACACTCACAGGTGTACACACACACACACACACACACACACACACACACACACACAACATACATGCACATACACACACATATACACAGTGACACTTGTATTCATTCTAGCCAAAGAAAAAATAATATTCATAAAATGTCGAAAATAGATAAATCTGATTGCCTAAGGCCAGCTTAATTGAATAGAAATGATAACTGTACCTGATGGCATAATAATTGTTTATTGTATTTAAGGGTGTGTTGGAATGTATGTATGTTTGTATGAATCACAGCTTCATAAAGGTGCTGTCCCCTTCTCTTTGCATATCTGGATCATGCTCTTCTGTTGACCACACTGGTAGAGAGAGAGAATGTGTGTGTGTGTGTGTCTGACAGCATAGTAACAGGGACCTTTTTCCTCTCTGTGCATGTGTGTGTCACTGTGTGTGTGTGTTTTATACTGCATGTGTGTGTCACAATATGTGTGTGTGTATGTGTGTGTGTGACTCTGTGTCTGTGGTCTGTGTGTGTTCAAATTTGTAGTTCAAATTTGTTTATAATCATCTTGACAACTTGCTGAAAATAGCAAAAGTGTGTTGAGGATAATTATTAATGCCTTGACGAAAAAAAAAAAAAATCAAACTTAGTGTTACCTATCTAATTCATCCCTGGAATCCACACTGAACTTGGGCCTTATATTTATAGATCCCAGGTCCGAGGGAACGGCATGGACACATACTTCATTCTCCTCCCTGCAGATCAGGCTGGATGCTCCAATTCTCCAAGTCATGAATGCCATCAAGACCAGAGACTCGCTTCTGGACACAGACGTATAATCTACAGATGTGGTGGTGCTGGGGAAACAGAGGTCACAGCTTATAACACCTACAGAGAGATCTGTACCCCATAGCCTTGTCCCATTTGTCTTTTCTCTTCCACTGGCCTCAACAAGAAAGCACCCCTAAAAAGGAAGAAACCGCTCATTGCCAGTCATGTTAGAGACTGAGAGCAACAAACAGCTCACAGGTATTGAGATTTCACATAATCATGTATGTTTCAATACAAAATGTTAACCAGGTCTGCAAGGACTCACAAATGCTAAAACTTCATCACAGACAGTACCTCAGAAAAATCTCTTTTTGCCAAAATGCCCTGATCCACTCAGACCAGTAACAGTTTTTTCTTTCCTGGGTCTGGTCTTACAAACCACAAAACCTTCAAGATATCCGCAACCTCCTGTCAACTTACAAAATATGAGCTGTGTCTGTGCCCCTGACTGATGAAAAAAGAAAAAGAAAGTAATCTGTGTGTCCCAAGTCTATCTGGGAAAAAAAATACCTTCTATGACTATCGTGAGCATTTCATGGCGTTCAGTTTACATTTGTCATTGATACTATCTGTGTCAATCAAAAACAAAAACAAAGCTATGAGGCATGCTTCCTTGCTAACACCTCCACTTACTTCGCAGTCAACCAGTCTGTCCTCTAGGCAGCTGACCATCCTACAGGAGATAAGCCATACACCTTAAGTTATTAATTGTTCATTATATTCAAGGCATGCAAGCTGGATGATTTCCATGACTAGGTGGGCCAAGGCACAAGAGGGTAAACAAGAGTATAAAATCCTCTTTTTAGAAACCTGCATAAGTGATCAGTGTTTTCATCAACATACTCTTTACACAAATAAACACGTAACAGATGACCAGGAAGATGGGCACAGTTCCTGACTCATGTGACAATTCTGTTGTGAACTGTTTGCGAAACTTTTGAAAGAAGTGCGTGTTATCAAAACGGTCAGAATAATCAGTACCAGAACCATGCAGTGCAATCCCAATGCCCACTGCCAGAACATAGACATTGTGAACTACCTGCACCTTTTGGAATTTGGAGTGTTCCCATGTACCACAAACAGCCAGACTGTTTTTTAATCTCCATGGAATCATGTGGGACTTGGTGTGTTTGCTCCCACACTTATCTGCACTAACCTAACTCCTCATGAAGCGACCACTATGTTCTTCCACGCCATTGCACTGAAGTCAGCAGAATGAATGGAGTCGTTGGCCACTTAGAGTTCTCAACTCAAACTTTTAGTCCTCATTAGGAAAGAAAGTAAGATTTTTTAATCTTCTCAAAAGCAGGAAATCGGAAATCAGATGTCATCACTGCCTCTATGAGCTGGGTTGACCCTTCCCAGATGCATGCTGAAATTCTGCCTGATAACTGCAAGGTATACTGCATGGCCAGAAATTGTCATGGAAATTGGGTGCTGTTGGCAGATCAGGGCATCATTAGACAGCTAAGAGCTGCTGAGCTGATATATGGGTCCAGCTCAAACTCTGAGAAAAAAGTACCCTCTACATCTGCACATACCACAGACCAGATGTAGCTGATGAAGTTAGTTTAACATGATTCATTGACTCCCTTGCTCGAGCTGTCGTGCTCGCAAACGCTCCAGTTCTCATTAGTGGTGACCTCAACTTCCCCAGCGCAGAATGGGAACTGATGTACCTGCAAGCTGCCTGCCCAAGACTTCATCATGAGTTCGTCAGCAGGACTGGGGTCTGCGATAGGTTGTCCAAAACCCACATGCTTTGAAAGCACTCTGGATCTTAGAGATGCATAAAAGCACACACTAACTGACAAAGTCAGTGGTGTTCAGTTTCTAATCAGAACAAAAAGACAACATCTTTGCTGTCTTCATTTTAAAAGAATTTCATGTATAATAAAAAAAAGAAGGCTTATTACTCTAAAATGCATCCTTTCAGGTGCAGATTACATTGGCTGTAAGTAAAATATACCTGGATGGGGCCATATGTGACTGAGAGAAAATGAACACATTTGGGACTATACACAGAATTATGTCAAATTCCTGCAAGCTACAGACAGTTTGCTGGCACTGCTTGCCCAGTTTTGCCTGGCTAACACTGCAAACAGGAAACTCTTTTCAAAGGAAATTAAAAATATGCACATACAAGCCTCTGCTCCCCCCCACCCACCCCTGCACAAACACTACACACACACACACACACACACACATACACCACACACACATACACACACACACACACACCCATTCTCACACACACACACACACACACACACACACACACACACACACACACACATCACACACACAGATGCACACCACACACACACACACACACACACACACACGTATTAGAATTTTCTGATTTTCAGTTGTGGAAGGAAATTCACAGACATGATGCAACGCCAGTGTCGTCATGATTGCTTTGGATAAATGTGTATGTCGTGTGTGTGTGTGTGTGTGTGTGTTTATGCGTGTGTGTGTGTATTCATGCATGCAAACATGGGTACATGCACACACACACGTGTGTGTGTGTGTGTGTGTGTGTGTGTGTGTGTGTGTGTGTTCAGACATATACGCTTGTCTGCATGTTACATGAAGTGCTTGAATGCTAGCTTTTTTTTTTCTTTATCTCAAGCAGAAATCATCTAGATTAGATGGATACTTTCCCCCACCCTCTCACGCCCCTTTTTTCCCCCACATTTTGATATTGATGTAAAATGCGCTTTAAAATGATGAATTGTTGAAGAATTTTAAAGCACAGTGTTTTTGGTTTATGTTGAAGGGTGAAATCAAGTGCAGTCTGTGGCAAGCCCTGTGGTTCCCATCAGAAAAGAGGTTTCCAGCCCTAAAGCATCATGGCTCTGGCCGGCCCCCTGTCCGTGTTCCTCTGCTCTCTGTCGGGCGTCCCACTTCCTTATGTTCTCAACCAGTTTGCGACCTTGAAGGATCCCCTTGTCATGTTCCTTGCTGGGGGCGTGGCTCTGAGCATTGTTATCATCATTCCCTTCTTGGTGGTCAGGAACAGGCCACAAAGGACGGACAGCTTTTTCTACGGTATGAGAAAAAAAAGTGGAATTCCCTGTTGTCGATGCATGCTTACTTACCATCACGTTCTTTTGACATGTCATTGTTGGGCCATACTGTGTTTCTTTTCATGATTTCTGTTGGTTGGGTTTTCATTTTAATGACAGGACTTGCCCTTAAATATGAGTGAACAGTTTGACCACTGTGCTTTCTTTTTGTATTATGTGTGAATAGTTTGACCACTGTGCTTTCTTTTTGTGGTGTGGATGTTTGATGCTGACTGTTTTCGTTACAAGATTCATTTGATTTTGTGTTAGTGATGATTCTCTTTTTTTATCATGTATAACAATTTGTGCCATGCATGTTTTCTTCTCTATCCTTTCAAGGTGAGCGTCATTTGTTTTCTCACTGAATTGTTGATACATAATAGTTCCTATATTCGTGAGGTTAAAACTAATTTCTTTCAAACTGTAAGAGATGAGAATGGCCTGAAATTGTGTCTATGCCACTGCAGAATTGATGCTGGCATGATTATATTTTGCTAATATTTTGCTTTCAAAGTACAGTAGTACATTCCATTTTTTTCTTTGCTATTTTGAATTTGAAATAAGCTGCAGTGTATACCCCCCTTCCCCCCTTCCACTTTTTTATTTGTGACTGGCTTAGTACTATCACTACATATCCTACTCATTTTTTGAAACATAGAAATTCATTGTTACATTTCATCATCTTAGACTTGTTCCTTGTTTGGACAGATCTGTGGTTTACGAATATTATGATGCTAATAGAATATATGATGGATCTGCTCCACTCCAAGATTAATCAGCAGATGTTCATATATGTGGTCCCAGTGCTGAGCATCTTCACCTTCAGCTCAGTGGTTGACCTGGTGATAGCGCTGGAGAACGATGGAATCATCGCAAACTTCATGGCGTTTTACCTGCGCGATGGAGAGCCCTACCTCAAGACAGCCCATGGCACCCTGATCGCGTACTGGGATGGGGTGGCTCACTACGCCATGTACCTCATGATATTAGCTGCACAAAGCTGGAAGTAAGCTTAATGAATTTTATTGCAACGAGAGATGACACCTGTGAAAACATCACAGATCCCTTTATGTCAGTCTAAGTTCATCTCCAAAGGCAACTTTAACAAGCATTCACCTTTTCCCATACATACTTTGTTGATCCTTTGGCTGGTAGACTTGTAAGTTAAGGGCGTTTTGTAAGCACATTTCCCTTGAGCCGCAAATCATGTAAGCAGCAAGTAGTTATGTATTTCTGTGCCTCTTTCCAGCCAAGAAGGGTTCTTTGTGGTCAGCAATGGCATAATGAAACTCGAGCTGTGTACCTATTTCAGTTCAGCAGTACAGTGTGAATTTTCAGAGTGCCTCATCAGGCCTGTAAAATGTCTGTTGATTCAGTGTTTTTAAAATCATAGTTTAGTCTTTTTGGGAAAAAAAAATCCTTTTCCAAAAAGAATTGCAACAGTAAAAAAAAAAAAAAAAAGAATTTATTTCAATTCTGAATGTTTACTTTTACTGCAGTGCATTAATTTTCTTCTGCAGAAATCATGTTGTAAGTTCCAGGAAATGATAGTTTAGAGCTCATAACAAGCTGAAATTCTACCATTATAGAGGGCTTTGCCCCCTTACTCTCACAGAGGCACTGTCTCTTGACCATGCCGAGGTGACTGCTGCAACCATCCCCCCTCACCCTCCTGGAACACTTCGTGCTAACATTTTCAGCATTTTTTTTTTATTCCTACCTGTTTGAGGCGTCATTGAAAACGAAAAAGAGAAAGTAAACAAAAAAATGAATAAATTCTGTAAGCACATAAGTACTAGAATATCATTTGGTCTTTGAACAAAGCAGACGTGAGGGAAGAATGTGTGGAAAATGTTATTCTTTAGAAGAAAATATAGATAATTGAAAAGTCCTTGTTTGATCACTGCAATGGTTTCAGTTGTTGATTTGTTGCGTGTTTTGTTTTCAGCCAGAGTTACCGTGATGTTGGCCTGTACTGGGTGGGCTCCTTTGGTCACAGCATGATGATATTGATGCCTGGTATTTTGATAGGTCAGTATGTAGCAATGCAAAACATGTGGGTAAAATGAACACACAAACACACACTGTGCGGCATGAACACATCTACAGGCGGATATGTTATCATGTGTGCACACAAGCACATACACATGCACGTAGGTATGTGGTTGCTCACACACACACACACACACACACACACACATGTGCACAAAGTCACATATACACATACACACACTTAAAGACACGCATATACATGTCCATACACACACATACACAAATACAGACACTTGGACACTTTTTTTTCTTTCTTTCACTTGTTTTGTACTGACTAGCAAAGAACATGACAAAGATGTTATGATAATAATCAATGAGGATGACAGCTGACACTGTGGAATTCCATGCTGATCTGAGACTACATGACAAGGCTGTACTCTAGTCTACATTTTGTTTCATGATATATTCATGTGTCAGCCTGGCCCAAGAGAGACAGGTATCTGTTGTCTTGTCAGGAAATTTGGGCCACTCTCTCAGATTCATATTTGGATGAAACTTAATGGGGTGGTTCATCATCCCGTTTGAGTCCATACCACACCTAGCAGCTGTGGGTATGAGATGACCAAAGCTGAAAAATCCCACAACTATGTACCTCTTATGGGACTCAAACCCGTAGCTCCCGATGGGCACCCTGTGACACTGATCACTGTGAGCGGTGTTTTACTTTCCTGTGCTAATGCTAGATTTCTTTTCTTGTATCTTGCAGTGTGTATGTGAGGCTCCAACTTCTCCCTGTGTTTGCGGATTTTAATGAAAAGTACACATAGAATGTGTGAAATAAAAGATTTTAGAAATCAAGTTTTCAATAATTAGGAGAGAAGGAAACTAAAGGAAAAGATGCTCCCAGGATTCACCGAAAGGGGGAGAGAATGATGAATCCATCGGTGCTCAACCAATCATGACTGCAAATCCCAAACGGACTATGAACATGGACCAAATGGAATATCCATGTGTCTGTGGAAAGCGTTTCGCTACCACCCGTGGCATGAAGATCCACAGAACAAAGATGGGATGTGTGAAGACTCATCTGAATGAGCAGCAGCGCACTGCATCAGCAGATAAGACGTCGGAAGACCAAGGCCAGGATTTAAACCACAGTGCCAAGGACATCCACGCTGTTGGTTCGGATGAGGAATTTGCACAGGCCCTCGATGCCAGGCGCCTGAAACTCAACCTGCCACGAGCAAACGAAACTGAAGATTGGGAGAAACTGGATGCAAAAATCGTCCAAAGACTCGATGCACTGATAGGGAAAAGCACCCTGGAACACAAACTAGCCACATATGGGGACATTGTGTATGCCACATGTAGAGACGCCTATGGAGCAAAACTACCCAAAGAGAAAACACCTCCAAAGAAATCCAGACGCCAAGAAAAGATGGACAAGATCAGGGTCCAAAAGAAAAACCTCAAGATGCAAATGAAGACCGCACTGCCAGCTGAAAAACAAGGCTTGGAAAAACTGTGGAAAGACCTGAAAGAAAAACACAGCGCCCTCAGCAAAGCGGAATCTGCGAGGAAGAGGAAGAGCAAAAAGAAGAAGACACAAGAGCGCTTCTTCAGAGACCCCTTCCAGTTTGCCAGAACACTGTTTGAGCAGCCAAAATCTGGGACCCTAAGTGTGGACAAAGGAGTTCTTGAGCAGCATCTGAGGAAAACATACTCTGACCCACAGAGCAAAGCACCACTCGACATTCAAGGTCTGGTGTGGCCAACCAACCCTGAGGAACAGTTCAATGGCAAGCCTCCAACGTTGGCGGAAATCAAAAAGGTGGTCGACAAAGCCAGAGCCAAATCATCACCAGGGCCAAACGGAATACCTTACCAGCTTTACAAGAAATGTCCCAAGGTGCTGGAGTGGCTCCACAGGCTGCTGCGATCGGCTTGGAGAAACCAGAAGATCAGCGGCCAGTGGATGACGGCAGATGGTGTGTACATCCCCAAAGAGCAAAACTCAAGTGACATCAGCCAGTTCAGGCCAATATCACTACTGAACGTCGAAGGGAAAATCTTCTTCTCTGTCATGGCAGCAAGGTTGACCAAGTACCTGATGGAAAACAAGTACTTGGATGTGTCAGTCCAGAAAGGTGGCATCCCAGGCGTGGCTGGCTGTGTAGAACACGCCACAATGATCTGGGACGCAATCCAAAAAGCAAAAACAAAAAAGAGAGACCTGGACGTAGTGTGGCTTGATCTGGCAAACGCATATGGATCTGTGCCCCATGAGATGATACAGTTGGCTCTTGAGATGTACCATGTGCCAAAGAACATCCGCGACATGCTCAAGAAGTACTTCAATGGCTTCTCAATGCGGTTCTCTACCAAGGAGTACACAACAGACTGGATCAACTTGGAAGTGGGTATTGCAATGGGCTGTGCAATTTCCCCAATACTGTTCGTGCTGGCAATGGAACTCATCTTGAAAGCAGCAACAAACAACGCGAGACAAACAGACCTTGGTGATGGATACAAGATGCCTCCTCTCAAGGCCTTCATGGATGACACTACAGTGATTTCATCCAGAGAAGACGAGACACGTCATGTGCTGGAGAGGCTGAACGACATAGTTGCCTCATCCAGAATGAAGTTCAAGCCAAAGAAATCACGGAGTCTCTCACTGAGGAAAGGAAAAGTGGCCGGATCTGTGGTCTTCAGTGTTGCCAACCAGGCCATTCCAACAGTCACAGAAGAACCAGTCAAGAGCCTTGGAAGATGGTATGATGATACGCTGAAAGACACACAAAGAGCAAAAGAAACCAAGCAGATGGCGGAGGAAGGCTTGGAGACCATTGACCAGTGTGGGCTCCCTGGCAAATACAAGGTCTGGTGTCTGCAGTTCATGCTGATACCAAAGCTCCTATGGCCTCTGATGATATACGACATCTGCACCAGCATAGTGGAGGCAATGGAAGCCAAAATCAACAAGTTCACAAGGAAATGGCTTGGTGTCCCACCCTGTCTGACTGACATAGCGCTGTACTGTCGCCAAGCAAAGCTGAAACTACCACTGAAATCCATCCTGGAGGAATACAAAGCAGGGAAGATCAGACTTCAAAGCATGCTGGAGGACTCAGGAGACAAGGTGGTAGAAGCAATCAAGCCCCAGCTGAAGACAGGCAGAAAATGGAAAGTTCAAGAGGCGATGGATTCTGCAAAAGAAAGTCTCAAGATCAGAGAAATAACAGGACACACACAGACCAACAGACAAGGACTGGGGGTGACCAAAACTGAATGGTGGTCAAAGGCCAAAGGAAAAGCCAAAAGAGACATGATGATTCAGGAGATGAGAAAAGAAGAAGACCAAAAAAGACTCCAAAAAGCAGTCCAGCAGAGCCAGCAAGGGCAATGGACAACGTGGGAGAATGCACTCCAAAGAAGTCTCACTTGGAATGACATTTGGCACATGGCCCCTCTCAGGATCAGCTTCATTCTCAGATCTGCATATGACCTTCTGCCCTCAAATGCAAACTTGGTGAAGTGGGGGAAAACAGACGATCCTGCATGCCCCCTCTGCCATGAAAAACAAACAGTGGAGCATGTCCTAAGCTCATGTAAAGTAGCCCTGGCTCAAGGAAGGTACACATGGAGGCACAACCAAGTGCTCAAAGAGATTGTACAAGTAGTCTGGGCTAGTACCAACACCACAAAAGGGAAAATCAGGACTCCAAAAGCACCCGCAACATTTTTCACGGCAGGAGGCAGCAAATCATGGCCAAGAACAACAGTGCCACTCGAAACATGCAGGCAGAATCTGCTGGACGGGGCAGATGACTGGGAGTGCACTGCAGACCTCCCAGAATGGAAGAGTCACCCAGAGATCATCAGCAAGAGTGGCATGAGACCAGACATAGTAGTCCACTCTAAGTCAACCAAGCAGCTGATCATGATCGAGCTCACGGTGCCATATGAGAACAGAATGGAGGCAGCTCAAATCTACAAGACTGAAAAGTATGCTGATCTGGCAAACAGCCTGAGGAGAGAAGGCTATCAGGTCAAAGTCCTCACTGCAGAAATTGGAGCTAGGGGGTTTGTAGGAACGTCTGCATACAGCCTCATGAAACAGCTCTCAGTTGCAGGGAGGGAAAAAACCAGAGCCCTGAAAGCAATGGCAGAAGCGGCAGAGAGGTGTTCAAGCTGGATCTGGTCAAGGAGGAACAAAAGTGAACTTCATAAGGCTTAATTTCCCTACAAATATCAGGTGTCCCTGTGGCTCAGTGGTTAAAGCGCGAGTCATTAAGTGGAAAACGAGCATGTCCAGAAGGTCATGGGTTCGAATCCCAGCCATGGCTCGTCCCAAGATGGGAAAAAAAAAGGGGCAGCAGAGGGACATCCGGAGTCATGAACCGGGTGTGGCCCAACCCCCCTAGAGTGTCAGGAGATAAGGGCCGAAACACTTGCTTGAAGGGGGCTTCTCTTCTGAGGACTCTCTGCTGCCACGCTCTCCACGAGTTTCTTTCTACTATCGAAGTGGAATCCATGGGGTGCTGGTCACTATCTGTTACCCTTGCTGACGACACTGACATAATGAAATATGTGTACACTTCGTTGTGAGAGCAAGCAATTGCCATTTCGTCTGTCTGTCTGAAGCAGCATAATTCATGCCCCGGTGTCATGCTTTGGCAAGATGTTGCAAAAGTGAAAGAGATTGACAAAGGCTGTGCGAACAAATTATGCTTATGGCTGGACAGAAAAGAGGATGATGCATTGCTTAGTGCTCAAATTTATATCGGATCGCATCATTTTGAAAGCAAGTTTTAACATTTTTGCAGATGAGGAGGGTAGGGGTGGGGGGCATATCACCTAACCCATGTAGAATTTCAGGGATTTTAGCTGTTCTTCATTTAATGCCTGATGATATTTACATTGTGTTTTTATGTTTTAAAAGAGTAGAGGGTACATGTAAAGGAGGAAAAGAGATTGATATCAAAGTTTGCGATTTTTTTCTTCATCCTCTTTTTTTTCTTTCAAGAAATGTTTTTTTGTTCATAGTTTTTTTTTAATGATAGTGATGTAGGAAAAGAGAAAGTGATCAAGGGAAAAAAAAAAAAGAGAAAAAGAAATAGTGAGGGAAGAAAGGCAATTTGCCAATGCTGACCATGGTTTATGTGTGTGTGTGTGTGTGTGTGTGTGTGTGTGTGTGTGTGTGTGTGTGTGTGTGTGTGTGTGCGCGCACATGTTTGTGCTTGTGTGTGTGTGTGTGTGTGTGTGTGTGTGTGTGTGTGTGTGTGTGTGTGTGTGTGTGTGTGTGCATGCATGGTTGAATGAAAATGTAACAGGAATAAACATGAAGCATTTTGTTCTTGGTCCCACGCCAAACTCATCAGGTCTGTGACATCACTAAGAGCAGATAAGACTGTGCTTGTACTTCTTGCTTCTTATTCAGGTCCTCACGGAATGCGGTGGCCATGTCTTCTAAATGTACCATACATCATTCTTCCAGTCTACTTTGGAGTCAAGTTCTATTGTCAAGGAAGATCTGATGAAGACATTGTGGTGAGCTTCCACTGTTGCTTCTACTGTTGTATTTGGAATTCTTCCAGAGAACATGTTAGAATAAGGGAATGGACTGGAGGAGATGATAATGATTTGGGTTGCTTGGTTTATGCACACTCACCTGCAAATAACAGGCCACTTGGTGGATCTTATATGGCCAGTTTTGAGTACCCTGACAAAAAGGCAGCTATAGTGTGTGTCTAGATTTCACACTGTGAACCATTTCTGACTCCACTGCTTCAACAAACTCAGCCCTGTGGCCAGGACTGCCATGTGCACACATTCAGCACATGACAGCTCACCTGTTTGTTCACGTGCAGCACTCCATAACACTTTATGAACATTTTTTTTTTTACATTCTATGAATGACAAAAAGAAAACAAATTGTACTCTGAATGTTCAACTTGTTCTGTTGTTATCTTGTTTTTTCTTATTTGATCTTTCTTTCTCTGTCTTTTTTGTTTTTGTTTTTTTTGTGTAGAATTGCTTTTTTTTACCTCGTTCACCAGACCTCACTTCTCATATGTGCTTGCTTTGTCCTCCATTGCTTCTGCATCATTCCTATCCTTCTCTTTCTCTCTCAGTTTTTATTTCTCCACCTGTTTCTTTTCCTGTGGTGCATTTTCATCTTCTCTCTTTTTCAAAGGACGTTTTAGTCTAATTCAGTGTTTCCTTCTCTCCGTTTTTGTCTTTGTTTATGTGTAAATGCCAGTGCACTCAAATATTTGTACATGAGGAGATACACATAAATTTATGTATGTCTCTTATCTTTAATCAGCATTTGTACATTTTCCAGTTTATGAAGGATGTCTTTTGATCTTTATCTGTATGGAATACTGATTTTGTCTCATTGGATAGGTATAATTTTCCTGATTTAGATTTTGTTGTGGTTGTTTTCTAAATATATTATCCTTATCTCTCAATGTGATTTCCAGATTCCAAATAATTCACAGCCAGATGATCGCAGCATCTGGAAACGTCCTCTGGACTTCGTCTTTGTATTGTATTTTGTGGCTGCAAGCGTTTTAGCTGTGCTTCGTTTCTCGGTAAGTTGATCAAATGTTATAAAGCAAACGATGAATGTTTATGGAACAAACGTGAAGTGCTGGTAATAGATTGATTGATAGAGCTGTTGATTGTGTTAGCAAATGGGGTAAATAGGTCAGGGTGGTAAGCTTAATGGGGCAGAGTGATAAGATTCAGTTGAAGGTGGGTGTGTCAGAGAAGTTTTTTTGTGAAATCCTAGTTGATGAAGCACTTTTTATCCCACAGCTGAAATTGTGAGAGTTTTTTGTTTGTTTGTTTGTTTGTTTTTTTCCACTGAAAAACCTCTGGTTTTAATGAAAGCCAGTTGAATCGAAGGGATTTCTCTGGTTCCCTCAACTTTTTTTTTTTTTTTTTTTTTGCTGTCCCATCTTCTGCACCGTATCACGTTGCACCCGTGCCACTCATTCCGACCTGCTGTCCACAGCCACAACCAGGCCTG
This sequence comes from Conus canariensis, assembly GCA_033310375.1. NCBI lineage: Eukaryota > Metazoa > Mollusca > Gastropoda > Neogastropoda > Conidae > Conus > Conus canariensis. The sequence goes on from CM065722.1 coordinate 21,208,951, forward strand.
GCCCGCTGCAGCCCTGGCACTGGCAATCCACAGGGAGCAGTCAAGTTGTCAAGAGGCAGCCTACTGGAGGGTGGTGTTCAGTGGTGCCTATTCTGATCTAACATATGCAGGACACCACCTACTAAGCCTCCTACTGACGACAGCAATTGCTTAGATGCGGAGTCAGCATCAGTGAGCTTTCCCTCTGGAGGGCGCAACCACATCCGTCTAACGAGAGCCCCCACGAATTTGTCAATACCAGTGACCCGACAGAATCAAACCAAGGCTATAGACAGGGAGTGGACATAAAACTGAGGTCACCATGAGAGTAGGGCATGAAGGGCCACAGAATTTGATTCTTTTTGTTTTTAATGCTGATTATGAGAATGAGGATGATAAAGATGCTGCTGCGGATTTCCGTTCTTGTCTGAGACTGCATGACAGGGCTGTATTCTACGTTTACTTTCATAATATATTCTGGCATCAACTAGGCCTGGGAAATACAGATACCTGCAGTGCTGGTCAGGAAATTTGAGCAACACTCTCAGAGACGCACCCATTTTGTAGATGGAAATGGACTGTATGGTCCCAGTCTTCACAGATGAGCCTGTAGCAAATGCAGCTCTGGGTTAGAGCTGGTCAGGGCAGAAAAATCCCACATAGCTCTGGTGGGAATCGAACCCACGACCTCCCAGCTGGGAGTCTGCGACACTAACCACTTGGCCACGGCAGCTGGTGGTCCCTTCAACTCTGTTAGAACCGGTTTTGACTGCACTATATATGTTTTAAAACTGGTTCCAAGACAGAAGAAACTTCTCAAGCATTCTGTGTCGTTTTTCTTTCTCTGTTCTTTCTTGTTCATACGTGTCATTTTTCTTATCTGTTTAGTGATTTTCTGGTTTTCTCACTCAGAGTTTTATTTCATGCTAGATGAAGCATCTTTCTGGGGATGAAGAGTGTACCCAGTCCATTGTTGACTCTGACCTGATCTCTCGACCTTTGCACTTCTCAGCTGTGGATATACGTCATTCCATCCCTTGGTGTCAATGTTTTGAAAGGTGCTGAGTTTGATGAAAAATTTTTCCATTGTTACTTTGGAAATAGCCGAGTCTGAAACGGGTTTCTCCATTGTTATTTTCAGGCTGCTGTGGGTGGTAATGTTCGTCTGGCCCAATCTTACCTTCATGGCATTGAGCCCTATCTGGGGGACATAACCACTTTTCCGAAAGTTCAGGTGTGTACACCTGTATGTGTGTGTATACATGAGTATGTGTGTGTGTGTGTGTGTCTGTATGTGCACATATGTGCATGCGCATGCCTATGTGTGTGTGCACATGGGCGGATGTGTGTACACAAACATTTGTAAGTATGTGTCTACTTGCTTCTCTGTGTGTGTGTGTGTGTGTGTGTGTATTTGACATGAATAAATATTGAATCCTACACATTTCCATCAGATGCATGGGTCACCATTTTGTGCTTTGTTATGTTTGCATTTTTAGTTAAAAAAAAAAACTTTTTTTGTTTTTACTTTTGAACGTTAATGTGCTGTATTGTCTATACATGCCTCCCTTGGAATCGACATTTATTCAAAGATCTGAGAACGCTTACAATGGATTGTTACTTTTCCAGTGAGATAATTCATCACAGATTACGAACACAATTATTTTAATAGAAAATGTGCATACGGTTAGACAAAATATGAGCTCTAGTTATGATTTGCAGATTACTGATTCTTAAATAGTATGTAGATATTGTGAATATGGGGTAGGAAGCCTCTTTTGTAGTGTGAGCATCTATAGGCAGAATGTTCGAGAGCCCAGTTCATCATGGAAGTCATAAACTTTTGGCATGTGATGTGCCTGTACAATGTTTGTGCACTCTGCTGAAATTGCTATGCATCATAAACATACAGTGTATGTGTTGGAACAAATGATGTCTGTCTTTCTTTCTGCGTACGCAGGCTGATACTCCTGCGGACACTGCCTGTATAGACAGGCAGTGGAGTTTTGTGTGTATGACCGTTTCTTATCCCGCCATTAAGGCAGCCATACTCCATCTTCGGGGAAGGTATATGCTGTGTGTAACATGTCATCCATACCAACAGCTACACTGGCCTTCTCTTCCGAAAGTTGGTGATGGGATTTTACGTGTGTGCAAGATGTTGTGTGTACGTTCACACACGGAACGTAGGTTTATAGTCTCATTCGAAGGACTGTACGGGGAATGGAGTCAGAACCAATGTTAACTCCTAGGGAAAAATCCCCCTGTACCAAAATTCAAACTCGCAACCCCAGGATCACGAGTCCGGCGCTCTACCAACTGAGTTATTCCTGCCCCCTATGTGTTGGAACAAATGCTGTCTTTCTTTCGTGCCACCTACTGCGAAATCAAGGTGATTCATAATGAGAGTTGCTTCCCCTCAATGGTCTCTTTCATATGAATGTGAGAAGCTGTTGGCTGTGTGTGCATGAAGTAGCAGTTTGATCAGTGCATTTTTCAACTCAAGTTAGGCCTCCAAGTCTGAAACTGGCTCTCAGGGTGCCTCGGGTTCCTGTTTGATGCTTCTTTGTGCTCAGTCAAGCTGTGCAGATGCTGCAAGATGAATTGTATAGCGAAGGCTGTGGGGATGAAGATTTTGTTCAGTGTATTATCCTGTGTGGTGTCAGATCTGTCAATATGAGGAGCATATGTGTGTGTTTTGTTCTGCCTCAGAGTTCTTCCGCATTTTAGCCTTTTTTTTTCAATACGATTGCTGTGCTACATTTAGAATCTTTGTTTATTTTCCTTTACTTTACTTTGATACGTAATTCTGTGGGTCTAGCTGAAGCAGATAGAGAACTAAGAGCATGTCTGTTGTTGTTGTTGTCGTACCCTGGCTAAAAGACTCCAGGGATCATCCAAACAGCCGAAGTACTTGAACACTTGGTAAAAATGCATCAGCTGGGGATGAGAACATTACGTGTGTGACAGTTTTTGATTACCCCACCACATGGGCAGCCATACTCCGACTTCGGGGATTTCGGAAACTGATAACGTTATGCTAGGAGCTTGTCACAACTGAAGACAATCCCCGCATAACTATGCTGAGCATAACAACAACATTTTGATGTAGCCTTGGTGTTCTAGCCTATGTCAATTGGTCTAACACAGCCTTAACCCGTAGAGTGCCTTTAAGCCGTCAGCTGACGCCGCATTAAAAATGCTTTCCCAGTGCCTATGGGCCGTCCACTGACGTCATGCATTTTTCTTGAATTTTCATTCGTTACTATTTCTATAAAACGGACTTAAATAGAGTGTGCGTAGTAAGCCTTATATGTCTGTAGTATTAAAATGATATGTAAATGACCACACGTGAGGGGAAAGCCCATTTATTCTCATCACTGACTGGATGACCAGCCAGCACTTCGTCTCGCTTGCAAAGATGGCGGCGCAACCTTCGACAAGCGCAGCGACCAAATCAACGTATTTACACAGCTGAGCAGGCTCTGCTAATGATTTTTGACAAAGACAATAATCTTTTATTCAACGACTCACTCGAGCATGAAGGTGAGATGATGATAGTGTTGGAATTGCCAACCGTATTCATCAGTTATTGTGTCGGGCTGTGTGACCTCAATGTGTGTTCAGCTGACAGGTTTGCCAGCGTCGAACGAGCTCGCCTAGTGTGTACTCTGCACTGCGTGCCAGTGGTCAGTGACGTGGTAGTCAGCGTGAGAGGGGAGCGCGGCCTGCTCGCGGCGCAGCACGGGGCAGAGGGAAAGGTAGGGGAAGAGGAGCAGTGAAAGAGAGGGTTGAAGTCCAGCAAGGGGGCGTGGTGGGGAGAGGGGGGCGTGGTCGTGGACTGACCTGTCTGCATAGAGTGTGAGCGTCTTGATAGACTTCTAAACTGTTTTACTTTCATTTACAGGTGTAGTGTGACAATACAAACTTTATTTTCAACTTTTTTGCTTTGTGTTCTTGTTTGGATGTGAAGATGTAGTGGTAAATACATATGCTTTTGATCGTGCAAAAAAATCTATCCAAATCTAATTGTCTAAATACTTTTTTATTATCAAAATTAAAACAAAAGAAGCCCAGATTCAAAATCTTCATTCAATTTCCTTCAAAAATCATATATATTTCATTGTTATATCTTTTGTAGTTTCTGAGCTAGAATTTTTTGTTAATTATTACCCCCAAATCATTAGATTTCCCTGGCACTGGGAAAGCCTTTGTTTGTAACATTTTCAAGCAGCGAACGGGTTAAGCCAAGGCGGAGCATTTCTGAATTTCTGAATTAAGTCAACTTTTTTGTCAGCATACAGTGGGAAAATCTGTCAGCAAGCTGAGGCTTAAGACAGCATGTTCTGATTCCTCTGTAATTTCAGTGTTTTGAAATCAAGTCTACTTAAGCTGTAAAACCAAACTTGGATGGGGTTAGGAGGTCCAAGCAAGCGAACATATAAAGAACAAAATGAACGCTTCCCCTCTTCGTCATCCCATCCACAACTGTTCCACGCATAAAAGTGCACACAAAGTAATTTGCACAATGAATTAATGCAGCAGTGCATGTGTACATGCAACTGAATGAATAAAAGAAAGAAAAACACACACACACAAAAGGACTGGAGACGATACTGAATTTTTAGATGAAACTGTTAAGTTCGCTTTTCATTGCTTGTGTCCATGGTTGATGTAATGTCAAGACCAGCTGAATCTGAAAAAAAAAGTATCTGTTTGGAGCTAAAGAGCACACTTAGGACACTCCAGCAAAACAAAAATTTCAACATGTTATGTGACAGCTGTATCAACACATTTTTTGACATGGAATCTTTTTTTTCTTTTGCACCTAAACACAGATGATAGTGTACCTGTTTTACTTCATGCCGTACTACGTTGGCGCCATCTATGGTTTGCTGTGGCCAGGACATAGCTGGATGCTGGACTGGTCTCTGCTGCATGCAGGGGCTGCTGCACAGGTAGTTACCGTCATGTTCTGTTGTTGCCTTCCATCCCACCTCCCCCTCCCTCCCCACTCATCCACCCCTGATTCTTCCCTCTGCACCCAATGCCTCCCTTCTCTTTTAATTTCAAAAAGAAGGAAAGAGTTGTGAATGATATTCATAAACGTAATGAATAGTATATTTGTACATGCACACACACACACACGCGCACACACACACACACACACACACACACACACACACACACACACACACACACACACACACACTCTCTCTCTCTCTCTCTCTCTCTCTCTCTCTCTCTCTTTCTCTCTCTCTCTTTCTCTCTCTCACTGTCTGTCTGTCAGTCTCACACACTCACACACACACACACACACACACACACACACACACACACACACACACACACACACACAGAGACTCGCACATACTGTATGAATTTGTGCCCAAGTTGAATGTTTTACACTTAAGGTATTTCCAGAACCTAACAGTGATGGGTAGACATGTTTGAAGTGTGACTTTAGAACAGTTTTTATGTTTTCTTTAGTTAAAGAGCAAGAGATCCACTGACAGTCACAGATGCTAACTTTGGAAAGTATGGATACAGCTTCTTCTTCTTTTTTTTCTGTTGTTGTTATTCCAGAGCTGCCTAGTGGCATGCTTTTGGCATAGCGTGCTACAATGAAGTTGATGTTTCTATGCTGTTTCACTTTGAGAAGAAGTGGCATGCAAAAAAAAAAAGAAGAAAAGAAAATTAAGAATAAATGGTTCAGACTGAATGGCAGTTTAAATGGACTGAAGACAACTTGGATCTTTAGATCATAAACTCATTTGGTGAAAAAAATTGCCAAAAGCTCAGTGAGGAGAGGAAGAAAAAGCAGAAGAAAAATCACTGAAAGCAATCGCAACTGTGCTGCCTTATCAACCGATGTGATTGTCAGCCATCTTGATTTTTTTGTAGGTCAGGTTGAAGCCACTTGATTACTGACAAGACTTCCATCTTCTAAGTCCATGTTCATGTTGAGTGCAAAGTGAAGTGCAACTCGAGTGCTCTTGTGATATCGCATATGTGTGCTGCACTTAAATTTGGAACGCTTCACTTAAAAGGTCGAAATGCAAATGTGGAATGCTACACTTAAAACGTTGAAATGCTGCGCTGTGTGATTTTGAGACCTTGGCAGCTCTGTTATCGTTTGTCTCTGTGTGTTTCCAGGGCCAGTTTGCTCACATAGGGGCATCCTTCCACTATCGCACACCGTTCTCCTATCGTGTTCCTCAGAGCAGTCATACTCGCATGCTGTTCTGGCTGATCAATGGTGGCTTGCTGTTAGTGCCTCAGTTGTTTGCCTACAGATGTGTCGGCTACCCAGTTTTTTTTTCAGTCCTGCTGCAAAATCCGCTGAAAACCAGGTGCATGGAGCGGAGGTCAAGGGAAAAAAGAAAGTGTAATGAAAGGTTCGTTAATGCGTCATTGTGGAGTGGGCTACCTGTGTGACGGTTCTTGTGTCAAGTGGAGGTTTTTTGATTGAGTGTGTGTTTTTCTTCTTGTTTTTTTTCGATTACACCTGGTTTTTGTTTCTTTTGAGAGAGTTGAGGGGAAGGGTCGTCATTTTTTTTGACATGTCTGTGTTCAGTATGTTCAAAATCATAGCTTTGTTACACAGGAGCATAAAGGTAGAAGAATGAACAGAAGATGAATTTGGTCATGATTCAGAATAAGATAAAAGAAAACTCCATTAAGAAGTGGGAACAATAACAGATAAGAAACAGCACTTAATTGTGTAATGGACAACTGGTGCCTTTTTCTTTAGGCAAACTTGGCCCTGTAAATAATTCAATGGTGGGTTAGAAAAGAAACAAAATTGGTTGGAAAATTTAGGACAAGTTGAATGAAATATTGCCCAGTGATCAGGTAGTGTGATTGTTTAGTAAATGGTTTTCCTTTGACATTGACATTTTCCATTGCCCCCAACCCTTGATCATTATCTTTTTTCTGTCGGGTGCTGTATGTGGAAATTGAATACCTTGAAGCGCCTGCATACCTAGCAGCTTGAGAGGCTGGATACTATGTATCCTGATTGTCAAGCCTGAAAGATTTATAGTTCAAACCAGTCCACAGTGTTTAGAGCTTTGATCAGTTAGAATTATGATGTATTTGGCTTGCCTAGTCAGGACATATACATCTTCTGTGGCTTCCATGCCTTGGCAAAATGGCACGTGCTTTTGATGATGCTGATTCATTTTATTCAGGAAAGTATTTATGAGCTCAAAACGCACAGACCTGTGACTGGAATGGCTCGCAGATATATAATCTAAAGCAATTTGTGACTCCACGTGATCAGTTTAGTGGAGGAATGCTGTAAATTAATATTTGCCATCTGTGTACATGTGTAACTGTGGCTTCCAGTAGGCCCACGATTGATGTGGTTATTCGTATGTCTGTAGGGTCAAGTATGAGTGTGTTAGACACTGGTATTCATGTCAGTATTAACAGGCATGAAATTCCTCCACTTTTGGCATAAAATCTACCAAATTTTCTGGTGCTATCCACCGAAATTAAAAACAGTCCGCCAGAAAAAATGTCTGTTCCAAGAAATCTCTGAAACATCAAAATGTTGTCGCTGAAAAGTCTGGCAAGAAAGTTGATAACTCTGTGCTATGTTCCCTCTGCTTTTACACAAATTCGGAAGAGCGAAGCCCCCTCCCTTTCCCTCCCACCACCCCTTCCCTTCCTCCCCGCCCCCACTCTCTCAGTTCCCTTCCCCACATTTGCAGAATTTCCATGGTGTTTGCTTTTCTCTGGTTTCATGCCTGATCAATGCCTCATGGTCTTACGTGTTACATCTGAGCGCCACAGAAGTCCTTCAGTAGTCTTCGTAATGACGAAAGTTCCTTGATACAAATGGTTGGCTTTCTTGTTGCTGTTCTTCCTGCACAAAGCAAAGTGAAAGGTCAGGGGATGAGTTCAGTGTGTGTCTTTTATTTTGACAGTCTGCATGTGCAGATGATGGTACCCACAATACTGACACTATATTTATTCATGGTAGGTCTGCCAACTGCCTCATCCACCTGCATCAAGTTCTTCCCCACCATCCACTGTTTTTGCATCCTTACTTCCAGATCTTTTTTCCATGATGTTTTTCAGATTGACATGTTTACCCAACGGGTCTATTGAGATTGTTACTAATAATGTTTAGCAGCAGATTGTATGAATGTAAAGCACAACCTTCATTTATCAGGGGAAAAAGTACAAAAGATGTTTTAGAATGTGGACTTGCAAATTGTCAGAGAAGCAACTAGAAAAGATTACGTCAATTGTCAAAGTGGAGCCCATGATGAAAATGTGTACATTTTACTAAGACACACACACACACACACGCACACACACTCGCACACAGCACACACACCACACACACACACACACACACACACACACACACACACACACACAACGCACACACACACCACATGCACACACACACCCCGCACGCACGCACACGCACGCACGCACACACACACACATACACCACACGCATACACGCACACACGCACACCACACACACATACACACACACTCAAGCCCTAATGCCTAGCTGTTGTGGAAGAAACCCACAAAATCTATGGAATATTTTATCTTTAAATAAAGGTGAATATTTTTAACGTAATAATTAACTTGTAAAATGTTCATAAATACAAACCGTGCTGGAAACATACTTTCTTCCACAGGTCAGATCAGATGATAGATTAACCTCTGCTGTAAAATACAAAGTTCACTTCATAAATTACTTGTTGGTGCTCATAATGGTAAAGTAAGGTAATGTTGCTTGTAGCCCAGCTGACCTCAAAGGGCCATATCAGGGCTGTCACCATGTTGAAGTCAACTCACAAGTCAGTATTAAAATAAAACAAATAAAAAGGCTGAGTGCTGAATTTGATTATTAGTGTGGAAACACAGAGTACTATATCAGATGATATTTGTTCACTCCTTCATGCTTTTTTCATAGGTTGGAAGCTATAGTTTTAATCTCTGAAATGTTTTTTTAAAGACATTTTTAGGAAATTAATTTACAAATTACTAAGAGATCTTCACAAGTAAAGTGAGAGCAGGATTGTTTTAGCTCTTATATATAGAAAGCGAAGAAAGCAGCTGATTCTTGATGATCATGAAAAACAACAAAGACAGTTTGTCGCTGTGAGGTCACTAACAGGAAACTTGGGGCCAGCCATTGGCGGTTATCTGAGCAATATAGATGAGTGGGAATGGAAAGTTGTGTCTTTGAGGAAAAGCAAACCAAGCATGATGGCGAGGAAGGTGAAACCAAATGACAGAGTACATGTGTTACTTGGAAAGAAAATCCTATAAACCAGCCACCATGGCGCAGTGGTGAACATTGTGGATTCTGGTCTGGGAGGTTGTAGGTTTGATTCCAATTAGAGCCATTTTCATTTTGGGGGATTTTTTTGCCCCAACTGCATGCTGCTAGAATTCAGTTTGCTTTGGCTTGGTTGGGAAGACCTGAACCACACAGTCAAGTTTCAACCATTCAGTGGATGTGTCTCTGAGGGTTGCTCAGATTTCTTAACCAACGCTGCAGGTGTCTGTATCTCTCAGTCCTGGTTGATGCCTTCATATGTTATGAAAGGAAGAGCAGATTTCAGCCCTGCCATACAGTCTCTGACCAGAATGGATTTCCACAGCGTTTTGTTCATCCTCATCCCATTGATCAGCTCTGCTCCCATGGTGACCTTAGTTTTGAATTCCTCTCCATGTACATGCCCATGATGACCTTATGTTGAGGTCACCGGTATCAACAGACGTAATGGCGCTCCCCAAGGGAGAATGCTCACTCTGTGACTATGTTGTCAGTAGGGGCCTAGTAGGGGGTGTTCTGTGTATGTTGGATCAGCACAGGCACCACACCACTGAACACCCCTGAAGTGATTCAGCAGCAGTGCAGTGTCTCCTCTGGTGGGCTGCTTCATGGTGACTTGACATTGTTCCTTATGCATTGCCAACACCAGGGCTGCGATGAGACTTACCACTGTGTGGTTGTAGATGAAGAGCTGGTGTGAGCAGCGCAGGGATATTGCCTCCTCAGTGGCACAGAACATGAAACAGCAAAAAGAAAGAAAGAATGTAGAGCTTGTACAGAAGATGAAACGGCAAAAAGAAAGAAAGAATGTAGAGCTTGTACAGAAGATGAAACAACAAATAGAATGAAAGAATGTAGAGCTTGTACAGAAGATGAAACGGCAAAAAAAAAGAAAAAATGTACAGTTTGTACAGAAGATGAAACAGCAAAAAAAAGAAAGATGTAGAGCTTGTACAGAAGATGAAACAGCAAAAAGAAAGAAAGAATGTACAGTTTGTACAGAAGATGAAACAGCAAAAAAGAAAGAAAGAATGTACAGTTTGTACAGAAGATGAAACAGCAAAAAGAAAGAAAAAAATGTAGACCTTGTTTGCAACCTGGACGAAGATTTTGCATGCTTGAAATGATTTTTGAGGATGTTTGGGAGCAAAGAGTTTATGGTCTTGACTGAGGGTCAGTAGGCTGCTTTATGAATGAGCACTGTCCTCTGGTGAAACAAAAAACATGCACTTGTCAGTCGCCACCTCTGTTCACAGCAATTTTTAAATCTGTCCGGAAATCTACATTCAGTCTTTGAAATCCTCATTAAAATTAATGTTAAAATCCTTCTGTGAGTTGATTTTTTTTTTTTTTAAAGGAAGCTAGTTCACACGGTATCTTTAATTTTAGTTACTTGCAAGATGAAAAGATGTATAAGTATTTCAACTTGGACCTTAGCTGGACTAGATAGTACCTGCGGCAGCATTTGTGCTGGTGACAGCATCAACACTCATATCAGGTATTCATGGTGGTGGCAGCTTCAGCTTTCATATCAAGTGTTCATCGAGTATTCAGGTCACATTGGCGTTTTAATTCAGATTTCTGTTTGGAGAATTATTACAAAGATACTGCTGAACTGGGAGTAACTGAGCTGTATTTCTTTTTTTTTTTTCATGTACATTTTGTTTCTGTAATTTTTTGGGATGTTAAACACAATATTCTTTGAGTCCCATTACATTCTTATACATGTTTGTGATTGCATGAGTGTATTTGCTTTGTCTGATGCTGTCTTGATGCATTTTGTTTATAAACTCTTGCATCAAGTGCTTAATATGTTGTAGGTTAGAGCGTTTGTTTCGGGTATAGTTGATGAACCTGAATATCAAAAACATTTCAGTCTCTGCAGTTTGTATATTACTGAGAGTCAGGTGATCATTGGTACATAGATCTGACAGATGTTGCCAGTTCTGATTGACTGAAATCACTTCATTGTCAGATTAGCCTTTAGTTGTATTGACTGAAAGAGAAAGTTCTAGCAGAATGTCAAATTCTTTTTCTTTTTTTTTAATAGAAACATCACACACACACACACACACACACACACACACACACACACACACACACACACACACACACACACACACACACTTCTACTCAATAACCAAGTTCTGAGACAGTGTATTATTAGTGTCTTGGGGAAGACTGTTACGGAGATCAAGTCAAAAAAGAGAAAGGGCACTAGACCAATCAGATTGGTGATCAAGTTGTCTTTACTATGAGTGCTTTATCAAAATCATAAACCAACTGAAAAATTTTGCAGAAAAGTGAGCATAAAATGGAGAGAACTTATTTCTCTCCATTAGACATGCACACTAACAAACGCATGATCAGGCTCATACAATCTGATTTCAGTAAAAATCTTGCCGTTAATGCACAAATTACAAGTTTTATCTGACTTGCCAAGATGACTTGTTTTATGAAATAACTGATTATCAGAACAATCTTTGTGGTTAAAATGAATGTGTTCTGTCATGTAATTTGTTTGTCCCTATTGTCTGGCAGATTTACTACTATTTCTTTTTCAAATTTCTTGCCAGAATTAAAATGTGAACACCTGTACATGTACTTCATTGTCTTTTATTTATTTGTTTACTTTCATGGGCATTGCCTGGTTTCTTTGAATTTTTATAAAGAATGGAGAACATTTGTTGGATGCTTGTTTCTCCCCCCACCCCACCCCATCCTTCCCTCCATTCCCTCGTCCCCACCAGTGTTACCCGGGGGGTGGGGGGAGGGGGGGGTTGTTGGTTGTTTTTTTGTGTTTTTTTTTTCAGCACAAACAGCCTACCCACCTTCTGAGAGTCTTATGCTAGTAACTTCCCCTTCTTTGTCATTCTCTTTGACTCTGCTTTGTGTGTATGTGTGTGTGCTTCATGTGTGTGTGTTTCGTGTGTGTGTGTGTGTGTGTGTGTGTGTGTGTGTGTGTCTTTCTGCTCTCTAGTCTACAGTTGTTCTGCTTTTGCAAACCATTCTCCTGTCTGTGTACTGGTAAACACATTAACCTTTTCTTTTCTGGCCACAGTTTGTGACATGTCTACATTGCTGTTATGAATCTGGGAACTAGATTGCGAAAATTGTATGCTTTGTCCTGGATAAATGTTTGCTGTTCATTCTGCTGTGTCTGTTTTCCCAAATGGCATTTTTAATGTATTTTTGTTTCATTTGGATGTTTTTCATCAATTATCTACCTTTTTTTTTAACCTGGGAAGCAGAATGGCTGGGGGGGGGGGGGGGGGGGTGTTCTCAGCATAGCCTAGTGTTACCCACCATAAGAATGTCGGCAGTGTAGCTACGATGTCATGAATTGTTTTGATTGTTTCTTTCTCAGGATGTGACCTTTTTTCAGGATGTGACCTTTTCTTTTTTCATGTCTGAGTTTACAAGCCTCGAAAAGGTCGCGACCGGGCTACTATGATGATGTAAACTGTGCGTTGTTGGATGCTTATGTAATTAGAAAGCAAAGGTATTTTTAGTTTAAGAGCAAAGAATCCATGTTTTGTGGTGTGATTATATACATCTATAGGTTCCCATGTGTGGGAAAGAGTTGACTTTGAGAAAGTAACAACCCACTTTGTAATTTTTTTTCAATGATTTTCATGTCCATGTATTTATTGGGATTGCTTTGGATGAGATTATTCTCAAGTTTAGAATGTTTTAGCAGTAGCTTAGTCTCTTAATTAAGTGCATTTGATGTCCAACTCATTGCCTTATCACCATTGTGTGCTGAGCGAGTAATCGTGAGGAGATGTGCTGGCATTGATAGATAGATATACATAGATATATAGATAGACAGGTATATAGATAGATGTACAGATACATACATAGATAAATGTACATTCAAGTACACTTTTAACAAAACTGATCTGCTGAAAGTGCAGTCAGCATGAATGGATTGTATGGCTGAAACAGCATGGGTTAACTTGAAGCTTGGCTGATTTAAGTTTGGGCAGCCCAAGAAAACAGTTACCTTCCTTTAATTTAGTGATGATCTGTGGTAGTACAGGGCTGCTGGGCTTAGTCAGCCACAGGTACGTCTCCTCCATCAAAGCTGTGCATGCATCTGCTTTGGTGGATTTGAGGAAATGTTGAACAGTTCACCCAGAAGCCTTCCCAGCCTGATTTCTTTGTTTTCCATCCTCTTATTGGGGTTTCTTGCAGGAGTTGGATAGTTCCCGATTGAGATTCCTTGTTTTGATTGAAATCAGGAGTGGAAAGAGAATGTGATCCCTAAAGGGGACCAAACTCCAAGGGCAAAATCTGTAGTTAACGTTCTTCCTTGGAACGATTGGGCAATATGACAAAAAAGGGTGAGGCATAAGTTGGAGTAGAGTGAACATAGAAGACAGCAGTGAGAAAAAAGTGACTGAATTGAGTCCAAACTGGCTCCACCGATCAAGATTGATAGTACAACAAGAGGGATTAGTGCAAGCCACAAAATGGACGAAGAGAACAACTGTAAGATCCAAAGACAAACGCAAGGCAGAGCAAGAACCTCACAGGAATGTTGTGTCATTCAGCCATGGAATGAAAGGGAGCTGATGAAGCTCTATGCCAGCAGTTAGTGGTTAGTGTAGGATGTTTACTCAGTAAGTTGCATGAGCCATGGAGATTTAGCCAAATAGAGCTGTCAAACTTGTAGCTCACAAAAAGTTTGACTGATAAGTCTACTTTGTCAAACAGGGAGCACGAAATGTTTTTCAGTTTTGGCCTAAGTGTACCTGACTGTACATATTCATATATTTTAGCAGTTATCTGTGCTGTGTACAATGCGATATTCTTCAAAAATATCATGTCCTTCTTTGTTATGACATATAATCAGGGTCTTTTTTTTTAATCTAGTCAGTAATGTTTATCAGTTATGTTGATTGAAAATTGTTGTGAATCCTTGCCTTCCTAAGTATGACCTTAAATCCCATCTTTGAAATTATAAAAAAAAAAAAGAAAAAAAAAGAAAATGGTGTTTACCCTTTGAAAGTTAAAAACAAAACGTGAAGATTGGGCTAAAGTCTTCATAGACCATTACCAAGTAATTTCTCCACTAAACTGAACATATTGCAGTGTGTAGAAACCATCCGATTGTCTCTTGTTGAACTACACCATAACTTACATTGTTTCAAGGTGTTCATTCTATGATTTAATTCATCCTTCTGAAGAAATCAAAACCAATCAATCAAAAGGACAAAATCCACACAAGTTCTCTGAAAAAGAGTGAAATAACTGATTGCCTATCAGAATCTTTGTGCCAAGATTGCGCAAAGCAACATGCTCTCAGTTTCTCACCCATGTCCCCTTTCCCCTACACATCCCCTCTCCTCCTTTCTTCCCCCCTTCCCTCTCATCCTAAGCCCCCACCTCCCTACCCTCCTTCCCGTTCCACATGGGATTGCATGTGCCATAAATTCACCATGGCATTTCTACTTTTATCAAAATGGATGACTGTTTCTGGAGCTCATTGAATTTTTTTTGTTGGTTTTTAATAATTATACTTAAAAGATGCTACACTTAACAAAGCAATAAACTTAACACTGACGGAATGTTGGCAGGAGGGAGATTGCAGGGCTGGTGTTGTTTGGCGTCTGAATGAAATCAAAGAAGCATGTCTTGGTGTTACAACAATTGTTATATACTACTTCTTCAGCAGCACCTGTTGACACTAGTCTGCCACTGGTTTTTGTGGCTAATTATCTTGTGGCATAAGCTGATACAAGAAATGTAAGCATAGTAAGGCCATTTCTACTGTCGGTACAATCTGTCTCGTTTCCAGATGGTGTTTCCCTGTGTCTGTTTTACAGCATGTTTGGATAACTCGGTGTGTACTGTAGCTGCAGTTGAGAGTGAGATTCAGGGGAGGCTGGGGTCTGAACTGCATGTAACAAAACAACACAAGCAAGAAAGAACCGCTTGACAGTGATATTTTAAAGGGAACCGTGGTATGCTAAAAATCAACTACATCAGTAATGTACCTGGGCTTACAAGAAGAAAAGAAAGTGGTTGCCTTTTCTTTTCTTTTCTTTTCTTTTCTTTTCTTTTTTTTTCTTTTTTTTCTTCAGTTTACGTCTTTCCCAGAAATCATTGTGATTTCCATTTTCTTGAAAAGAAAATGATGCTTGCTCTGGGTTACATGGCCTGCTCAGCGTACAGAGGGCAGTAACTTTCCACCGGCTGGTGTTGATAGGAAAAATATCATGGCTTGCTTGCTTATCTTTCTTTATATGCTTGTGCTTTTTTTTTTTTTTTTCCTTTTCAGAAATATCTGATTGTTTCAGTGTTTCATTTACATTTTGATCTTTTTTTTACAGAGATTTATTTATACAGAAAGATATAGTAGATGACGTACCTGAGTATAAGTTTCATTTTTTGCTGCTTTTTCAAGCTTGAATAAATACAAGGCATTCAAAGAACTGTGTGTGTGTGTGTTCGTGTGTGTGTGTGTGTGTGTCCCATTGCACAAAGCTGGGGAAAGAAGGGGGGAGGCAAATATTGGTTTGATTTATTACATAATTGTCCTTTAGTCATTCGGTTTAACATTCTCTTGTCATCGTGCTACATCTCATACCAATCAATGTTATTCAAACTTGGTTTATAGTGAGATCGATATATGCAGACTTTCATGAAAGTATGGAACTACTTCCAGTTTTGATGGTGTTATGGTGGTCCTTTGAATTTAGAACGCAACTTAATGGAACTACTTCCAGTTTTGATAGCTTAAACGGAACTACTGTCTAGTTTTGATGAGTTATGGTTCTTAGAAATTAGAGTTTAGAGTTCAATTTAAAATCACATTAATGAGTATATCCACAGAAACATGCATACCTACCCCAAAAATAAATGTATGCAGAGAACACACAACATATGCAATCTAATCACACATATGCAGCCCGGCCACTTGCATTGAGATGGAACGGAATGATATGTTCAATATATTATGGGTTTTTCATTACAACACAGAGAGTATGTTAAGACTTTGACATGAAAAAAATCATTTGCTTCAGTACAACAGGCTTTTATTACAACCAGAAATTGCAGATTCCTATGTGTTCAGGACAACTGAAAGTTGGCGAATGTAGAGAAATTTACTTCTTGTTCTCAGAATATCCTCTTCCTGCAAGTGAAATCGAAAATTGCTTGTGCTTACTAATCAATCTCAATGTGCTTGGGAAGTCTTGCTGTACCATTCCAAGTTATACAGCCCAGAAGTGAACAAGGACCAGTAAAATACCAAAGAAAGGATGACCTTCCCTTCCATAAATACCAAAATAAGGAAGAAATAATAAATGGACAGACGCACTGACTTGGAAGATCTGTAATGTGCTGTCTGCTAAAGAAACATCAATCATTCCAGAATAGATACTATCTGCCAATCAGGATAGGCTCCACTACTCACCGGATGCAGAGTTTCTGTCTGTCTGTCTGCCTGTTTCTCTCTGTCTCTGTCTGTCTGTCTGTCTCTGTCAACTGTCAAGGTCAGTTTTCCTACATCATGACAGAAACAACTGTAGAGGATCGTTGGAAAACGTTAGTAACGACTACGTCAGTAACACATTAAAACAAACTCCAAAGCCAATCAGACTGCCGATTAGACCCAAAGATGTCACAATTACTTGGTTTGCCCAGCTCCGCAGTGCTGACTAAACCATCCACCTGAATGGTCATAAAACTGTGTGACCAGTCTTGTCAGACCAAAGCCAGAAAGTGGGGACACAGTGAGAAGGAAGATGGAAGACACTGTCGATTTCTTGCAGCAGTTGGTTAGGTGGCTTAGTCTTGAGTGCTGCGACATGGGAGGAATCAGTCTCACTTTTCAGGGGTGAATAAAATTTGCTGTTTCCTGGCGCTCATTTGTAACTCATTCCATGATCATCACTACACAGCTGGTCAGCCAGACTGGGTGATAACAGAAGGCCTTATGATCCTTTTTCTTCAGGGTCGGTATCATGATTGCCCTGCGCCAGATTTGAGATCGTTTCCTCTCTTCCCAACTGAGGTTGAAGATCTCAAGGAGCTCGTTCACTGCTGCTCTGTCATTGTGGATTAGCTTTTCAGAGTTTATGCCTTGTGGTCCTGGCAACTTCTTTGGTCTAAACTTCTTCAATACAGACTGTAATGCTGCAAGTTCGATGGGCTGCCTATAGGGTTACACCTTTGTTTTATTCAAGAATCTATCTTGCCACTGTGCTTCTTGTTTTGCTGAACTATAGTACTGCTCTTATTCACACAACAGTCTGCAAGTCTAGCGGCTGCTGGCTTCTCCATCAGGATGTTACATTTCTCCCTTGTGCGACGTTCTGCTTTGCTTCAGCCTCAGTCGTTAAGCTGTTTTGTAAGTTTCCACAGCTTGCGACCATCTCGCTCAAGCTCAGGAAAGCGGTATTCTCCATCTAGCTTCTTCTGTTTACTTGCAGCTTGTGCCTGAGAAATTTGTCTTCTTATACGTAGGTGTTATTTCAGCAGACTGGAAGTCTTCTGCTGTCCACCTGTCTTCAGGCAGTTCGTCTCATAGATCCTAAAATTTGCTGTTCTATGGGACTTACAGTTGCTCTTGGCACGTCTCTATATGGTCTTATGGAACATTTTGTACGTATATATGAATTCCCTCACAACTACACTGATTTTTCGGCTTTGGATTGTTGTGTTTTAGGTGCAGATTCTTGCAGTCCAGTTTGCTTTTCGTGAAGCTCCACCGAGTTGCATCTAAGCAGCCTTAAGATTTATGTACAGGATTGAACAAAGTCGATAATCATTGCTACACAGCTGTTCTTCAACCTCTCGCTTGACATTCTTGTAAATGTGTTTAGAGCAGAAGGCAAGTTTGAAGTAAATGTAGCGCCATCTTCTGGAATGAAACGTGGGACAGTTTGTCTTCTTCTTCCAAATAGTAGCCGCTAGAAGAACTGTTGATCAGATTCACATTATTGTCGTCTCTCCAGGTCTCTACTCATTCATCTTTTCTGTCCAAGAGGTCATAGCCCCAGGTCTGTTAGTGGCTGTTGAAATCTCCCATGATGAGTACGCTGGAGTTTGCCAAATTAATAGGGTCGAAAGGCTTGTCACTTAAACGGCACAAGTTGATCACTGGCAGCTGAAGCTCTGGGTTTTTATCATCTGGTATTTCGAGTACTCCATGCGTGTGTCCATAGGGCAGGTGTGGATGTTTCTCCCGACAAGGGCCAGTACCCCTCTTTTGCTTCTGTCTGTTCTGGTAGCCTCGCACTTTGAGGGAATTACGGCTCTGTGGATGAATCTCCTGGGTGCAGCAGATTTGGACATTCTTTTCTCGTAGAATATGCTCCAACTCACTGTTTTTGTTCAAGGCTCTTTCGACATTTCAATGCATGACTATAAAAGGATCATGCTCTTTGCGGTTCTTGGTGCTGCCAGTAGCTTTCCTCCCTCATCCTCTGCTTCCAGGAGGCAGATGGGAGGCCCAATAGCTGAGAGTAGACTCCGCTGAGGTGCAGAGCCGGTGGTGCAACCACCCTAGAGAGACAGTCAAATTTATTGTGTAGCCATGATATTATAGACACATGGTACCATAGCTGGTCAGAAGCTTGTGCTGGCCCAGTACCTCTGCCTTTTTTTGTTTTGTAGGAGTTGCCCCGACCTTAGCCAATAGCCCCAGAACCTGCATTGTGAGCACACATGAAATTGTTTATCTGAGGACGCCATCCTAGGCGTAGAGATTATAGCGCAACTCTTCATTTCATAATAAACTGGTCAAAGGACATGTGAAGGATTGCATCGAAGACAACAGTGCCACTACCTGTTGCCCCACCCTGTCATGGTAGGAACATTGCTATTTGGTCCGGGGCCGCTTATTCACTAAGGCACATCTGGCTTATTTCGCCACTGAGTTCCACATGTGGAGGCCATGTAGCTATCTGCCACATCCTATCTGTTGGGACGTGGATGGTCATTCCATGTCTGAATCGGAAGTTCTTGGCAACGTCTGTATGGAGGAACTACATGTCAAATTGCTGAGGAATAGAGTTGCCTTGAACATGTACGGCTGGATGTAGTCCAACCGTTATATATGTTAAGCAATACTCTATCTAGACAGAAACCACAAAAAGAAATTCCTGTTTTGTCATGGCGTTCCTCGAACAACGTATCTCTCCAGTGCTCTACCTGGATATCATCAACGGCCTTGTGTCGCAGTTGCCCAGGGGAATCTGTATAGACAGCTCTTTATTAAAAAATCTGGCAATTGTGTGCAAGGAAAAGCACACATCAACTGTCACATTCTGTATATGGTGGAATGCAGACAACATGAACAGCTGGGCAGAGAACTGGTGTGCGGCCATGAATAAGAACAAGTCGTCAACTACCTTTTTCACCTTGTCTGGAAAGCAGAAAAACCAGCACTGTCACTTTTGGGGGAGCTCTGTTGAGGTAGGACGAAGCTACCTACTTTGGCAAAACATTTTGACAAAAGAGTGACCTGGAAATTTACACACTGAAAAGGCATCGATGAAGGCTAGACACAAGCTGGCAATTCTTAGCAAACTGACATGCACTGCCTGGGGAATAAATGAGAGGATAATGAACACTATTTCCAGGAATACACCAGGACACACCTCGATGGCCTTGTCGACATGAGAAAAGACAATCTGGTAGACACTGTATACAGTTCAGAGTCAAGACCTTCGCTTCACCACTGATGAGGTCAATGTCCATCAAGGAAATAGATACGTTTACAGGATTTCAACCTGTGAATTGGCTGAGTGAAGCCTTGGTCATAATGATGGGAATAAGAGGTTCAGTGCCTTTCAGACAACCCTGTGGAAGGGAAACTGTGCAATATCGCCGAAAACTGTCCGACAAGGAGCAGCTTTGTCCATGAGACTCAACGGCTTCATCGACAATTCCAAGACCAGCTGTCAAAAGAGATCTGCTACTCTGCCCATCAGACTTGCCAGAACTCCGGGCAGTGGACCAGCCTGAAATCAGTGTCTGCATTTTGGTCCCCCTATCATATTCCCAGAGATAGAGAGTACAACAAGGTGAAGCAGAAACCTCACCCTAGCCATGATTTCTGAAAGCTGCCCTCAGGATGCATGGACCTATATATACACCGACTGGTCAGCAACCAACAGGCGTAGTCATCCTGTCAGCTTCCCCAGTGGCAAGGCCACAACATGTAGGACTGGCACAGGGAAACACCACACAAGTTACAGAGCACCAGGCACTGTCATACAGACTGTAGATTGCTGTTTGATTGGCGGATAGAATCGATCTCTGGCAGGGATAATGGAACTTAAGATCAGTTTAACGTTGAGCGATGTTTCACAGCATCAGGGCATAAGCCTTGTCCAGTCTTCTCTCTGAAGAGAACCAGATGGAAAACAGCTCATCCCGACTGGACGATGACACAATGTGAAGAGAACCAGATGGAAAACAGCTCATCCCGACATGGACGATGACACAATGACACAGTTGATGTTTGGTAATAATTTCACCGATAGTAACCTACAAAGCATGAGATGTACCTTCGTCCCTGAAACGCAAATTTTGTATATCAATTTGTTGGAGCAATCTTCTTGTGTTGACGTATTGTAGAACAAAATTGCCATTGAAAAACATTGTTATTCTTTTTGGAATAAATTGAGGAAGGTGGATTATCATGGATGGAGGTGGAGGGGGTGGTGGTGGTTGGTTTTTGTCCTTTATCGGAAGTATCCAAATGCTCCTATTTGGCGGAGGATGTCGATGCGAATCATCAGTACAAAGGTATAATAATGTTTTCCTATTTCAATATTGATTTAATTAAAACAATTAACCATTCGACCCAAATATTTAAGTCCTTTGCTCTCATGTGTTTAATAAAAACATCAAACCGAGATCGAGATTAATGGGAAAACATTCAATTTTGTCTTCATTTGCTTTTTACTTAAGCTCCCCTTCGCACTATTCACTGATTTCAATGGGCTTTGGGCCACATTTGTCATGCAAAGGAAACAGCTAAAGTTGTTGTAGTCTGCTCTTAGCCAGCAGTCTGTGTGGAAAAAGAAAGCATCAAAATCTTATGTTGAACCTCTCTAGCTAGTGTTCTTCAACTCCATCCATGTGGTCATGAACTGGTCCATCAAATCCTTGAAATAACATAAATAATGAATAATAGAGACGGATGTGTCATAATTTCATTGCTATAAAAGTGCTGAGGAAAGCAAGAAAACATACGTGGAGCCAATTTCATATTCCAAGATGTCTCTGTACCCCCTCCTCCCTCCTTTAGCCCCTCAGTCTTCCCATTATCACCACCACTTCCCCAACCACACTCCTCCCTTTCTTCACCCCACTGTACCATTCCAGTTTTATTTATTGTTTTACCATTTGCTTTGACACACAAGTTAGTGAATAAATGTTTACTGAATCAGGATCTGAACTTCCATCCATCACAACCACTTTTCCCATATCTTGTATGAAAGAAATTATTCACACATAAACAGCGCACATGCCCTCCAGGTTCAGGTAAAAAAGGAACACACACACACGCACGCACGCACGCACGCACACACACACACACACACACGCGTGCATGCATGCGCTCATGCATACACACACACACACACACACACACACAACATTTGTCTGTGAACTTTTCCCTGAAGTCTCAATCGAAGGTTGACAGAACACTTAGAAAACAAGAAAAGCCTTCATATTTTGCAATATTATCGAGATACACAGAGCAGGCCCAGCAAGAATGACAACTCAAAATCCCAGGTAATTCAGACAGTATATCATGTATGGTTGGGGCTAGAGGAGTGGAGTCGTTGTAGGAGGGGGGGGGGGGGGTGATATCTGGAACCTGTGCCAGGTACACTTTAAACGGCCTTTTATTTGCCACCCCATCCCCCTTTTCCCTGCCCTTCTCCTCTCGATCTTTTCAAATCTCTGCCCCACCTTCCCACACGCATTTTGACCTAATTCGCAACCAATGATAACACTACGAGTCTTTGGAAAGAAAAAAAGACGTCTATCAAGGTGTCCATCTTTGAGCCGTTGCCTAGAAACTGTTGTTTTTTTTTCAAACAAAATTCATGCAATATGCTTCACGGGAATTTTCTTTAAATGTTTACTTTTTTAAAGTCATTTTTACTTATTTTTTTTAGTCAGACTTCTGAAGAATATTTGAACAATCTTGAGCTCGTAAAAACCAAACGCGATTTAACGTGTACACAGGTCCGATATCAAAGTACATCCTGCATCTTCTCTGTTTCTCTCAAAGCTGCATGCATTATCTGTCAGAAGATCAGCCCTAATTAAAACATATTTGCTGCCCACCTCAGCCCTTGAAGCATATATAAATTAACCCTGAGACAGATCCAATTTTGGGGTGTTTTATGTACATGCACGATCGACCCCCTCCTTTTTTCCGTCTGATAGGCTTGTCCACACAAGTAATGCACATTTCCACTATCCCTTTCGACATATGGCACTAAACTTATTTTAATAACTCCAAAGACAAGAACAACATATTCTTTCTCACGTTAAGAAATATTCTTTTCACACAAACAGGGCGATTTTCATCCACTGAAACGTCACTGTTACTACTTAACCTCTTCCACAGCCTAACCCTGTACTCTAACCAGCGCTAGTGGCACCGTGCGGCTCTTCTTCGTCCCAAGAGGCCGGTTCACTCAAAAACGAGTAGGTCACCAGCGCGAAGACATCGACCTGCGTTGCCCTGTGTTCTTTTTTTTTTCTACCTCGAAAGGTAGGCCAATTTGTTAGCATCTGAACAAACAATGTTAGAAGATACACTCTTCTTTAATGACCTAAGGTGATACTGTCGCAAGTGACAGCACTTTTTTCCTTGAAAGCTGGTCAATAGGCTCCCTTTAGTTATGAATGTTTTTAAGAAATCTGCATTGTCTTTTTTTCCGCGGAGAGTCAGTTTTATGAGAAGGCACACTAAATGTGTCAATTATACGTTCAAGATGACACATTTGAACTTATTCCGCTTTCATGTGTGAAGAAAAGAAGCACGATCTGAGAAAAAAACAAAAAAAACTCGCATTTCTCTGAACATTCTTGTTTTCAAAGGGAAGTTATCCAGTCCACCCAACTTCCAGCCTGAGTCGCAAAGTATTGCCAACATTTAGTCAGCCGACAGTTCCGAGTTCACCCGTTCACTGTTAACTGTCATACGCCTTCATGATTAATTATTGAAGGACAGTTTCCTTTTGTGCCTATCAACTGTACAACTGCGTGTTTTGGTCAGAGTGTTATTGAAGCTGCTTTAACCTTCACCACAGCACGTGGGTCATACAGACACTCGAACAAAAAATCACAAATAATTCCATTTCCACCAAAACGATCAGATATTTTGGGTTTGCCTCAACAGCTAATTGAAAAATAGATATGCACAAAATAGATTTTATTCATGTATTTAATAAATCCAGAATCTCAACTTTTTGCACCCCATACTCATATAATAATTATTCACATACTGCATAGTCTGCAGCTAGAAATACAGCATTTAAGATTTTTTTTTTTGAACTAGCACATACCGTTGGGTAAGGTATTTTGAGAAAGTGTTTTATCCGCACATCATGCAGAAGAATACATGGAAGCAAATTTGGATATTGGCTATAATACACTGTGGGTCGCATGTCCACATTTTTTAAAGAAGGAAAACATTGGTGCCTCTCATCTGTGAGCCTGTTAAGGTCCAGAATTATGAAGGCCCAAGTTCCTTTCGGGCCCAGATTCAGTATGGCCCCAGACCCAGTAGGGCCCAGGTCCAATAGGACTGAGACCCAGTTGGGTCCAGGTCCAGTAGGGCCTTGGCCCAGTTGGGTCCTGGCCCAATGGGGCCCAGTACCATTCGGGCCAAGTAACATTGAGGCTCAGGTCCATCAGGCACAGGTTCTATGGGGCCAAATTTCAATAGGACTGTCTTCCAGTAGGATTAGTAATGTGCAGATGAGTAACTTGCATTCTCTGATTACAGACTGACGGACTGAAAGTCAGATGGATGAACAGATGACAGAAAGATAAAATAAACAAATTGAGTGAGAGACAGAGGTAAACTAAGAGAAACAGAAACTGAATCCAAGTGTAAGACAGTCAGCATAAGAAAGGCAAATAAAGAGGGAGATTAAGGCAGTGTGAGTACACACAGTATGTGTGTGCGTGTGTGTGTGTGTGTGTGTTTGTGTGTGTGTGTGAGAGAGAGAGGGAGAGAGAGTGAGAGGTGAAAATCTGAAATATTTATTTGGTGGCCAGGGATGTTGGGGTGAGCGACATAAGTATTAAATCAGCTTATTTATTTGGCTGTGTAACCAGTTTGTAAATGCCATTGTCTAGAAGTGGAAACTAAATAATAAAATATTGCAGAAAAATACACATTAAAAGCATTTATGTTTAGAATAAATACAGTAGGTAAGAATAAAATCTACTCCACCTGAATCGAAAGAGAGAGTGAAGCTGGGGGGGAGGGGGGGGGGGATTTCTCTGTTGCCCTTCTCTTTCTTTTCCTTTTCGCCCTTTACCATCCGTCTCTTTCCCAGTCACTCTGTTACTGTATATCATTGATTTTCTCTTTCCTGCTCATATAATGAGTAGATGGATCTCATTGGTCTGTAAGTACAATGGGCCTAAGTTAATAGGATTAGGCCTTGTTGGTACTGGGCCTTCTTGGAATTGAGACCTAATGGGACTGGACAGCTATCACCCATTGATAATGGGCCTTTTTTGAATGGGACCTCATGGAACTGGGACCTATGGTGTAGTGGTGATCATGGATGATGCTGAGATGAGACAAGCTGACAGCAAGACAGGAGAGTGAGGCATAAAGAACAGGAAGCAGGTATGCAGTAAGAGAGGCAGGCAGCAAATTATGAAGAGAGACCAGCAGCAGTGCAGGAAGACAGGCAGGCAGCTATACAGGAGGAGAGGCAGGCTAAAATACAGGAAGAGGGCAATAGAGGAAAAGAGGATGGCAGGAATGAGAGGCAGGCAACAATAGAGGAGGAGAGGGCAGGCTACGATACAGGAAGAGAGGAAGGCAGCGATACAGGAAGAAAGTAAGGCAGCAGCACAAGGAGAGAGGCAGGCAGTCATATAGGAAGAAAACAGGCAGCAATAAAGGAATGGAAGCAGGGACCATCGCAGCAAGAGAGGCAGGCAGCAATCCAGGAAGAGAGGGAGGCATCAATATGGGAGTAGAGGCAGACTGCAATATAGGAAGAAGGCAGGAACGAACGCAAGAAGAGTGGCATGGAGCAAAGAGAGACATTCAGGAAGAGGGGCAAGATGCAATAAAGAAATTTAAAAAGAGGGTGCGAACAATTACAGAAAGACCAGCAGAAATGCAGGAAGAGGCGTAGGAAAATGAGGTTATGTTAAGCAGCACAGAAGAATGAAGAGAAGAATGCTACAGATCAGTAGTACTGGAAAAAAATAACATGCACTGGAGTGATGATGATGAGATTGAAGCACACACACACGCACACATAGCACACATACACACACCACATGCACACACACACACACACACACACACACACACACACACACACACACACACACACAAGAATGAAAGCACACACACACACATGCTAACATGATTGCATGCTTATGTGCATGCACATGTGCGCATGGACATGTGCACACACTAACGCACACATAAACACAAACATACACACATGTGTGTATACACACATGCACACACACACACACACACACACACACACACACACACACACACACACACATACTTACATAAAAACACACATACTTACATACAAACACACACACACACAGGCGCTAGTACACACACATACATAGACACGTGCACACATGCGCACACACCCACACACACGCATCAAGAAACGCATTGAAAACACTAGCTAGTTGACTCCAAATTGTCAGATTATGAGCTAGTCTCTGACTGTTATAATACTTGTTATTTGTTCAGAAGTGATCATGGACTAAGGTGGTGGCAGGCAAAAGACTGAATGGAAAGAACAAGTGAAAATATGATGAAATCAACATTTAGAAGTGGTGTGTTGAAAATAGCGAGACCAGTGATAAGCAGAAAAAGATTTATTGCTGTCCTTATACATCTGAGATTTGATGACAGAGCCACTATTAATTCAAGAGCAGCATGTGATGCCCTTGCTCCTTTTGGGAACATAGAGGACAAGTTTGAGAAAAACCTTGAATTGCTATGTATTCAAGATCCTTTCATTATTGTGGATAAATGTCCTGTGTTATTTCATCATCAATGCCTTTGCCTGCAATACATGTATACCCAAATGAGTCAGACAACGACTGTTTTGATAGAAGACACAGACAATGACTACACAATGAATGTGCACATATTTTGGAAAAGTTCAACTGATTTATTGGGTGGGACTGCAGAGGAATGTTATGATTATACCAATAATCCGTATTAATTTGGAACCAGAAGGAATTCCGATTGATAACATTCTTGGACCCAAAGAAATTCAGGTGTTTTTTTTTCGTTGTTGTACCCTGGCTAAAAGACTCCAGGGATCATCCAAACAGCCGAAGTATTTGAACACTGGTACAAATGCATCAGCTGGGGATAACATTACATGTGTGACCGTTTTTGATTACCCCGCCACATGGGCAGCCACACTCTGACTTCGGGGGGAAAAAATTCAGTGATTCACCAGCCACTGAGTGCAATAGTAGTGTCATAGGTGTTTGGATGGAAGGTAGCATGGTTGAACCCCATAAGATCCATATTTACAAATGTCAGATTTTTTTTTTGAGCCCTTCTGGATTTCTACCCAGATTTGTTGAATATGCTTTTGAAATAATCGAACCACACTGTTGAGAGTCATTCACAAAAGGAGGCTTTTCAGAGTGTTGCTAAGATTTCCATTGTGCAGATATTTGTATCACTTGGGCCTGGTTAGTCTTTGGATGCATAATGAAAAAGTCACGTACAGTTGTGTCATGTAGTTTGAGGACCAGAATGGAAATCCTAATTGATTATTATCCAAAAGAATCTCAAATGATGGAGCCCTGCCCTGTTCTCATCTTGACTTCACTTTTGATTCTCCCTCCATATCTTGAAAGGAAAAACACCTGTTGAAAAAGTATGTCAGTAACAAAGAAACACAAACACGCATGCACGCACACTCTGGACATTATGTTCTGAGGTAAAGAGTGAACCTCAGTGTGTTGGTTAGACAACAGCTGGATCACCAGTCTGCATACCACAAAACAATAGGGACCTCCTGTATTGTGTTCATAGACTATACGACCTTTCAACACGCAGTCACATGCACCCACATAAATATGCATCTGCATATACATGCACACACATGCATGCATGCACACATATGCACACTCATACACACTCACATACGCACACACACACACACACACACACACACACACACACACACACACACACACACACACACACACACACACGCTCACACACACACATACAGACACGCACACACACACGCACACACACACACACACGCTCACACAGACACATACAGACACACACACACACACACACACACACACACACACACACACACACACACACACACACACACATGAAGTGGTCTTTCTACTATTCAAGTCTGTCAGGTACTCAAGTCAAGTCAGGCTGCTAAACAAAACTTCGGTTGGCAAGTACAAAAACAAATTAAGTTGTCAAGAAAATGAGAGGGGAGAGAGAAGGGAGGAACGCAATGGGAATTGAGTTCAAGAGAAAAGGGAATGCATTTTTTTGTGTGCCACAGTGTAGAATTGCTTGTAGTGCAGACCTCCATCTTAGAAACAGTCTCTTTAGATACAAAACTCACTTATATTAACTTGTGGTTAAAAAAAAAAAAAGAATTAACATCATTATAAATACCCCTCCCTCCCTCTCCCCCACCTCCCCTACAAAAACGATTCCCCTCCTTTCACTTGCCACATAGACTTTTCAACTGAGGAGGATGCAGCAGATTTTCTGTTTGTTCTTTCTTTCTTTTGTCCTTTTTTCTTTTTTTCACTAAAGATATTGCCAGGTCCCATCACCCCATCTGACTTCATTTGTAGAGTTTCCATTCAAAACTGATGGTTCGTGGGCTTAAAGGTAGTTTTGAATACATTACACAAAGTTGGCAGTAGAAGGGCATCAGGGAGTCATGACCTGGATGCAGTCCGGCCGCCTTAGACTTAGAGTATGAGTTCAGAGCCAAAACACTTGTCTGAGAGGGGTTACTTCTAAGGAGACCTTCTGTTGTCAAGGTCTCCATAGAAGTTTTTCCTACTTGTATCCCAGAATCTGTCTTTTCAGCCCTCCCCACCCATTCACACACACACACACACACACACACACACACATATGCACACATACACATACACACGCACGCACGCACATACACGTGCACACACACACACACACACACACACACACACACACACACACACACACACACACACACACACACACACACATGCATACTCCCAAACTTACAAACGCACACATTCTTGCATGCACAGCTATCTTTGTTATGACAGTGAGTAAATACATTTCCTGGTAAATGAATATAAATCATTCCCTGGTACATAAATTGTCATTAGGCCTGGTGAGGGAAAATGACATACAAGATAGCAGTTATGCGAGGCAGTGGGAGTGGAGAAGTTTGCTTAACAGATCACACGTGAAACTCTAGTTCACCGCTTTCTTAACAGAAACTTATATTAATATAGTTTTTTGTGGGGTTTGGTTTGGGTTTTGTAATATTCAAAGCAATCAGATCCTAAGATACAGTTTTGTATTATTTAAAGCAGTAGGGATCACAGTGTTTTCAACTTTATTCTTAATTCGTGTTGAATTGCCCAGTGAGAAAGGGCCTTAAAACATTACAGGACAGAATGAACCCCTCAAATTGTGTGTGTGTGTGTGTGTGTGTGTGTGTGTGTGTGTGTGTGTGTGTGTACTGTGGCTTCATGGCTTAGTTGTAGCAGATGGGTCATGGTGTTTATATGTTTGATATATTTTATCGTCCTTGTCCTCAGGATTCATTGGTCTCCTTCAGTAGATATACTGTAGTCTACATATTACATTCAGTGTACGCATTAATCTGCTTGAAAAACTGAAAAGGGACTGTAAGTCTAGTGTGGTCCACTTATCCATTCATAAGTCTAATGTAGAAAGAAACTCGTGGAGAGCGTGGCAGCAGAGAGTCCTCAGAAGAGAAGCCCCCTTCAAGCAAGTGTTTCGGCCCTTATCTCCTGACACTCTAGGGGGGTTGGGCCACACCCGGTTCATGACTCCGGATTCCCTCTGCTGCCCCTTTTTTTCCCATCCTGGGACGAGCCATGGCTGGGATTCGAACCCATGACCCTCTGGACATGCTCATTTTCCACTTAATGACTCGCGCTTTAACCACTGAGCCACAGGGACACCTGATATTTGTAGGGAAATTAAGCCTTATGAAGTTCACTTTTGTTCCTCCTTGACCAGATCCAGCTTGAACACCTCTCTGCCGCTTCTGCCATTGCTTTCAGGGCTCTGGTTTTTTCCTTCCCTGCAACTGAGAGCTGTTTCATGAGGCTGTATGCAGACGTTCCTACAAACCCCCTAGCTCCAATTTCTGCAGTGAGGACTTTGACCTGATAGCCTTCTCTCCTCAGGCTGTTTGCCAGATCAGCATACTTTTCAGTCTTGTAGATTTGAGCTGCCTCCATTCTGTTCTCATATGGCACCGTGAGCTCGATCATGATCAGCTGCTTGGTTGACTTAGAGTGGACTACTATGTCTGGTCTCATGCCACTCTTGCTGATGATCTCTGGGTGACTCTTCCATTCTGGGAGGTCTGCAGTGCACTCCCAGTCATCTGCCCCGTCCAGCAGACTCTGCCTGCATGTTTCGAGTGGCACTGTTGTTCTTGGCCATGATTTGCTGCCTCCTGCCGTGAAGAATGTTGCGGGTACTTTTGGAGTCCTGATTTTCCCTTTTGTGGTGTTGGTACTAGCCCAGACTACTTGTACAATTTCTTTGAGCACTTGGTTGTGCCTCCATGTGTACCTTCCTTGAGCCAGGGCTACTTTACATGAGCTTAGGACATGCTCCACTGTTTGTTTTTCATGGCAGAGGGGGCATGCAGGATCGTCTGTTTTCCCCCACTTCACCAGGTTTGCATTTGAGGGCAGAAGGTCATATGCAGATCTGAGAATGAAGCTGATCCTGAGAGGGGCCATGTGCCAAATGTCATTCCAAGTGAGACTTCTTTGGAGTGCATTCTCCCACGTTGTCCATTGCCCTTGCTGGCTCTGCTGGACTGCTTTTTGGAGTCTTTTTTGGTCTTCTTCTTTTCTCATCTCCTGAATCATCATGTCTCTTTTGGCTTTTCCTTTGGCCTTTGACCACCATTCAGTTTTGGTCACCCCCAGTCCCTGTCTGTTGGTCTGTGTGTGTCCTGTTATTTCTCTGATCTTGAGACTTTCTTTTGCAGAATCCATCGCCTCTTGAACTTTCCATTTTCTGCCTGTCTTCAGCTGGGGCTTAATTGCTTCTACCACCTTGTCTCCTGAGTCCTCCAGCATGCTTTGAAGTCTGATCTTCCCTGCTTTGTATTCCTCCAGGATGGATTTCAGGGGTAGTTTCAGCTTTGCTTGGCGACAGTACAGCGCTATGTCAGTCAGACAGGGTGGGACACCAAGCCATTTCCTTGTGAACTTGTTGATTTTGGCTTCCATTGCCTCCACTATGCTGGTGCAGATGTCGTATATCATCAGAGGCCATAGCAGCTTTGGTATCAGCATGAACTGCAGACACCAGACCTTGTATTTGCCAGGGAGCCCACACTGGTCAATGGTCTCCAAGCCTTCCTCCGCCATCTGCTTGGTTTCTTTGGCTCTTTGTGTGTCTTTCAGCGTATCATCATACCATCTTCCAAGGCTCTTGACTGGTTCTTCTGTGACTGTTGGAATGGCCTGGTTGGCAACACTGAAGACCACAGATCCGGCCACTTTTCCTTTCCTCAGTGAGAGACTCCGTGATTTCTTTGGCTTGAACTTCATTCTGGATGAGGCAACTATGTCGTCCAGCCTCTCCAGCACATGACGTGTCTCGTCTTCTCTGGATGAAATCACTGTAGTGTCATCCATGAAGGCCTTGAGAGGAGGCATCTTGTATCCATCGCCAAGGTCTGTTTGTCTCGCGTTGTTTGTTGCTGCTTTCAAGATGAGTTCCATTGCCAGCACGAACAGTATTGGGGAAATTGCACAGCCCATTGCAATACCCACTTCCAAGTTGATCCAGTCTGTTGTGTACTCCTTGGTAGAGAACCGCATTGAGAAGCCATTGAAGTACTTCTTGAGCATGTCGCGGATGTTCTTTGGCACATGGTACATCTCAAGAGCCAACTGTATCATCTCATGGGGCACAGATCCATATGCGTTTGCCAGATCAAGCCACACTACGTCCAGGTCTCTCTTTTCTGTTTTTGCTTTTTGGATTGCGTCCCAGATCATTGTGGCGTGTTCTACACAGCCCGCCACGCCTGGGATGCCACCTTTCTGGACTGACACATCCAAGTACTTGTTTTCCATCAGGTACTTGGTCAGCCTTGCTGCCATGACAGAGAAGAAGATTTTCCCTTCGACGTTCAGTAGTGATATTGGCCTGAACTGGCTAATGTCACTTGAGTTTTGCTCTTTGGGGATGTACACACCATCTGCCGTCATCCACTGGCCGCTGATCTTCTGGTTTCTCCAAGCCGATCGCAGCAGCCTGTGGAGCCACTCCAGCACCTTGGGACATTTCTTGTAAAGCTGGTAAGGTATTCCGTTTGGCCCTGGTGATGATTTGGCTCTGGCTTTGTCGACCACCTTCTTGATTTCCGCCAACGTTGGAGGCTTGCCATTGAACTGTTCCTCAGGGTTGGTTGGCCACACCAGACCTTGAATGTCGAGTGGTGCTTTGCTCTGTGGGTCAGAGTATGTTTTCCTCAGATGCTGCTCAAGAACTCCTTTGTCCACACTTAGGGTCCCAGATTTTGGCTGCTCAAACAGTGTTCTGGCAAACTGGAAGGGGTCTCTGAAGAAGCGCTCTTGTGTCTTCTTCTTTTTGCTCTTCCTCTTCCTCGCAGATTCCGCTTTGCTGAGGGCACTGTGTTTTTCTTTCAGGTCTTTCCACAGTTTTTCCAAGCCTTGTTTTTCAGCTGGCAGTGCGGTCTTCATTTGCATCTTGAGGTTTTTCTTTTGGACCCTGATCTTGTCCATCTTTTCTTGGCGTCTGGATTTCTTTGGAGGTGTTTTCTCTTTGGGTAGTTTTGCTCCATAGGCGTCTCTACATGTGGCATACACAATGTCACCATATGTGGCTAGTTTGTGTTCCAGGGTGCTTTTCCCTATCAGTACATCGAGTCTTTGGACGATTTTTGCATCCAGTTTCTCCCAATCTTCAGTTTCGTTTGCTCGTGGCAGGTTGAGTTTCAGGCGCCTGGCATCGAGGGCCTGTGCAAATTCCTCATCCGAACCAACAGCGTGGATGTCCTTGGCACTGTGGTTTAAATCCTGGCCTTGGTCTTCCGACGTCTTATCTGCTGATGCAGTGCGCTGCTGCTCATTCAGATGAGTCTTCACACATCCCATCTTTGTTCTGTGGATCTTCTAATGTGATATGCTCATTCATGAAATGTATCAAGTGTTTTTGAGAGTGTGGGCAGGGAGGGAGGAAGGGTAAATGGAGAAGGGAAGGAGAAATAAAAAGTGGGCGTTTGGTGTAGGGTGGGCTGAAGAAGGATGGAGTGGGGGTGGGGGAGGTCATGTTTCATCTTAAGAAATCAAAACCATAACCAGTTGTAACATGTTACATCAGTTGTAACATGTTACATCTTCTGATCACTGCTGTGAATCATTTCAGGTTGCATTAACAGGACAAGCGTAACAAAATGCGGCTGACGGTCGTCACGTTCAACTACTTCAAAAAGTACGTCCAGCGGGAGATCGCCAAAGCCACAGGGGTGACAGTGCACAAACCTTTCCAAGGGTGGCGCGAGATTCGCAAGAAAAAGTGGTACTATGATGAAAATCGGCCATGGACGGATGCAGCCAAAGCTGCCAACGCTCCTAACAAGCGTCACAGGGTCCCTCTTCTGGAGCCTATTGCCGATGAAGACTGGACTGTTTTTAAGGGAGACAGGGTGAGTTTGAGGGTTGTGCTTGTCTGCCTCTCTCTCTCTCACTCTGTGTGTGTATATGTGTGTGTGTGTGTGTGTGCGTGTGTGTGTGTGTGTGTGTGTGTGTGTGTGTGTGTGTGTGTGTGTGTGTGTGTGTGTGTGTGTGTGCGTGCGTGTGTGTGTGTGTGTGCTTGAAGTGTGAATCCTTGTCTCTTTGTGTCTGTGTGTGAATCTTTCCTTTTTTATGTGAACATTTGCTTTAAGATAAAAGTGCCATTCACATTTGATTAATGTTTTGTGATTGCATTTTTTTTTTGTTTGTTGAAAGAGTTTGTGTATGCTTGCATGTTTAATGCTTCATTTAATAAAGAACCCTTAGACAGTATAAAAAAAACCCACCAAAGTCTGAACAGTGAGATTGTGTGTGAGAGAGTCAAATGAGAAAAGAACTTTTCATCCTTAGGTGGTGGTCTTGTGGGCGGCAGCCTTCATGTTCATCAAGGGGTTCAAAGTGCTAGCAGGACTGCAGGCACTTTCATCTAGGAGATACTAAAATTCTTCACTCACAGGAAGGGCTGGGATTGTAATCATGGAATATCTGGTTGGGATTTAGTCAATTACTTGGCTGTAGCGCCCAGCTTATTGAAGTGTTATGCTTGAGAGAGATTCCTATATATATCAGGATATCGTAAAATGAAGATTTATCAGGAGATCTCGCACTCATTTCCTGATTTTGAAGATTGCATACAGATGAAAAATGTACAAGGATGTAAAAGGCATTTATAAAGAATCAAAAGGTATGATGTTTCACTTTTGTTAGTAGTCAAAGATCAGACTAGTGATGTTACCGGAGAACAGACATTAGCTTTAATCAAATAAACTAATTCTTCGAGTATGTTTCCCCTAACATACACACGCCCATGTGCACACATACCCAAGACACACTAACACACACACACACACACACACACACACACACACACACACACACACACACATACGCACACCCACACACCCACCTACATACGCGCACACGTGTGCACACACACACACACACACACATGCACACCCACACACCCACACACCCACACACCCATACACAGACAGACACACACACACGCACGCATGCCTGCATGCATGCACGTATGTGCGCGCACACACACATTTAAGAGGCAGCACGACACAAGAATCCACTTCAACTCTACACAACAATGTTCTTTGTGTTGTGATGCTCAGCAAAGCTTAGAGCATCCAATATGAATATTTTCTTCATTGTGTGTTTTGTGTACTTTTTCAGTTGAGGTGATCTTTACCTAATTTGGCAGTGTGTGGTAGTATGTAAGATATTTCACTGAGCATTCACAGATGTATGTGCAACACTAGAAGTGAATATCAGTGGATGGTGGGAGGGAGGGGAAGTAGAGGAAGGAAGGAGGAGAGGTGCTGGATGTGGCTGAGACTGTGGGAGTGGCCGGAACTGGCCCAGTTCAGTTGACTTGTTTGTTTGTTTGTTTTTTTGCTTCTGTCATATTTTGTTGGCATGGAAGCTTGTGTTTGTTTGTTTTTCTTCCATACTGCATGTCCTGATCAAAATTAAGGTATAATCAGTTTCACTGCATAAATTACTAGAAGCAGTGAAAGTATAGATAGTTGCTAAAGAAATAAAAAGGAAAAAAAAAAGCCTTCAGGGCTGTTATAGGTACTGAAGAAGAAGGCCTCTGTCTTTGCCCATGCCCTTTCCCGTGTCCTCTCAGCAGCATTCTCTCTTTTTTGTGTGGCATCATTCTGACTCCTCTAGTTTGTAGCCACATCCAGGAGGGTTTATGTCTGGTCTCAGTGCCTGCAGTCTAGAAGGAGCGTTAATATAAGATTTTCATGAGCGAAGCGGACTACCAGCAAAGAAACTGCACTGCTGCTGTGTCCACTTATTTGTACTTACTTACCTACTACTCTTGTCGGTCTTGAGGCATAGCCAGCTGTCAAGGGCACCCCAGATGTCTCTGTCCTGAGGCTGTGTGTTTTTCGGTCAGGCTGGCTGGAGACGTACCCCATTAAACCTATCCTAGAGTATTTCTCAAGGTTTCATCATCTGGTGTTTCTTTACCAACCTGTTCTCACCTTCGGGATTCCAAATTAGGGCCTGTCTAAAGATGTCTGTTGAACTATCATGACTCCACAACTGAGAAGACGCAACCCACTGAATTAGATGCAGATTTGGTGCAGAATTCGACAGTAAAAGTTGAAGGGGAAGGAGGCCTTTGAATTCTGTGCACCCGGGTTTAGAAGATTTGTCATAATTTACAGTTTGCATGAGGAAATGAGTGCACATGGAAACATCTTCAAAAGCAAACAGTATGTGGCAACCATCATGGCAGTGTTGACTAGCTGACTACTTTAGATCATCAGAAACTGCAGTTCCTTGCTGCTTTGCCATTTCATTTCAGCCACACAGGGCCTTTTCAGGGTTGTCAATACATTTAAGAAAAAAACATTCTCACTGCAGTTTAAGCAGAGAAACAAAGCAAGAAACAAGCCATTCAAAAATCTTCCAAGGCAAATAGAAAGGGAAAAAAGAAACAACTAACCAACCAAACAAAAGCCCACACACATAAAAAAGCAAGAGTCAGTGCAGGATGGAATTTGTGTGTGTGTGTGTGTGTGTGTGTGTGTGTGTGTGTGTGTGAAAATTTTAAGTGTCTGACAATCAGAATCCAGTCTTGATAGCCATGATAATATTATTGACACTGAATCATAAAATTATGATGCTTTAATCAAACAAATGCAAATGGAAAAAAAAATCATTTGCCATTCACACACAGGGTGCAGTGCAAGGACACAGAAGTGAACATGTCAGGAAGCATGATGCTTCTGAGTGGAGGTTTCAGGATACTTTGCAGCTATTAGACACATTCACATACACTTGGTGAATCTGGTGTGGATTTAGATGGCATTTTAGCTGATAGACTGATACCTTGTTGAAAGCTGTGTCTGTGTGGCTAGCTCAGCTGTGGACTGCTGCTCTGATGTTGTGTGACCCCTTTATTGATCAGTTCAGAGTGGGAGGATTTTTGCCAGGTTAGGCAGCTAGACAAGGAATTCCTGTTGAAGTGCATGTATTCTGTGCAAATATTGTAATTCAGATAACCCTGATGATGAATTGCGTTTGTTGTTTGCGTACAACTTTTCCAATCTGAAATTAGTGAGAAATAGGTGAATTGCATCAAAGTAAGTTTTACCAAAGCGTGTGTTACTGAAGCAGTTACGCGTGGGGGGGGTGGATGTGCTCCCAAACTGAAGCTGTTCTTTACACCACACTTGGTCTCATTGCAGCACAGTTCTTTAATATTACTGGTAAACTTCTTTTGTCACTACCTTAGGCTTTGATGCAGCATGCTTGGAATGATTGTATTTTGAGTCCATAGGATTTGGGGGGGCCTCTTTTAAGTTCATTTTCGATGAGCATATGTTTGTACCCTGTGATCAGCCCTGATGTGGCCCCTTGCGGTCGGCTGGGCTATAAGCAACATTATCTTATCTCGTACCCTGTGATAGAGAAAGCTGTCTTGAATCATAGCAAAAATACTTGTATTCAGTATAAAGTTGCCTGACTTTGCTATTCATTTTTTCTGCCCTTGACACCTCCCACCCTCCCCTTTTTGTTTTGTTTTGTTTTTGTACTCCCAGTTCTTATAGAACAGGGAGTACTTTACAATGGGAACGAAGAAATGCTGTCTGTCTGTCCGTGGTCAAAATGTGTTCCACTTGCTCCAGACAAAACTTCTGGGCCGATCTTTCTGAAAATTTGTAGGTATGTTCATTATGGGTCACGGATGATGCCCGATGTTTAATTTTACCAGAATAGCCGTTACTAATGGCTATAACAGCCCAAAATGTTTTTTCTTCTTTGTAGAATATCTAGAATATGATAAAGCAAACAAAAATGACGTCAAAACTTCTTTGCTCATAAGCCGAAGTGATGAAATACATTATGACGCATGTTTGATTGTGACATCATATTCAAGATACACTGTGAGTATGTTTATATGCTTTGCATCTTGTTTTGTTTATGACAGCTTGCTATAAGTTTCTAGTGTCTCCTTTTAACCTACAATTGACATAAATTTTACTTCAGTCTGTGACTGTGCTTTTTGTGATCCTCAGTATTGCGAATGGACTGAAATGAGCAAATTCAGTTAAAGTGTTTTGAGAGAAGAGAGAGAGAGAGAGAGAGGGGGGGGGGGTAGAATGTCAAACATGACTGAAGGGAGACTTTTAAAACAGAAACCAGTGTTTGTGTGTGTGTGGTATATAGCAAGACAGATTACAGACCAAAAAGAAAAATCAGACTTAAGGAGAATTCACCAGCTGGGTGGAAAGTGGAAAAGATGGGAGTGGGGTGGAAGGGGGGGGGGGAGAGAAATAGGGGGTGGCAGGGTGGAGAGAAGGGGGTTGAACTTAATATCTTTTGTCTCCATTTGTTCATCTTTTTAACAGGCATTTTAAAACAAGCTACCCGTCCAATGCAGCTCCTCCACCCCAACCCTGTCTCTGTCTTTTATTCTTTCTGCCCAGAATGTATGAGGGTAAAAAAAGGAAAAAGAAAAAAATGGAAGTCAGTGTCTTGGTGGAAAAGGTCACTTAAACAGAATTTGGATGACGTCTATTTTCCGTTTCACCTCTTTTCAAAAATCGTTCAGTGGCCGTTTCATTTGAGGCCATCTCTGCGCTGCTCTCCCCTTATGTTTGACCCATTTATTGATCGGCAGAAACTGGGTCAACAAAAAATGATCTGGCCTCAAAAGAATGTTTTTTTTTTTTTTCTTTAATGACATCGGAGTTGGCTGTTTATTTCTCTTCCTAGGCCTCTTCCCCCTACTGAAAAGAAAAAAAAATCCTTTTAACACAGTGGTTATCTTCATGATTCACGTTATTTGTTCATGTGACTTTTGAAGTGGAAAGTGTGTCACTGGAGAAGAAAGTCAAGTGGCTAAAGAACTTAACGAGAAAATGTACATGAATCAATACACAATGTAAATCACCACAAAAATCATTTATTTAAATGGTCAAGTGTTCAGGTTTTTGTTGTTGTTGTTGTTGATTTCCTGATTTTCTGTATGGTTGATCTATTAATTTGCTTTGTATGGTGCTTTTCATGTACACAGTTCTTGATAAAGTGCAGATTTTGCTGCTTTCTCACATGCTGTGTAGTTGTGTTGTTTACCCAATTGACCGTACAGGTCATATCATTTACAGGAAGCTCAGAGCTCTTTACAGTAGATACAGAATACATACCTAATTCACATGTATAGACAAATACAGTCAGACTTGCGACAAAATGGTTGCAGGCATGATGATAGATTAAAAAAAAAAAAAACCAGGATTATAGATTAAAAAATTGTACAGCACAAGTATCTTCATCATACTGAATTATTCAAGATTAGAGATTTAAAAAATGTACAGCACAAATTTCACGACCTGAACATACAAGAAAATCTGTAGAGAATCCAGGGAAAACTCATGTTAAACACAGATGATCTTGATATGCCGCAACCCACAGCATTGGGAATACATGTTGTGTGTTCTCTTCATCCCTCTGTCCCTCAGTACCTTACCGTTTTTGAGAAACCCCATTCATATAATACGTGACAGACATGTGTGTCTATATGTTGTAAATAATCCTTATTCAGAATATACTTAGTTTAAGATGTCGAAGAGCCAATCGAATTGAAATCTATCAGTTATAGTTGTTTAGAGTACTACTACACTTTAGGTTTCAATTGATCATGAAACAAAAATGTCTTTGTTAGTCTTTGAATTAACATTATGCTTTTTTTAGCAGTCCAAGTAGTGTGGCTAATTAGTATGTAGTCATGTCGCTTGTTTAACTTCTTCAGTTTGATGTACTGTGTAAATATTAAGTCTTGTTCTCATTGTGGAAAAAGAGAGTCATTGCACTTTTAATTTTCTTTGCAACCTGTTTTTTTCACACTGGAATGTATTGTATATACATTCTCACAGATGCACGGATGTTTAGGAAAGAAAAACAAGTGAATATGCATGGGGATATTGAAACTTTTTGTAGTTGTTCCGTTATGACTAACATGTGTATAGAAAAAGAAGAATATTGGTCTTCAGATGAATTAGTTCTAGAAACACCCAAGCTAAGAACACAAAATAGTATGGTACAGTAATACCTCTGAATAAAAATCTTCTGAATACGGATTCCTTCTTTGTAAACACCACCTTTGAAAATCCCAGCAAACTGCAGAAGAGACAATATGTTTACCAGAAACATACAAAACAACATACATCAGATGTATTGAAAGGGGATACAGAGGAAGAGAGGAAAGAGAAGACAAAAGAAGGAAAATGTAAGGAAGTAACAGTTGTTTAAGATTTCTAGTATAGGGAAAAACTAGATGCACATTGTTTGCAGTCAGCATTTTAAATTTGGGGCTGTAGTTGTGAAAAAACAGAAACAATTCCATGTGATTTAGTCATTAAAATTGGTCTCCCCTTCAGCCAGCAACATTAAAGAATGATTTAGTACATGACTGTCAGCAGACTGAGACATAAGAATTGTGGTGAGAAGGGAAGAAACAAAAAAATCCACAAAAGAATGCTCACACACACACACAAAAACTTTTAGCCTTGAAAGCAAAATGCATGGAACATGGAAGGAAAATACTGATGATCAATTGAGTTGACAGTAATTGGAGCACTAAGATTTATCAGAGTTCAGTTGAGTAAAGTCATGTTTAATGGAACACCAGCTGACCACACAAACCCATTACTAGACTTCAGGGCAAGTTCAAATCAGATTTGTATGCAACATAAGACTCAGAGACTAAAACCCAAATCAAGCCTGTTCCTAAAAGTTATAAATACAAGTACTGCTACATACTTAATCAATCTGGAGCTCTGTCTTTGATCCCTCATTGCCCCCACCCCCTTTTCATTTTTTTCCCTCTCTCTCTTTCTCAGACTGGACCTCATGTATTTGTCTGATATCTGACTACTTGCTCAATCTCAATCTCGTTTTATTCATGGTGGCAAGTTCGAATATCATAATTTTTTTTTTTTAGGGAAGAAATCAGAAAGTTTCTTGGTGCATCTGCTAGTTACTGTAATGACTTGTACAGTCAAAAGAAAGAAAGGAGGAGTGATAAAGAAAACGAAGGCAAGGGTGAAGAAAATGGAAGTAGGGATAATGAAGAGAAAGAAGGGAGGGATAATGAAGAGAAAGAAGGGAGGGATGATGAAGAGAAAGAAGGGAGGAATAATGAAGAGAATGGAAGTAGGGATAATGAAGAGAAAGAAGGGAGGGATAATGAAGAGAAAGAAGGGAGGGATAATGAAGAGAAAGAAGGGAGGGATAATGAAGAGAACGAAGGGAGGGATAATGAAGAGAATAGAAGTAGGGATAATGAAGAGAAAGAAGGGAGGGATAATGAAGAGAAAGAAGGGAGGGATGATGAAGAGA
Organism: Conus canariensis; assembly: GCA_033310375.1. Classification (NCBI taxonomy): domain Eukaryota; kingdom Metazoa; phylum Mollusca; class Gastropoda; order Neogastropoda; family Conidae; genus Conus; species Conus canariensis. The sequence continues at coordinate 21,249,881 of CM065722.1, forward strand.
AAGAAGGGAGGGATATGAAGAGAAAGAAGGGAGGGATGATGAAGAGAAAGAAGGGAGGAATAATGAAGAGAAAGAAGGGAGGAATAATGAAGAGAAAGAAGGGAGGAATAATGAAGAGAAAGAAGGGAGGAATAATGAAGAGAAAGAAAGGAGGAGGCAAGGTTGAAGAGAACGAAGGGAGGGATGATGAAGAGAAAGAAGGGAGGAGGCAAGGTTGAAGAGAACGAAGGGAGAGATAATGAAGAGAACGAAGGGAGAGATAATGAAGAGAACGAAGGGAGGGATAATGAAGAGAACGAAGGGAGGGATAATGAAGAGAACGAAGGGAGGGATAATGAAGAGAACGAAGGGAGGAATAATGAAGAGAACGAAGGGAGGGATAATGAAGAGAACAAAGGGAGGGATAATGAAGAGAACGAAGGGAGGGATAATGAAGAGAACGAAGGGAGGAGGCAAGGTTGAAGAGAATGAAGGGAGGAATAATGAAGAGAAAGAAAGGAGGAGGCAAGGTTGAAGAGAAAGAAGGGAGGAATAATGAAGAGAAAGAAAGGAGGAGGCAAGGTTGAAGAGAAAGAAGGGAGGAATAATGAAGAGAAAGAAGGAGGAGGCAAGGTTGAAGAGAAAGAAGGGAGGAATAATGAAAAGAAAGGAGGAGGCAAGGTTGAAGAGAAAGAAGGGAGGAATAATGAAAAGAAAGGAGGAGGCAAGGTTGAAGAGAAAGAAGGGAGGAATAATGAACAGAAAGGAGGAGGCAAGGTTGAAGAGAAAGAAGGGAGGAATAATGAACAGAAAGGAGGGGTGGAGGATGAGGAGTGAGAAGGGAGGATGATCAAGAGTAACATTTTGTAAGGGATGAAGAGAAAGAGGTAAGGGATGGTGAAAAAAAGGAGGGAGGGATGATGTTGAGTAAAAAGGGAAGTGTGATAACGAGAAAGGAGGGAGGGTGATGAATAGAAAGAAGAGACATAATTATGATGAAGAGAAACAAGGGACACAAAATGAAGAGAAAGAAGGGACAGATGAGGAAGAATAAGATGGGAGAATGATGAAGAAAGAAGGGAAAGACAGGAGGGTGTAGAAAGGAAAGATAAGCGCAATGAAAAAAACAGAGGTGAAAGATGGAAAAGAATGAGGGGGGATGGAGGAAAAGACAGGAGGAGCTGTGTAGGGTGGGAAGGAAAGGAGGCATCATGATGAGAAAGAAAGGAGGAGTGATGAAAGGAAAAAAAGGAGGAGTGATGAAAGGAAAGAAAGGAGGAGTGGTGAAAGGAAGGAAAGGAGGAGTGGTGAAAGGAAAGAAAGGAGCAGTGGTGAAAGGAAGGAAAGGAGGAGTGGTGAAAGGAAAGAAAGGAGGAGTGATGAAAGGAAAGAAAGGAGGAGTGATGAAAGGAAAGAAAGGAGGGGTGGTGAAAGGAAAGAAAGGAGGAGTGGTGAAAGGAAGGAAAGGAGGAGTGATGAAAGGAAAGAAAGGAGGGGTGGTGAAAGGAAAGAAAGGAGGAGTGGTGAAAGGAAGGAAAGGAGGAGTGGTGAAAGGAAAGAAAGGAGGATTGGTGAAAGGAAAGAAAGGAAAGAAAGGAGGAGTGGTGAAAGGAAAGAAAGGAGGAGTGGTGAAAGGAAGGAAAGGAGGATTGGTGAAAGGAAAGAAAGGAGGAGTGGTGAAAGGAAGGAAAGAAGGGAGGAGTGGTGAAAGGAAGGAAAGGAGAGGGTGATGAACGGAAAGAAAGGAGGAGTGATGAAAGGAAGGAAAGGAGGAGTGGTGAAAGGAAAGAAAGGAGGAGTGATGAAAGGAAGGAAAGGAGGAGTGGTGAAAGGAACGAAAGGAGGGGTGATGAAAGGAACGAAAGGAGGAGTGATGAAAGGAAGGAAAGGAGGAGTGGTGAAAGGAAAGAAAGGAGCAGTGGTGAAAGGAAAGAAAGAAGGAGTGGTGAAAGGAAAGAAAGGAGGGGTGATGAAAGGAACGAAAGGAGGGGTGATGAAAGGAAAGAAGGGAGGGGTGATAAAAGGAACGAAAGGAGGGGTGATGAAAGGAACGAAAGGAGGGGTGATGAAAGGAAAGAAAGGAGGAGTGGTGAAAGGAAAGAAAGGAGGAGTGGTGAAAGGAAAGAAAGGAGGAGTGGTGAAAGGAAAGAAAGGAGGGGTGATGAAAGGAACGAAAGGAGGGGTGGTGAAAGGAAAGAAAGGAAAGAAAGGAGGGGTGATGAAAGGAAAGAAAGGAGGAGTGGTGAAAGGAAAGAAAGGAGGGGTGATGAAAGGAAAGAAAGGAGGGGTGATGAAAGGAAAGAAAGGAAAGAAAGGAGGGGTGATGAAAGGAAAGAAAGGAGGGGTGATGAAAGGAAAGAAAGGAGGGGTGATGAAAGGAAAGAAAGGAGGGGTGATGAAAGGAAAGAAAGGAAAGAAAGGAGGGGTGATGAAAGGAAAGAAAGGAGGGGTGATGAAAGGAAAGAAAGGAGGGGTGATGAAAGGAAAGAAAGGAAAGAAAGGAGGGGTGATGAAAGGAAAGAAAGGAGGGGTGATGAAAGGAAAGAAAGGAGGGGTGATGAAAGGAAAGAAAGGAGGAGTGGTGAAAGGAAAGAAAGGAGGGGTGATGAAAGGAAAGAAGGGAGGAGTGGTGAAAGGAAAGAAAGGAGGGGTGATGAAAGGAAAGAAGGGAGGAGTGGTGAAAGGAAGGAAAGGAGGAGTGATGAAAGGAAAGAAAGGAGGAGTGATGAAAGGAAGGAAAGGAGGAGTGGTGAAAGGAAGGAAAGGAGGAGTGATGAAAGGAAAGAAAGGAGGGGTGATGAAAGGAACGAAAGGAGGAGTGATGAAAGGAAAGAAAGGAGGAGTGGTGAAAGGAAAGAAAGGAGGAGTGATGAAAGGAAAGAAAGGAGGAGTGATGAAAGGAAAGAAAGGAGGAGTGGTGAAAGGAAAGAAAGGAGGAGTGGTGAAAGGAAAGAAAGGAGGAGTGATGAAAGGAACGAAAGGAGGAGTGATGAAAGGAAAGAAAGGAGGAGTGATGAAAGGAAGGAAAGGAGGAGTGGTGAACGGAAAGAAAGGAGGAGTGGTGAAAGGAAAGAAAGGAGGAGTGGTGAAAGGAAAGAAAGGAGGAGTGGTGAAAGGAAAGAAAGAAGCAGGATGGGATGGAGGCGAGGAAGAGGGGTCAGGGGTAGGGTGGGGAGAGAAAGTAAGGAGTTAGATGCAAGGAAAGGATGATAAAGAGAAAGGCAGGAGAGTGATGAAGGAAAAGAAAGGAAGGGTTCTGCAGGAAAAGAAAGGAAGGGTGATGAGAGGAAAGAAAGGAAGGGTTCTGCAGGAAAAGAAAGAAAGGGTGATGAGAGGAAAGAAAGGAACTGTAATGAGGAGAGGAAGAGTGATGACGTAAACACTGGAAAAGGTGGATGACAGGAAAGAGAAGAAGGGCGATGTAGCGAAAGACAAGGCTGATGAGGCGAAGACCAGAGGGGTGAAGGTTGGAAAGAAGTGAGGGTTGGTGGAGACAGAGACAGAAGGAGGGGTACTGGATGGAAAGAAAAGAAGGGTGATAAGGGGAAAGAAGGGAGGGGTGATAAGGGGGAAAGAAAGCAGGGGTGGTGGAAGGGAAGAAATTAGTGTTGAAGGAAGGAAGGGTGATGGTCATATGGGGAAAAAAAATGAGGTGTGGTGGAGGGAAAGGAGGATGAAAACTAAGAAGAGAAGACAGAAGTGATAGATGAAAAGACCAGAAGGAAAGATAATGGCGAGGGAAAAGGGTGAAGGGAATGGTTTGGGAATGTGCATCATATCAGAGGATCTGCACAAGGTTTCCAGGCATAATTTCATATGTAAAAATCCAGAGACCAAAAGCCTCTGCATATGACATGAAGGTCTCACGATAACCACCATTAACTCTTGTAAATATGAAGTTGAGGACAAATTAAATTTCCAGATCTGCTTACAAACTATTATTTCATATTGGACAGCTTTGATTGAGATTGCTCTTATGAACTGCTGTTGACTATATTTGATGTACATTCTGTGTTGAATAGGCCTGATGTACATTTTGCACAGGACCTTGAACTGATACATGTTTTAGCCCACCTGTGTTGGGTCACAACAAATTATGTTGTGGGCTGCAAAGTCATGACTTTCCCTGTGCACAGGTCATCTATCAGAGTTCATTTTCCACCATTTACCACCCACAGCTGAGTACATTGTCATCACTGGGAATTCTCCTCAGCTGTCTCTGTACCAGCTTGGAAAAGTTCCAGCGGTGCTCTGCAAGGAGAATTCAGTATGACATCAAGCTGACTGTGAACCACTGCCAAAGATGTCATGGTGAAAAGAATCATAAGTGATCCCACAGAAATCATGCCAAGAACTGTATGAATCATTCTGCCTATCAATGGATCTGAGGTCATGCCCAAAACCTCTAGCCTGGACAGAAGTGCACAAAATTCCCTCTTTTCCCTAGCTATCTGCCTATGGAACTCCATTGCATCAGAGATTTCCAATGCCAGCTTGTATCAGAGTATACAGTCCAATAGATAAACAAGGATAAATCAGCAGATTCTTCAGTTTTGTTCCTACCTTAGTAGCTGTTGTTTTTAAAGTTACTATCTTCATATAAACGAAACACAATTTTAGCTTTGACCCTGTAAAATGCTTTGTGTTTTTGCGATTAGTAGGAATGTAGACGGACACCATATTGTTTTGGGTTTTTATCAATTGCAAACGTGCAGTTCCAGAAGTAAGCATTGAAAGAAAACAAATCAGTTCTCACTTTATGGTGAATGGATGAATGAATAGTTGAATAAATGATCAGAGCCTTGAATGTATTTGGTACACAGTAATGAAAGAAAAAAAAATGTAGTGTGTTTTCATATTTGTCCCAACTTTGAACTTAGGTTCATATATCTTTTATACTTAGCCTGTCAAGCTATAGTTGTTCACAGTCCACAAGAAAAGCAAAATTGAGGCTTATTCTAGATCTTCAAGAATTTTTTTTTTTCTAGATATCACACAAAAAATGTTTAAGTGCCTAATAGAAATATTTTGCTGACAGAACTGTGTCTGAAAAATTCAATGCTAAAATGAATATAAAAAATGAACAAGTTTCGCAAGTACGATGTTTTAAGCAGACTTTTCCTGTGTCCTTTCTGTGTAAACAATCAGAGCACTAACAGGCAAAAATCAGTCTACTTCAATGTTTTTTATTTACAATCATCTCAAACATATGAAAACTAGACTGTTTTTGTTGGTGACATTTTAAATTTCTTTCAACTTTTTCAGACATTCAGTATGTACATCCTTTGCACATTCAGCATTTGATGTTTGATTTATTTTTAAGGACAGGATTAATTGATTCTGACTTCTCTTTGATGGGACACAGAAAATGGTGTTTGTTGTTGCTGATTCTGGTCATAAGCATTGGGGAGGAACAAAGTAGGAAATTGTCCAAATGAATAGGTGAGACTTGCCCATAGAAAGCTGGCACAGGTTCTTGAACTAGTGTTCCTCTGTTCTCCTCCAAGCCTCAGTAGACAGACATACTTTCTCTTCAGGATCAACGAAAGAAGGGTTGTCACTTGGGATTAACCCTGGGGATTGCTACGGTAGCCAGCCTTGTTCGTCAAGTTTGTCTTAACATATAATTGGTTGGTTTTTCTTTCTTCCTTTCTTTCTTTTGTGCTTTCCATTGTGGAATTATATCCTGTACTGGACTGCTACAAGATCATGAAGATCATGATGTGGAAGATGTGAGATTGAACACAAATGGGAGAAATGACTAGAGCAAAATCAGTACTGATATGAAGGGTGTAAGATCAAGAAAAGTTAATTGGCTTGACCATCTCTCAGTCATTGTGTGTGTGTGTGTGTGAACACATCCTGAAAGGCCGACGTGTGTGTGTGAACACATCCCGGAAGGCCCACACGTAATGGATCAATAACCAAGAACCCGGTGTTGCCACCGGGAGATGGAAAATGGCGTGTGTGTGGGAAGGGGGTGTAATTTGCCAAGAAGTCGGCACAGAGCCAGCTGTGCTCGATTTAGATTTGCCCTGTCCCACTTTCCGACCAGGTCAGGAATGTGGGTCATACTGGAAAGTGGGTCAAGTTGAAAGGTGCTGGACGGGGAGGATGGAAAGATGTTTGTCAAGGCTTCATCACTGGCAGTCAATGCTTTTTCTGTTTACCAGTCTCGCCCTCTTTCTGTGTCTGTCTGTAGCTGACCATTTATTTGATTTCCGTAGAAATGTCATCAGCAATTCATCAGTTAACCTACCATTCATTTGGTTTTCTTGTTGCTTATGTGTGTATCCTGGATAATTACCATAATTGTACCTATTAATTTATGCATGTATTCTCATACTTGCTTCACCTTCTTTCTCACCTTCATCTGAGTTAAGTATCATCGTTGGTTTTTATTAAGTTTTAACCCCTGCTCTCTTCTAGTAAGTGCAACCCTTTAACTGGAAACGTATGGAATTTTACTGACAGATGGTTATTTTCTTATAAGGCATGATTACTGCACTGATTACCTTATATCTTAAGGTGTCAGAGTTGTGAATCGTGTGGCGTAGCTTGCATTAAAGTTTTGACCGTTTGTCATACAATATTGAGCAAAATGTGCAGACAGTTCAGTGATGGTTTTATAACTTTATTACCTGTCATTATGAAACGCCTTAATTTTAACGCATCTGTAATGTTATGCCCAGTTTTTAATTTCGTCACTCCTGGTCAGTTTGCAGCAGTATGAAACGAAAATTATCGTTACAGCACAGGTTGTGGTTGTACGCTTTTCACGGAACAGCCGAGCGACATTACGTCACGAGTTTAAAAAAGCCTCATTCCCCCCCTCTCTCTCTCTCTCTCTCTCGCTCTCTCACCCCCACCCCACTGCCACAGTGACCCAGTTTCACGTAGGCGGTGTGACCTGGCAACATTTGGGCGACAGCCAATCAGAATTCTCGAATCGCCCCTTCACAAAACCCGCATGTTAATGAGGACAATGTAGGTTAGTAGTGCCACGCAGGTTTGGGCCAGTGAGCTCGGCTTGCCCGTCGGGGCAGCTTGAGCACACTGGAACTCGGGAGATGAAGATCACGGAGACATGGATGATCAGTTGGAAAAGTGTTCAGTGACTTTGCTTCGCCAGCCCTGTTCGATTCGAACGATTTTCATCAACTGTGAATGTAGTTCTTCGGCAGCATGCTTCTCGCCAAGTTGTGCAAGCCAGCAGACGAGAAATTGCTGACTTCAGAGGTTGACGTAACCCCATTCGTTGATTGGACAGTTGGTGGGTGGTGGTGCCGTCGAAGCTGTGTACGGGAGCAGCTGATAATGGCTGGTTTAGCTTTTGCAACAAGAGTACCGTTTTCACGCTTGAATTGTTCGTTTATGTTGCCGGTTAATTAACAATCTACAATGCACAGTTGGTTCGGCATTTCTTCGCCATTCTCCTAATCAGAGTTGACTTTTAGTTCGTGTTCGTTTTTGCACTTTGCACCAGAGTTGAGTGAGACGGCAGTAGTGACACAATTAGCCACCGACATGAACTTGGTAACCAGTCCCAGAGCTCCCGTCATGACGAGGAACCATCATGGGAAGTGTAGCGAAAATGCCGGTGCCAGACAGTACGAAGCTGAGCCCCCTGTGCATGCAGCATTCCACAGTTTGGGCCAGTCGCCAGAAAGCAGCTCTGCACACGGAAGACCTTTCCATTCGGGAGGCTGTAGGGGGGTCGAACATCTCCCGATCGCAAATTGCCAGATCCAGCCCGCGCCAAAGCACATGACCCGTAGAAGGTACGCTTTTTTTTCTTTTCTTTTTTTTTTTTAATGTATCTGTGGCTGTTGTCTGTAGAGTTTCATAGCTGCCGATCTGTATTGTCTCTGTGCCATGTTTTTACTTCTCTTGATTTTATTGTAAATGTTTGCAAGTTCCATTGACTGCACTTCTCGGTAGGCTTAGTCACTGGGGCAAGTAGGAGCTTGCAGATGACCCAGCTGGGAATCTCACTGCACTCGGTTTTTGTTTCCCTGTTCGTCGCATGCTGATTGCAGCAAACCAGAGGCATCGAAGCCTTTGAAAGCTAGATAGCCTCATTTCAAGTCAATGTCAAGGAAAAAAATCTTGGGGGAAAAAAGTTTCCGGCGATCCACATCGTCCAGTTTGGTAATTTTTCAACCCCGCCCAGTTGAAAAACAAAAAGTATTGATTGAAAATGAATAGCCTAGTATGCGTACTTCGAAAATAGGGACTTGATTCATTAAAGTGAATTACTGGCATCGCCGGTGAGAGAACGGGAATGGGGGAGAGAAGAGTGGTTCGGGTGACGTTCGGCACATCGATTTTCTCCCTGCCACACATTCCGCGACCCAGGAGCTGCGTGCGGCAGATTCGCCTAGGGTTAGCGGCGGAGGAGAGGGTGGAAGGGGACGGGAAAAGAACAGCTCAAGTGTGGGGAAGGAGAGATCGAGACAGTTAGGTCACCGATCTTGTCAGCGATTGGCTAAAACTGGGTCAGTCATGCCCATGTTGGTAAAAGTGCACACGTATGTGGGTCAGCACTGCACGGGTTAAAAAGAGGGGCGGGGCTTTGACAGACAGAGAGTGAAACTTGTGCAAGAGACGGACCTTGGATGATCGATGGCTGCTGACCATTGGTTAATAGTCAGCATCGAGTGCTATTTGCCAGTGCTTGTATTAGAAGCGACTACCTGTTCCTTCACACTCCCTCCCCACCCTCGCCCCATCCTCTCCTCACCCTCTCCTCCGAACTTCTGATTTGTTCGGGCAAGACACAGAACAACTAATTTAACCGTTTATTTTCATGTAGCCTGTTCATATTAGATTTCCTTCTTTTGTCCTCCTCCACCGTCTTCTTCTTCATTGTCATCTTCTTCTGTCTATTTTCCCCTTCTTTGTGGATAAATCAGATCATTTGTCTCATTTTTTTTCCAGCTCCTTTTTAACATTTTTACCAACCAAATCATAGATGGGAAACAACCAACCAAACTTTTTGGGTTGGAACAATTTTAGGAAGTCATGCATTTTATAACCAGTCAACCGGAGGCAACATTATGCTGAGTGAATAGTTGTTGGGAGAAAAAAGGATAAGGAATGTGAAACATGTTCGCATAAGCATTGTGGTTTGCTAGACTCAGAGCATATGTGTGGACATACACTGAAAAAGGGATGTAAAAACTGTGGAAATGCATACATGGACATTTCTTATGTTGGGGGAAAAAAGGAACTAACACGCTTTTTCCTTTTCATTCACACAGATGGTGACCACATAACGTGAAGGGATAGCAGTTCAGGTGTTTGCATTTAGTATGTTTCATTTTAGTTGACCTTTTTTTGACCAGTTTTTGACCAGTATGTTTTATCTTTTGTGAGAAACATGGACTCTCAGTAAACTATTTTCCACAGACCCTCTCACATCCCTGATTGAAGGTAAACAGCAAGCATACACCCAGAACTTAGCAGTTTCAAAGATATACTTCAGTGACTTTGTTTTGGTATATGTTTTCCTGCGAACATTCAGTTTAATGTATCAACCGTATGGCTTTTGTATAGCAAGAACAGAATGCATAAATATGAACCAGAACTGAAGTGTGGGGTAGTTTTCTTCTTCTTTTCATACACTGTAAGTGATGTATGAAAATGGAAAATGCACACATCCCGAACATTTGCCGAGGTTTGAGCTGGTTGATCTACATAAAAAAAGAGAAGCATCACATTTTATGTTTGAAATGGTCCTGCTTGTTGAGGCTGACTCTGTAATTGTTCTTGATATGCCATGTAGTACAAGTACTTTAGCTTGTAAGCTGCCACTTGAGTTGAACTAAAGCAGGATCAGTATTTCTGCTCCCCCCCCCCCCCCCCCCCCCCCCCTTGCCATCCAGGGCACCTTCATTCTGCCTTTTCTTTGTATTTATTATTGCTTTGGCCTTCTCTTTGATTCTTGCATGTTTTGTGTTTGTCATCATTTGTTACCTGTGTTTTGTTTGTTGCTTTGCTTTACTGTTTGTTCTTCTGCCCCACCTCTACATCTCAGTTGTACTACTTTGATAGAAGTTCATTTTATCATTTTGTACTTTTTTTTTTATTTGGTTATGTATGCGTTCACCAATAATCCCACTGGTACGTGTACCATCTCCTCAAGGTGTAGTTAAGAACATGTGTTGATATGTTTGCTATCTCCTCAAAGTCTAGTTAAGAACATGAGTTCATTGATGTTATTGTTCATGTGATGAACTACCATTTTGCATGACGGCTCTGTCAAATCCCGAAATCAGTACCAATGCATGTGTACAGTCTGTGCATTCTCTTTATCTTTTTCTGATGTGAGACAATTTGTGAATGAAATCATTTGCAATGAAGTTATAAGTTGTGTTGCAAAGTATATTTTCATGCATGGTGACATATGTAAATATGAATTAATGCATGTGAATTAAAACATGTAGTTTTAAAGTGGGAACTACTCTCAGCATGTCTTGTCTTTCTCTTTTCTTTTTATACTTATAGTTACACACTCTCTGTCTCTCTCTCACTCACATATGCACACACACAAATGTGCGCGCACGCGCACACCACACACACACACACACACACACACACACCACACACATGCACACACATATGTATATTCACACACACACACACACACACACACACACACACACACACACACAACACAACACAACACAACATAACACAACACACTACACACACAATCATACCACACAGACACAGACACACACAGTTGCACATACCACACACACACACACACACACACACCATTCTCTGAACAGAGGGAACCAACAGGAAGAAAAAAACACGCAACAGTAAACCAACAGATGGTAATCGTTTCCAGTCTGAGCACATGCCTGCACAAAGCCAGCCTGTCATGCAGGCACTGTAATCTTTGTAACCTGCTGACATTAATCAGTATCTTTGTTTGACATTGGCTGTGGGGGTCTCAATGCTCCATAAGTTCTTTTACCTACTGTAGGAGCTAGGCAGTGAAGTGGACGTACCTGTGTGAACTTTGCTAACTTTATGAGGTGAGCAGTCACTCAGGCTGTGCTTTCAAAGTAAGTCTAGGTTGTTGGTTGGAAGTGTTTTTATTTTTATTTATTTCCTTTTTTTTATCTATGGCATAGAGCATGATGATGAATTATGATGAATACATAACTAGTTTCATTTTTCTTGCAATGGACATGTTTTTGTTTTTGTTTCTTTAAGAGTTTGGGAGACAGCTGTAGATCAGTAGATATTGCTGGAGTGCATGGTTGTATGTAAAATCTTCTGTGATGAATTTGCCTCGGTCAGTGAGTGTACTGATGCTTTGCTTGTAGTGTTGTAGCATGTGTTAAACTAGTGCACAGTCCTGGCATGTGTTGACTGGTGCACAGTCCATTCCTAGAACACACAGCTGTAGAAATAGAAAAACGCCAGGAGTGGTTTGATACCTCTGAAATACCGCTTGAGTGTCAAGGGTTAACTTTACTCAAACATTAAAGAGTTTGTTCAGAATTGGTATTCTTTCTCTCCCCTCTCTCTTTCTCTCTCTCTCTCCCTCTCCCCCTCCCCCCCCCCTCTCTCTCTCTCTCTCAAGCACATGTGCATTCATCTGTGTGCACACACCATGCAGCTGGGCAGGCGGGCAGGCACACATATACACACACAAACATAGGGTCATGCAATGCTCAACACACAAACACAAAACACAAAACACACACACACACACACACACACACACACACAACACACACACACACACACTCACACACACACACACACAACACACACACACACACTCACACACACACACACACACACACACACACACACACACACACACACACACACACACACACACTCTCTCTCTCTCTCTCTCTCTCTCTCTCACACACACACACACACACACACACACACTCACACACATACTCTTATAGAACAGGCATGCACACGCACTTGTACGCACATACACACATGCATGCACGCACACACTGCAAGGCTTTAATGAACGTGTCACAGCTGAGAGACCTTGTGGCAATGTTGCAACGAGGTCACCAAGGAACTATTAGTTATCCCTGACTGGGCACGTTGGCAGCTTGTTAGTACAGTTGGTAGCAGCAAGCCCATTCATCTCTTGTAAAAATTTTCTGGCTGTGTTCAGCATTGGGGGATAGGGGTGGGGGAGAGGAAAAAGTAGAGAGGAAAATAGAGCAATACAGGTGCACACACTTTGCTTCATGTGAATGTGTTCACACACACACACACACACACACACACACACACACACACACACATTTGCATTCGCTGGCTGTCTCACAGACATATTCGCAACCACTTTCAAGGTGAAGTGTGACACACTCGTGTCAAATGTCAGTGAGAATACCAATAGCACCTTCGTGACATGAGAAATGAGAATGCTGCTTAATTTTCAGTGCACTTCATATCTATACAGCCATCCTGTAAATGCAAAGCTGGTGCATAATCAACAGAGCTTCAAAAGAAAAAAAATGGCTGTCCTTTCCTTCAACCCCTCCCCCCCCCCCCGACCTCCTTTCCTACCCATCATCTCCCTGTTCCCACAGTTGAACTCTTCAGCTACAGCTGTCTCACTTCCCAGTGGTGGGAGAACTGGAGTACATGCAACAGTTTTGTTATTCACTAGTTAACCATGAGCTTTGTAAGTCCATCAGTATCATTGTTCAACATAATTGTCCTATGCATTGTACAGTCTTGTGTTGTTGATGGAAATGATTTTTTCCTAAAATGCTTTTGTTAAAGGAAAAAAAAAGGGCGAGAAGAAGATAGAAAAGGAAAGCTTTGGAATGAATCTGTTAAAACTTGTGTTTGTAAAGTTTTGTGGAGAGGTTGATTCGTGTACATTTTATCATTGATGCATCAGTTAAGATGTTTGTTATTCTGATTTCTGTGGTGGTGTTGCTTTTCTCATGGAAAATATTTTATACTGTTTAAGTATGAATGTTAAAGAAATGTTCAAGCGGGTTTGAATGCACAGCTCTGTGCATGACAGCAAGTTTGGTGCAAATGAAGACAGTTTTGGGCTGGACTGTGATTAAATTTGTGTCAAGGTACGCACTGATAAGTCCATTTTCAGGGTTTTGGGAGGCTGTCTAAAATGTTTAATGTAATTATCTTCATTCCCCCCCCGTAATGTGGAGTGCAGTGTTGTCAATTCGATCCCCCCCCCCCCCCCCCCCCCCCCCCAAAAAAAGTAACTTCGACGTTGAATACATAGGAGTTTTGTTTTCATGTGATCATTTAGACTGGACCAGTGTGCCTTTATATTGATATTTCACTCAGATTGCAATGTAATGTATTGGGACTGATATGATTCAGATCAGCCTTTTTTTTCTTTCTTGTTTCTGCTGCCTGTTTGCTTATCCCCTCCCCCCCCCCCTTTTTTTTTTATTGCCTTTTTTAAATAAAAAATAAACTTTAATGTTAAGTTTAGCTGCAGATGAAGCCAGTAATTCTACACTTACTTCCACAGAAGTTCACCTTTTACAATATTGTTGTCTTTTTTATTTACTGTTGTAGCATTAATTAATCAGTCAGACAGGGAGAAGGAAGATGAACAGCATGTTTGACAAGTGTGCACTCACAGAGAACTTCTCTCATATGGCCTAACAGAATTAAAAAGTTACGACATGCTGTAGAGATGGGAACTTCTCTTATATGGCCTAATAGAATTAAAAAGTTAGGACAGAGAGATTTAAACCCTTAGTGGCTTCATATACCGCTCCATGTCAACCTCTTGCAAAGTATGGCCAGTGTTTTTGCACCGCAACATGACTTCAAGCAAGAGTTTGACACAGTAGTCATCAGCCAAACAGGGAGTGTAATGAAGACCCCAGATTTTCATGCGAAGTAACAAAACTGTTGTTCCAATATGTTCACAGATGGCGTACAGCACAAGTGCAAGGAACAGCAGCATAAAAGAAGGAGTGCTGCTTGGTATGGGCAACCCGCTCCTGGACATTACAGTCTACAGCGACGAAGCCTACCTGAAGCATTACGGCCTTGAAGCCAACAACGCAATCATTGCCGCGGAGAAGCACCATGAGATGTTCCATGACATGGTGGAAAACATGAACCCCATTTACATTGCAGGTGGCGCCACTCAGAATTCCATCCGTGTGGCTCAATGGCTGCTGCAGGTTCCGGGAGCCACCACCTTCTTTGGAGGTGTGGGCGATGACCCTTTCCGCCACATCTTGGAAGAGAAAGCAAAGGAGGTTGGGGTCAACATCCACTACCAGGTGCATGCTGGGATGCGGACCGGGGTGTGCGGAGCCATCATCACCGGGGAAGATCGCTCGCTGGTAACAGAGCTTGGGGCAGCAGAACTTTTCACTGAAGATCACTTGCACAAGGAGGATAACTGGAGCTTGGTGGAGAAGGCGAGCTTCTTCTACATTGGGGGTTTCATTGTCCCTGTCAGTCCTGGCGCTGTGCTTAGTGTGGCTCGCCACAGTGCTGAACAGAGCAAAACCCTAGTCATGAACTTGCATGCCACTTTCGTTGTCAGCATTTTGCCGACCCATCCCTCGGTCTCATGCAATATGTGGACATTTTGTTTGGCAATGGGGATGAAGCTAGGGAGTTTGCTATCCAGGCTGGCTTCAAGACGGATGACATCAGGGAAATTGCGCTGATGACAGCGGAGTTGCCCAAGGCAAACGCCGCTCGACCTCGCATGGTGGTCTTCACGCAAGGCAAGAAGCCCACTGTGGTGGCCTATGGTGGAGAGATTAGGGAGATTCCTGTTCAGCCCATTGACCCTAGCCTTGTCAAGGACACCAATGGTTGTGGGGATTCCTTTGTTGGGGGCTTTTTGTCTCAGCTTGTGCAAGGTGGCTCTGTTGACGATTGTTTACGTTGTGGCTCCTATGCCGCTAAGGTGGTTATACAAAACTATGGCTGTACCTTCCCTGAAAAACCAGACTTCTCTTAACTGGGTGGGCTGTGCATCTGTCGTTCGTGTGTTGGGTGTCTTGTTGAATTGTTGCGTTGAATCCTGAGTAAAGAGCCATTGCTCACAGCAGGAGAGTGTCTAACCTTTTAAGTGCCTGGATTATTAACTTTTTAACAGTCATTTTTACCGTTTTGTTCCCCATGCTAACCCTGTCTGACCAGTACAGTGAGTAAAGTATATTTTGTCAGTGTAATTAACCTTTTAAAAGTAATTTTTACAGTTTTGTTCTCCATGCCAACCCAGTCTGACCCGTACAGCGAGTAAAGTATATTTTGTCAGTGTAATTAACCTTTTAACCGTAATTTTTACCATTTTGTTCCCCATGCCAGCCCAGTCTGACCCATGCAGCGAGTAAAGTAACATTTTGTCTGTGTTTTCCCTTCCCATTTTTACAATCAGATTAATGTGAACAGAGTCAAATGAATGTGAAGAAGAAATTGTGTGCTACTGCTTGTCAAAGCTTTTTAGGGACTGGTTTGTTGTAGTGGGGGTGTTTGGGGTTCAGCCTGTGAGAGGAACAGCGGTGTAGCTACCAGGAATGCTCATCCTGCCTGTGATCTGTATATTATGGTTAATTCATGAAGGTCAGCTGTATTTTTAACATTAATCTTTATATCGCTTTATTTTTAGTGGCAGTCTCCTTGTCATCTCTCAGTGTTCGGATCATATCAAAATGGTTCTGTTCATCGTGTACTATCTCTGACAACTGTTTCTGTATGTGAGCTAGTCCCAGTGTTATTCTGTGTGTGTGTGTGTGTGTGTGTGTGTGTGTGTGTGTGTGTGTGTTAAGATCTGTATGTGACGCTATGTTTGGTCATAATTTATGTATGTGTGTGCTTTTCATACCTAACAACATGAATGACAAATTTCTGTCAAAGAGATAAGACCATTTTGTACAGATCTCTTTTTTTTTTTTTTTGTTAATTGTATATTTACTCATGAAATAGGTTAATTGTTTCTTTTCTATTTTGCAGATCAAAAACATTTTAACTGGATGAAAGATAGTAGTTTGGAATTTAACCAGTTTGCAGCACATTAACTTCTTCTCCATGTAATGTAAATTGTGTAATCTCGGTCATTTAAAAACAAACAACAAACCAACAAAAATACTTATGTTTTTGCATAATTGTATTTCTCTCTTTTTATTTCTATTTCATGTTCATTTTAACGCACCAGCATTGAATAGAGTATGTATAAAAGAATTAGCAAAAAAAAAAGAGAGATTAACAATCAGACATCAAAAGGTAGTTTGCAATTTAACCAGTTTGCAATACATTTACATAGCTTTTTTTTCTTCCTGTTGTAAATAATGTAATTTCAGTCATTGCTAAAAAGAAAAACAAATTTTTATATCTCCACAGTAAACTTTTTTAATTTTCTGCTTATGTTTATTTCCATGTACGAACATTAAATGAATGATAGGATAGGATAAGAAAAGAGAAAACGGAAAAAAAAACAAACAAGAGAAATCAGTTTTAAGAGCAGGTTTTTTTGTTGTTTTGTTTTTTGACAAATGGGCTTGGGTGCTACTGTGAAAGCTGAGTTGGTTATATTTTTAATCTTTAGTTATTAAAGGCAAGCATGGCTAGATGTGGCTGCAAATCTTTACGTATTGAGACAGATGTGGCGAAATAAGGGTGGACGGAACACGGTACACTTCTGTCTTTTTTCCCTGTATAGTTTGCTTGCCTGTAGAACATACATTATTTAGTCATGAGAGGCTTGAAGTTTTACATCTATGGATGCAGATGTCCTCAAGCATTTAAAAAGGAAGTGAAGCTGGTGACATGAAGAAGAGGAACTGTCAGAGATGTAGAATTAACAAGCAGCTGAATGAATTCATCATAGGTTTGATATTCATGTTTGCAGTACTTTATCAATTTCACTGGGTGTAAATGTGTGTCAAAACAAAAGGTGAAGATGTTGACAAGATGTCCATAAAAAATGAAATGACATTTTTAGATAGAGTACCTTTTAGGACTGAAAAAGATCCAGTAACATACTTGTTAGGTGTTAATAAGATGCAGAAGCTGCCATTTCTGTAGGGGGTGGGGTTGGGGGTTGGGAAAGGGGGTAGATTCGTGAAGAGATGTTTCACTTGATGGATGGGACTAGAAGTCACGGAAATAAATGGCTTGAAGAGGTAATAGATTTTGTGAACAAAGCTAATGTGGTTGACAGCAGTGTGTGCGTGTGTGTGTGTGTGTGTGTGTGTGTGTGTATGTGTGTTTTAAGTAGACATGGGATTATAAGTTGAGAAATATGTTATTTATAAAAGATGTTTTATTCGTAAGATGACGAATCTCTGCACGCACAATGAACGTATACATTGGTAAGGGAGTTCTGACTTGAGTTTGATCTTGTCTGTGTGTGTGTACTCGTATTTAATTGCACATGCCCATGTGGGATGGGGGTGAGGGGCTGCATGTACGTGTTAACATCTTGTTGCCTAAGGAACAAAAGTCAAGATTTAAACAGTCTTTAGCGGAAAGCTCTTCCGTGGGAACTGTTTGTCAGTGTGGAGACCTTTCAGGGAACTGGTACAGCCATAAATCAGTATAGCACCTTGAGCAGTGACTGCTGACAGCACCACACATAGCAGTGGGAGAAGGAGAAGGAGCCTAGCTGTTCTTATCAGGGCAAGATGCTGTAGCAGCTTTGGTGTAAGTTTCCCGTGCTGAAACGCCTGAATGAGAAGAGAATGTGCTTGTTGAAGAGTTGGTGGGAGATTTTAGCTGGGTGATGCTTTTGATGATTGCCTGTCCCCAAACAGGCTTTGTTTTTGTTGTTTGTTTATTTATTTTTTTATCATGAGAAAATTTCATCAAAAGATTCTTTCAGGGGATGTTTCATATTGTCAGTATTGCTGCTGGTGAATGGAATGTATGAAAGCTGAGAGAAAGTGTTACATAAACAAGGATGTGTGATTTCAGAAAGTTTAAAGTCTTTTATGGTTTTTGCGTGAAATATTGTAAAAATACTTTTTTTTTTTTAGAAAAATATGGTTTATTCTTCGTTTTATTATTGTACGGTATGCTAACATTGCTTTGAGTGCAAAGGGATTGCAAGGACTGAATGCTGACAAAAGAAGAAAAACGAGAAGTTGTGTAGGTGAAACATGAAGAGCTAAGTGTCGGAGAGAGCATCAGAAGCAATGCTGTGATATGTCACACAAGCACCAGGTGTAATCTTCATATGTGTTGAAGCTGATAACAGGTATTCACGCCCACTCATGTCCATTTTCGTCCCTTTAAAATCGTGTCTTTGGAAGATTTTGTGTAAAGAGCAAAGGGAGAAATGGAAAGGGGAGGAGGAAGAGGATGTGTGTTGAGCTTGACATACAGACTGAAAAGAAAGAGGAATGCTGAAAAGATCTATGCATTGCCATTAGGTTGTCAATCACTGATTGTTGTGTAGAACAATCATGTCTGTTGAAAAGGAAAAAAAAAAAAAAGCAGTTTGTACAGTGGTGCATATATGTGTGTTTGGTGCATGCATTGAGATGTGCTCTTCGTTGCATGATGTCTTTTATCACTGTGGTCTGATCAACATGTTCAGAAGCAGGCCGATTTAGTGAAGCCAGTCACAGGGTTAGTGATTCACATTGGAACAAACACACTTTTTCTCCTATGGTCAAGTGCTTCTGTTGCTAAAGCTACACATCTGATTAGCTGCAGATCTATACATGAATCAGAAGAAGATATGGAAGTCAAGCCAGTTCTTGGCAGATGTGACATTGAACATTTTCAGACCTACCTCTCGGTGTCTCTTGCCACTATCAAATATCACAGCCAGTTTGCTGGAAATATTAAGATGGTGACGATCCATGGAGAAACAGCATAGAGGGGAATGTGTGAAGTTTTACAAGAGTCGTTTTAGCTGGCAGACGCAAGTGTGAAGATTGCACCCGTTGTTTGAGGTGTCGGGTCTGTCTCGGCCAGGGAACAGACATTTGTATGTGTCTTGTCTCCCAGTGGTGCGAGACACAAAAGACCAGCTCAAGCCTGCCAATGGATGAGCACATCCTGTGCTCCTGTGTACAGCTGCACTGTGCTTGACAATTTGTCCTGCTTTGTTGTACAGATTATGTATGCTGTATGTGTTCTGTTGTGTACTGTTTTTGGTTGAGTTTAGATTTGAAGAGCATGGTTTGGTTAAGGATTTTAACATATTGCTACAAAGATGTTTTTTTATTATTATTATCAGAAGCAGTTGTAACAGTATTTGCCTACTTATTGTACATGTATTTTTTCATGGTTTGAAAAGGGATCTTGGATGTTAATTGATATTCTTGGTTTTTGGTGTCTGTTACACTAAATAAGTATCGCATTCAAATCAGCTGTGAGTGTTATATGATTGAGGACAATTCAGCTGTTGTCACTGTCTGTGTGTTCAAGAAGAGTTGAAAGACACTATGTTGTGGTTAGTAGGTAAGGTGTTGGGAAAACCTTTAAAGACTGCTACTTAAAGGTCATGAACAAAGTCATAGCCGTACACAGGCAACTAGCTTTCCTCAAAGTAGTGACAGAGAAATCATTTATAGATGAGCTGCACGGATCCTTTCTTTTTTATTCATTTATTTTATTTTTATTTTTTTGTTTTGTTTTTGAGGGGAGGATATTTATTTTCAAATGGTACTTTTCCATTTTGTGAGAAAATTGTTGTCCAGCAAGTTTTCATTTGAACACTTTATACACAAACAGTTTATAACATCTTAAAGAGCTTTTTTTGTGTGTGTGACTATGAGTCATTAAATCTCCAAATTTGGGAGATACTCTACAGCTATGCTGTTCGTTTCCCTTTTTTTTTCATTTGAAAAGCACAGTTTAAGTCTGATCTTACAGGAAACTATTTCTCTGCATAGAAATTGCCAAAATTGCTGATTGTTGTGATTTTAATAATCTTACGCATACACATATGGAAATTTAAACATGGGGAATGAACTATGTTTGGAATTTTTGTGTGAAATCTGAATTGTCAAGAATAATTATTTTCACATTCCTGGATCTAGAATAAGCTGTAGAACTGAGGAGGGGGGTGTGTGTGTGTGTGTGTGTGTGTGTGTGTGTGTGTGTGTGTGATTGTGTGTGTGTGTGTGTGTGTGTGTGTGTGTGTGCGGTGTGTGTGTGTGTGTGAAGTCTATAGACTGCAGAACACTGCAGGTTACTGCCAGTACACTTTTTTTTCTTTTTCAATCTTTAGCCCTATCAGTGGTAAGTTAATTGGCAGTGCAGATGCTTAAAATCTGGTGGTGCACTGACTCAGAGGATCATTGAAGTCACTGGAAATATGAGTTTTGTGAAAATGGACATCTGACAAACTTAGGTTGTGAATGTCATGTCAGATCACTTCTTGTAATTTGCCAATGAACTTTTTTTTCTTCATTATGCTCACAGACCGCTTCTTTTTGTTTTGTTCTGTTGTCTGTCCAACAGATGAGACTGACTGTCAATCTATTCCATTCCTTCACTTGTGACTGACTGTCAATTTTTGCTGTTCTGACTGCCCTGATATGGCCCTTTGGGGTCGGCCGGGTTATAAGTAACATGAAATAAAATGAAATTCCATTCTTTGTTAGATGCTTGTCCGTCAAATCGGTTTCTGTTGATAAAATCTCAATATCTTTAAAAACATTCTTTTGAAGCCATGACACATATCTATCCAGCTGGTCTCATAAAATGTCTTGATTTCTGAGTGGATGATTGAAATACTACTGCATGAGACCGCTACATTCAGATCATGAGAACTGATTCATCATTGTATGTACCACTTTGTTTGACATCATGATCATGTGTATTGATTTAATGTCATGATCATGTGTTTTGAGTGTAACTCTAGATCTGACGACGTAGTAACATGACTAGCAGACTGTCTCATCATCAAAAGCATGCAAGAGGTCTTACATGATGGAATCTACATAGTTTTCATTTTGAGCATTAACCAGATAATCCACGCTCAAAAGAACTAAGTGGGTTTGGTTTTCTCCCGACATAGCACAGGACTGTTGAAGAACAGAAGTGAATGAGCATGACCTGGTTTCATTTCACATGAAGAACATCTGTTTATTGTATGAATAGTTTGTTGGGTAGTTGGGAAGATGTCAGGGGCACACACATTGAGGCAAGTGCAGGCTGCATCTTTCAGGGCATGCCCCAGTGAGAATTGTAGTTGACATTCTGCTGCTCATGTTTGACTTTCACCTAGATACTGGGCAAAGCTGTGACTGTTACATCTTCTGTGTTGTGTCCAAAAAAAATCTATATTTAGACCCAGAGAAAATGATTTGATTACAGCTTACATGGTTTGTCACTGGTCAGCTATGATTGAACATTATTGCACAGTGTTGACTCCAGCTTGTTCCCATTTCTGTACTCTTTTTGTATGTCAGGAAAGGAAACGTGCGTGGTATCGTTAACTTTCAGTTTCCTTTAAAAGGCAACGTTGGCTCACTGGGAAATGAGGAGAACAAGAGAAGCCAAGATCATAAAAGACCTCTAGACATGTTTTGATGGCTGACGATGGAAGCGGTCACAAGACGGTGACAAAAAATGGCAAGTGCAGACGTTTCTCAGCGACTTCATCTGTTCACAGCTACCAGAAGTTGATTTGCCCATGGTGCTATTCCATCATGTTCACTTCAACTTCTTCTCGACTTGGGTTTTTATCTCCCAACGTTCACACATGTAATTATACATAGTTTTCACTTGAATCTCTGTTCACAGTTTCTGCACATTTCCTAGGATTGACACGGATGTAGTGTACACATATGTTGATATGCTGTCATTTATGTGAATTGGGGAATGAATGCATTAAAGAAGTGGATTTCAGGTCTTGATGGTAGAATACTGGGTCATCATCATCATCAGTTTAACATACCAAATCAGAGACTAGTTGTGTTAATTTCTGTCATGATTTTGAAAATAAAAGTGCTTGCTTTAGTTTTACTTATATAAACAAACACCAATGACTTTTGTATGAAATGAAAAAAAAACTAAAGTAAACTGAAGATGCATAGATTTCAATTTAGTATGTTTCTTCAGTGTATAACTTAACAGAATGATTTGAAAATGAGATACAGAATTACGATGAATCTGACCTAGCTGTTGGGTCATTGTCTGTCTGCTTGTACATGTTTCTTTCATATTTAAGAGCCAGTCAGTCTTCCTGCAAATAAAATGCTGTGAATACTGTGGGCACAAATCTGTCTGTTCGTTTCAATTGTTTTTCTCCCTTTTTTTCTGCCTAAAGATTGATGATCTGATGACCTTTACCCTTCCAGGTTGCACACATTGACCCCTCTTTTCCTCCTCTCTGTCACTCATCCCCCTCCCCCACCCCGCCTCCAAATTTATGTATATGTTGCTCTTGAGCATATACCACAAATGTGCATATGTGTGTTGAAAAAAAATCTGATATACGGTTAATTACTATTTCTGCAGTGGATTTTTTTTTTCTGTCAATGGATATGGCACATTTAAAGGATTTTTTTTTTTCTGAAATGAATCTGTGGAAGAGTGTGAAATTCCTTCAGCCTTCTAGTCTACCAGGCAGCAGTAGCTGGCACCACTGCCACTGCAAAGTTGGAATTGCTAAGAACTTCCTCCCTGTGTACATAGCGTGCAGCCACTCAAGTCGCTTTGGTCACATGGATTAAATGTGTAACATTTCTAGGTTCAGACCTTCAGTGACTATGACACAGACAGCTAGAACATGAATATTAGATATGTATGCGTGATGACCACAGCATGCGATTACTTTTTTTTTTTTTTTAAATGTTGTCCCAAAATAACCCAGAACCTTCCCTGAAATTTCAGGATTGGGTAATATGAAACACTTGTTTTTGAAAGCAGATCGCTTATTATACAAGATCAGATTTTTATTAAAAAAATGACCTTCCAGATTTTATGTTCCTCTACTTCCCACCTCCACCCTCTCACACATCAGATGACACATCCAAAACAGAGAAGCAAACTTTGATGTCAAGATTCAATGAGAGGCAAATGCTGTAGCCAGTTTCAGCCTGAGACCATGTGACCAGAATGGCAGCCGGTATAGCAGCTCCGTAGGCAGCAAAACCATGTGTACAGACCAGGACAGATGGACATTGTAGAGCTTTCTATGACAGTGTACAGTTGGGAGTAACTGCCATCTTCTGGTATAAAAGGAAATGTTGCTGCTTCCAAGTAGACATTAATGGGACATGCATGAGAATTTGGGAGGGGTGGTGTTGGTGGTCAAGTTCTTTTGGTCTTCTGCGTCAAAAATTCGCATTGAATTGTACAAAGTACTGAGAACTAGCAGTTGTTAAATTTAAGAAAATGTGGGGAGGGCAGATTTTCTTTTCATTTAATATCAGTCCTTTGTGTGGTAATCCATCTTGTACAATAGTTGTAGATTGTGGAGCTTCTGACCTGACTTGGTAATAATTTGTATGGACCGTTTCTGTTCAAAATGTGATTACAAGTCACACTTCCATGAAGGGCTCCATCACTGAGAATTTTTGGTAGGGGTCTTGTTCATGAGCAGTTTTTGGTACCATACCAAAGTTACAAATGCGAAAACTCCGAACAATGTTCATATCATAATGTTCCTCTGTGGAATTGAAGGCATCGGGATCAGGGCCCATATTTGTTAGCATAGAGCTGGTTAATGTTCTGACTGGCAATGAGACTTGTGAAGAGGGAAAAAAACATGACATTCTGTGTGGATTTTTTGTTTGTTTTATTTTTAATTTTTGCAAGATGTTGAAAGTTCACGAGAACCCAATGTGCTTTTCTGCTTGAACTGGATCTTCACTCACGGCGCCCTGTCCTTACCCTCCCCACTCCCCCAGCCCACATGTATGAAACCATTGATCTAAACGGACCCTTTTCTTCTTTTCATCTCATACAATCTTCATTTATATGCTGTTGTAAAAAGTAATTTCAACGTGGGCTTCATGTTGTCAAGACTGGACACTTTAGCTAGAGTCTGTACTGGTGAACAGGTGTGACACAGTTTCTCAAGCAGAGCTCTGATTTGATTGGTATGTCATGGACAGTGAATCAAGTACTTTAAAACTTAAACAAAGTGAGTGTGGACAGTGTTTGTGGTGTTTATTTCATCACAGTACATTTCCAGTAGAGCTAAGTGTGATTTCAGTTGTGGACAGTAAATTTTTACTGGCGGCCATGACATCACTGTTGTTGGAATTTATTTGGCAGATGATTTATTTGTCGACAGTTTTCTGCTGTAGGTCATGTGCTTTTCGTAGTAACAGTGCTATAAAACGGTCACATGATCATTTATTGACTAGTTTTGAATTGTGTGAGCTTGTAGCGAAAGTCAAGAACAGTCATCATTGTAGGAAGAAAACAATCATACCCAGTATGTTTCATTTTGTATGGGTTGGCTAAAACTACCTGCGAGAATATTGCCTTTTATTTTGAAATATCAGATCTGTGATAGCCTTATTGATCTCGGTTATTGGTATTTTACTGATCATATTAGTTTCCAGGTAAGCCATCAACAGACAGTACATGTTACATTCATTTATAAGTATCATTTGTAAAAAAGATGACGGGATAGAAGGACATCCATCCTGGTGCATTGTAAAAGATGACAGGGTTGAGGATTTCTATGATAGTGCATTGTAAAAGATGACATAAGGTGACATGAGGGAAACTAAATGATATCTCAACACTCATAGAAAAATATGAGGGTGAACTAGTTGGATCTTTGGCATATCGGAGGATATGATGGTAAGCGATAGGTGTATTGAAGTCATGCCTGGCCGTGCATATCAGTCTGTCAGCAAGTACACGCTCATCAAGTTTGCACCTCATCTAACAAAGAATAACAGAAGTGAGTTTGCATATACCGTGTGCATCTTGTGGAAACACAGAATCCAGAAAGGGAATTGGAGTTAAATTTAGAAATGATGCCCCTTGACAAACTGGTAATTCACAAAAGTTGTAACTTTTTTTAGTGCCTCCATTAGTTAGTTACCCATCCACTAGATCTCAGATGTACAGGAACAGTTTCAGTCTAGGCTTGGTCTTGCCCAGGCCATCCTTGACAGTAAAATGAAATGCAGTAAGAATTCTAATAGTGATGATGAAACTTTGCCCAGGTTAAAAGAAAACTGTAGTTGACATTTTCAGAGTCTGGCTTCAAGTTGTTGAAAATGTTGTTATTCCCTTTCTATTTCTGAAGAATTTAGGGGAAAATGAGGCTGAAGTGGAAGAATGTATTGCAGGAACAATGTTGAAAAAGCAAACATACACTTGTAAGCATAGTCAAAAAAGTGGATGTACACTTGTAAGCCTTGGTGAAAAAGCAAACATACACTTGTAAGCATTGTTGGAAAAGTGAACATACACTTATAAGCTGTACATGAAAACCGTGTTAAAATTCAAAGCTGTATTTGATGTCAGTGAAACTTTTGCATGTTGACTACAATATTGACAATTAAACCGTGTTCCATTCTTGAAAAGTTTCAAGGCAGCATAATGTTGATTAACTGGCTACAATCATGATGCTGGTGGCAGATACACCTCTAAATTATTGCTGTTTGTCATTACATATGTTGAGTTACATGTAAGCTGCACAAAGCCTCGGTATTTGTTTCATTTGTTGTTCTGTTTTTTTGTGTGTTTTTTTTGTCCAGTCATGATTTCCAGTGTAAATACCATCTGGGCTCCAGTATCATTGTGGAGTTTTTAATTTTATTTTACCATCTGCAATGGCTCACTTGATGAAAGATAACAGGGACGTGCTGTCATCTCCGTCTGTCCATGCTTGTCTGCTTTCAGCATTGCCCATAATATGCAGAAATCATAAACGGTCCATGTCACCGGCACATTACCTTCTCTGTCCTCCAGTCTGACTGTGGCTGTTGCTCGGCAACTCGTCAGCAGAGACAGGAGGATGTGTGGAGGGTATGTGACGGGCGGACCTTTTGCGGATGAGATCCCGGTTGTTAACGTTCTCTCCCTATGCAAGGAACGCGGTTCTTTGTCTAGAGGGAATGTGCTTTCTTTCTCGGGGAAATACAACATCTCAAGGATTAGCTTTTCTCTTCTCGATTTGGTTGTAGAGTTTGAGTTCTGAATGTGTGATGGAGTAAAGTGGTTCTGCAGTTAATCTCCTCATGTTTGTCCCCATCATCCCCATGCCTCCAGTGTTTCTGGATTGTGCACATGTGTATGCATGTGTGTGAGGTTGGTTTTTTTTTTTTTTCTCTGTCTACTCTTGGTTTACCTGCTTCAAGTGGAAAAATGAGTAAGAATGCTTAAATTGTTGATAGCATCCTATGGTAGCAAGGTAGCCAATGAATAAGAAGTTTGTACATGGGAATAACAGGGGACAGTCAAATTGTGTTGAATCTGCTGTCAGATTCATTGATATATGATATACTTATGACTTCACGTTTGTATTTTAATGGTACAGCATGTGATAGCAGTTCAACGATAAACAACATTTTCCTGTTTATTTCAATTAACTGTATGAGAAGAAAGCTGGTGCTATTACGTTTCCAGTGACTTCATCATACACAACAGGCTTGTGACGAAAAATGCTAGTCAGATCACAGTGCTATTTGATTTTCGTTCATTTGAAGGATTTGGTTCTTCCGTATTTTGGATTCACATTCTTTACTATTGCATTGAAATGCAGATGGGATTGACAGTTTGTTGTGAAGAGATGAAAACTTTTTAGACATTTATAAAAGTTTTTTCTTTCTGTTTACAGCCCTGATGTGGCCCCTTGCGGTCGGCTGGGCTATAAGCAACATTATCTTTTTCTTTCTGTTCCATGTGGCAGTTTGGCTTTGGGTTTATTTTCTTTCATGCTTCGATTTTTTTCTGCTCTGCTTCTTTACTTGTTTGTTCATTTGATTTTTTTCCAGTTGTATATTTTTACTCATTATTAAGAAAGGATAATGTTTGTCTTCTCAAACACCCTTTTTTATATTTACACATGTTGTGCCAGAGTGTGACTGTTTGGCTCAAATTTATTTGGAGTATGTTTTGGCTTTTATCAGAGACTGGGATTGGGAAAAAAAAAAAAAGAAAACTTGCAGATTTTCAGTTGGTGTGTCGCTGCATGCAATTGTGAATGCACGGTCGAGTGTGTGGCTATTGATTGCATAGAGCATGATTTGAAAGAAAATGTTTAGATGAATCAGTTCAGTCAGTATGTAAAGAGTCCAACTAATGTGATTTTGAACTGCATGAAGTTAAGGGTTTGAGTCTTTGACACCATTTTTTCTTCTGTCAGACCTGTGGGAAAAGAGGACTGCATTGTTTCCCTTTGCTATGAATACTTGCGCATTTGTGATATCTCAATCATGGTAACATTGTTTGTTTCTGTGCGATATTAAAATTGGATGTGGTAGGTCAGGATCTTTGTCAGTGCCTGTCATTTTCATTTCTTGGCCATTGTAATACAAACTTGAAGCTGATTGTCAGTATAGCTATATGCATGCGTTGAAAAGCAAGCCTCAGCTAATGCGCACTAGCTCTCAAGACAATGGTGTGACTTGAAGCAGTATGACTTGATTGTCGAATGAAAAACTCCGTCATGTCAAAAAAAACAACAACTGCTCAGCACATTTAAATTGATCAGCTGCTGTATAGGTAGGAATGTTTGTTTTTGTTAAATCATGAATATTTATGTTTGAAAGCTGTCGAATGTTCTCTTAATGCTCATACTCGTAGTATAAACTCACACTCTGCAGTTCAGGATTGATGTTAAAACGCATGCATACCTGGAAATGTGTTGTAACCATGGATGTATTCAACAGTGTGCTACCTTCTGTCCAAATAAAGTTTGAAAAGAAAGAAAAAGTGTACCATTTTGTTTGCGAGTGGTTTGCATTTCTCTTCAATTTTTTGTCTTTCATGTCTTAGTATCTGCTACTTTACTGTTTTCCTCTGTCTTCCTCTCTCATCTTACACAGTCGGTTGCAGATCTCTTGATAAAGAAGTAATATTCCAAGGAATATGCAAATTACAATCAGTGTAAACTGCTGTCCGCATGCTTCCTGTCTGGGCTGGATAATGAATTCTAGATGAATGTGCAAGGGTCACCCAAAGTCACCAGCCAACCATGTTTTACCTCATCTTTCACCCAGATATTAACTCACTTCTCTGTCCTAACTGGTACACACTTCTAGAGGCACTAGCTCATCGACCAATTTGGGGAATGGAAAGGGGTGGGGTTGGGAGGGGTAGGGCCAGGGTTTATGCTGATATTTAATACATGTTGATCCTTTTCCATTCCGCTTTTGCTGAAGGCTGTGTCAGGCCAATTGACATAGGCTAGAACACCAAGGCTACATCAAAATGTTGTTATGCTCTGCATAGTTATGCGGGGATTGCCTTCAGTTGTGACAAGCTCCTAGCATAACATTATCAGTCTCCAAAATCCCCCGAAGTCGGACTGTGGCTGCCCATGTGGCGGGGTTAATTAAAAACATTCACACACGTAATGTTCTCATCCCCAGCTGATGCATTTGTACCATAGTGTTCAAGTACTTCGGCTGTTCGGATGACCCTGGAGTCTTTTTGCCAGGGTACAAAAACAACAACGATCCTTTTCCATGACTGACATGCAAGTGTTCATCACGAGTGATGTCACATTAGCATTTGCACACTAGTTGCATACCAGAGCAAATCGGTGGCTAGCACAGCTGTTCTGTAAAACATTCTTCTTAATTCATTTTTTTTTTTCTTTACTATCCCAACTTCTGTGCCACCTCAGAGGCAGTACACCCACGCCGCTCATTTCGACATCCTGTCCACAGCCACAACCCGGTCGGTCCTGCCGCAGCCCTGGCATTGTAAGTGTCAAGTTGTCAAGAGGCAACCCACCGGAGGAGACACTGCACTGCTGCCGAGTCACTTCGCTGATGTTCAGTGGTGCCTGTTTTGATCTAACGTACGCAGGACACCACCTACAAAGCTCCCTACTGACGACAAGGACACCACCTACAAAGCTCCCAACTGACGACAATAATTGCTTAGTTGCGGAGCCGGCGTGAGTGAGCTTTCACTCTGGAGGGTGCCACCACATCCGTCCAACGACAGCCCCCATGGACTTGCTGATACCGGTGACCCCGACGGAACCAAACCAAGGTCACAGACGTGGACAGGACATCAAAACTGAGGTCACCATGAGAGCAGGGCATGAAGGGCCACAGAATTTGAGACTTTTTTTTATGCTGATCGATGAGAATGAGGATGATTCAGATGATGCTATGGATTTCCATTTCGGTCTGAGACTGCATGATAGGACTGTACTGGGAGTCTGCAACGCTAACCATTTCACCATGGCGGCTAGTCTTAATTCATATTTAACTGGATATGCATTTGTGTGTTTGGTATCAAAGACCTTGGTACACATTTACAAGCAGTGACAAAAGCGCAGAAGTATCAGTCATGACTTCAGTCATGCTATTTCTAGTGCTTCGCCTTAACCTGGATGTGTATTTTTGTAGTTGTGAGTATCTTACTCATGATTTTCATAGTCCTGGAAATTTGTGTAGTTCTGACAGTTAAAAAAACTGTGAGTGTAGCTCACGAATATAAGTCAAGTTGTGTCTGGAGGAGAAGAAAAGAAACACCCGAAGGTGCTGGGGAGGACCCAGAGAAGCACTGTCTTTACCTGCCTTTGGAGCAGTCCTGTACCACCCTTGGAGGCCTGCGCTGTGTTGACGATGGGTACAGGCACGCACAGGACACTCCATTAAGATATCAAGGGACATAACCGCTCCTGAACAGAGGCAAATCAGACTACAGGATGCAACTCATAACAGCCTTAAAATAGCGTCCCCATGGGTGTACCAGCCCGTATTTCATGACTGCAG
The DNA here is from genome assembly GCA_033310375.1 of Conus canariensis. Taxonomy (NCBI): domain Eukaryota; kingdom Metazoa; phylum Mollusca; class Gastropoda; order Neogastropoda; family Conidae; genus Conus; species Conus canariensis. Next base: position 21,279,706 of record CM065722.1, read on the forward strand.
AACCCACCGGCAATAGACACCACCCTCCAGCTGCCGAGCACACCCCACAGACCCAACCACCCCTGCCCACGGACAGATGAAGACAGTGCCACTCCAGACACAGCCAAGCTTTCGCCATACGGTCTTATGTGCCCTCAAGAGAGAATCCAAAGTTGTAGTCTTTCCCACTGTCAACAGGACTTTCCCTGTGGTCAGTGGGTCTTTCCTCACCGTCACTGGACCTTTCTCCAGGGTCAGCCTAGTTAAGGCAAAGAAGAAAAGAAACACCCGAAGGTGCTGGGGAGGACCCAGAGAAGCACTGTCTTTACCTGCCTTTGGAGCAGTCCTGTACCACCCTTGGAGGCCTGCGCTGTGTTGACGATGGGTACAGGCACGCACAGGACACTCCATTAAGATATCAAGGGACATAACCGCTCCTGAACAGAGGCAAATCAGACTACAGGATGCAACTCATAACAGCCTTAAAATAGCGTCCCCATGGGTGTACCAGCCCGTATTTCATGACTGCAGAACCCACCGGCAATAGACACCACCCTCCAGCTGCCGAGCACACCCCACAGACCCAACCACCCCTGCCCACGGACAGATGAAGACAGTGCCACTCCAGACACAGCCAAGCTTTCGCCATACGGTCTTATGTGCCCTCAAGAGAGAATCCAAAGTTGTAGTCTTTCCCACTGTCAACAGGACTTTCCCTGTGGTCAGTGGGTCTTTCCTCACCGTCACTGGACCTTTCTCCAGGGTCAGCCTAGTTAAGGCAAAGAAGAAAAGAAACACCCGAAGGTGCTGGGGAGGACCCAGAGAAGCACTGTCTTTACCTGCCTTTGGAGCAGTCCTGTACCACCCTTGGAGGCCTGCGCTGTGTTGACGATGGGTACAGGCACGCACAGGACACTCCATTAAGATATCAAGGGACATAACCGCTCCTGAACAGAGGCAAATCAGACTACAGGATGCAACTCATAACAGCCTTAAAATAGCGTCCCCATGGGTGTACCAGCCCGTATTTCATGACTGCAGAACCCACCGGCAATAGACACCACCCTCCAGCTGCCGAGCACACCCCACAGACCCAACCACCCCTGCCCACGGACAGATGAAGACAGTGCCACTCCAGACACAGCCAAGCTTTCGCCATACGGTCTTATGTGCCCTCAAGAGAGAATCCAAAGTTGTAGTCTTTCCCACTGTCAACAGGACTTTCCCTGTGGTCAGTGGGTCTTTCCTCACCATCACTGGACCTTTCTCCAGGGTCAGCCTAGTTAAGGCAAAGAAGAAAAGAAACACCCGAAGGTGCTGGGGAGGACCCAGAGAAGCACTGTCTTTACCTGCCTTTGGAGCAGTCCTGTACCACCCTTGGAGGCCTGCGCTGTGTTGACGATGGGTACAGGCACGCACAGGACACTCCATTAAGATATCAAGGGACATAACCGCTCCTGAACAGAGGCAAATCAGACTACAGTAAAATATGGGTTGAAATATTTAACCCCTCAATACCCTTTTCTTGACATAACTCACGGATATAAGTCAAGTTGTGTCTGGTAAAATATGGGTTGAAATATTTAACCCCTCAATACCCTTTTCTTGACAACAAAAAAGGAAAAGAAAACAGTTCACTACAATGGCCATAATACTTCGGAGTGTTTGCATTCTAGTTGCTGGTCAGAATACATTAGATCACAACTGTTTCCTGGAACATATCCCCTGAAACAATTAACATTAGATCCCTTCTCTTGATCGACACACAAACTTTACTGTTAACCACAACTGACACAGTATGTAAGAGTGTTTGCAGAATGGTTGCTTGCCAGTGTTGGGTGCCATGCACAGGAACATAGTCAAGTCATAAGCAGTTGTTTTGTATAAAACATCAAACATTTAAACCAGTTCCTTGATTGCAACAGCATACAAGACATACACAATGCATTGGAACATATGCATTGAAACATATACATACTGTTGTCTGCTAACAGACATAATGCTCTGACATCATTGACTCCATGCTAGATGGCCTAAGACCACTGTCTGATTTTTAGTGTGATCTCACCAATGAATATACACTTGCTGCTCTCACTCAGTCCATATTGAGGAACCACTACTACGAAACTGTGAGTTGGAACTAGATTACAGGCAGCGCACAGTCTTTTCACTTCAGGGGAGGATGATTCCGGAATAAGAAAGAAAAACTGGCAAGAACTCTTAGAACACTGCAGGTGTCCACTTCACAATAACCAGCGAGAGCAGAGCTTGGCTGGGTCACAACTTTCAGGTACTGCTTCTGACCTATCAGCGTTTTTATAAGCAATGTAGGCAGGGCAACAGGAGAGAGGGGAGAAAGATGGTTGCAGGGAAAGCTGTTTGGGAAGACAGAAAAAGAGGAGGGGGAGATGGAGTAAGGAAGGGGTGTGAGGGGGAGGGGCAATGGGGAAGAGTGGGTGGTCGAAGGGTACAGGAGAAATGATGGGTCATCAAGATACTTTCGGAATTGAGAACAGTGTACTGTGCTGATTGCCTCCTATCATGTGGTCTGTGTCTGGCATAGGCTGCATTATTATCAGGGACAGCAATAACAACAAGATTGGTCTGACTGGAGATTCAAACATGCCCCCCTTCAGACATGTTTTCTTTCTTTTCTCCCATGATTTAAATAGACTTTTGTTGTTGGGTTTTTGTTTGTTTGTTTTTGGTTCTTTTGGCATCACTTACTGGAATTTGGTGTGTTTCATCAATAGCTTGATGTTGTTGTTTTCTCAAATTAACCAGGAAATTGTGCAAAAATGTAAATGTATGTCGATCTGAAAACTCTGAACAATCAAGTTTTACTGGTTTCGTGGTGGAGTGTCACATATTTCCATCAGTGTTTATGATGTGGTGTTAATGATTGAAATAATCTTGCCATTGGTTGGCCAAGTCAGTGTAGCAATTATTGTTACTAGCTAATGTACATCCTGTTTTAAAGCAGCACAGTCCATGTTTCAGATATTGTCTGCCATTTGTTGTTGTTCATTGTTGATATAATTGTCTTTGTGCTGCACTCTGTTCAGATATTGCCATTTGGAGTTCATTGTTAACATGTCTTGTCATTGGGCTGCACAGTCAGCAGTTCAGATATTGTTGTCTGATGTTCATTGTTAACTGCAAATATTGTTCGTTATCTGGTGTTCATTGCTGATGCACGTCTCGTCTTCGGACACCAAAGTCAGTTTTTCAAATATTGTTTGTCATCTGATGTTTCTTGTGTTGAGGCTTTGCAAACAGTGCTTCAGATATCATCATCTGGTATTCATTGTCAACACTTGTTTTGATGTTGGGTGGCACGATGTTTATGACTGGCCTGTGTCTTTGCTTTAAGTGTGTGTGTGTGTGTGAGTGAGTGTATGTGTGTGGGGTGTGCGTGTGTGTGTGTGCGCTGTGTGTGTGTGCGTGCGTGCGTGCGTGCTTGCGTGCGTGCAAGTGTGTGTGTGTGTGTGTGTATATGTGCGTGTGTGTGACACACGCAGAGAGAGAGTTCAAATTAATGACTGAAATTGCAGAGTACTAAGGTACTTTCTGGTATTCTCCTATCTAGCAATAATACAGAGATCTTTTGTCGTTGATTTTCGCTCATGTGTGTGTTCAGGTGGAGGTGCTGACAGGACCAGACAAAGGGAAGCTGGGCATTGTCAATGGTGTGATCAAGGAAAGGAACTGGGTTTTCGTTGAAGGCTTAAATTGTGTAAGTACCGCATTAAGTTTATGTAATAAGTGGGAGTAGGCTTCTGTTGTTTGTGTTGAAATCAGAGCTTCCTGCATGGATTTTGTTAATTTGGCTCAATTCATAGTTATTCAGCAGCATGTGTGTTAATTTTAAATAAAAAGAAAGAAAGGAAAGAAAAACTCACTGTCCTGGGATCGTCTGTAATGATATAAAAAGGATCTTTCACACTAGCAACATTCCTAGGTTGAGCGCTTTTAGATTAGTTTGCAAATTGACAATGGTGTGTGCTGGTATTGTCTGCATTATTGAGACTGAGCATTCACTCTTTGCTTGCAATGTCTAAAACAACCAAGTCCAGAGAACATTTGTTAACATTTGCTGACAACCTCTCCCCCCCTCCCCCACCCACTGCCATTCACATAATGCCTCCTTCCCCATCCCTGCTTCCCCATGTGTGGTTATTATATACCTGGTTGGAAATGAGATGAGGAAAATTGCTCATTGTTAAACCTACCTGACTTAAACCGGATCAGCTTTGAACAACTGAGCCAATGACAATGACACATGCTAACCATAAACATGCTTTTTTTTAAACCCCTTCTTTCAAAACGGAGTGTGTGTGTGTGTCTGTGTGGTGTTGTGTGTGTGTGTGTGTGTGTGTGTGTGTGTGTGTGTGTTTATGATCGGTTCTGTGTGTTCTGGATCTTCAGAAATACAAGTGGATGAACAGAACTGCCACCAGTGTAGGATCAATGGTGAAGACAGAGAAGCCTTTGCTGGTCACCACAGAAGTGGCTCTGGTCGATCCATCAGATGGGTAAGTTGGCTCTGGTCGATCCATCAGAGGTAAGTGGCTGTGGTCGATCCAGATGGGCAAGTGGCTTGGTCGATCCATCAGATGGGTAATTGGCTGTGGTCGATCCATCAGACGGGTAAGTTGGATGTGGTTGATCCATCAGATGGGCAAGTTGGCTTTGGTTGATCCATCAGACGGGTGAGTTGGCTGTGGTTGATCTATCAGATGGGTAAGTTGGCTGTGGTTGATCTATCAGATGGGTGAGTTGGCTGTGGTTGATCCATGAGATGGGTAAGTTGGCGTGTGTGTGATCCATCAGACGGGTAAGTTGGCTGTGGTCGATCCATCAGATGGGCAAGTTGGCTGTGGTCGATCCATCAGATGGGTGAGTTGGCTGTGGTTGATCTATCAGATGGGTGAGTTGGCTGTGGTTGATCCATCAGATGGGTGAGTTGGCTGTGGTTGATCTATCAGATGGGTGAGTTGGCTGTGGTTGATCCATAAGATGGGTAAGTTGGCTGTGTTTGATCCATGAGATGGGTAAGTTGGCTGTGGTTGATCTATCAGATGGGTAAGTTGGCTGTGTGTGATCCATCAGACGGGTAAGTTGGCTGTGTGTGATCCATCAGATGGGCAAGTTGGCTGTGGCCGATCCATCAGATGGGCAAGTTGGCTGTGGTCGATCCATCAGATGGGTGAGTTGGCTGTGGTTGATCCATCAGATGGGCAAGTTGGCTGTGGTTGATCCATCAGATGGGCAAGTTGGCTGTGGTCGATCCATCAGATGGGCAAGTTGGCTGTGGTCGATCCATCAGATGGGCAAGTTGGCTGTGGTCGATCCATCAGATGGGCAAGTTGGCTGTGGTCGATCCATCAGATGGGCAAGTTGGCTGTGGTTGATCCATGAGATGGGCAAGTTGGCTGTGGTTGATCTATCAGATAGGCAACAAGCTGGCTGTGGTTGATCTATCAGATAGGCAACAAGCTGGCTGTGGTCGATCCATCAGATGGGCAAGTTGGCTGTGGTCGATCCATCAGATGGGCAAGTTGGCTGTGGTCGATCCATCAGATGGGCAAGTTGGCTGTGGTCGATCCATCAGATGGGCAAGTTAGCTGTGGTGGATCCATCAGATGGACAAGTCAGCTGTGGTTGATCCATCAGATGGGCAAGTTGGCTATGGTCGATCCATCAGATGGGCAAGTTGGCTGTGGTCGATCCATCAGATGGGCAAGTTAGCTGTGGTCGATCCATCAGATGGGCAAGTTAGCTGTGGTCGATCCATCAGATGGGCAAGTTGGCTATGGTGAATCCATCAGATGGGCAAGTTGGCTATGGTTGATCCATCAGATGGGCAAGTTGGCTATGGTGAATCCATCAGATGGGCAAGTTAGCTGTGGTCGATCCATCAGATAGGCAAGTTGGCTATGGTGAATCCATCAGATGGGCAAGTTGGCTGTGGTTGATCCATCAGATGGGCAAGTTGGCTGTGGTTGATCTATCAGATGGGCAAGCTGGCTGTGGTTGATCCATCAGATGGGCAAGTTGGCTGTGGTTGATCCATCAGATGGGCAAGTCAGCTGTGGTTGATCCATCAGATGGGCAAGTCGGCTGTGGTTGATCCATCAGATGAGTAAATTGGTTCTGGTCGATCCATCAGGGTAGCTTGGCTCTGATTGATCCAGCAGATGGGCAAGTTGGCTGTGGTTGATCTATCAGATGGGCAGGTTGGCTCTGCTTTAACCATTAGGAGGCCAAGTTGGTTGTGGTTGAGCCATTAGAGGGGTAAGTTGGCAGCATTCTGTAGTCTTGTATCAGTGACAAGTTTTACCTGTTCTCGTCACGGCACATGTCTCACTTAATTATCATTTCTGACAATATAGAGGATAGTTTCCCATTCATGTTTGAGGGAGGAAGTTCACTTTCATTTTCACCGTGGGAGACTCTGTTAGTGTGTCCAGTTCTCGGGGAACCCATTCATTCAAGAGTACATAGCCATGCAGTTTTTCAGTCCGATTAAAATGACGCTGCAGGTGGACCGCTGTCAGAAACATGCAGTAAATGTTCTTACTGTGTAATGTATTATAAAATTTAGAATATGTGTGTGTGTGACTTTTTGCTTTCTTTTACTGGAATGTTTCTGCCTAATATTCAGCCTTTCATTTCCTACTTTCTCAATCCGTCAGGAATTGTTCTTGGACACATTATGACCTTTTTTTTTATGTGTATCAAAACCTACATTGTCTTAATCACCGGCTTAAGTACATGACCTGTGAATGTGGATGAACACAATGGGTTTTTTTTTTGGCGAACACAAGCTATTTTAAGAATAGAAGTATACTCATAGAAACCAGACACATCAGAAAGCATTTTTTTTTCTCCATGCCTCGTTATGAAGTGAACCATTGTGCATTATTTACTGCAGACGTTTCCATACTTATTTACCATATTTAGAAGAAAGCTTGTCAGGCAGTTTCAGTGACATTTTGATTGCGGCTGACCTTTCCTCCAAACGATGTCGTCCTGTTTCAGCAAAGGCTCTGCAGTCCAGTGGCGATACACAGAGGAAGGGGAGAGAGTGCGTGTATCCCTGAGGACTGGGCGAATCATTCCAATGTCCAAAACAGTGGAAGATGAAACCGAGGACATGGTATCCAGAAGCGGCTATTTAGGTACGTGCTGCGTAGTTGTTTGATGTGTTTGATCATGTGGTGTGTTTACGCATGCACGTGCACACACACACACACACACACACATACACACATGCACGTATGCACGCATGCATGCACACAGACACACACACACACACACGTGCACACACACACACACACACACACACACATACACACACACACACACACACACACACACACACACATCTGTCTATCTATCTATCGATCTATCTGTTTATCCATTCATTTTCTGATATTTGATATTTTATTTGTCAGTGTCAATGATCTATGTTTGTTCTTTTCAGGCTGCCGGCAAGTTGTTTTGACAGATATGTGATTTTTTTTTTGAACTTTGAAAAGATTTTACAAGCAGTTTATATGGAAAAAGGTACTCCATCCAGACATTATGAATATGCTCATTTCTACCTGTCAAAATAAAGTAGCATTCACTTTATTCCCTGAATGTCTTGTTGAGTTGTGGGGTGAGGGTAGATAAAAATCCTTCTGTGCAGCAGGAATCAAACAAAGAAGCAATGGCCATTACTGCCGAATGATTTTCAGAATTCCATTCCAAGAGAAGAAGGTTCATATTCAAGCAGCACTTGGTTTGATAACGGTAGAAAGTTTTCTTTGATTTTCTAGGTCAGTTTGAAATATGAAGGTAGGCTGCAAATGCATAGGCTGAGGGACACAATGGTGGTCTTTTGTGGGACAAAGCGGTGGTCCTTTACTCATCTTCAGTGTTAGAGGTTTATTGTGGATTGTTGGTGGGACAAAGCGGTAGTCCTCTACTCATCTTCAGTGTTAGTGGTTTATTGTGGATTGTTGGTGGAACAAAGCGGTGGTCCTCTACTCATCTTCAGTGTTAGTGGTTTATTGTGGATTGTTGGTGGGACAAAGCGGTGGTCCTCTACTCATCTTCAGTGTTAGTGGTTTATTGTGGATTGTTGGTGGGACAAAGCGGTGGTCCTTTATTCATCTTCAGTGTTAGTGGTTTATTGTGGATTGTTGGTGGGACAAAGCGGTGGTCCTTTATTCATCTTCAGTGTTAGTGGTTTATTGTGGATTGTTGGTGGGACAAAGCGGTGGTCCTTTATTCATCTTCAGTGTTAGTGGTTTATTTGTGGATTGTTGGTGGGACAAAGCAGTGGTCCTTTCCATTCCTCTATCTTCAGTGTTAGTGGTTATTGTGATTGTTGGTGGACAAAGCGGTGGTCCTTTATTCATCTTCAGTGTTAGTGGATTGTTGTGGACAAAGCGGTGTCTTTACTCATCTCGTGTTAGTGGTTTATTGTGGATTGGTGGTGGACAAAGCGGTGGTCCTTTACTCATCTTCAGTGTTAGTGGTTTATTGTGGATTGTTGGTGGGACAAAGCGGTGGTCCTCTACTCATCTTCAGTGTTAGTGGTTTATTGTGGATTGTTGGTGGGACAGAGTGGTGGTCCTTTGTGTCAACTCTTCAGTATTAACCATTTCATATTAATCATTACTGGGACCTACGGAAAGTTGATGGGACACAGGAGATGTTGACTGTTTCCTGTGGATTGTTTGAGGGACACAATGGTGGTCCTTTTGTGTTAACTCTTCAGAGTTAACTGTCTCCCGTGAATTGTTGGAAGGACACTGGTGGTGCTTTGTGTTAACTCTTCGGTGTTAACTCTCCCTCGAATTGTTTGAAGGACACAGTGCTGGTGCTTTGTGTTAACTCTTCAGTGTTAACTGTTTCATGTGGATTATTGGAGGGACACAATGGTGGTCTTTTGTGTTAACTCTTCCTTGTCAACTTTTTTTCTGTGGATTGTTGCTAGGACACAGTGGTGGTCCTTTGTGTCAGATCTTGCAGATTTAAACACAACCTGTGATTTGTCGGTTGAACACATTGATGGTCCGTCTGCGTTCTGTCTTCAGTGTTAACGGTTTCAAGGGATACGGTAGTGGTCCATTGTGTCAAGTCTTCAGTGCTCACTTTTTCCTGTGGATTGTTGTTTGGACACAGAGGTGATGCATAGTATCCAGTCTTCAGTGTAAACATTTTCTGTGGATATTGGATGGGACACATCACATTGTCAGTCCCTTGTGCCAAGTCTTGAGTGTAAATGTTTCCTGTGGCTTGTAGGTAAAACAACTGGTGGTGGACCTTTGTCCCAAGTCTTCATTGTTAACCATTTCCTGTGGATTGTTGGTAGGGGACATGGTTATGGTCCTTCGTGTTAAATCTTCAGTGTTAAGCACTTTCAGGGGGCTTTTGGCAGGACACATTGTCAGTTCTTTGCATCAAGTCTTCTGTGTAAATGTTTCCTGCAGATTTTTGTTAAACAATTGGTTGTGGTCCTTTGTCTTTAGGCTGTGGGTTGTTGATGGGACACAGCGATGGCCTTTGCTCAGCTCTTCAGAGTTAACCATTTCCTGTGGATTAATGGTGGGAGACAGTGCAGATCCTTTGTGTCAGTTTGCCATGGCTTGCTGTTTCATGTGGACTGCTGTGGCACACAGTGGTGGTCTCCACTTCACCGTGGACCTCAGTCTGACAGTGTGACTCAGCAGTTGTCATCAGTTTGGGCTCAAGTTGTCCTGCCTCTCTTGAATCTGACATCAACCATGGAAGGGACATGGCAACAGCTGGGAGTCTCCTGTTATGACACTTACCATTGAAGGGGCATGGCAACAGCTGAGAGTCTCCTGTTATGACATCTACCATTGAAGGGACATGGCAACAGCTGAGAGTCTCCTGTTATGGCATCAACCATTGAGGGGACATGGCAACAGCTGAGAGTCTCCTGTTATGACACTTACCATTGAAGGGACACGGCAATAGCTGAGAGTCTCCTGTTATGACACTTACCATTGAAGGACGCAACAGCTAGTCCTGTTTGATCTCCATGAAGGACACGAACGCTGGAGTCTCCTTTGACATACATTGAAGACATGCACAGCTAGAGTCTCTGTATGGCATCAACCATTGAAGGGACATGGCAACAGCTGGAGTCTCCTGTTATGACACTTACCATTGAAGGGACACAGCAACAGCTGGTGTCTCTGTTATGACATCTCCATTGAAGGGACATGGAATAGCTGATTCTTTATGACATACCATTGAAGGGACATGGCAATAGCGGAGTCTGTTATGAATACCATTGACAGCATAGCAACAGCTGGATCTCCTGTTACGACATCAACCATTGAAGAGACATGGCAACAGCTGAGAGTTTCCTGTTATGGATTGACGTTCATAATTCATTGTGGACTGCTGACTTTGTCTGGGCTTGTGACAGGATGAAAATGAAGGTAAACTTATTCACAAATTTGGTTGCAGAATAAAAATAATTAGCACTGAAGTTCTGATTAAGTAGAGGAAAAAAACTGATTTGTGGTGAATTAGTAATTACTAACATGGTTTACTTTTATTCTGTTCCTTTCAGGAAAGTGCAGAAATAATAAAAAAATGCATTTGGTTAACTGTTCTTTTGCTCCGATCTGTAGAACAAGAGTGGGATACCAAAGAAGCAGAGGTGCACAAGGTGACTTTCAAACCCAGCCTGTCTACCTTTGAAGGAGACATCTTGCAGCAGATGAACATCAAAGACGACCGCAAAAAGGCCCCTACCCACTGGTACTGATGTTCCTGCTAGACATGGTGTGTGAGAGTTGTATGCCGGTCTGTGTACAGTTGGTGAACTGACATTAAAAGTGTTTGACCATTTTTGGGAGCGAGTTGCCTTAATTTTTGTGGAGAATGGATTGATTCAGCTTTCAGAGAGAAAGGAAGGTACTGGCTGTGATGACCATGCATTAGTTTGCTTCGCTTTAGGACATGACAACAGCCGCCAACAACTCCAAGAGTGCATGAGAGTCGAGAGAAGATTCTGTTTATTAGGATCTCGTCATCATACTATAGCAATCTTAAGGTGTATCTTCATGTACTTCTCAAGTTTTTGACATTTTGAATAATAATGAAAAAGTGATTTGTTTTCTTTTTAGTTTATTAATAGTGAAAGTGTGATTACTTTGGACAGCTTGCGTTCATGTGTCTTCCTTTATGGATGGAGATTGTGTAAAATTCTAAGATATCATTTCATAATTTGATGGAAGCATGCCATCATCCTGTTACCAATGTCCCCCCTTCTTTTTTCTGGAGAAGAAGTTTCATTCTATGAATAGACTTCAAGCCTCAGGTCATGAGAACATTGCTGTTTCAAGGGTCTAAGATCTGTGATTAGGGAAATGGTCGGAGATCATCACTAGAATGAGATGGTTACAGTTAATAATAATAATAATAATAATAATGAATATTTCTATAGCGCAAATCCTAGATTAGCTCTAAGCGCTTTACAATACAAGGACTAACGAAAACACGCACGCACACGCGCGCATGCACACACACACACACGCACACACATACACCACAACACCACACGCACACACAGCGCGCACGCACACACACACACACGCACACGCACACACACACACACGCACACAAGCCGCATACTCAGGCACAGGGAAGCAGATACGCACAGCACACACGGGAAAGCAGACACGCACAACCACTCACGCGCACCTTCGCACACACGCACTCACACAAACTGACATCTGTGTATGACCGGGACTTTTGAATTATCAGCCGAAATAGACAGTAAAAAGATGAGTTTTTAGTTTCATTTTAAAAACTGGAAAAAGAGTCACAGTGCCTTATGTCGTGTGGAAGAGAATTCCAAGTTTTAGGAGCCAGGAAGGAGAAGGAATGATCCCCCCTTCTTTTGCATTTGAACCTGGGAGGAACCAGGAGCAATGAGTCAGAAGACGAGCGAAGGGTTCTAGCTGGGCAGTATGAGTTTAGAAGTTCAGGCAGATAGGCTGGAGTTCCAGATTTAACAGCATTGAAACAGAGGCAGTTGCGAATAATACACAGATGTCTTGGTACTAGTGCGGAGCTGAAAAAAAAACGGGTGTATTGAACAATGATATATGTTCTTTACTTTCTGTACCTCAGTTAAGGACAGTATTACCCTCACATTTTGAGGTGAATATTTCCAGAGAGCTGTGGAGGGGAAAGGCTGCAGAGGGATGTGGGAGGTAGAGAACTGGTCCCATGTGCAGACTGGGAGCCACGTAAAAGGATTGGTTGTGGAGAGCATGTGACAACTAGAAGTACGGAGATGTCTGTTCAGCATCCTGGTTAAACTATCTACACTATAAGTTTGTAGATTTGAATGGCAGCGGGGGCCGGAATAGCTCAGTTGGTAGAGCGCCGGACTCGTGATCCTGGGGTTGCGAGTTCGAATTTCGGTACAGGGGGGTTTTTCCCTCGGAGTTAACATTGGTTTTGACTCCATTCCCCATACAGTCCTTCGAACAAGACTATAAACAGAGGTTCCGTGTGTGAACGCACGCACATCTTGCTCACATGTAAAATCCCATCATCAACTTTTGGAAGAGAAGGCCAGTTTGGCTGTTGGTATGGATGACACATTACACATAGCATGCACCTTCCCCGAAGATGGAGTATGGCTGCCTTAATGGCAGGATGAAAAATGGTCATACACACAAAACTCCACTGCCTGTCTATACAGGCAGTGTCTGCAGGAGTATCTGCCTGCGTACGCAGAAAGAAAGAAAGAATGGCAGCGGATTACAAATAGGTCCACTTCTGTGTCGTTCATTCTTACCGTATCTCTTCTTGCAGTATAGTTCTGTTTTACAGCGCTGCTTGAGGCATCATTGTTTAAGCTTGCTCAATGGAGAGGTAACTGACTGCCCATAAATCTTGAGATCCAGTATTCCAAGTAAAGAAGTTATTTCTTTTTTTTTTAACTCCAAAACGTATGTCAGTCATTTAGGAAGCAAGTTTCTCCTTTTTTCAGTAATGTCGCTTGTCTCCATTATTCCAAGTAAAGAAGTTCTCACTTTTTTGAAGCCCAAAAGAAATGTTAGTCATTTAGGATGTAAGTTTCTCCTTATTTCAGTACTATCGCTAAGTTTATTCTTGTCTCTAAAATTTCTCACGTTCTTCAGCCTAAACAAGAGGACCTATGGTTTTGCATGTGTTTGGTTGATGATGAAGTGAGGCTGTCTTTGTCATGCTTTGAAAGGAGGATCATTCACAAGATTCCAACACATTTCCAGTGAACTCATAATGACTTTAAAAGCTTTTCTAAAGACTGACATTGACCTCTTCATAACAATTTTCAACAACTTTTAATATACATGAACCACGTTTGTATTCATATGATATATGCATAGGGAGTTTCTGTTTCCACTTTCAGATAAAATTCTTTTGTTGTATCCTCTGCACCAGTCACTCTGCTGAAGTACTCGTAGCTAGGTGATACTACATTTCTTACCCTCCCTCCACCAGAAAGAAAAAACAAACAAAATCAAAAACACCTACCAATACTAGCAATGCAGTCCGAGGACAAGTCTTCAAAACAGTAGGAGTCTCATTGAAGCCCTCCGGGGGTTGCAACCTTGCCGTGGTCGGAGGGCTTGCGTGGTCCAGTGATCTTTTAGGCTTTGCTGACGGGGGCATCAATACTCGACTAGATGGTTAGTTGTTGTCAATGCTTCTAGGCCTGTATAGCCAAGCTGCTGACTGGCCAAGCATTACGTGGTAGGAATTGATGCCCCTGGTAGGGTCTCCCATGTCAGAAAGGTTAGGAGTGAGGGCCCAGACAAATAGTAACCCACCTTTTTCCTATTCTGTCTTCTGCCTTTCTTAACGGTTCTTTTCTTTCTTCGTCTCCCTTTCAAGCCTTCTTTTGCACACTCTTTTTCTCTCTGTGGTCTTCTTAAGATCCGCCGCGTTCGCCGTGCGGTGCGACCTGTGACGGAGGGGGATGAGATCCTGGTGATTGAGAGGGCCAACGCCCTCAACACATCACTTTGGCTCGGACCTCTCCTAGACAGGAGGTACACTCTGGCCCGGGTGTATCAATCGGCTTCCCCTTCATGGGGCTGGGTCAAGACAGGCAGTTCTCCGACTGGCCAAGGTAACCCCTGCAGTGCTCAGCTCTCTGTTCCCGGGAGTTGGGCATGATCAGGGGGGATAGGGTCAGTAGGCTTCTGTTTGTCGTATATCTCTCCTGAAGCCTGGAAGGGGTCAAGACAATGAGTTCTTGGCCCTGGCCCCTTAGTTGGACTCCATGGTGGGTGGGTAAGGGAGAGACGAAATTTCTAAACATAAATCATGGCTTTATCCAAAATCACACCCCCCATAAAAAAGAGGAAGGCAGTGGACCCCATTTCTGGTCATAACGATTCCGACAGTGACTCGGATATGGAGACGAGACAGAGGACAGGTTTTTGGGCTTCCTGGCTTGTGGTTGAAGGGACAGAGCAGGAAAAGCCTATTTCTGCTCTGAGTCCTTTTGCTATTCAGAAGGGCTTTCAGGGTCTAGCAGGTGACCCTCAGTCAGTGAAAAGGCTACGGAATGGCACTTTCCTCGTCCAGTGCAGATCAAAGAGGCAATCGGAGCAGCTGCTGAGGGCAACAAAACTTGTGGACAGAGAGATCCGGGTGACCCCCCATAAGCAGTTAAATTCGACCAAAGGGGTTATTCGGTGCCCGGATTTGAAAGGTGTCTCGGAAGCGGAGATCAAGACAGAACTTGCGTCCCAAGGTGTGACAGAGGTACATAGGGTGACAGTCAAAAAGGTGCAGAAAGAGTGCCCACCAACACCCTCTTTCTGACATTCTGCAACCCTGTGCTGCCTCCGGTCATTAAAGTCGGATACTTAAATGTACGTGTCCAACTGTATGTCCCATCCCCGTTGAGGTGTTTCAAATGCCAGAAGTTTGGACATGTCAGAGACCGCTGTTCTGGGCAGGAGGTGTGTGGTGTTTGTTGCAAGGCAACCCATGATGGGCCGTGTAAAGACCCGGCTCATTGTGCGAACTGCGGTGGCGACCACCCCTCCTCTTCACGCAACTGCCCTGTTTGGGTTCAGGAGTCCACCATCCAAAGAGTGAAGACTGAAAAGAAAATTTCGTTTTTTGAGGCCCGCAAACAGGTTGTTGGCAGTCAGACGTCAACAGTGTCTTCTTATGCTTCCGTTACAAAGAAAGTTTCCACCCGTTCAGTCTGCTGCCAGACTGACAATTTTACTTTCACCAAGACATTGCAAGAAAGACCGTTAAGCTTTGGTGGAAGCAAGTCCACCGCCTCCCAACCCAAAGTGGGTGCCCCTGGTGGAGGCAAAAAATCCGCCACCCCTCAGACTGCCCAGCAGTCTACTCCATCTGCTGCTGGGCAGATGAAAAAGCCAGGCCTCCCGCCTCGAACTTCCTCGAGCAGTGCCCGTGCGGGCAAGGGAGTTCAACCAAGTGTGGAGATGGTGGAGATGAGGAAGAAACCTCCACCATCTCCAAAATCCAGACCTTCTTCACCTGTGGGCAAGTCTGCCAGCAGGTCTGAAGACCCAAACAGTCCAATGAAACTAAGCAATAAATTTGCTCCACTGAACGCAGACGATGACGAGGAGATGACCTGACTTCTCTCCTGTTCATCCTCTGCACCATGGATAGTAGTAAACTAATCCATTGGAATATCCGTGGCCTAAATTCAAATTTTGAGGAGCTGCAACTTCTGTGTCAAACTGTAAAACCTTCCGTCGTGGCTCTTCAGGAAACTAAAATTCAAAGCCAGAAGACCTTCACTCTTTCTGGCTTTAATATTCTTTCTAAACCTGCACAACCATCCACATTGGGACTGTCAGGCGGTGTTGCCCTTCTTTTACACAAAACTTTGCTGTTTAGTCCTGTCGCTCTGACTACCTCCCTTCAGGCTGTAGCTGCGAGAGTCACTCTCCACAAGACTGTTACAATCTGCTCACTGTATCTGCCACCTTCTGTCCCGGTTTGTCGTCAGGACCTTGTCAGTCTGATCGAAGAACTTCCTCGACCTTTTTTGCTGTTGGGTGACTTTAATGGTCACAATCCTCTTTGGGGTAGTGTCAGTTCGTCATCCAGAGGTCTGCTTCTTGAGGATGTCCTTTCAGACTTTGATTTGTGTTGTCTGAACGATGGAGCTCCAACTTACCTCCACTCCTCCACAGGTTCACTTTCGTGCTTAGATTTGTCGATTTGTGACCCCTCGCTGGTCCTGGACTATGAGTGGTCTGTCCATGACGATCTGCACGGAAGTGACCATTTCCCTGTTCTTTTAAAACCCTTATTAACTGAAAACATCTCTGTCTCACAACATCTTAATTATAAGAAGGCCAACTGGAATCTTTTTGCCACCAATATTTTGAAAGAATTCCAGGACACTGATTTTCTTCAGAGTCCAGACCCAGCTGAATCTCTGACTAACACTGTGATAAAGTGTGCTAAAACCTGTATTCCAATGTCTTCCAATAAACTCCAAATGCCCAAAACACCCTGGTTTAATTTAGACTGCCAACAAATTTCAAAAGTTCGCAAACGGGCTCAGCGTCGGGTATACCA
Source organism: Conus canariensis (assembly GCA_033310375.1). NCBI lineage: Eukaryota > Metazoa > Mollusca > Gastropoda > Neogastropoda > Conidae > Conus > Conus canariensis. The sequence continues at coordinate 21,296,308 of CM065722.1, forward strand.
ACGACCTTCAGGTTCCAACGCTCGAGCCCATCAGAAACTCCGCGCCAAATCGAGACACACTTTCAAAATCAGTAAACGTCAGTCTTGGAGAAACTTTTGCTCCGGGCTGACATCAAAAACTTCAAAGAAAAAAGTCTGGAACATCATCAGAAAAATCAAAGGGAAAAACACCAACCCCTCCATTCATCACTTGAAACTTGCCGATGCTCTGATCACTGACAAAGAAGCTGTTGCCAATCTGTTGGCCTCCACCATCCAACAGAACTCCTCATCTTCAAATAAATCTGCAGCCTTTTTAAAAAACAAACAGCTCAGAGAGAAATCTTTATACAATTTCACATCAGACAACTCTGAAGCCTACAATCTCCCTTTTTCAATCAATGAACTGAAAACAGCTTTACAAACCTGCACTGATTCTGCCCCTGGTCTGGATGATATTCATTATCAGGTTTTGAAGCATTTTCCAGAAAGCTGTCTCCAGACTCTTCTTAAAGTATACAACCATATCTGGACCACAGGGTACTTTCCGCCCTCCTGGCGGAAAGCCCTGATCATTCCAATTCCAAAGCCTGCAAAGGACCTTACCAACCCTTCCAACTATCGTCCGATAGCTCTGACTAGCTGCCTCTGTAAGTTGATGGAAAAGATGGTCAACTCCCGTCTGATGTGGAAGCTGGAAACCGATGGCCTTTTGGCCAGTCAACAGTGCAGTTTCCGGAAATACCACTCGACAGTTGACCATCTAATCCGTCTGGAAACCACCATCCGCAATGCCTTTGTCAATAAACAGCATGTGGTCGCTATCTTTTTCGACCTCGAAAAAGCATATGATACCACATGGAAATCAGGAATTCTTCTGGACCTGCACAGACTTGGTTTTCGTGGTCACCTGCCTCTGTTCATACAGAACTTTTTGGCTGATCGACAGTTCCAGGTGCGTGTTGGCACCACACTCTCTGACATCCATGGGCAGGAGTTGGGTGTCCCTCAAGGAGCATCCTTTCTCCTGCTCTTTTCAGCATTAAAATCAACGACATTGTGAAATCGGTAAGCCAGGGCTCTGAGTCCTCTCTGTTCGTTGACGACTTTGCGCTGTACGCAGTGGGAGCTTCTTACCCCAGCGTACAGCGTCGACTCCAACTTTGTGTCAACAAGATCCAGCAGTGGGCCGAGGAAAACGGGTTTACCTTCTCACGTACCAAAACTCAGTCAATCCATTTTCACAATTTTCGTCAATTTTTTGCTGATCCTGAAATTCGTCTGGACAAGTCCACCATTCCAGCTGTAAAAGAAGCCAAATTCCTTGGAGTTATTTTTGATCAAAAACTCAACTTTCTCAGCCACATTAAAAATCTCAAAACCTCTTGCCAGAAAGCTCTGAATATTCTGCGGGTCGTAGCACACACTGACTGGGGCGCTGATAAGAAAACTTTGCTGCATCTCTACAGAGCCCTGGTCCGCTCCAAACTGGACTATGGTTGTGCTGTGTACGGCTCTGCAAGACCCTCTTATCTGAAACTCTTGGACCCTATCCACCATCAAGGGCTTCGTCTCTGTCTTGGAGCATTCCGCACCACCCCTGTGTACAGCCTGTACGCAGAGGCAGGTGAACCCTCACTGTCCAACCGCAGGCTGAAAATGTCCCTAAATTACTATATCAGACTGTTCTCAGAACCACAGAATCCTGCCTATGACTGTGTCTTTGACCCCCAGTTTCAAAACAAATTCGAAAACAACCCTAACTGTATTCCGCCGTTTGGTGTTCGTATGCAGCCTCACGCGCGGAATGCAGGTCTAGACCTAGGAGTTGTGTCTGATTTTTCCAAGTTTCCGGATCAGCCACCGTGGACCTTTTTCACACCAGAGATTCGTTTTGATCTCGCAGCTTTTCGTAAAGAGTCCACCAGCTCTCAGGCATACAAGGCATTGTATGCTGACCTCTGTTCAAAATTTCCATCCTGTCAGAAAATTTTCACTGACGGTTCCAAGTCTGAGGACGGAGTGGCCTGTGCAGCCTATTGCCCTGGTGCTCCTTCTCAGATACTGTTAAAACATATACCTCCAGATGCCTCTGTCTATTCTGCTGAACTTACTGCTCTGGTTCTGGCATTGAAAATAATTTCACAATCTACCAAGAGGGACTTTCTGGTTCTGTCGGATTCGCTGTCAGCTTTGGAGGCCATAGCTGGCCGCAACCTTCAGCATCCAGAACTTTTACATTTCTTTGAACTTTTTAGCAAGTTGAAAGTGGATGGTTACAACATTATTCTGGCTTGGGTTCCTGGTCATGTTGGCATCGGAGGTAACGAAATGGTTGATCGTTTAGCCAAGAATGCTACAAGAGAGAAATTGTCCAACATATATATCCCCTGCTCAGATCTGAAACCCAAAATTAATGATTATGTGAAAGACCTCTGGCAGGAGGATTGGAATACCCAGACGGATAACAAACTCTTTCGGATCCGTCCAAACCTTAAGGAGTTCCTCCCATCTACGTCTGGTGGTCGTAAAGAGGAAACGGTTCTGTGCCGGCTGCACACCGGCCATTCGTATTTTACTCATTCCTACCTTTTAAAGAGTGAAGAAGCTCCGTGGTGCATTCCATGTCATGTGCCACTCACAATGAAACATATTCTTTTAGAGTGTTGGGACTTGCACGATGTGAGACACAAACATTTTACAGCGGAGTCCATGAAGATCCTGTTCAGGGATGTCCCGCCTGACGTGATCCTTGACTTTTTGAGAGAGATTAACATTTTTCATCTGATTTAAGATTTTACGGAAGAAAGATTTTTAATGAAGTTTCTGGTGCGTTTCTAGAAGATGTCATTTAAAGAGATGTGAAAGTTTGTTTTTTTTTTTTTTTTTTTTTTTTAATGACTTGTGAGTTGATTTTAACGTGGTGACAGCCCTGATGTGGCCCCTTGCGGTCGGCTGGGCTATAAGCAACATTATCTTATCTTATCTGTCTCATTGAAGTTTAAGGACTTACAAGGTATTATTCACTGCCTGAACAGATCCCAAAACTCAAGGACCGGCTAGGAATTATGGAGGCTGTGCATGGTAGCCGATATTTCATACCCATCAAGCATTTTAACCCGGCTTCACCCAGTTCCCCTCTCCCCACCTCCTATCATCCTCCACCACCCCTCTCTTCTTCTGTGTCTTCATCCACAACAGTGCAGCAGTGTTGTTTCCCTGACAAACCATGTCAGTGGACTCAAAGCTGACCGTCAGAGCCACATTTGTGAGCAGGCTGGGCTAACACAACAGTGGTATGGCTGTGCAGGTTTTCATGCCAAGCTTAATAAGATTTTATCAAATGATTACTCAAATATGGAGTGTGTTCAAGCTCAGAATGTTTGTTTGTTTTTTGTTGTTTTTTTTACCTAGAACAGATACTAAAAGCATGTGTACTAAACTGCAGGGCCATGCACCCAGCCATTTTCATGACATCCTGTTGCAAATACATCACTCTTGAACACTACTAAAAGAGTTTGTGGAAATTTGGCATTTACTTAAGTATAGACGTTAGCATACTGCTGGGAGGGGGGGAAAGGGGCTATGGATTGGGAGGGAAGCATGCGAGCAAGTGTCTTCTCCATATCTTGTAAATATCCAATGATTTTTTTTCCGTTGTATTGGGGAGCAGACGGCAAAAGAAAAAAAAAGGCAGGGGTGGAGGTGGTTGTGGTGCATGGGGGAATGTCAAGGACCAGTATTGAAACATTTGATTCTTTACAATCAAAAGTACTCTCTTAATGCTTGTAAAGGTTATACCGTAACTTTTCTTTCATTACAGTGAAGTACTCAAAAAGGACATGGGCTTAAGGTGCAGCGTGTATCCCTGAACGGCTTTTGTTAGGGTGTTACTGTGTATATGCTAGTCCATATACGCTATACATCTGCTAAGTTTCTTGATCACACTGCGTGCAATTTGAAACTGATGGATAAATGAATTGATGACTGATGAGAGAATTTAAGAAGTGGGTTTCATGGCTGCCACTTAGTAGATGTCTGACCTGCACATTAGACCAACCCGCTGGTCAGACTTTGGGTTCCTACCTGACGTTGTGCTATTATCATCATTGTATGTGTATGTGTGGTGAGTGCACATGTCTGTACATGTGTGTGTATGGGTGTTTGGGCACAGACCCATTTGTGTGTGCCAGCATGTGTGCATGTACATGCAAGTGTGTGATCTTTGGGCTTGTATGAGCATGTTCCTGCACGCACAAATCTGCACGTGTACATTTATGTTGTATGTGAGTGTGTGTGTGCTGGTCTATATGGGCATACACGCATGTGTGTTAATATGTATGTATGTATGCGTGTGTGGACAAATGCAAGTCTGTGCGTATGCATATGTAGATGTGTGCACACATGTGCGTGTGTGCACATAAGTGCCTTTATTTGTGGGAAACAAATGCAGATCTGTTTACCCCAAATTCGCGTACCTGTAATATCTCGGACAAAAACCTGTAATTTGAAAAAAGAAACCCATAATCTTCATAATCGCAACACTTTCGCAACTTTTGAAGACCTGGAAGAGCCGGCCGTTCGCACGTAAGACCACTTCATCGCCATCTTTGACAAGGTGAAAGATGCAAGGCATGCTGGGAAATGTCTTTTTACTGCTTTTGACCGAAACCGTAGCAGACGAAACTTTGCGTTTAACAATTTTCTTTCTTTGATTTTTTTCCCCATAATTTTTTATGGGGGCCGTAATTTTGATTTTTTTACCCATAAAAATTATGACAAAATTGTAAGGGTAAACAGGTCTGCAAATGTTTACATAATGACATAACAACAACACACATACATACACACTCGCACACACCAATGGATACTCACTCACGTCTACGGACTATCCACTTTACACACTTACAGTGCTTCACTGATGCATGCACACTGTTCCCTGAACACTGATGTAAACAAACACACAAAAGAAAGCAAGATGGATTATGATGTGTTTTATTGATGAACTACAAGAATACAATTTCCTGACATCAAGTTCATGACTCCAAATGTGACTGGAGCTGAAAAGGGACATAATTCATGAAACCTGTTCAGAACATAAATCCAGCACAACACAGAATAAGTTTATTTCAGTAAGAAACATGCAGTGTATTTCAGTGACTTGAAGAAAATTTTCTACATTTTCCAAGGATACTGCCTGATTTTTGACAGAAGCACAAAGCAAGAGTTCATGAATATTACAGCAGAAAAAGCAGAGAACTCTCAAAGTGGAGATTTCACATGGTCCAACCAAGGCCACAGTTGTCATTTCATTCATGTTCCTTTTTCCCTGTCTTCTCCTAAAAGCTCTGACAACGAACGCAACAAACACATGCACAACGTGGAATTACCCAAACCATCATTGAATGCAGTTCATTCACTCCTCAAATCTGGATTCACCCTATTACTACAATCTAAGAATTCACAACACAGTTAAGCTGCATAAGATAAAAGTATTTCAGATGCTATCTTCATATCAAGTTCCTAAAACCACCTTCTCCTCACTTGCTTCTAATCTTATAGATTCCTTTTCATTAAATTATTTTGAATTGAATAAAAATTTCATTACTTTCTAAAAATATGCGCGGTAGTATGCCTACACCAGATTAATGGACAAGCGTATAAAAGTCTGAGTCTTGCATAAATTAAACTGGTGTTAAAACAACGACATCTGATAAAACCCCGAGCTCCTTAACAACAAATGCGTCACTTCATGCTTCTTGGTAGTCTGCCTCAATGGAAACCACCAGCTTAACAAACATACATGAATACAATGGATTCCTTCAGACAGTCCACTGATCAATCCTTCTGCTGCTGCTTTTCATCACTTCAGTAGTATGGTCGTCTAGGATTATTCTGGGGAAGAAAAGAGACGGAGGACAATGAAATCAGAAGGAAGACATACAAACAACAATGACACTGAATAATAACACCTCAAGAGCAAGGGAAGGAGGAAAAGAATCAAGGAAACATTCACGAATGGAAGGGTTTCCTTTTTCAACCTTCGAATTACCATAAAATCATCATTCTCAAAGGACACTGTACAACAAGAGACAAGCCTACCAATGTTTTACTCCTTGCTTGACAATGCCCATTACACTCGACTTCAACTTTAAACATGCAAACACACACAGAGTAAAACTCCACTGAAAGGTACTCTCAAATAAAGTGTACAGCATTTCACAGACAAGCTAAAGATGTATGTGAGTCTGTGTGCATGTTTGAGTGCATGGCTGTGTGTAAGGTTGTATATCCTGTAATAAGCAATTTTTTTTTGTAGTTGTTACGGATACCTCTGTGGTCATGCATGAATGTGTGCATGCATGCATCCATGCACATTTAAACTGGGATAAACCATACATCCAATCATTGCCATTAATAAAGATGGAAAATGAACATTGACAAAAGCAGATCCTCTCACTCACCAACGGATTGGGCCTGAACCTGTACGCAAGCATCATTCTCTTCCTGTACGCTTCAAATTCATCGTCCTCCTTGTTCAGCTCCGCAGGACGCTCGACCCCTAAACCCCGATTTTCACGGGAAACGTTACCCCTGCAACAAAGTGAGCAAGAAAAAAAAAGTAAATGGTCTGCTGCATGAACAAGCATCATGGAAAGACTCACTTTCTTGGCTTGTCTATTCAGCAGGAATGTACAGACCTGTCAAACTCATGCTAGGCTTGACAGTAGCTTTTGAGGGAGAAGAAAAGTGGGGGGGGGGGGTGGGGGGGGGGAGGGGAGGGAACAAATAAACCAGAATCTCGCAAAAACTGAACTGCTTAACTGTTGTATCTTCTTGAAAAAAGTGGAAGGTTTATAAATGGTTGTCAATGAAATGAAGAGGAAGGGGGAAATAAAGCCTTGGGCACTGATGCTCACTGAAGACAAATCGCCATGGTGCCACAGACTGTGGGCTGAAGTCATGGTTTGAATCCTATCAGAGGCATTTGTTGAAATTTTCAATCTCAGCTCCTACCTATGATCTAATGTCAGGTGGCTCCGATGGAAATGTTGGAACCACAATCAAATTTCATCTGCTTAATGAATGCACCTCTTGAGAAAGTTGTTCTAATTTCCTGATCACCATCATGCCAGGTTTCTCCATCTGTAGAGCCTGGTTGACACCAGGATATATTACAAAAGAGAGCACACTGAACGGCCCTAACAGGTTGGCTCAGACAAAACAGAACTTCAGTGCATCTTCATTTACATCTTGCTGATCATCAAAGAAAGCATCTCACATTCTGAAACCATTCATGCGCTGCCCTCACTGTGACCTCAATTTTGCTGACATACAATGACTGAGAAACTAAGGTTCTAACATACAATAACTGAGAAAACACAGACATGCAGGATGAGAGGTGGGGTGGGTACTGACTTGTTGACAGGGGCCGTGATGCCCTGACCCTCGGAGCCCAGTCCATCGCCTTCCTTCCAGCCAAGTTTCAGCATCATCTGGTAGCCAATGTTCTCACACGTCAGCTTGAAGTCTTTGTACTCCGAGTAGTCTGGCTCCCGACCCTCCTTCAATGCCTGGTGAGGAAAATGTCATTACATCAAGCTTTTGTAACTCTGATCCATGAACACACACATCTGATGACTCAAAAAAAAACCACTCTGATTTTGATTTTGGATCACAGCAGGAGGAACGTTAATTTAGTATATCAAATTGCCCAGCTATTTCCATGAATAGTTAACTTTCTTTTCCAAGCAAATCCATGCAACTTCAGTATACATTTTGTTTTAAACATCCACCGTGGTAACTCGGGTCTTCTTTGCCTATCATAAGTGACACCTCTTTACCTGCACCACATATGTAAAAACAAAGATACCTGAATGTAAATAATGGTTCACACACACTGATACACACAAGTGTAGATTTTACTGTACCTTAAATGTTTCCATGAAGCGTTCCAATTCTTCAGGTGGTAAAAAGTCCCCAATAAAGTGTTTTCCTCGTCCAGCCTCTGTCAACTTTTCTGCATATTCTGTTGGAAAACATGAGAGGCAACCACCATTTTATTGAAAATACACAGAGACAAGAGTGAACAATATTTCAAATCAAAGCACAATTATACAGATTTCCTATTTTAAATCATTACTCTATTTTAAATCATTATCTTTCAAATTGAAGCATGATTCTGAAGTTTTATCATTCTTTTCATCAATTCCAAATGCCATATACACACACTGAAACCTTTTCAACTTTTTTGTTGTTAACCTTAATGTAAACTGTCAGAGCTGCCTGAAAACAAAACAAGAAATTGGTGGTTACTTGAAGATAGTGTGGGAAAGTAGGTGAGTTTGATGCATCTTTCTGTTATTTTGCAACAAACAAACGGAACACTTTTTATATTTCAACAACTTTCCACTCTCTTGGACACCCTCCCTCTTCCAGTTCTTGGACTAAGCAGCTGGTGGGACAACTTCCAAGTATTGTACATATGGAAACATATATGCAATCATGTACTTACTGTCAAAACCTTAAACACAGGTATATTTTTATTGCTAACCCCAGTAACAAAGCTGCTGAACAGAACCAGGCAAATGATGAAGTTTGTCTAGACAGCAAATCCAAAATAAATAATGACACTGAAACTGTGCTTTTAAATTATGTATGTCCTAAGACTGAGCTCAAATACTCAATCACAAGCTATATGAGCGAAGACTTTAATCAGCGCAGCAAGTGTTGTGCTATTAAATCGGTGTTATATGAAAGCTGGCATCCATTCACAGCCTTTCTCTATTTGATGTCTCACAAACTGCTTTTCGGATTAAAAAAGAAATTATAAACTGTGCTTTACTGAGAATAACCACCACGACGATCAGAAACTTAATCAGCTCAGAACACATAAATTTAACCAACAAACACCTTACCCCTTGTGGCACTCATTTCAGCCATTCTTTTCTTGTGCTCCCAGGTTCCACCATCCACGTCTTCATCCGAGTCGTACTCATACTTGGGTTTGACCTTGAGGCCAGTTATATCTGTCATGGTTTGAGCTTCCTTGGCCTTCTTTTGAGCAATGATCAACTCGTACATCATGTTCATCTGGTAGAAATCATCAAAGCATTTCAAATAAAAAAAATCAAAGTCTCTCCGATGTGTAAAGGAAGCCTTCTTTTGAGCAATGATCAACTCGTACATCATGTTCATCTGGTAGATATCATCAAAGCATTTCAGATAAAAAATTAAAGTCTCGCAGATGTGTAAAGGAAGCCTTCTTTTGAGCAATGATCAACTCGTACATCATGTTCATCTGGTAAAAATCATCAAAGCATTTCAGATTTTTTAAAAAATCAAAGTCTCTCAGATGTGTAAAGGAAGCCTTCTTTTGAGCAATGATCTACTCGTACATCATGTTCATCTGGTAAAAATCATCAAAGCATTTCAGATAAAAAAAATCAAAGTCTCTCAAATGTGTAAGATATGCTACATCAAGGTTGATATGCCAGGGCAGTTTTGAATGGTGGGGGGGAAGAGAGAGGGTGTATTTACAAAAAGAATCTTAAACATACATGTACACATTGCTGAAATCTTTTAGTTATTTACCTGTAAAGTAAAAGATGACAAGACGGAAATTGTATTTACTTCATTATTATGTTTGTGTGTGTGATCTCAGATTTCTGCGATTAAACTTTGTCTTGCCGTGCACCCATATGTATCCTTACTTTGAGTTTCATTATGAATACATATATGAAACACAGAACAGGGCCACAAAGAAGAAAAGTCAAAGAGCTACATACCTCTCTTTGTTCCCTGATCTGCTTGAGCTGTTCAGGGCTAATGGTATCACTGCCAACCATCTTTCGAGCAAAGTCTTGGACTGTTGGGTAACCAGATGCTAGCAAAACAAGACAGATACATTCATTCTAATATGATGGCTGAATTCACACGACAAGTTATCAAAATTTTGATCTTAGTGGCAAGTCCTTTACAGTAAATTACTTGGCTACGAAAAAAACGAACTTAGATCAAAATGTCTTAATCAACCCAGTCAAACCGGGGAATACCGTCCAACAAAATTAAAAAAAAATCTTTTTGAAGAAGTAAGTTAAAAAAAAAGAAAAAAAAGAAGAAAAAAAAAGCTACTCATGACTATGACCTAAACAAAAGACAGAAGTGTATACCTGTGCACAGTATACTTTTGAGACAGGTAACTTCAGACCAAAATGTCTTGTGCTGTGAGAAGCAAGTAAAAGAATGACTTTTCTTTTCTCTTATTTCAGGGGTTTATTCTTTACCTTTCTCAGGTGTAGTGGAAATGAACATAATCTGAATCTATCATAGACGTTGTGAAAACTTCCAAATAATCTATTCTTTATCCTATTCTCTATTTTCAAATCAACTTTTTTTTCTTTTTTCATGTGATTAACTGACTGCAACCTGATAAAGTTTCAAATGGAAAAGCAAGGATTCTAGTGGGTCACAGTCATTAAATTCAACAGCATTCTGAACATCACATTTTTCCTTGTGTGTGTACTGCTTGTGCATCTATACACTGGTTATGTGTGACAGCTTGTTGTCACATGACTATACAATGTGTGAGAGAATGGGGGACAAGCGGTGCACATTCATGTCCGAGGCAAGGGAAAGATTTACGCTGGCAGTGGTAGAGAATAAATCTGCTTTCACAAATTGAGAACATGCACAATCCTATTCTCCGTTTCTGCTCACCTGGCACAGAACTGGAGCTCGCAGCAGGCCGTCGCCCTTGCTGTGTGTTGGCGGCCATCCCCGCGCTGTTACCACCCCTTGGAGCTGCTGGAAAGTTAGGCGTTACTGCCGGTGGAGAGCAAGCGTTCACTTTGTCATTGGTCCATCGGCTTTTCTTCTTGCGAAAAATCTTTGACTTACCCGTGTCTGTCATCGGAAAGGAAAAGTTCAGAGGCTCCACATTCTTGGTAAACTGGTTTATTTGTTTTGTTTCTTACCTTTTCCACATACTGTGCCAACCCATATCAGAACTAAATAATCTGGCACAAGTTGGAACACTTAATGTCTCTAAGTTCTATATGTTGCCATATGCAGCTCTGTTTAAATCCCTGTGTATCTGTGCATGCACTAATAGATGAAACTCCTGATCAGTGCCTCTCTTCATGACTTGGTTACCATGAAAATCTCTCTGAAAAATTGATACAACCAACCAAACTAAGAGAAACAAACAAAGGCAAGGTAAGGTAATGTTGCTTATAGCCCAGCCGACTGCAAGGGGCCATATCAAAGGGACTGAAATAAATCATCCTAAGATAAACTGCACCCTAAAAGCTGTTTCCATCATTTTTTAAGCAGTGAAAACATAAAGAAGTGACTAAAAACAAACAAACGAAAAAAACTTTAAGGCTATATATTTCCCTTGAGTAGTTTACAGAGGCATTTTTTAAGCATTATTTATGTGTAACGACAAAAGATCAGAGGCCAAACCATGAACCTATTTAATCAGATTTTGGTAAGTAACTGTATTTCACATTAACAAGACCAACATGGACACAATTCAAACAAAGACAGCCAAGCACAAATTAAATATGGACTAAAACAGTGAAGGGAAGTAACTTGTCAGCTATGCTAAGAACGGAGAAAATGTTGACATGGGCAAGTTCTGGACTTTCAGTTCATTGTCACACATGCGCTCGGAGGTTGGTGTGGAGTGATGCTCTACTGTTTCATGGTGTTCCTGAATCTGTCTGCAGCACATTAGTCTTGCAAATAATCCTGGATCCCCAATTTGAGAATCAATCTACACCACAGATCCTCCCCTAAATTTACTGGCCTTTGCCCTTGGGCCACGATCGCATTTTTGTGTGTGACAAAATTTCCTTAAACAGGTTCACTAGTTTTCGCAAAATCCTGCAAATGGACAATAATAACCAAGCAAAAACATCAACCTCCTTGTGAAGGTAGTGAAGAAATTACAGGCATTTGAAGAGAAGGACTGTAATCACCTGGAAATACCAACCCTCTGTACACTTCATGGTGAAAAGGTCAATACAAATAAAAACTGGGCCATGTTGATGGTGTGAGGCATTCCACTTAATAGTTTCACCCACACTTACACACACAAATGAATAACAATAAGAATAAAAACAACACAGACAGGAAATACTTAAATGAAATCTTCTATTAAACAACCAAATATATATTTTTAAAAGCATGGGCAAAAAAAAACAAAATGAAAAATACTGCATAACTGACAGCTGATAAAGCAAATTCTGACAGAGAAATAATGTAATGAAGAAAATAAGAACAATCAGAACAAGCTAACTTTCCTGTCATAATGATTAGTTTTCTAATACATCACCTGAATAACTCTCTTCTGTGTCTCCTTCATTGCCTTCATCGTTGGACTCACGCAATCTTTCAATTCTCCATCTGTAATACTTGTATGTGTCTGAATCATGATCCTTCAGGAACCTGTCAGAAAATACAACATGTGAATGAAAAACACCCAGACAAAACAAAACAATAAAAAATAAAAAAAAAGGTTTGTCATCCAATGTACGCTGTTCAAAGGGAAGGATACTGAAACGGATCGCACCATTATTCAAAACATGCAAAAACACACACAATAGGGTAAAAGTAATGCTTTTTCATATGTGTTACGTCAAGAGAAGTGCTTGTCAGAATGATTACAAAACAGTGCCTTAAAAAAAAACAACTGTCTTTATCCTCAGTATTTGTGCACCAATGTCCACATCTCAAATTTTGTCAGTCTGTTTATCTAGCATAATTATACTTGTGTCAGATTCACAGATATACAGTCATACAAATGCTAAACATTCCTTGACAGTTACGCAAAAACATACCTACCATTGCAAAAAAACACACACATATCTAAATACACTTGTATATACACGTGCCTTCTAACTTTTTTTTTTTTTTTGCTGTCCCATCTTCTGTGCCACCTAAGTGGCAGTGCATCCACGCCACTCATTCCGACACCCGTCCACAGCCACAGCCAGGTCAGTCCCACCGTAGCCCCGGCACTGGCAATCCACAGGGAGCAGTCAATGTTAAGTCGTCAAGAGGCAACCCACCAGAGGAGACACTGCACTGCTGCTGAGTCACTTCGGTGGTGTTCAGTGGTGCCTGTTCTGATCCAACATACGCAGGATGCCACCTATTAAGCCCCTACTGACGACAATAACTGCTTAGTTGCGGAGCCGGCGTTGAGTGAGCTCTCCCTCCAGAGAGCGCCACCATGTCCGTCCAACAACAGCCCCCATGGACTCGCTGATATCGGAGACTCCTACAAAATCAAACCATGGCCACAGACGCAGTGAGGACATCCAAACTGAGGTCACCATGAGGGCAGGGCATGAAGGGCCACAAAATTTGGGACTTTTTAATTTCATGCTAATCTATGAGAATGAGGATGTTGAAGATGATGCTACGGATTTCCATTCCAGTCTGTGACTGCATGACAGGGCTGTACTCCACGCTTCCTTTCATAATATATCTCGGCGTCAACCAGGCCCGAGAAATACAGACACCTGCAAATTTGCTCAGGAAATTTGAGCAACACTCTCAGAGACGCATCCATTAAGTGGATGAAACTCGACTGTGTGGTCCAAGTCTTCCCAACTGAGCCCGTAGCAAACTCAACTATGGGTAGGAGCCGGTCGAGGCAGAAAAACCCACATGACTCTGATGGGAATTGAACCCACGACCTCCCAGCTGGGAGTCCGTGACGTTAACCACTTCGCCACAGTGGCTGGTGGTGCCTTCTATCTTTTTTCACATGCACACACACACACATACATGTATTCTCCATTTGTGACACCAGAAGTGAAGCCTGATTATCCTCCCAGCTGTGGTGCTTGGGCCTGGCCATATCAGCTCAGTGGCAGTTACACTCCCATTTTGCGCACTGCAGTAAAGACTTCTGGCACATTATGTGTTGTACTGCCAGCTGGACTCTGAACTGTGTGTGGTAGGTGGCCACATCACAAGCATTGATAGCTGCACAATTGGTTGCCATGCTATCAGAATTACATCAGTTACTGCATAGGCAGCCATGCCACAAGCAACAACTGTGCAGGTGGTGCTAATTGTAGTGAGCAAAATACATACTGTGAAACATTACTGTCACTTGTCATTAACAAAAATTACTAGGCTAAAGCGAGCTTGTGATCATTTCTTCAGTAACTGATGTCATCCAATTGACTTGGCAGCGACAGTGCAGTTCAAAGTTCATAAAGCTGTGGAAGTCTGAGGTCCTGAAAATGACAAACCATTAGAGTGTTTCATCTCTCCTCTAGCAGTCACTTCTACAGGTGTGTTGGTCAACGGCTCTCTGTGGTTTGCATTTTCTCTGTTGTTAGAACAGTGAGCATGTCGATGCACTTCTTGAAAGTAGCTGTCTTGTTTTCTCCATGTACTAAATGCCTCTGAAAAAAAATTTATGAAGCGATTATGGTTGACACTTGGGGAGGTAACTTTAACCCTGAGAATGTAGGCTTTTCCAGTTGTATGACACTAACAGGCGAATTCATTGGTCAGGCTGGCTGGTGGTCCAATGCAAGCTGGTCTGGAAGAAGTTAGTAAGCTTGAACAGAGGGAACAGTTGTGGTCTCCAACAATGGAAAGCTTTCACATACTTTTCTTCATTAATCTGTTCTTGTACAGAGCAAACACTTACTCCCTGGCCAATGTGCAAAACTTCTAAATGCACAATTCAAATTGTTTGATAAATGACACCTGAATATGCTTTTTACTTATCTAATGTTCCTTATAATGGGGTGCTTTCACACAGAAATCTGTGTGAAAACTTGGAAAAAATTGAAGCACAAATTTTTCCCTTGCAAGTACAATCATTTTTTAGCAACTTTGTTCAAAGTCAAAACTAACAGACTCTTCAAGAAATGCAGCAACTCCATTTTGTTTATGGAGGCAGCCAAATGCATCCTCAGAGCTGCAGACTCTGCAGTTCATGAAAAATTATTCTTCATTGCTTTTTGTCTGAACATCATGAAGTCAATAATCCCATGCTGTCCACTTCAGCTGTGCTGAACTTCATGAAGTTAACAATCCCACACAGTCCATTTCAGATAAGTCGGTTTGTACTTTTCGTGCTAAGACTACTGTATAAAACAACTCTGAACTCATGAATATGTCAGTATACATACATGCACAACTGGAAAAAACAAAGAATATGGTACTCATGATCTGAAATGATCAGTTCACAACTAAATGTCAGCAAACAAACAAAACTAACAAAAAACAAAACAAAACAGGAAAACAAAAAAAAAAAACCAAAGAAGCAGCAACAACAAAAATCCATCCATGAAAAGCATGCATGGATCGGGTTTTTAACTTAAGCACTCCCCCCCCCCCCCCCTCCTCCTCCTCCCACCCACAGTACAATGGTTTCAAACTTTTAGCATAAACACATAAGCAGGAGCATGCACACATACAGAGCATTACATACACGCACACATGCACACACACACACGCACACAAACGCACATTTTTTTCTCCTACACACTCAACAAATGAAGTCGAAGAGTCATACAAATCCAAGATGGAGACTTTCAAGATTGCCTCTTTGATGATGAATAGTAAATGAAACAAAACGGTATTTTTCAGCTATGATTTTAGTTCTGACGCTGAAAAACAAAAAAAAGCCAAAGTGTGCCTACCAGTAGAGGGGGTTCTTGAATTGCTTGACTTGTGTGGTGACCTCCACAGCTTCCCCTCCAGCCAGCACATCCCGGGCCAGCTTGTCAATGAGGGCCAGGGTGGCTTCGTCCTCTGGTGGAGAGACTTTAACCACTCCATCAGAACCTTGTCCCTCTAGAACCCTCCATTCACCACACAAAACACATCCCCCATTTCCCCAGCACTGCACCTGGCATCACTGATCAGTCCTGTAGAAGAATCCTGCCTGGTTCTAGGCTGAGGATCCCCCAGTCATAGACACATTTCAAATGGACACACAGGACACAGCTCATATCACCAAACAGCATCCAGCAGTGTGGATCTTCTCCAGCAGCCTTGGTCTGGTGGTAAACTGAATACTGGATTCGGGAAAAACATGGGTCTGATTCTTGCTTACAGCTTGCAAGCTCAACCTCAAAAGCAACTGGATATGAAAACAAGTTTGTGAAAATTATATTATGAAGTTGTAAAGTCTTTATGTTGGAAATTTGCAACAAATAAATTCAAAACAATGTGAATGTGAAACCAGACTAAAATGGGTTTTGTAATGTATAGTTTCACGCATGGACAGCCAGCAGGCTGTTTGAGTATTGACACTCTGCCTGTGACGAGCTGATCAAATGTGAAGATTGTTGGAAGCAAGGTAGAACAAGCCTTTAAATTTCATTGAGGACAGAATTCATCATTTTCACCTCAACTGAAACTACAACTTACGCAGCACTCAAGGAATATATAAGCAGTCAGTGAACAAAATATACAAACCCATTTAGAGATGTTGCACATCTGCTTTACCATTAAAACACTCCTGAAAGTATTTTCTGTGTTTAAAACAGATGGATTCTAATGTTTTGAGGACTGTACCCAAAGTCACATTGATCTATTAGACTGTTTAAACCATTTCTAACTATGAACACCTTGTTACTATGATGCTTTGAACAGAAAATACAGCTTTGATGTAAAAATAGGAAACGACTGAAAAAGTTACACTCGCATCGCACTGAATGTAATTCCTCATTAATTTTCGAATGACAGGCAGTAAGATGCAACGGAAACTAATACAGTAATATCCACGCAGAAGGCTAAACTGACTTCTCTTCTCCAGCATCTTAGAAGACCTTGTGGGGGCCGGAATAGCCTAGTGGTAGAGCGCCGGACTCGTAATCTTGGGGTTGCGGGTTCGAATCTCCGCCGGGCCGTTTCGGTACAGGGGGATCTTTCCCTCGGAGTTAACATTGGTTCTGACTCCATTCCCCATACAGTCCTTCGAACGAGACTATAAACCGAGGTTCCGTGTGTGAACGCACGCACAACATCTTGCACACACGTAAAATCGCATCACCAACTTTCGGAAGAGAAGGCCAGTTTGGCAGTTGGTATGGATGACACGTTACACATTGCATGCACCTGCCCCGAAGTTAGAGTATGGCTGCCTTAATGGCGGGATGAAAAACGGTCATACACACAAAACTCCACTCCCTTTGCTGGATGGGATTAATCCTTGCCTGTCTATACAGGGAGTGTCTGCAGGAGTATCAGCCCGCGTACGCGGGAAAAAAAAAAGACCTTGTGAATCTGCTGTTGGCATAAAATTAGAAGCACTTTGAAGAGGACACCTGATCTGTTCTCAGTGCAACAAACAGGACAAAACCTATAACACCGACTTGTTTAGAGGCCCTTATGCCTTAGCAACCTTCAGCAGAACAGACAGAATTATTATAACATTTTCAATGTTGAGAGCAATTGCTTTTGAAACATTGAGCTGCAAGCATAACAAGGCTGAAAAAAAAATGTTAATGAGAATTATTTCAAAGAAAATGTCAAGTGCTCAGACTCATGATAGCTGATAAGTAATGAGCAACAACTCATAAAATCCACATTCATGAAGTTTATTGTACATTCATTTTTTATCCTGCATTTCACATTTTCAGTGTATATCACTGTCCTGTGTTTCAGTGCATAACGTGTACTGACATTTCTTCAACTTCTTCACCATCATTGTTGGCCTGGACTTGTCCATGATTTTTTTTCCTTTTTTTTTCTAATCTTTAACTTATATGAAGACATGACACTAAATGATCTGAAAAAATATCCTTTGAAAAAAAAAAGGTTTTAAGCGTTAATTGCCGAGATAATTTACACAAACAAGTGATGCAGACTCATCAGGCTCCCAATTATTAAAATGCAGCATTGTCCAAACACCACATGAATGGAAATAAACACTTCTGAATCATCCTGCACTGTATACACAAGCCAGGCACAAAACAAAACTTGAAATGAAAAAAAGTATCAAAATTCGACCGCATCAAAAAGAGACATTAACAAAGAGTAGTGTGGTACCTGGTGGCTCTTGGTCATCCTGGTCGAAGACATCAGCAACAGTTAGAACCGGGGCAGCATGTGCCTGCTTTGGTTTGATGGGTTGTCCCACAGCGCTGAAAAATGTTATGGTGTTATTTATACAAACCTCCTATATTAACAAAACAAACAAAAAAAAGCAACAACAAAACAAACATGCTATTTTAACAAAACAAACAAAGAAAACAACAACAAAACAAACTATAAAAAAAAGCAAAGAAAGCAACAACAAAACAAACTTGCTAAAAACAAAATAAAATAACAACAAATAATCTGAACATAATAAGAAAAAAGAGAAAAGAGTATCACTAATCACAGACATTCATAATATAAACCACCAACACCAAAAACGCTATTTACATGATTTAAAACCGTTATATTTCAAAACAAAGGTATCCACGAATACATTCTTCAGGATTTAAAAAATAACAACAACAACAACAAACAAACAAAAAAAACACCAACCTCCCCCCCCCCCCCCCCCCCCCCCATTATGTGACCAGCACGAAAGTGAAAGATCTTATATATATATATAATATATATAAGGTAGCAGATGTGGCTTACATTTAATGCATATCATGGTCCTGAAATTGTGGTACCTTTAGAGCATACACTTCAACACTTACTTTTGCTACATAACCTACAGAAACTATTGTCACTTTATGTACCTTTGCAACTTTCAGTGGTAAACATAAAACATACAAAGGCAACTTACAACGACACAGCTTGTTTGATGGGCTTTGCTGGTCTGTTGGATGCTTCAAACTTTCCTCTATCTGAAGTTAAAGAAGAAATAAAAAGAGGTCAGATCACATCATGGCATCTATGATCAAACTTTTTCTTATCTGCCTAGCAGCTGTTTTGTAAACTTTCCAATTTCGTTCCTTAATACAGATCTGAATACTGATACAGATCTAATATGGGAGAGCCAAATTATCATTGCTTTCAGTTATAGTATCTACTGGCAAGGATTGAATGTTAGGGGTTGTTGCCATGGATTAGTACTTATGTGATAGAATTAACGTCTTCGTAAGGACTGGACTTTCACTGTGCCATGAAGAGAGAGAGAGAGAGAGAGAGAGGAGGTTGTGTGGTGTGTGTGTGTGTGTGTGTGTTGTGTGTGTGTGTGTGGTGTGTGTGTGTGTGTGTGTGTGTGGTGTGTCACGCGTTTGTGCGAGCGTGCGCGTACGCAAGTGTGTGCATGCATGTTTGCATGTAAGTGTGCATATGTGTGAATGTGCTCTTCTGTATGGAAACAAACATATGCATCTTTCTCCACAGCTTAAGTTAAGTACATGATTCTCAACCATCGGATTTTCAAAACCAGTTTTCAAAAGCTTCAATTTACCAATAGCTTTAACTAAAGTGTATAAACTATACTGACACTGTAAATGTGTAATAATGATATGAACAGAACAACTGTTACCTGAATCTGTTGTCTCTCCAGAGGATGTAGTCTCTGTCTTTATGGATGATTCTGAAAGACAAGTCATGAGAATTTTGTTACAGAACATACAAAAAAATATGTAATTAAAACATGACAAAACTTGAATAACAAACAAGATCTCAAAAAACAGCCATTAGCCAAGGTCAAGATCAGACAGAGACAGAACTGAGACAGATGGAGGGGAGGGGGTGCCAAGGGATAGACATACAATGAAGCTGAAGTATAATAAAAACACTACTGATTTTTTCAAAAAATTACTGTATCATGTCCCATGATGTTAGGCCTACAGAACAAGGCAGTCTGGTGTTAAGAGCGCACCACCTGATTTTTTTCCCTAAAGTCTGCTTCATCCAAGCGAAAGGCATTTTCAAACGTACAACACACAACTTTTATTCTGCACACCAGTCTTCAGTTGATGCCATTCACACAAAATTTCACCCAAGATCCACTGATAGGGTCAACATTAAAAAATCGACTGTGTGAAAAACAACTAAATGTCACACTGTAAAATTGTAAAAATGATTGAGAAATGAAATACATTGTAAATGAATGATACATAATAATAATTAAGCAGCATTGTAAATTAATGCACACATCAACATACAAAGTGAGTGCACAAGTACACTTGTACATATTTTTTCATTTTGCTGTTTCAAATGTTAGCATTGCAAATTTTTTTTCTCTCTTTCAAAAGTAAACAACTGAAAGTACTAATCCCCCCTCTACCCACATCCTCCATCTTTCAGTTAAATATATCATTACACGCATGATTACTATGCACGGCAGCTTTTGTTAACTGTGATACGAATTTCATTACATGGGTGTATGAATGTGTAACTCGTATCTTGTGTTCCTGTGGGTATACGCATGCACACAAGGTAATGTGTCGTAGGTATGGATGATTAGGCTAAATATCAGTGAATCTATAAAGCACATGTATGCGTGTATGTGTTGTATGTTTATTTATGTACATTCACTGCAGTCCATATTTTTCTGTCATTAAAAACACACTTTATCAGTCATGAAAGAGAACATTTGCTGTACCTTTTGACTGCATCTCCTGCATTTTCTTGAATCTCTCCAGGAAGTTTCCATCATTGGAAAACATGCTGAGGTTGGGTGCCGATTGTGTGTCAGGACTGCTGCTCTCTTCTGTTTTGATCATTTTGCTCCCAAAACTGCCTGCCAGTGTACTGCCTGGGCGTTTACCCAGCCTGAAAATAAAACATGTCAACAAGACCATTAAAACGACTATACACCCAATTTGATACTCTGTATTTGTGCATGTGTATGTGCGTGTGTGTGTGTGTGTGTGTGTGTGTGTGTGTGTGTGTGTTGTGTGTGTGCGCGCGTGTGCGTGCATGCGTGTGTGTGTGTGTGCGTCTGCGAGCGTGTGCATGCTTTCAATGTATACAGTTTTCTAGAAATTAGTTTATTACAGTCTGCGATCCCCTAAATATTTTTGCAACCCCCTGAAAATTTGGAAACAGATTTTGCGCACTGATTCTGACCCTTTCATGTTTAGGAAATATAACTATCACTGAGTTCTATCTATCTAACACTTCAGAGATTGCCTTGACATAAAAAAAAATGTAAATCTTTTATAATCAACATTGTCCAGAGAGCATTAGTCAATCTGACAAGTTTCATTGGAAATTCATGACTGGCGGGGTAAAGGGGCAGAGTTCCTTGTCAAGAGTCAAGGGGTAAAGCTCCCTGATGCTGAAGGGTTTCTACACCTTTGATTTATAAGTAAAATCAGGACATTTCGAGACACCTTACTTCCTTTTTACCAAGCAATCTGCTAGACCACCAATAAAACTAACACTAATATTACCGACCTGTCTGCAGTGGAGTTTACTAACTAAAGTTACTTCAAGAAACCGGAGGCAACAATAATTTTTGCTGACTATAATTTGTATACCAATTCTGAAACGTACAAGACAGCCTGCAGTTTGAACTCAAGAAATAGTTTGTGGTAACCAGAATTTGATCATCTGATCTTAGAACTCCCTAGTATGGAAAGCTAAACTTTCTTTTCACTTCAACTAAAAACTTGTGTGGTTTAGTTTACTGCAGGAAGTTCAGCCTGCAACCCTATATCTCAGGGGGGATGGAAGGGTGGGAGTGGCATATCATGGGTGGGTGGAGGTTATTGGTGCAACAAGTATGTGACTTGGCTCACAGATTTAAACTGTGAAGTTATAACATGATACTTGGATTTAAACCTCAAACTCCCCACATGTGTAGTTTTTGAAGAGTCCCGACAAACTTCAACACACTTACTAGGACTAGTAGGAAACTGAAGATTATTCAATTCTGGGCACAACTTAAGATTTCTAGTGGAAGCAAAAATAAACATTTATGTGAAATGTATAGATTCTTGTTTACATTGTATGAAAGAAGTTCTGATACACCTTACATGTACTGATACTATAAGTTGTATCAATAATACACTGTGATGACAAGCTTTTATATATATAAGGATATACTGATCTCCTGATTATCATAAATCAGGCGTGAAAAATGAGAAAACTAGAAAGATCAGTAAGCGTGACTGCTTTGCTGAAATAAACCAAGATGAAATCTGTCAAATATTGATCTAAACAGAATGTTTCAAAAAACATTGATTGAACAATATTTGTTCATTTTGCCTACTAAATTAACCAGCTGGTGCTTTGTCACACAATAAAGAACCAGGAATTACAAACTGCCCATTTAAACTAAAGTGGCCTTTCAGGTCACATTAACAGTCAAGATAAAAGCACAAAGAATGTACTTATTGTATTTGCAATTAGTTAAAATAATACTTTAACATTTTTTTTTCTTTTCTTTCTCTCTTTCCTTTCTTTTTTCTTTAAATGTGCATAACTACAGACTTGTTAACCTATAGATACAACTTCGCTGAATTTTGTTTCCACGACTGATGAAAATATGACGAACTTTATCAGAAACAATTAGGAAAAAAATTTCTCGAGACGAGATTCCTGAGTGGTAATTGCACCTCCAGATACTAACCATAGAAGGGGAAAAATCTGACCAAAGAATGACAACTCTTGCTAACTTCTATGCGTGAAATGCTGTCGGGCTGTATCAAATTTTCGACATCATCACTGAACATGCCCAATAACATTGAAAAAAAAATCAGTGAGAGAGCATGAGTCTGTGCCATAGTATGCTGATGAATCAGGTTTGAAAGTAATGTGTGTCAGAACCTATTTCAGCGTAGTTTATGTAAGATTAGGCAATTATTACTCAGATGAAGCATCTGCTGTGTCATGGCATGCGAAAACCAAACTTGTTCCGAACACTGGCATCGATTGCAGGCATATTTTATATGGCTCAATGAATGGTACTGTGATTACCGGCCGAAGCAGCACTTGCCCATTCTCTCTGCAAAATGACGAAGGAATAATCAGTCTGGAAAAGAAAAACCTGGATCTGACGGAGAAATCAGCCTCTCTCAGGAAGCAGTTTTACCGAAATGTTTGGGGAAAAAAAACATTGATCCAGACATTTCCTGATTTCTGGATCTCCAGACTAACAGCGAAGTTGAATTCTGGTTTCAGGACGTGTGGTTTCATCCATGGAAATTGTAACTCTAAATTATTAAAAGTTAGAGATGTAATGCTATAGTTTCAGTAAAATTGATTAAAATTCTGTGTACAAACCATGATAAGTAATAGTAATACTAGGCCGATAAACTAATTTTTTTTTTAAAGTCCACGACCACCCACCCCTCTCCCAAACAACAAACAACCAACCAACCAAAAAAAACCCCAACTAAACCAAGATGTGAGAGCACTTGTATACAGATCTTACACAGTCAAAGGAATATTACTTATTATTAGGTTGGTTGCACTGACCTGTGTGATCAGACTGTATCTGTTCTAATATGATGATAAATGAATAATAATAAGTGAAATAATTAAAAATTGTTTGTTTACTTAATTTATGGGTATGTGGATTTGTGCATACATCATGAGTTATAATGGCAGGAGAAGGTTACCTTATTAACCACGTGTCGAACAACAGTTTCAATTTTAAAAGTAATATCCTACACTGATGACAACGTAAACAACTTTAGTTCAGGTGAAAGACGGGTTTCTAAACTAGGAGCAGGAAAGTCAAATTGCAAGCCATCTGAATTTGTTTATGATCACAGGCTGTAGATGCAAGTGGATGACAAACGCATTATGTTTCCGAATCTATAATGAATACTTACATTGAAGTAGTCTGGAAACTTGAAATTCCTGAGTTTGTAGAACTGTCCTTGCTCAGATTTTGGTTTAACCTATTTTGTGCCGCAGCCAGTTTTTCTTGAATCTTTCGCTTCTTTTCTTCGATGAATTTTTGTTGGTCTTCTTTACCACCGGATAAGCTAAAACTTGACATTTTCGTTTCTTGATTGATAAAACAGTTGACAGATTATAAAATAATTAAGGTTAAAATCCCTTCGATCATTGAATCCGCTCGGTTCACATCCCCAACGCAATGGCGTCACTTCCTGTTTTTAATCTTAACACCGAAGGGCATCAAAATTAGATGATAAGCATGCATTCGCCTCACTTTGCAACTGATAATGAGAAAGCAACGGAGATGGCTAAGGAGGCGGGAAGAAAATGTGGGAAGGAGGTGGTATAGGAAGGATTGGGTTGCAGAAAACGAGGGAATGATGCCAGAATCTTCAACTTGATGAAGGCGTGGCTTCACTGTAGCACACTGGATGCCCTAACTGTTTCTGCCTAACTGTTTCTGCCTGCTGCCGATCTTGGTCAGACGGTTGCCTCCCACGTCACAGTGAGAAGGGACCCACTGCAGGACTACAGTAGTTCCCTGTTGGAGGAGACTGAATTTCTCTGAATTTCCATGAAAGAAGAAGGGAAAGGAACAAACGTAATAGGCATTTTCTGCAAAGCCATATAACGACGACCATTTATTTCAATTTTTCACCCAAAGTGGATTCTATAGAAAATTTCAAAAGCCGCCATGAATATCAGAAAAGAAACAAAAATTGGATATGAAATTATCAATTATCAAACAAACAAACACACACACACACACACACACACACACACACACACACACACACACACACACACACACACACAATATGGAAAGAATCAGTAGTAGTACCGATTCACAAGGAAGGTAAACTGAAAGAAAGTATAGATAGTTACAGACCTATTTCATTAACTTCTCATGTCTGTAAACTTTATGAAACAATTGTTTTAAATAGACTGAACTACTTTTGTGAAAAGAACAATGTTATCCCAACAAACCAAGCAGGTTTTCGAAAGGGTAGAAGTGCTATTGAACATTTGGTCAAACTTACCACTCAAATTAAACATCAGTTTTCCAGGAGAAAATGTTTACTAGCAACCTTTTTTGATATCACTAAAGCTTATGATCAAGTATGGCACTCTCGTTTGCTTTATAAACTTAAAGAGATCGGATTATCAGGAAACATTTATGATTTTCTTAAAGACTTCTTAGAAAATAGATATATTAGAACAAAGGTAGGGAACTTTTACTCTACAAGAAGAAAATTACACATGGGCATTCCTCAGGGGTCTGTTATTGCCCCTGTTCTTTTTAATATTCTGATGTACGATTTACCCACAAAAATTATTAAGAACATAGAACTAGTCCAATATGCAGATGACATATGCATATGGATGAAAGTGACATTAAAAAAATGTACACCTGTCAGATCACAAAACTATATCAAAAAGTTATATCAAAAAGAATTAAATACCCTTTCTGCTTACATGACTGAAAATGGTTTGCAAATATCAACTGAAAAAACACACATGATGTTATTTAATACTGGATCTGATCCAGTTAATATGCCTTTATTTCAAGTCAACGGCATACCCATTAAATATACAAAAATGGTGAAATTCCTTGGAGTAAATTTAACATCAAAGTTGTCATGGAATTTTCATATAGAGCATATTCTAACAAAAGCACGAAAAACTTTAAATCTATTAAAGATTATTAGCAAGCATGTTTGGGCTCAGGACACAATTACTCTTTTGCACCTTTCTACCGCACTGGTTAGATCAAAATTAACGTATGCACAAGAGGTGTTCTTCAGTGCACCCAAATACTTACTGAAAAAACTTCAAAGTATTGATTCCAAAGCATATAAGTTAGCCATGGGACTACCAGCCCATGCCTCTTGTACAAAAGCATACAGTGCTGCTGGGATATTACCACTGGAAGAATATAGGAATCTTGCATGCACCAAATTTGTTATAAGAAGTTCTTCTATAGACAATAATTTAGGCCCTGAAATAAATATTAAATCGGACACTGATTTTCCCAAAAGAGCTAAAAACATATCATCTCAAACGACTCTTAGAACATATACTTCCTCGATTTTAGAATCCTCAGATATCAAACTAACATCTATTGCAAACAGATCTATTGTGTCTCCTGTCCCTCTCTGGAAACTAATACGAGCACATTTTGATACTGAGCATACAGATTTAACAAAGGCTGAAAATACTAATTTATTGTCATCCAATATCAAAATGCATTTACATGATCACTATTCCAACCATTTGAAGATATACACTGATGGATCATTAATCAATGAACATGCAGGTGCAGCATACATTATCCCAGGCCTTAACAAAGAAAAGTCTTATTATCTCGGAAAAAACAAATCTATATTCACGGCTGAGTTATTTGCTATAATTATGGCTTTAAAGTTTGTTGTTGATTACCCTCAAAATTTATTTAAAGTTGTTTTATGTGTAGATTCCAAGTCAGTTCTTACTGCAATGAAGAATTTTAAATTAAAAGTTCGACCTGAGATGATCACTGAAATAAATAATTTAGTACATTTCCTCTCAGTCAGAGACACCGAAATAACATTTCTTTGGGTGCCCTCCCACTGTGGATTATATTATAATGAAAAGGTTGATGTTCTAGCAAAGAAAGGAGCAAAACGATCATCAGATTCGCATTTTTTTAACTTCTCTATGTCAGTGCAAGAGTGCTATACTTTGGCAGAAAAAGTACAATTTTCTCATTTTCATTTGATAGAAAGAGAAAGTGGGTGTTTTGGTTTACACGATGAAATGAAAAATATGCATGAAAAGTTAAGTAAGTACGATCAAAACATTTATCGTAGACGTCAGATAAGTTCCTTGATCTGTAGATGGAAATTGGATTGTTTGAAAACAAAGTATGTAAAAAATATACATTGTGTATGTGGTCATAGCATTTCAATTGATCACATTCTTGTGTGTAACTTAATGAAAAAATTCATTCCAAATACGTCTGTACAGCCTATTCAAAATGTTTTCCTGTTAGCAAGTGAAACATATCTTTTCTTTTTGCACTTAGCTAAAAGTCCAATTGGCAAATACTTATAATCTATAACAGTCAGTGGTGAGACAGAACAGAAGAGTTATACGTTTGATTTTTCTTTTTGTTTGTTTGTTTGTTTTTATCTTTGATTAAGTGGATATTCTATTTTTGTGTTATAGTTGTAGATAAGTTAATTCTTTTGACTCGTTGTGTTAACCTTTTTTCCCAGCCTCGATTATGTTTTTTTTTTTTTTTTTTTTTGTCTAATATCACGTAACGTGGAAAGACGTAAAACAAAACAACAACAACAACAACAACACACACACACACACACACACACACACACACACACACACACACACACACACACACACACACACACACACACACACATTGAGGAACTTTTTTTTTTTCATGATCCAGACACGGAAATCTCTCTTGACACATATCAGTGTTTCGTAACCTCTTAAGAGTTTTAAAAGTCTCTCTCCTCTCTCTCTCTCTCTCTCTCTCTCTCTCTCTCTCTCTCTCTCTCTCTCCAAGAATTGACCTATTTAAAGCAAGTCTTTGTAATTCTGGTCCTCTTCTCTGGAACTCGCTACCACATGAGGTGAAACGCTATCGAAGCTCAGAATCTTTCAGACAATAACTATTGTTTACGTACTTTGCACACTCACACGGGTTATGAAAATATGCGGTATATTTGATATTATCAATCCCCACCCAAATACATGATTTTACTACCTCGTCAACAACATACATTTCAATTACCTTCCAAAAGTGACTGCTGCTGTTTACAGCTTCAAAATACACTACTATTATTATTGATATGCTCTGTGAGTGCATGCAAATGCAGATATGTAAAAGTTCTATACTCTCTGAAAGCATTATAACTACACAATGTAAAATATGTGCCTTGTTCACTGTTGATTTATTGATGTAATGTCGCTGTCTAATCTTCTTTCTTTTCTTTCGCGTTCCCGGCCATGCTATATCCTCAATCCAGTTAGTAAGGCGAAGTCTACAGTCCACCACAGAGACCCCACCGGTCCCCACAGCTTCTCCTGGACCTCAGCTGGACTGGGCCACGTCTGGCATCTCAAGGCTTGAAAGGAGGGGCAGGGCTATAATATGTGGGTGGGAACTGAGAACCTGTGCCACAAGGGCAGTGGTCAGTATGAGAGAGAATGAGGCGTGAGAGATGGGAGAGGAGCTGGCTGCATGTATCCTGGTCACAGCCTGAAGATGGTGAGCTGCTCTGTCGAGTTGGTGGATGCTGTCCTCTTCAGTCCTAGTGTCCAGGCGTTGGCGCCACGCTCTTCTGAAGTTGTTCCTGGGGATTGTTTTAGCTTCACTGTAGCACACTGGATGCCCTAACTGTTTCTGCCTGCTGCCGATCTTGGTCAGACGGTTGCCTCCCACGTCACAGTGAGAAGGGACCCACTGCAGGACTACAGTAGTTCCCTGTTGGAGGAGACTGAATTTCTCTGTGATGGCTCTGATTATTTGCTCCCCTCCTGATGTCTGGAGGCTCTTCAGGGTAGGTTCACAGTCTGTCAGAAAGACTGTGTTAGTGGGGAGCCTGTGTTTTTGGTTAAGGGTCTGGGCAGCAAAGAGTAGGCTTCAACTCGGTAGTTTGTGGAACATGTGCCTGTGGTCACAGATTTTCTGAAGGATCGGCCATCTGGGAACTTTATGAAAAACTCCAACTGCACCGTTTTTCACAGCCTCTTCTGCTGACCCATCCGTGTGTGTTCAAGCCCAGGAGGTTGGTGGGTAAGAGGTGTTGGGAGTTTCGAGGGTCCGAGACTTGAGTTTCTCTACTGTATGACGTGCTTTGGCTGTTATGCCCGAGACAGTGAAGGTGATAGGCGGGATGTTCGCCACCAGTCCTCCCAGTCCTGCAACATCTCAACTGGTTGATTGGAATCTATGAGAGGCTGATTAAGGTTCTTCTCTAGAGCCTTTATGAGGTGGTGTGGGCTCTGTTGCTTCAATCTGTTCTTTGTGGAAGCCTTAAAATTGGAGTGTAAGGGGTAGGAAGGTAGTCTTCTCATTTTCTCATTTTGCCGCAGTTTTTCTTGTCGTTTCTCCTGTAGTGAGGTAATGCCTGTTGTCTTTTCCATGGTTGGTATTAGAGTAGTTTTCATGCCTTCTGTCAAGAATCTGAAGACGGCATTCTGTACCCGTATCAGGTTGTCCATGTTGGTCTTTGCAGCAGTTGACCATCATTGGAGGCATACTCCAGCGGAGTCTGACGATTGCAGTGTACACTTGCACTTCATACTGGCTCCCCATTTCGTTCCTGCAATTTTCTTCATCAGGGCCATTTTCTTGAGGCTTCTGCTATGCATAATGCTGATCTGCGTGGACCACCGTAGTTTTCGGTCCAGTTTCACTCCAAAGTACGTTGAAGTGTCCTGCTGAGGAATTTCTTGCCCGCTGATGCAAAGGGTGAATTCTTCTGTCTTGGATGAGAGGGAGAAGCAGGTGGCTTCAGTTTCGGTCCTGTTGATGGTGACAAGCCACTCTCTTGCCCAGTCTGAGATGTGGTTCAGGGCCCTGCATCCTGATACTTTCAGTGCTGACTTGCTCTGCTTTGGTCCAGACAGCAAGGTCATCTGCATGCAGTGCCTGGGGAATATGGGAGGACAGCCGGTCAGTAATATCATCGATGGAGATAGTAAACAGGATCGGCGTGATGACTTCTCCCTAGGGTACACCCTCTCTGATCTTTACTGGAAGACTGGTGTGACCTTCTAGCTTGACTCGGGCTGTCCTGTTGAACAGGTAGCTCCGGATCCAGGAGCTTCCAATGCTTTCTTCTGGAGCAGCTTGAAGAGCAGACTGTCCTTCCGGACCTTGTCGAACGCCTTGGTAAGGTCGACAAAGACAGCAAGGTGTCCTCATCTTCTGTTGGAATGTCTTGTGTGAGCAAGGTAACCTGGTCCTCAGTGCTCCTGTTCTTTCTGAAGCCTGACTGTGTAGGTGTGAGAAGCCCATTGTTTTCTAGGTGGCACTGGAGCCGCCGGTTGATGATATACTCCATACTTTTGCCGAGGCAGCTTAGGAGACTAATGGGACGGTAGCTGTTCTTGCTGTGTTTGTCTTTTCCTTTCTTAAGGACGGGAACTATGAT